>CM029647.1:25687188-26887188 GCA_017311315.1 Dendrocalamus latiflorus | reverse complement strand
AAAATTAGACATTGATTCTTATAAAGATTTCTGAATGGTCACAAAGAAATAATTCAACCAGACTTCAAGTAATAACATTTGAAGGCCTACTTAAAACTAATGCCATTTGGATTTAAAATGAAATGGAAAAAATCACAAATAATACCAACAAATGCATTTTAATTAGATAGATGTGAGGTCAGGTCAGTTCCAACGGCGTATGAAAAAACCTAGCTAGTCCTAGGACATACAAATAAATTTTTACCTTTATTCACAAAGATTTTCCCAGGACGGAGGTTATTATGAGCTTCAACAATGCTTTGCTCAATGCCATCGACAATTACATCAAATGATTGGCGAACAAACCCAAGAGATGTGACAATATAAACTACATATTGCAGATAACCTCCAGGCCCGGCATGAGTATGGATGCCACTGATAGCTACGTTGCTCTCATTATAAAGGCCACCATACCTGCCAAATTGAGTTTTGCATGGTCAACTCCAACCCACGTTGTTATTAAAAAAGAAAAGGCAGACTTAAACAATATTATGTCACTGGGTGCATCTGGATTTAAACAAGGTATTTTGTGCATTGCAAAATGGCTAAACAGAGGCACTTTCTCAATTGAATAATTTTTAATACACAGGAAGACAGCTATGAGTTAATGATGGCTAAAAACAATCAAGAAAATAAGTCAGGTATTGTGAATAACTTGATAATAATCGACATCGTGGGAAAGATAAATGTGCAAAGGATGATGGATCATGCTAACTTATACACAATCTATGAACAGACACCACACACACAGTTGTAACGAGCATGTCAGGATTTTCTGATAATTAGATTCAAGGGAATTGATTTGTACCTTGCTTTTAGCCTTTCGAGCACCTTTATAGTCACAAGCTGTGATGCCATGCACGCATCAAGATTCACAAACACAACACGCTTTCCATTAGGCTCAGCAACAATAAACGCACGTGACTTTAGCCTGAAGTGAATCCCTGATGCAATCTGTTCAGCATTTGCATATCCCATCATGTTAACATCTGCTGCAGGCCCTGTTATGTCATAGCTCCCCATGCCGACCAAATAAGGAGAGGCTGATAGTGCCAGGCTGCAATTCTGAAGAACAAGAACTAGAAGAATACATAGCCATATCCTGGGGGAACCAAAACCACAAACTCGGTAGCGCAAGCAAGATGATGCCTCCATCAGGAACCAGGGAATGGACTTGTTAATCAACTCATGCAAGTCCAAAATCTCAAGAAAATGATGAATTAACTACACACTGAAAAAAAAAACAAGAAAGCCTATTAAAAAATCGGCAAACATTATAGCATAATGATGCAAAGGAAGAGGTGTATATTATCTATGGGCAGAGCCAAATTGGCTCATCCAGTGTCACAGGACACCGGATCCAAAAATATTTTTAGTAAGGATCAGCATCTCCAACTCATGTGTGAACCCTACAGCCCAAACTCGGTTCACCCGGTCTACTCCTTGAAGCCCAATGAAGGAAGTACTAGTGGCCTAAATTTCTAGTAGCTAGCAGTAATCCACAATGTGCCTCCGCTGTCCCTCAGCCTATAAGGCAACTGCAGCATGCCAAGTCAGCCCTTAAGCTACCCCAAGAGCGAGAACCGCAACAAGCCACGACTCCATTTGATCGATCCCTAAGCACGTTTACCTCGTAATAGCCCTCAACGCCCGTTCATCTCGCATGGTTATCCAGGAGACGCGAACCACGCCCGCCGCATAGCACACCCAGCCAAGCAACGACTGGTCGCCAGAGAATAGGAAAAATCGGCGCCACTGGCCGCCCTCGCCTGCCATCTCGCCACGGCGCCGCCTGGTCCCTGTTACCTCGCACCCTTGCCGGCCGAAAGAAGTTTAGGCCCACCCGATCAGTATGTACTTTGCCCTAAATTTCTCTCAATTCTTTCAATTTGTTTCAAGAACATGCGCTAAGTTTGCGAGTTAGGGTTTCAATGTGATGATTGTTTATTGATTTTTATCAAATTGTATGGTTAAGACTTAGGGTTTCAATTTAGATTTTTTGGAATACCGGTCTAGCTCATTAATTAGAGGCAAAATTGCAATATTTGACTATAATGTTAAGCAAGTAAGCCACCGGACATATTTTTTCTATTATATTTTTCTTTAACTATTCAATATACAAATATCTAATTGACTTTTTTAGTTAATTGGTGATGATTTCATGAATGATAGACTTATTTGCTATGTGGAGAAATAAAAATTGAAAAAAATTACCAATGATGTTGTGATTTGTCGCTTTATGAACTTGAAAGAACGTAAATACTAAAAGGTAGTGCATTTACTTACATTTGATCATTCTACTATTTTTTACTTAAAAACTTTAAGTAATTTTGTTTTCTTTTTATAGGCCATCGAGGTCGTATAATGTATTTATGTATGGTGAAATGGTGAATCCCAGTCATTTTCATTCTAGTTCTGCCCCTAATATTACCCAAGTAGGTAAAGAAACCAGAACATAACAATTTTCTGAAAAAACAGTAAGACTAGCAACACTATTTCATTGAGTTCCCCTACATGAACATAGTATTAACAGACCTATTAGGCATCAAGAAAATTATGCTGCCTGACAGAAGGATTCCTCGACCTTATCATGGCACAGGAACATGCCAGACATACAGATGGGGAAGATCGTACTGCAATTGCACCATTTAGACCTAAGCACACGCCCTGCACTACAAATCCTCTTCGAGAGGACACTCCTTAAAACGGCCAGGGCAGCATCACTCAACAGGCAGGCAACCCCCGCAACGCTCTAACTAAATCAAATTCCACAAGCAACGCCACAACAAAGCAACAAGGCCAGCCATTCTCTCACCAAACAAGCAAGAGTAGCACAGTTCAACAGTCTTGGGCAGGATACAAGCTAAGCTAAGCCAACAGTACAACCTAACAGGCATCTCACTGAAGCTCAACAACATCAACCCCAAATCCGCATCAATTACGCACAAACCCTAACATAATTACCCAACTAACTTCCTGATCCGGTAAAACGCACCCAATTAGCATCAAATCGGAAAAAGAAGAAAAAAGAAGAGGGGAGAGGAAGCGAGCTCACCCCGGCCGCGACTCCACGACCGGCGAATCCCACTCCCTGGAGGATTCAGTTGCTGCTGCACAGACGAGTCGCCCCCGCCGCCATTTAAACCGACACGAAACGCGGACACGACGCGACTGATTGGAATTTCCAAGAGCAGAGCGCCTTGTAGCACTGGATGGGGGGCACTCGGGTTTAGTTTACTTATACTGCTATTTTGAGGCGAGTCGGGGTCAAATCTGACGAGGGCGGAGGCAAGCGGATATAGAGCAGTGGAGACAAGGGAGAAGCGGCGAAGACCACGACGGGGACAGGATGCAGCGTCCAAGGCACGGCTTGGAAACCTGCGTTTTCGTGTGTGTGTTTGTGTGCGCGCGCGCGGATGGGGGAGGCTTGAGGGAAAGTGCGGCTCCGGAGGTCGCGGTGGCCGTGGGTGGGTGCGTGCGCGCGCGCGCCGGCGTGAGGCGTGAGCTTTTTCGTGGGACTGGGTCGCTCCGAGCGATGAGAGAGACAGAGACAGGTTTTACTCTATGTCGACCATATCAAGCTTCGACAAGAGGTAAGTAGAGCACTACAGGCTTCGACCACGGTAAATTAAGAACTACAGATGTCGACCATATTAAGTTTCGATCATGGTAAATCGAGCATTACAGACTTCGATCACGCCAGACATCAACCACGTCCGGTTTCGACCACATCAGACTTCGACCATGTCTGGCTTCGACCACAGCAATCTTTGACTACAGCCTTTTCAACCACGGCAATCTGACCATGATATTTCGACCTCATCATTTTTTGATCACGACATTTCAACCACGGAACATCGTCTGCAGCAAAACGACCATACCTGGTCAAAGATGGTGTTGGACCGAAATGGCGACAGAGGGGGGTGAATGTCGATTCTTTTTCTTTAAAACTTGCCACTACAAGTACCACAAGAAACGCATCTCCAAATAGCTATAAACAGCTATGAAAAGGAAAATACCTGAAGTGCAGTCTTTGCCCAAAAGAAAGAAATGCAACTATCTCCCACTGGACAAGAGAGCACTAGCCTATTCCAAATATCAAAGGGACCTCAAATAGCAAGAGAGAATCAGAAGATAATCATAAATTTCAGATTTCTTCCAAGAACTGACACAATACAGAGAGCATCCTCAAAAGTCAAATTCCCAACAATTCTTTGATCCATTGGCCAAGAGACTTTGCAGATATATTAGCAATAGCCAAGGCACTCTCCAGACCAAATTTCAGACCATCTTGAAAAGAGAATCAAAATCTGCAACAAAACCCTAAAAATGCAAAAACATGAACAGGGCAAATGCAAAATCTAAAATACTCAATAATCCCAAGTCCTTTGGCCATGAAACTCTAGGAATAGCTACTTAATAGCCATAGGAGCCTAGATAACAATTTTCAAGCCATCATATGAGAGAAATCAAGAACAGCTTCAAAAACCCTAGAGAGCAAAAAAAATGAACAGAGGTGCCCAAAAGTGAAATCTGTGATTAAAATGAAATTTGCTCTTGGGAAACTCGATCAAATGATCTTGAGGCACTATCCCATCTCTGAGCAACCCATTTTGGCACTCCCCAGCAAGCAAGAACCCAAAACAATGAAAATCAAGAAATCTCCAAAAAGAGCATCAAGGAAAATGGACGAACAGGAGACAAAAACTTCATATTCTCATTCCAACCAAGCAAGATGATTACAAGGAGTCCCAATGACACGATTGAATGCAGAGGAATGATTACAAGCTCTCAATCCATCCTCTCCCTCTCCCAACACTCAAGAACACAACACTACATGCTTGGATGAGGGGATACTCAGGAACACATCGAAGGGAGACATAGCCTCTGCCCTCTCCCTGCTCTTAACCACTAAAGAGTCTCACCAACTAAAGCCTAAAGCACAACCACTTGCCAAAGGCTTTTTTGACTCAAATGAAACCCTAATTCTCTCTAGAATCCATCCAAATGCTTGAGGAGGCATGCAGCCCCTCCAATCCTTTATATAGCCTTGGCTAACGGGTCTCCACCCCGTTACGCCTGCTGGATCCAACGGAGCCCGCTCCCGCTTGTGCAGCCTTGCGAAATTCCCGATTCGCCCCTCCTGCACCTTCTGGGAAGCTTCCGCGCTCCTTGTCATCCATGACTCGCAACCACGTCGAATCTCCGCCGTCTTCGACACATCTGACCGTTCTGACCTCGACACCGCCTGTGTCTAGTCCGGTCACCTCGTGTCTCACCACGACTCCACCTCAACGTCCTGCAGTCACACAGACAGGAAACACGTCAAATAGCACTGCTCGATACATGAAAGCGTAAATAACATCATACTTACCACAGATGAGTCAAATCAGTATAATATGCGTCCTAAGCACCTTGACTAGGTTTGACCAAGTCCGACTGAGCACGATTGCACCATGCAACGTCAAGGTCCGAACCACTCAAACCAAACTCGACTTAACATAATCCAATGTCAATTACTCATCACCCACATGTGGTCACCTCCACATGGTTCATCAGATGGTAAGTTACAATACTTTTCGATGGTCGTAGCTATAGTAGCCGATCGATAGTCATAGCCTTTTGTGGTCAATACTCGATACTCATCGACTTTACTAGTCGTATTCGGTAGTCGTAAACTTTATTGGTCAATGGTCTTAGAGTTTGTGATTGGTAGTTGTAGACTTTACTGGTTGGTAGCCGTAAACTTTGCGATCGGTTGTCGTAAATCTTACGATCTGCAGTCTTAGACTTTTGTGATCGGTTGCCGTAGACTTCATAATTTGTACTCGTAGACTTTATAGTCGATACGAGTACTTCAATTCTTACTATCTTTAAGTACTTCAAGTCCTCGTGCTAGGCCAACGGTATGATTGGATGGTATATGGTGGTTGGTGATCGGTGAAGAGTACTCGAAGAACTCGGTACTCAGAAGATGGAAGTACTCAGTGGTGAGTTGGTTGTGGTACTTGGCAGTGGGAAGGGCCCAATAGTCGGAAGGACTCGGTAGTCGGAATGACTCAGTAGTCGATACTCAGTGGCTCAGTGATCGGTAGCGATGCAGATGTTTTCTTGAGTGCTTTGAGTGGAGCGCTGGTAATTCCCGAGTATTTGGTGTTTTCGAGTACTCATTGAGCTAGCAATCATATTGAGTGGTCTAAGGTTGAGTTTTGGATAGCGATAGAATTGGTGATCATAATGAGTTGTCTGAAGTGAATTTTTGGATAGCAATGGGGTGTGTGGTCGTAGACAACCTGTGTGATGCTGATAGATGGTTAAAGGTATGGTTTGAGTGTGTGTGCTGATGATGGTCAAGTTATGAAGAACTTGTGCTGATGGAAAACGTTCTTTGGTCTTTGCATACACAGGTGGGTATGGAGACAATCATGGTCGGTGACAAGGAGGATCAGGACTAGGATAGGGAAATGTAAGGTCCAAGTGACGTGGAGTTCAAAGGTTGTGATTCATGATGAAGCTACAGACGGTGCGGTCTACGAGGCTTTGGCACGAGCGATGATGATGCGTGATGAAGATACAGGAGGTGTTGTCCTGGAGGCTTCATCACGTGTTGGGAGTTGTGGACGGAGTCCATAATTGAGAAGATTGAGTTATGGATAGAGTTTGCAACTTGGAAGAGATATAGATTTGAATAAAACCCATGTTAGGAATGGTTTCGAGTCCCTTTATTTGAGGAAGATATAGAGTTTTGTGTTCATGTTTGAGGTGGACACGGTTTGGACATTAGCCTATAAAAGCAGGGGAGGCTAAGGGCTAGTGTGTGGCTTTTGGAGGAAGTTTTAGTGCGGTTTTGAGAGGGTTTTCATCGAGAAGGTTTTTAGAGGTGCTTGTGAGAGTACTTTGTAAATCCACAAAATTCTAGCAATAAAGATAGTCTTAAATCAATCTAGTTCTTGGTTTGCATGAAGTACGCTGGTGATTGCTGGTGGTTTGGATCATACGACAACGGGCAAAGCGATCGGGCGAAGTGGTCAAAGAGATCGATCGATTGAGCGAAAAGGTCGAATAGATCGGTTGATCGAGCGATCGTACGCTAGGCATCTGATCAGGCAATTTGTTAGACCATGTGGATGGTCGTGAGTGATGATGAATAATTGGCAATTGGTTTGCTTTGGATTTTGTGTTTAGGAAAGTTTCGGACGATTGTAGTGGATAATTTCAGTTCGAGTGGTTTTGACTAGCGTTCGAGTAGTTTGAACTAGTCCGAGCCTTTTCGAGTAATTTTGGACCAGTATGAGTCCTTTCAAACCACTTCGAGTGGTTGCAGTCAGGTCCGAGCAGTTTTGATTGGATACGAGTAGAATCAGACGACATTCGAGTTACATCAGGGCATCGAACGACATTCGAGTGCCATTGGAGCATCGGATGGTATTCGAGTGGCAACAGAGGATCAAACAGCGTTCGAGTGGCAACAGAGGATTGAACGATACTCGAGTGGTGACAGAGGATCGGATGGTGTTCGAGTGGCAATAAAGAGCCGGATGGCATTTGAGCGGTATTAAAGACCCAAGTGGCATCTCAACCACAGAAAGCTTTGACTACGATAGGTTTCGACCATGGCATTTCGATTACATCTGACTTTGACCACATCTAGTTTCGATCATGGCAACTTAACTACGGCATTTCGACCACGACAGGCTTCGACTATGACAGAACGACCATTGAAGGTAATCGTGGCTACAATACTTTCCATGGTATTAGCTATAGTTCTTTTTCATGGTCGTAGCTACAGTTCATAGACTTTCATGGTTGGTACTCGATACTCATAGACTATCATGGTCGTACCTGATACTTGTAGATTTTTCTGTTGGTACTCGATAGTTGTACTCTTTGCGGTCGGTAGTTGAAGACTTTGTTATCGATAGTCATAGACTTCGCAGACTGCTATCATAATTGTAAACTTCCTAGTCTTGTCGTCATAGTCATATACTTCGTAGTCTGCTGTTGTTGTCTTCGGTTTTCCAGTCTGTTGTCATAGACCTCGCGATTGGTATTCGAAGGCTTTGTGATCAGTACTCGTACACTTCATTGTCGGTTCGAGTGCTTCAACTCTTGTGATATTTGAGTACTTCGAGTACTCATGTTTGGCTAGCGGTGTGGCTGGCTGGTGCATGATAGTTGATAATCGATGAACAGTACTCGAAGGATTCAGTACTCGGATGTACTCAGTAGTCGAAAGGACTAGGTACTCGGTAGTTGTAGGCGTTGTGATCGGTTGTCGGACACTTGTGTTATGTGATCGATATTCGGTAGTCAGTATTTGATGGTTCTGTGGTTGGTAGTGATGGTATTCCCGAGTGTTCTGAGCGATGGCTTTTTTCGAGCACTTGTGTTCGAGTATTCGATGCGCTAGCGATCAGTTTTGCATTGTGGTTGTAACCAGTCGTGATGAGTGATATGAAGTTGGTGATTTCTGGAGAGCATGGATTTGTGGTGGTGGACAACCAGTTTGGTGGTCGTGGCTGATTTGGTTCTTGTCTATGGATAGACAAGGGTGTGTGATACGTTTATGTGCTGATGGCGGTCAAGTTGTGAAGAACTTATGCCGACGAAAAATGTTCTTTGGTCTTTCATGTGTAGGTTAGCGTGGAGGCGATCATGGTCAATGACGAGGAGGATCGGGACTAGGATGGGGAAATCTGAGGTCCAGCGAAATCAGATTTATAAATGTTATAAATAATACGGTTTTAGCATGAATTCAGATTTAATTCCAACAAATCATAATTGAAACAAAGCATAATTCTGTCTTACAGCAATTAGCATGAAGTTAAACCATAAATGTTCTATACACTACGATTCACTCAACAGTGTAACAAAGCCATATATCCTGATACAGTTCCCTTCTATAAATCAAATAAAAAGTTGAAAATGATGTGGACAAACATGACATACTGGCTACTACATTATACCAGGTGATAGCAAGGATATCATCCTCAGAAAAAAGGTCAGGTGTTGCCAAAAAAAGCACTTGCCAATTGTGAGGTCCTTGTATATAAGAGGCTAGTCTATAAAATGTAGGTTGAGATGTATCCATGTACTGTAAATCCACATCACACAAGCATTCACTAAAATATAAAGGGAACTCCGCGTGTAGCATGCTTGGGGGAAGAAATATAAGAAGAAACTAATAGGAATAGAAAAAGGAGCAAAAATCAAAACAAACCTTCGTGATTCATCAACACATAAAAGCTCCTCAACCAAACATTTCACCTTATCAATGAACAATGTATGTAATGACTATGTCTGAAACAAAATCAAGTGTTCATTTCCATTAATGTACTCTGGAATGGCCAATAAAGAAGTGAAAGCAACAATTTGTGTTGATAAACCTGCATGACGGTAGCACTGTATAGCGTTGCCCCTTTGTAAGATCGAGGAGGCTGACTATTGGGGGTGAATAAGCGGTTTTAAAATTCATTTGGCTAAAACTAAGTTTATAATGCAAAAAAAGTAATCAAATCAGTTTTGCACAATTAAGACCTAAATCAACTAGTCTCACTAAATGCACTAACAACCTAAATCTATGTCAAAGGCTTGCAATCCTAGAATGACAAGCAATCAATTTAATTCTATGAATATAAATTGTTTCAATGTAAATTAAGCACAAGAAGACAAACCATAATGACACGGTTCCTTTTTACTGTGGTTTTTGGAGACTTGCCAGTCTCCCCTATTTCACATTGAGGTAAGCCTAAATAAATTGGACTGGCTCCACGAATTAAGCCTTTCACCTCAAATCCACTAGTGGTAACTCTTTCCCACTTCAGGCAGATGAGCTCCAATCTTCACAACTCGCCGGATTTTCTTACAATGTTCTTTGAAAAGATCACATGCACGACACCTCCAATGCCGTCTAGGAGTCGGCAAACTTCAAAAGCAATAAGTTAAATATCTTGCTTGACTCTCACCACGTGCAACAAATACACAAGCTCAAGTGGATACCAAATCTACCTCTAGATGCAATACATGCAATCAAGATGCCTTCTCCTTACTCTTTTTTGGGCAAATAGGTAAAATAGTTTTCCCAATAATAATACTTTACCCCTTTTTTATTAAGCCCAAAAGTACTTATATAAGTTTTTCACAAAGAAAAACTCCCCTCACTCAAAGGTTCCTCTTTAAATATTTTGTTATCCTTTGACACACAAAGAATTTTTCTCTATCTTTTTTTCTTCTCTTTTCACATCTCTTACTTTTTATTTAAACTTTCTCTGCTCATGTCCTCTAGCAACAAAAAAAAACAAAGATTTCTTCTTTTCTCCAAAATAGGTGCTTCTCAATCTTTTGTGGTTCTTTTGCCTTTTTATGAAAAACATACACCACTTTGATATTTATATCACTTATGATGACATTAGATATCACTTGTGAAAAACACTACTTGTAAATATAAACGATACTAAGTATAATTAATTCCAATTGTAGAAGCATGATACCACTCATGAGTTTAAATGATATCAAGTATGGTTACATCCATTTGTAAAGACTTGATACCACTTGTGAGCATACATGACACCAAGTGTGATTGATTCCATCAGTAGAAAACTTGATGACACTTGTATGATCAACTTGTATTCCACAAGGTCCAATTGGGCACTTGATCTTCTCTTGAAGGATTGAAATCCATTTGTGAATATCAATTTAAATTTATCTTGAATAAATGAGGTATGACTAGTATATCACTTGTAAACCACTTGAAATAATCTTGAGAGATCATCAATGATTTTTACTTGATATTATTTGAAGGGGATACCACTCATAGGAAGATACCACTTGAAAAAAGAGAATGATATCATTTGAGAAGATACCATATAGGAAAGAGCTTGATTAAGAAAAGATTTTGCTTGCCGATATCACTTTGAAAGGGAAAAGATGATATCACTTGTAAAGACAAACATGAAACTCATGCCGAGGTCAAGATAATCAAAAGTCTACCACTCTTAGAGAGGATGCCATTTTATGATAAAAGATCAAACCATGAGCAAAATGGCATATGAAATCAAGAAATTACTTGAGGGTAGTTAGCAGGGATAATAAAGATCAACTTGAATTAGAGGATAAGGTCAAGTGGCACCACCATCACCACCCCTGCAATGATGCCATGCACGGTCGGTCAGCGCCATCATCTTCCAAGCGAGGTACCCAATGGACCCTTCATGCTCATCGTCACTGGCGCACTAGGAGCACCACCACCTCACAGATGGAGGCACTCAAGCGCCGCCTCGACGCGCTCCACTCCCGCACCCACACCGACCTTGACGCCTCCCTTTCCCGCACCTCCAAGCGCTTTTCAAGGGAAGAGTTCAGGTCATGGCACTAGCAAGGCTGGTAAGGAGGGGGCTGAGCATCAGCGCAGAGGTGGGCGGACGGTAACACAGGTGGGCACGGTGAGTGGCCAGGAGGAGGCGATGGAGTGATTAGGCAATTGAGCCACATGGAGAGCACGAGAAGGGGAGGCGACGACGGACGGGCGCAGACGGGGGAGGGAAAGGTGGGGAAAGGCAGTGACGCGGGAGGAGAGAGCCATTGGTGGAGTGTGGGTAGGGTTAGGGCGGGTGAGGGCAGCGCGAACAGGAGATCTGCAGCATTGGTGTGGCCTAGAGCGGGGTGTGGCGGTTGTGGGCCGGGTTTGGACCGTTGGATTGGCGATGGGCAACATGGATTCAATGTTTTTGGAAGGCAGATGAACCACTGGTGGTGCACCACCAACTACTTCTTTTAAGTAGTAGAGATAATGATCGACTAAGCTTGTAACAGTCTTGAACTCTTGGTTGTTTGCTTTGTTGATGCCTATTGAAATTAGATTGGTTAATATTGTTATGCAAGTCTCAGAATACCTGGTCATGTTTACTTGGCTCTGCTGCCCATGCATGCATCGACAAGTAATTTTCGTCATTTACCTCAATAATAGTTGTGCTCAAGGTAAAAAAAGTGGGAAAACCCAAATATGCAAAATAAAGTAGTCTAGAAGATTGTCACAGTGAACTAAATACGTTTATTTGGCATCAAGTGGTATCTAGAGCCGAAGTCTTCCTTCATTTCAAGGGGAAGGTATTGCGTCGGTGACCCCAGTTGGACTGGCATGTCGGCGTCTACCATGGTATGTTACTACCACAAGTGTGAGAACGAGAAGCGAAATACAGTTGAGATGAGTGATGAGCAACGACAAGAGGTCCGCATTTGTAGCCAAGTGAAAAGTGAACCTGGTGCGGACGAGAGCCAGCGTGCCCCTGCCCTGTGGACGCGAATTTGCCCAAACCGAATTGGATTTGCAAAGCGTACGCTATGTGGGTTTGATCCTATGACCGGTTAAGCTTGGACATGCGTTACTAGGGTTGCGGTAACTACATCTGAGACTATCCTGACCAGCGTTGTGATAGAGCCTGTTACAGCCAGCCGGTAAGTATGGGTTACGTTGATTCTTCTACCAATTCTCTTGTATGACACGCACTAACAAGCTCTCCTCTCTTTTCACAGTCTCCGGATCCATTATACGCATACCGTCAATGGATCGACCAGGAGATCCACCCGCATGACTAGTGGCAGCTGGACTGCAAGGAGTGAGATGCACAGATGGCACGTGAGAGGATGAAGGAGCGACGACATGCCGAATATCGAAGCGAGCATATCCGGCGGGAGACGGAAGCTCACATGGAGGCGTGTAGGTGCAAGGAGCACGAGGCTCGTGAGGCGGAGCACGAGAGAAAGCATGAACTAGCGGTCAAGGCCAGCGCGGCAGGCGAGGACTACAATGCCGACCTTGCGAGGAAGGGCGAATGGCCGCAGTCAATGCAGTAGATCGAATGTAACCCCCTTAGTTCCTTAGCCTGCATGCAATGTAACCCCTTGTTGAATGAACTATTATTTTATTATCATTACACCATTTATCCAAAGTTCTCCTCCATGTATGAATTCCCTGTTGCATCGCAATATCACTTACCTTCGTACTTATAAATCATTGCCACCTTAATTGTGCCCACAAAATTCTTTTAAAATTTATCACACTACAACAACATACGACAATTATAAAATGTTATTACGAGTCTAACAGATTTCGTACCCTTCAGAATCTATGAAAATCACAAAATGACTAATCTACTTTCTGTGCCCTTTTATTTCCAAAAAAACTACAAGCAAAACCTACATAACTTGTTGACGTGTCATCCACCGGTTCAATAAAGGTATATTACTATAATTTCAAATAAAAATAAGATTATTTCAAACAAAAATAAGATCAGTCGAGCAAAATTCAGAGCATATAAAATTCTAAAAAATTAGACAATTATGCTGACTATGTGGGCAGACTGCATATAAAATTTTATAATTTTTGGAGCTCATTTCCTATATGTAACAACTCCTACAAAGATCATAATTGTACAAATTTTTTAGCAACATTCACAGCAGATAAAATTGTTGAAAAATTACACAATGAAGTACGTTGTATTGGAAGACTGGACATAAAATTGGGTAATTTTTTGAGCTAATTTGTTATATTTAAAATTTAAATAAATAGTAAATAAAAATATTAATTCAGTCAGGTAATTAAGCTGGCTAACTAAACGTTTTATTACCTTCCATCTGATGGCAGGGCGGTAGGAGGAGAGCCACATGATGGCTGGGTGGCAAGCGCATGGCCGCACGGTGGTTGGCTCCGCAGCCCACGTGTCACATGCACGACGCTATTGTCTGGTGACCGTATGGTAGAAGTGCTATTTCTGTCGTTTTTATGCTCATACGGCTATTTTTACAAATATAGATTTAAAACGTGTTATACGTGCCAAAAATTCTAATATCAGATATGGCCCGTATGCTAAACATCACAACTCTTGCTCAATAATTAGCCAACTTTCTTTCCCCCCTTGTAAATTTGCTTATAAAGCCAGTTCGCTACACGACTAACTGATCGTTCCCTACCGAATCCTCTTGTATCGAATTCCAATAGGCTCAATACACATATTTAAAATCGATAGAACAAGGCTATTTGATGACGTTAAGCGCTGTACAATTGTCGCAATAATCAAACAATATCATGAAGTCAAATCTGCGTAATTCAGGTGTGTCACAATGAATAAAACATTCTCAACACATTCTGTTGTTCTCGGAACATACGAATGCTTGTACAATTATACTCACAGGATGTATATGAAAATTTCTAGCTCACTTGGATACTTAAACTATTTATATTTAATTCTAACATATTTTAGCACGTTCCCATGTTCGCAACTGCAATTCGTGCTGATAGTCAAGAGTAGTGACCCGACCAGGACAAACCCGGCTGGCCACTTGTGCCGGATGTGAGCCTCCATTTGCCACAAGCCTAATGCCAGCGAGGATGGATGCCGACATGCCGTTGCTACATTCCCTAATCACGATCCCAAATAGCAACATCAAAACTCTATCACCATTTCAAAGCAGTTTATCGAGATAATTTTTTTGAAGCAGCTTATCGACATTTGATTCATTCACACAAACGTTCACCTTATGGCTAAAAACTATAAACAACATTTATAAGCTATAAACCATAGTAAAAAAGGACCCTCCAATAGCTCACAAGTTGCATTGATTAATAAATCAATTATGTTTCTCCTAGTAATTAGAACCGTTCACAGAAAATCATTGTAGATATTGTTTTTCAAATTTGGCCCTTAAACGTACATTTTTACAAACCTAGCCTCCTTTGTGGCTCTACCGAGCTCTCCCTAGCTCAGCAGGGGACCTACCGAGCCCCCTGTGCTCGGTTGCATGCCAGCTGCACTATGAGCCATAATTAGCGCTAAGCATATTTAATTAGTATTAATCATAATTAATTAGCGCTTTAATTAGTGCTAATTAAAGTATTAAATTAATTATATTTGTTTAGTTCTAATTGTATTTAATTCGTATTAATCATAATTAATTAGCATTATTCATGTTAGTGTTAATTAAGCATGCACATTATTTTATTGCATTTGTAATTAATTAGTGCTAATTAAAGCACTTAATTAATCATATTTATTTAGTGCTTTAGTTAGTGCTAATCGCATTAATTAGTACTAATCACAATTAATTAGCACTAATAATCTCATTGCTAATTAAACATGCACAGTATTTTCACAGTCACACGGTTTACCGTCCATGCATGGCCACACGGTATACTATTCATGAACAGCCACACAGTATACTACATAGCCCTTATTTTTTTTCCACCGCTCACCCTCTTCTTCTCAAACCCACTAATTTCAGTCATTACTATTCATTTGGCTATGACTTATGTTTTTTGGTTGAAAATAAATAGTAATGACTGAAATTAGTAGCTTTAGAAGGAGGGGGTGAGCAGTGAAAAAAGTGATAGAGATATTCGTGAGCCTGACAAGGGAGAGAGGAGTGGGATGTGTGATGCATCTGTGACCTTCTACCTTATCTCCAGAATGAGACGGTAGTAAGAGAAGTAAATCCTAAATTTTATCCCACGAAAGACTTTTAATTAATATTAGTGCCCACATGTACTTTCAAAAACCACAGTAGTAAATTACAAATATTAGAAGTGAGTTCTTAGAAGAAATATTGAAAGTGAAGATATGAACTGCAATTTTCTAAGATTAGTGCTCATTTGTTCTGTCATTATAAAATATTTTAAATCTAATTAAAAAAATCATCATGCAAGTTTGGGCCCACCTTGCAAGTGGAATAAAATGTTGTGCACGCTTGGTTAGCACTGACATGATTAGCGCTAATTAATTGGGATTAGTACTAATTAAACATGATTAGCACTAATTAAGCATTAAATAAAATATGATTAATTAAGTGATTTAATTAGCACTAATTAAATGTGATTAGTATTACTTAATTGTGAGTGCAATAGAATGTCGTACACACTTAATTAGTACTTACATGATTAGTGCTAATTAATTATGATTACTACTAATTAAGTGGGATTAGCACTAAATAAAATAGAATAAATTTAGTGTTTTAATTATTAATATGTAAAGCACTAATTAAATGCTTTTATTACTAATTAAGTATGATTAATGCTAATTAAATATGCTTAGTACTAATAAAATATCTAATTAGGGCTGTACAGTGCAGCCGGCATACAACCAAGCACGGGCCGGTAGGCTGGGGTTAGATTTGCAAAAATAAATGTTAAAGGGGCCAAATTAAAAAAAAGATACGGTGATATTCTAAGTAGACAACTCTGTTGTTCCCATTGTTTGCCATAGGCCAGTTTGCACGTGAGTAATCATTCTTCCCTACCAATATCTCTTCAACCGGATTCTTATAAACCATGCAAATACACATCTTAAAAAAATACAAAGGAGGCTCTTTGATGAAGTTAAGTGCCACAATTGTCACAAAAAAAATTAAAAAATGAACAAGTCAATTTTGTGTAATTTAGATATGGCATAGTGTAACAATTAACAAATCAAACACCCTTGATATGTACTGCACTTTTCAAAACATATACTACTAGTCTGGTGTGTGTTTTAGGAATGCTGATGGTCCAAGATGTCGAAATTTCTTAGCTCCCTTGGGTAGCTGTACGATCTCTACCATATTTTAGTACGATTCCAAGACCAATGCCATGCTACTCCTGTACTCCATCGCGAGAGCACCCACCTGACTAGGGCAAAGTTTTTGACACTTTTGGTCTCTTTTAGCCTCATATTTACAAGAATGGCCATAGTCACGTGACAGCTACAAAAGATAACTTTTGTAGCATGGCCACCGGGCAGTAGCCCTAGGAGGGTGACACGTGCCTCGGCTACACGGCCACTGTGCGACGCGCGAAGGCTACACAGCCACCAGGGACCCTCCTCTTTGTCGTCCAACTACCAGACGACTATCTTAATTATGATTTACATATACTATTTATTCAATTTTTTAAATATAGCAAGAGCCCAAAATTACAAAATTTTACATGTAGCCTTCCAATACAATATACTTGATTGTGTAATTTTTTTATAATTTTATCCACTCTGAATGTTGCTAAAAAATTTATACAATTATGTTATTTGTAGAAGTTGTTGCATGTAGCAAACGAGCTCTAAAAATTACGAAATTTTATGTGCAGTCTTCCGACATAATTGACCTAATTGTCTAATTTTTTTGAGAATTTTTTGTGTTTTGAATTTACCATGTTAATTTATATTAATTTAATCATAATTAGCGACATGTGATGCTTATTTAATTTGCGGTTTAGTTAGGAGAAAACTTGTTCATTGCATTTTGTTTTCAACCATGGTACTACAAGGGTACACAGTGACACATGCACCTGGAGCATATAGGAATACACACATTTTGGAGAAAGGAATATCTTCGCCGGTAGAATGGTGGGGTACTACAAAATGGTGTGGTTTACTGCGTGGACCGTGGCTATTTGCCCTTCCTCGTGAGGTTGGCGTTGTAGTCCTTGCCAGTGGCACTGGCCTTGGCCACCAGTTCGTGCTTTCTGTCATACTCCCTGCGCCTGCGTTCCTCCAGGTGAGCTTGCGTCTCCCGCCGGATATGCTCACTTCTATCTTCACTATGCCGTGACTCCTCCATCCTCTCATGTGCCATGTGGATGTCCCACTCCTCGCAGTCTAGAGTCCTCTGGTCATGCGGATGGATCTCCCGGTCGATCTATTTGCGGTACACGCATAGCGGATTTAGAGACTACAGGAAGAGGGGAGAGTTTGTTAGTGTGCCATAAAAGAGAACTGGTAGGGGATGTACTGTAACCCATTCTTATCAGCTGCTGGTAGCAGGACGTGTTCCAACGTTGATCGGGATAGTCCCAGACATAGTTACGACAACCCTAGTAACGCATGCCCAAGTTGAACCAATCCTTAGACTTGAAAAGCTTGCATGCGTCCCTGCATCAGCAGAGGAGGCGTCTCCCCCACAGGCGGGTGTTGCGGCGAACACTTGGTTGGAACGTTGAGGTATGGGTTAGGGTTGGATGTAGGGGGCTTCGCTTCGGGGAGATGGCCTCCTAGCACGCTCCGCTTGTAAAGTGCAGGATATACAAGAGCTCTGGGCACTCAATGAAGAATTGCCCCCAACAGATCGAGCTCGTCTGGTCGTCATTTGGTGTCATGATTTCATGTATCTTTTAGTTTATCGAATTAATTCATATTTGTAGCAATTCGGGATGTAGTATTTTATGTGGTTGTAATTGCCAATTAATCAATTGATTACTTAAATAATTAACTCCGTAATCTATTATCGCATGTGATTATTGATCAAATCATTGTTATTCAATGGTAAATTTTAGCTAGATTATTTTTAATTACCAATGAGCCATGGCTCATTGTGTTTTAATAGATGCATAATGTTGTGGCTACAGACCAAACAGAGAGAGAGAGATGGTAGTGGAGAGTGATGAAGATAAGTGTCATGGCCTGGGTCCTCCCCATGGCTTACTCATATATATATACACATGAGGAGTGCTTTTACAGATATACCCTTACATCTGGTTATCCCCTCTGGGGGCAGTTATGTCATTACACATGGCCTATTCTGGGCCTTATAATCTCCTACCAGGCCTGCTGGGTTTAGGTGGGGGCTTTTAATGGCAGTTATCCCCTCTGGTAGTGCGCTTTTAATGGCGGCTTGAATCACGCCGACGCCTGACCTGGCAGAAGTCAGGCTGTCACGTCGTGCAGTCTGCCCTGCTGCAGGTGGGGCACGTGGCGACTCACGACTGGTGCGTCGTGGGATGTGAGTGGTTGCGTGACCGCGGCCGTTCGCCTCGTCCCCCGAGAAGTTGGACGCGTGTTGAAGATGTAGGGACGTTGTGCGCTGCTTGGCCACCTACCTGGCACGGCCCTCTAGGTCCCGGCGGTTCTTCGTTCCAAATCTTGGATAGCCGAATCGCTGGGAATTTGATCCGTCTGTGCGCTGAGCCACAAGGCAGGCGAGCGGCCTTTATAAGGTGCTAGTGTTGGGGTGGAGGCACCCTTTCTTGCTTTGCTTTTTGATCTGCCGCTTCGCTTCCGCCCGTGCTAATTTTCACGCCAGTTGCTCCTTTGCCTGCATCTTCCTCCCTTGTCGCGAAGAGCGATGGCCAGCCAGGACGACGCCGCCTACCACCCCCGCAGTGGTTCCTTGCCTAGCCAGGGCGAGGCGACCCATCCTTCTCAGGAGTACAAATTGGTGCCGCGGGGGAGCTCGCGCGCCAACAAGTGGTGGAACGCCATGGAGCACTCGGGAGGCTCCTGCTCCCGTGTGCTGGGGAAGAGCCGCATGACTGAAGGGACGCTGCAGCGACTCGTGGATGAGGGGAAGATCGTGGATCGCAATGGGGCTCGCCTACCCCGTCGGGACGAGACGGAGCCGAAGCCCGGGGCCATGGAGGCTATTGTTTTCGTGGCGTTCTTCGATGCCGGCCTTCGAATGCTCTACACGCTGTTCGTGGGCGAAGTCCTGCGGGCCTACCAGTTGGAGCTAGCCCAGTTGACGCCCCACGCGATACTCCGCCTAGCCGTCTTCACGTGGGCGATGCGGACAGAGGGGTGGCGTCCCAGCGCGAGCTTATTCGCCACCCTGCACGACGCACACTGTCGACCCAGAAAGGTTGATGGGGCGGTGTCCAACTTCGGCGGTGTGGACTTCGTGCTCCGGGCGTCATGCGCAACGTTGTTCCCTGTGCCAGCCTTGTCAGGGCAGTGGGCGGCTGGCTGGACGCGATGGTGGTTCTATTACACCGTGACCGACAAGAGCAGAATGCATTGCCGATGTGGGCTGATCTCGTTTAACAGCACGCCGAGACTGAAGGCGGAGATCGATGACACGCAAAAGCTACAGAGCCTTGTCGGTGTCGCCCGTCGAATGAGCGTGCGCGACCTAGCCAAGGAGTTCACGATGTGTGGGGCGGCGCCACTCTCCTCCCGGGGAAAGTATATTGGACAGAATGGCCCCCGCGAGGACGGGTTCGACCCATCCGTGTCTCGCCTGCTGCCGCCGTCCGCCCCTTGTAAGTCGCCCAGCACGCTTTACGCGCGCCATTGTATCTGTTTGGCTTCCGCCTGACTGACGCGATCTCCTGCGCAGTGGCCCGGCTAGAAGATGCGGAGCGCGCGGTTGCGGCGCTCCTCGGCCCGTACACGCTTAAGGAGCACCGGGCTCGCGAGGCCGCAATCAAGGCGGCTAAGCAGGGGCGGGTAAACCGCACCTGCGAGGCTGTGGGCATTGCCGTGCCCGAGCGTGCGGTGCCGGAAGAGCTTCCCGCCGGGACTCCGGGCGCTCAGGGCGGTGGTAGCCCTTCGGGGGTGCTATCTTCGCGACGCCGGGCCCGTTCCCCGGCCGCCATACGCGACCCTACGGCCCCTCCGGCGGCTAGCCCAGCTGAGACGAGGCGTGCGACCGGCGGTGGGCCTGGCCATACTGCTTCGGAGGGGCGCACCGCCGCGGATCCCCCGGCACCTTCTGCCGACGCCCACGAGCCCGTGCTTGGGCTCGCTGCCGTCGTTGAGTTGGAACTCATCAACCCGGGGGGTGGTGCCGTTCCTGGCGAGCCAACCACGGTGGAAGGTGCGTTATCAACCGCAGCGGCCGACGAGGGCGTGCCCCCTACAGAGGAAGCCGTGGGGGCAACAGTGACTGGAGCTGGTCCTGCCGTGGAAGAATCGCCTGTGCCACCGCAGGCGAAACGCCCTCGGATGCAGTCCCCGCCGCCAACTAGGGGTCGATACGCTGTTGCGGGGCCTTGCCGCGGGATTACGGCGTCTGGCACGGCCGAGAAGACGTTCTCCCCGAGCGTCGAGGCGCCTGCCTCCCCCTGGGCAGTCGAACCGGCGCCACCTCCGACCGCGACGAGGGGCGCAGGAGGTAGGTGTGAGTCCCTTTCTTCACCTGACTTCGCGAGACTCTCTCCGATCTGCTCGTTCATTCTGCCGACATCAGGTGAGACGACGTCTCCCGTACGTGGCGAAGGATCGAGCAGCGGAGGTATGCGCGAAGTTGGGAGCCTTGTGCAGGATGCCCCGCAGGTGTCCGCTGCTGCTGACGTGGCCGTGGCCGCGATAAATCTGGGCGCTTTGGGGCCGGGGCTCGCTCGCTCGGACTTCCTCCCTCGCCCGGAGGTATTTTGCGACCTCACCGCAGCCGCAGAGCATGCCGATAACGGCCTCAACCGAGAGGCGCTGTCGTCATGCGCAGGGGACCTCCTAGCGCTCGCGCTGCAGGCCTCCGAGATGAGGGTAAATACGTGCTCTTCCGTTTGTAAGGTATTTTTGGACGCCTGCTGATTTGTTGTTTCTGCCAGACGCTTGCCCTCGGCCGGTCCTTTGACGAGGCCCGCGTCCGGGAGCGGAGGGCTCTGGAAGCCAGCCTCCGCGAAGCAAACACTGCTCTCGCCGCGAAGGATGAAGAACTTCGCGCGCTGGGGGACGCCCTGGTGGCCGCACAACTCGAGGCCACGGAAGCTCAGATCGCCACGGCTGGGGAGCGCGCCGCCTTCGTGCAGCAGATCGCCATCCTAGAAGGGGAGAAGGCCCAGCTGGCGGAGTCTGCTGCCGAGAACCACCGTGTCCTGGAAAATGCGTCCCTGTCGGCATGGCGGGCCATGGAGGCTCTGAACCAGGCCCTCCGGGATCTGTGCGTCCGAGTGCCGGACACTACGCACAGGCCGGAGGCCCTGTCGGAGTCGCTCAGGCTGATCGAGGAGGGGGCCGGCGTCGCTCTTCGTGGCGTCAGGACCTTTGGTGAGCACTGCAGCTATGTTGGTGCGTGCTTCGCCCTCGCCCTGCTTCACACTCGTGGGTGTAGGCATACCCATGAGCTAGCGAACCCTCAACTGGATCCTCCCGACCGCCCAGAGGTTATGTCGGACGCCATCCGTTCCATCGGGCCTAGCCTGCAGAACTTCCATCAACGGATCTGGGGCCGCTTCGGGGAAGGTGCAGCGAGGGTCGCCGTGCAGCAGACGTTGCATGGGGAGGGGGACCTCCTCCAGTGGCTTGAAGGGGTCCTTCAGCGCCGTGGTGACGACGGCGCGGGCTCGTCCGCGCCGCACCAAGGCTGAGCGCTTGTAACCATGTAACCCCTTTGCGTTTATAATGGAACCAAATAGTACCTTATGCTTGGTGTTACCTGCCGCCGAACGCGGAGGGCAGGTCTGCACGTCTCGTTTATACTCCATGGAGTGGCGCGTGCGGAGGCGGACCTCGACGCTACGACTTCCTTTATAGTCCGAAGACTCGCGCGTGCGGAGGCGAACGTCGACGCTACGTCTTATTTAAAGTCCGTGGACTATTGCGCGCGGAGCTAGGCTCGACGCTACGTCTTCTTTATAGTCCGGAGACTCGCGCGTGCGGAGGCGAACCTCGACGCTACGTCTTATTTAAAGTCCGTGGACTGGTGCGTGCGGAGCTAGGCTCGACGCTACGTCTTCTTTATAGTCCGGAGACTCGCGCGTGCGGAGGCGAACCTCGACGCTACGTCTTATTTAAAGTCCGTGGACTGGTGCGTGCGGAGCTAGGCTCGACGCTACGTCTTCTTTATAGTCCGGAGACTCGCGCGTGCGGAGGCGAACCATGACGCTACGTCTTATTTAAAGTCCGTGGACTGGTGTGTGCGGAGCTAGGCTCGACGCTACGTCTTCTTTATAGTCCGGAGACTCGCGCGTGCGGAGGCGAACCTCGACGCTACGTCTTATTTAAAGTCCGTGGACTGGTGCGTGCGGAGCTAGGCTCGACGCTACGTCTTCTTTATACTCCTTAGAGTGCGCGCGGAGGCATCCCCCCGCTGCGTCTTATTTATACTCCGTAGAGTGCGTGCGGAGGCGGACCTCGACGCTACGTCTTATTTAAAGTCCGTGGACTGATGCGTGCGGAGCTAGGCTCGACGCTACGTCTTATTTATAGTCCGCAGACTCTCGCGTGCGGAGCTAGGCTCGACGCTACGTCTTATTTATAGTCCGCAGACTCTCGCGTGCGGAGCTAGGCTCGACGCTACGTCTTATTTAAAGTCCGTGGACTGGTGCGTGCGGAGCTAGGCTCGACGCTACGTCTTATTTATAGTCCGCAGACTCTCGCGTGCGGAGCTAGGCTCGACGCTACGTCTTATTTAAAGTCCGTGGACTTTGTTCTGCTCAGCGCGGACAGGGGATGCTCTGGGAACAGCAACCTTTATTGAACTCCCGTTTGCGCGGGCGAGCATCGCCTAACAACGGGCTGGTGGCTCTACGCCTGCTGTCCTGCTTCTAGGCGTAGTACCGCCGCAACCTGTCCGCGTTCCATGTGTGCCGGAAGGCTTGTCCTTCGAACGTGGCGAGGCGGTACGCCCCCTTCGGCAATGCCTCCGTTACGATGTACGGGCCTTCCCACTTGGACTCCAGCTTGCCAACGGTTTCGGCCTGGAGCGCCACTCTGAGGACGAGATCCCCAGGCTTGAACCCCCGCGGGCATATAGAGCGGTCCCGAGTACGCATTGTCTGCCGCGCGTACTTCTCGACATGGTGGGCTGCGTCTGCCCGTATCCCGTCGAGGAGGTCCAAGGACACACGGCGCTCGTCTTCGGGTGCTTGGACGAGGACCCTTCGCGAGTCGGCCTTGATTTCCTCGGGCGTCACCGCTTCGTCACCGAAAAGGAGTTTAAACGGTGTGAATCCCGTCGGGCGTGTTACCGTTGTGCGAAGCGACCATAGAACGCTGTGAAGCTCGCTTGGCCACTTGCCCTTCGGCAATCCAACCAGGCGCTTCTTGATGGCGGCGGAAATGGCGCCATTCGCCCGTTCGACCGCCCCGTTGGACTGGGGATGGCCCACCGAGGCGAATCGGAGGGTGATGCCCATGCTGCCACAATAATCTTTGAAGAGGGTGGCGTCGAACTGCAGGCCATTGTCGACCGTGAGCTCCCGAGGCACATCGAAGCGACATATGATGTTTTGCCATAGGAAGCGTTGTATGGCCGCAGAAGTTACTTTGACCAGAGCGATCGCTTCCGGCCATCTGGAGAAATACTCCAGCGCGACTACCACGAACCGGAGGTCCCCTGGAGCTCGGGCAAGTGGTCCTACTATATCGAGACCCCAGCGCGCTAGTGGCCACACCGGGGGAATTGGGTTGAGGCTTGTCGGGGGCCTGCGGATGATGCGCGCCATCCACTGGCACCCTTGGCACCGACGGACGAGGTCCTGGGCGTCGGTGATGGCAGTCGGCCAGTAGAAGCCTTGTCTGAACGCCTTGCCGACTAATGACCTCGGCGCCAGGTGGGATCCGCACACGCCCGCGTGGATTTCCGCCAAGAGTTCCTTTCCCTCCGCAGTCGAGAGGCAGCGCAGGAGCGGCGCGCAAACCCCTTTCTTGTAGAGTGTCCCTTCGAACACCTGGAAGGACCGTGCGCGGTGCTGCAAGCATCGCAGTTCGGCAGGGTCCTCCGGCTCGGCGAGACCTTGTAAGAAATTGAAAATGGGCTCTCGCCAGTCTCCTGGCCGATCAATGCGGTGGACAAGTGCCGCGTCCCAGTTGTCCTGCACGATGGCCGCCTTTGCTAACACCTCGTAGAATGCCCCTCGGGGGGGGCAGTTGCTGGCTGGCCGCCTTGGCGAGGGCGTCGGCTTGCTCATTCTCCGCCCGGGGGATGGCCTTGACGGTGACACCCACTTGGCTTGATATGACTTGTCCACATGGCTGGCCACCAAGCGCGAGTCGGTGCGGACCAACACCCGTCTCGCGCCGACTGCCTTGAGCTTTGCCAGGCCAAAGAGCAGTGCCTCGTATTCAGCCGTGTTGTTGGTGGCGGGGAAGGCAAGGCGCGCCGAGTACAGCAAACGCTGTCCCTCGGGCGTGATGATCACCGTCCCTACGCCCGCGCCGGCGACGCTGTAAGCTCCGTCGATTGTAAGCGTCCAGACAGGATCATCGTGCGTCTGGCCGGGTTGGGCCGGCGGGGTCCATTCGGTGAGAAAATCCGCTAGGACTTGGGATTTAATTGTCGTCAGCGAAGCATACGTCAAGGAGAAGGGAGCGAGCTCGGCGGCCCATTTACCGATACGCCCTGTGGACTCCTTGTTATGTAGCATCTCTGCCAGGGGGAATGAGGAAGGCACTGTGATCGGGTGAGCCAGAAAATAATGCCGAAGCTTCCTGGAGGCCATGACCAGCGCGTAGGCGAGCTTCTCAAGCTTCGTGTATCTTGTCTTGGCGCCTTGAAGGGCTTCGGAGACAAAGTAGACGGGCCGCTGCATGGCACCCTCCTCTAAGACGAGGACGGCGCTGACCGCGGTGGCTGACGCGGCCAGATAGAGCAGGAGGGGAGCCTCTGGTGCTGGGGCGACCAGAGTGGGGAGGCTTGCCAGGTGCTGCTTGAGCTCGTTGAAGGCCTTCGCGCAGTCTCCGTCCCAACGAAATCCATCACACCCGCGGAGTGTCTTGAAGAACGGCAGGCCCCGCTCCGCCGCCCTGGAGAGGAAGCGGCTTAATGCTGCCATGCGGCCCGCGAGCCTCTGAACCTCCCTCGTTGTCTTGGGCGGCTCCATACCCAGGATGGCGTCTACTTTGTCGGGGTTCGCCTGGATGCCCCGCCCGGACACGAGGAAACCTAGGAGTTTGCCCGCCTGTACCCCGAAGACACACTTGTCGGGGTTGAGCTTGATGCCCGCCTTCCGGAGGTTGTCGAAGGTCTCCTGGGAGGTCCCGGCCGTGTAGAGCAAGTTGCCGAGTTTTGACCACCACGTCATCGACATAGGCTTCGACGTTCCTCCCAAGCTGGGCGGCCAGGGCAATGGCGACGAGTCGGGTGAAGGTAGCGCCTGCATTCTTCAAGCCAAAGGGCATTCTGACGAAGCAGAACGTCCCAAGTGGTGTGATGAAACTGGTCTTCTCCTCGTCGTCTTCGGCCATGTATACCTGGTGGTAGCCGGAATAGGCGTCCAGGAAACTCATGAGTTCGCACCCAGCAGTGGCGTCAACCAGCTGATCGATGCGCGGCAAGGGGTAGTTGTCCTTCGGGCACGCCTTGTTGAGTGCCGTGAAGTCGATGCACATGCGCCAGGCCCCGCTGGCCTTTTTGACTAGCACCGGGTTAGCGAGCCATTCTGGATGGTGGACCTCGCGGATGCCCCGGCGCGAAGAAGCTTCGCCACCTCTGCTTTGGCCGCCTGTTGCCGATCCATCGACATACGCCGGAGCCTTTGCTTGACCGGCTTGGCGTCGGGGCGGACCGCCAAACGATGCTCGATTACTGCTCGGTCTACGCCCTTGATGTCCTCCGGGGACCATGCAAAGATGTCAACGTTGTTCTGAAGCACTCGGAGCAGCTCCCGTTCGACCCCCGGCGGGAGCCCCTCGCCAATGGACACAAACTGCCCCTCCGCCTGGAGCGGCACCTTCTTGACGCCGCCTTCGGGCCGAGGCTTGGGCGTCCACCCGGGAGCGGAGGGCCCATCACCGGGCGCGCCGGAGAGGGCATGCACCGGGCGATGCGGGACGCGGCTGCCGCCTTCGGCACGTCTGGCCAAGTCCTGGCCGCCAAATATGGTGATGACACCCTCCGGGCCCGGGAGCTTTACACACAAAAAGGCGTGGTGCAGGATTACCTCGAAAGAGTTGATGGCGGGTCGCCCCAGTATGGCGTTGTAGGGGTGCGGGATATCCACGACATCGAAGGTGACATGCTCGGTCCGGATGTTACCTTTGTTGCCCTCCTGACGGAAAGTGACAGGAAGGGACACGTGCCCCAGGACCTGCAGCGGTTGACCCCCGAAGCCTTGAAGTGGAGCTCCTGGCTGCTCTAGCCGGCTTCGGGGGATTGCCATGCGGTCGAGGGCTTCTGCGAATAAGATGTTCGCGGAGCTTCCCCCGTCGACAAGGACGCGCCTGACTTCACAGCGTGCTATGTGGGCCTGGATGACTAGAGGGTCTTGGTGAGGGTACTCCACGCCCCTGGCGTCGTTCAAGTCGAAGGTGATGTTGCGGGGCGGCATCCACAGTTGCGGCTGCTCCCCGGGGGCTTTTGAAGAGGAGCCTCCGGTGATGACGTTGACGGTGCGATGCTGCGCGCCCTCCGTTGCGGTGGCCCGTATGGGGCTATCCCTTGGGTGCCCTACGTGGGCTTCGGCGGGGGGACGAGTAGGCGGAGCCCGAGACCCGGCCGTCGCCCTCCGCAGCTCCATCACCGCGATGCATGCCCTTGTGTAATGATCGCCGTAGCCGTGTACCTCGCACCACTTGCCATAGTGCAGGAGCTCTTGCTCTGCGTGGGGTTGGCTGCCGTAGTCAAATCCGCCCTCCGATCCCCGGTCTCCCCTCCGTGAGGCGGGGTCGGGTCCTTGGCGGGCGCTCTCGGTGGCGAGGACATGGTGGGCCGCCTGCGACCGGCGCTGGCGGCGCCGAGGTTTAGGCCTGCACCGTGAGGAGCCTTCCTGTACCTCAGCCTCCCTGCCTCGGGGAGGGCCTCCTCGGGGCTTTCGGCTACGGCCCAGGTTCGAGGAGGGGCCACCCACCCTGACCTCGCGCGGGGGGTGCTCCTCACGGGCGAGGCCGGGGGCGGTGATGCTGCGTCTTCGCGCATCCTCCTCCACCCGCGCATACCCGTCCATTTTGTCGAAGAGCTTGGCAACTGTCGTGATTGGCCTCCGCGCGTTGTATTCGGCCATCGGGCCCGGGCGAAGGCCCTGTATGGCTGCATTAACGATTGTGGTTTCATTAACATCGTTTACCTGGCCTCGAATCTTGTCGAAGCGCTTGAAGTAGCCCCGGAGCGTCTCCGAGGGTCCTTGCTTCACAGTGAAGAGCTGGTCCGCATTGGTCCGCTCGACATAATGTCCTTGAAAGTTGCTACGAAGCCGGTCACGAAGCTGCTCCTACGCGTAGATGGAGCCCGGCTCTATGGTAAAAAACCAAGAGAGCGCCACTCCGTGCAGTGCGAGGGGGAGTCCCTTCGCCTTCGCGGTGTCGTCTCCGCCCGTGGCCTCGATCGCGGTTTCGTACACGCGCACGAACTCACGGGGGTCCGTGTCGCCTTTGTACGAGTCGATGGCGCTCGAAAACTTGAAGTCTTCGGGCCATGCCGCCTGCTGCAGCCCCGCCGAAAGCGGGGACTCCGGATCCACGCGCCGCAGCGGCACGCGGCTGGATGCGGGGGCTTCGCGACTGTCCGCCCTTTCCGGCGTGGGCTCGGACGCGACCACTGGCGCGGCCTGCTGACTCCGAGCCTCTTGCATATCTCTAACGGCTCCGTGAAGGTCCCCTAGCTCCCGCTGGAATGCATTGAGAGCCGCCAGCAGGGCACTTTCCATCGTCGGTGCAGGCGGGGTCGCCGGTACCCCCGACGGGCGGGTCGGCGCGGGGACGACCGCGTCGCGAGGTCCCGAACTGCCGGTCGCTCCGTCGTGGCTACCCCGAACCGCCTGGTCCGCGCCGCCGGCGAGGGTTGCAGTGGGGGCGGCGAGGTCGGCTGTCGTTGCGTCGGCGGGGTCGGTTGTCGCCGCACCCGTGCCGACGTCTTCGACCGCGGGGTCCGCCCCCGCAACGCCGGTGGCGGGGTGGGTCGTCGCGGTGCCGATGACGGGGTTGGTCGTCGCGGCGCGAACATCGACGTCTCCGGCTACCGCGCTTGCATCGGCGCCCGCGTCCGCCGCCGCTGATGCCGAAGCCCTGGTACTCATACGACGCTCCGGCCCGGCCGCCTTCTTTCCCTTCGCCGCCGCTGAAGAAGCTTTTTTCGGTGCCATCCTTCTTCTTCGGTCTTCAGGCTTGTCCTCGTCCTCCCCACGGACGGCGCCAACTGTTGTGGCTACAGACCAAACAGAGAGAGAGATGGTAGTGGAGAGTGATGAAGATAAGTGTCATGGCCTGGGTCCTCCCCATGGCTTACTCATATATATGTACACATGAGGAGTGCTTTTACAGATATACCCTTACATCTGGTTATCCCCTCTGGGGGCAGTTATGTCATTACACATGGCCTATTCTGGGCCTTATAATCTCCTACTAGGCCTGCTGGGTTTAGGTGGGGGCCACCCCTACGACACATAAAATTATATTTTAATGGGATTTTTTGTTTATTACGGCTGCTCTCTTCATCATAGGCCATTTGTTATTTTATGTACATATAAAATCCTTCAAAAAAATTAAACAATCAAGTACACTGCGTATGGAGCCTTTAGAAAAAATCGTAATGTTTGCATTTTATTTTTCTGCATTAAAAAATCGTACATATAGTTTATTTGTATGAATTTTTAAGCAAAAATTTATAATGTATAAATTCTTGAAAAATTAGATAATTATGTCAACTATGTTAAGAGGCTGCACATAAAATTTCATAATTTTTGGAGCTCGTTTGCTATATTTAATAACTCCTACAAATAGAGTAATTTTATGAATTTCCGAGAAATATTTAGAGCGGATAAAATTATGAAAAAAATTTAGAATTAATTACATTGTGTCCGGAAGCTATCCATAAAATTTTGTAATGTTTTGAGTTTATTTGCTATATTTAAAAAATCGAATAAATAATACGCATAAATGAGTGATTAAGACAGCTAATTAAGCTGGCCAATTATATGGCATAATAAGCTGCTGTCTGGTGGCTAGGCGGCAAACGGGAGGGCTGCACGGTGGTTGTGCGGCCTTCATGCGTCGCACGGTGGCCATGCGGCCGAGGCATGTGTCGATCTCTCAGGTCTGTCGTCCAATGGTCGTACGGCAAAAGTAATATTTTTGTATTTATCATGCAACTACTATTATTCTTATAAATACAAGGTGAAAAGAGATCAAAAGTGCCAAAAACTCTGCAAACCCGTCTGGACAATCTGCCCCTGGCGTTTAGTACTGGACCTAGTACCATATTCTAATATCCATTCGCGATAAGCGTAATGACACATGACAGCGAGGATGCCCTTGCTGCTTCCCTAATCACGATCACTAACACAAGATACAAGTTGCAAGGCTTGCATCAATCAAATGATTCGCGAAGCTTCCTGGCTTCCCGATAACAACATTAAGGTTGGATTTGGCCAAGCTTATTTTTAGTTTATACTTATACTGTCTATAAATTATAGTAACTAGTTTTTAAATTACATATTTTTTAAGACAGGATCAATAAAAAATTATAGTAAAAATGTACTGAGTTCAGTTGCATCGGCTAAATTCACATATGGTTATTTTCTATATATACTACCTTTTACGAACAGTCAGAATTCAAATATTTAAATCATAAATTATAAGATATCAATCCAATTATCCAAAAGAATCTATCCTTAAGCAAACGACCGGGACGACTTGACCCACACAAAAGGCCAAAAGAAAAAGGAAAAGGCAATAAGAAATAAAAAATGGGAGAGCTTCCCGTGGAATTAACCCAGAACATGCAAGGCAAAGCCCTTTGCTTGGATCGGCCTATCCCGCATCGAACTCTCTAGAAGCACCCCCATGGGCTCTTAAGAAGGCCGCCCCGTTAATCGCAAGCAGCTTAACCCCATCCCATCCTCACCTAATACCACCTCCTCCTCGATCTTTATTTTATTCCGCTCTCCTAGTCTTCGTCTGGTCTCCTCCGACCTCGCAGCCGTAGCAACAAAGCCGCCATGGCCACCGCCGCGTCGGATCTGGAGAGCAAGGCCAAGGAGGCCTTCGTGGACGACGACTTCGAGCTGGCAGCCGAGCTCTACTCGCAGGCCATCGAGGCCGGGCCCGCCACCGCCGAGCTCTACGCCGACCGCGCCCAGGCGCACATCAAGCTGGGGAACTACACTGGTACGTGCTTCCCGCCCTTCCTCTCTCCCCCTTCCCCCGCGCGGTCCGATTCGTTTGCCTGCGCGGTGTCGTGGAGCTGTGTGGTGATTTGGCGCCTGGATGAATTGAATCACGAGGTGTTGAGAGGGGTGGCTATGAGACGTTCTAGCGTACGGTTCTGGGTGTAGGCGGGTTTGATTCGCGGTTATTTGTTGCGTTGTGAGCGAAGTCGTGCGGCTCGATGTTAGGGTTTGGAGGTCACCCGTGGCTTAGGCCCGAATAAGCTTTTGGTTTGTCGTCGTTGCGATTGTTTAAGTCATTCGTGTGCGTGTATGGAAGTGTCGTGTGTTTCGAAGAGAGTCTCTGATGGGGATTGTACTGAAATGGGCGAAATAAGTTTGATTAGTGAGAGTTGACTGGGCAATAGTATAGGGTATGGACTATGGAGGATAAGCAGATAGAATAGCTGCACTGTGGGAAGAACCCTGCTATTTATAACGTGTTGTAGGATATAGCTCAATGACTTGTGCGCTATGTAAGGTCCCTGCTTTTTGAGATGCTATGTTTGCTTTTTTGTGCATCCCTTGGTGGATTTTAGTCAAAATGGGTGCAAACATGTAAAACAGGAGTGAGATTACATGGGTGACTTGGTATGGGCTAGATAGCAGTGATCTCTGGTTGTTGAGATGCTGTAGTTTCTTTCTGTTCCTTCCTCGGTGGGCTTTCAGTCACATGTTGTAAAGGAGTGAGATTAAATGGGGTGGCTTCGATGGCCGAGGGTTTAGATTTTATTAATCTCTGATGGTCTTAACTGCTAATGTGGATCAGTAGGAAAAACTAGAAACTGGGTGGCATCCTCATTGCAGTATGTTATTTGCAATCTGTAGTTGTTCTGTATCCTGAATGAGTATTTGAGTGTACAGAAATGTTGTTTGTTTCTTGTTGGCACATGGTTGAAAGTGCTGCATGGTAGTTGGTAAAATTTCTGGAATGAAAAATAGTGCTAAAAGCCTTCAATTCCATCCTCATGCAGTACAGTACAAGGATCAAAACATTTGGGGTTGTCCTGTGACATTAATGGTGTGTTTGTTTAGCTGCTTTCTGAAGGAACCCCAATTAATAAATAAGAATTAGCATGGTACCATCGCAAAGATTTATAAATTGGAAAATATCATTAAATGTAAGGCTGACACATCGATGGTATTTTCCAACTCAAATGATCTTTGTGATGTTATGGAGCTATTCGCCCCATTATAAATTGTTAACCTTTCTGTCCAGTCATCGGTGCTGTTTCCATGAAGTGTGCTTTTGTTGTTTGTTTTTCTCATGGAATTGCCTGTGAAAAGTAGTTATAGCTGTAGGTATTTGTTCAGCAAAACAGTGTGACCAATGCTGCATGATGGTGCATTTTGATACTGGTGGTCAGTTTTCCTTTGTTTCCTATGTCCAAGTGCTATTTGGACAATGGATCCCACTGCTTAATAGAATAATAGGCTAACACTTACATGTAACTAACTAGAGAACAGGACTTTGTGTGTGTGTGGGGGGGGGGGGGGGGGATGTTTGATAAAATAAAGAAAACAATAAATTTGATTGCTAGGGTGTAGATATCCGTGTTTCTGATTATTTAGCTTTTTATGCTAAAAAAGTACAATGGTAGTAATAATATAAAACTATGGTTTTACTATATCTAGGAAGGAAAGTTCTAGTGGAGTGCATGTGGAGATTTGAGAGGTATGATGTTGTGGTTGTCGTATGCGTGTTTTCATGAGATGGAGTAATGGTTATGGCTCATAACCATCTTCCGGACTTTGGAAAGCTTGTTACCACCTAGTTCCTGTCTGTTTGTGACCCATACTGGTTTTCTTCTTGTTACCTAGTAACGTATCTACAGATGGTGGGATATTGTTACAAAAAAGTACAGGCAACATGTTATTTTGCCAGCAAACACCTTGCTTTCTGGCTTTGCAAACTTGTCAGGTTACTTGTTCGCCCATTCTAAAATGTTGTGAAATGATAGTGTCACAACTGGCATATATATCAACGTTATCTCAGTTCTTAATTAACAGTTGTAACTTGTTTTTGTAAACTGTAGCCCCTAAATTATATCTGCTACTAAATACCTATGTTGCATTCATGCTATACCTTATAAGCTCAACAGTTTAATTATGCTTGTTTAGTTGCGTTGCAGTTACTTGTTAGTAAGCAATGATTGTAATTGTATGTTTCATATTAAAGCAATATAGTGCATTGAGTGAATATTAATTTGTCTCACAGAGGCAGTAGCTGATGCCAACAAAGCGATTGAACTTGATCCTTCGATGCATAAAGCGTACTTTCGGAAAGGGTTAGTGGTGCACATCTCTGCTTCATTTCATTTAAAAACAGACTTCCATTTATTGCAATTTCAGTTTTATACGATAAGAAATGTCTGCTTGCAGTGCTGCATGCATCAAGCTTGAGGAATATCAAACTGCAAAGGCTGCTCTTGAATTGGGTTCTTCCTATGCATCTGGTGACTCAAGGTTTACTCGTCTAATGAAGGAGTGTGATGAGCGCATTGCTGGTGAGCATGCTCAACCCTTGATTCTCATAAATTGCCTAATGTATGGCTCTATAGGGTGGTACTGTTTACTTGTGCATACCATTATATGAGAATAGATTTCCTTTGTGTACATGAGAATGATTTCCTTTGTGTTTGCACACTTACTGACTTATTGTCTCCGGTGAAATTCTTCAATCTTCATAGAAGTGTTGCAAACTGATAATTAAAAAAGAAATTTTAACCATCCAATGTTTTGAAACATACTAGCATTTCCGAAGCTGCATATAATCCCCTTACTCTGCCTTCCTCTCTCTCTCTCTCTCTCTCTCTCTCTCATGTACCACTGTTCGTGCTGGTTATTATCTGTTCAGAGGAGGCTAGCCAGATGGCAGTAAAGAAGGCTGAGGGTGAATCAGCTCCACCTTCTGGGGCTGCAACTGTGGCTACTGCTGTTGAGGACAAGGAGGATGGTGTGAATTTGGAGAATACACAGCCAATGGTAGAAGTGCCAAGCAAGCCCAAATACAGGTAATGAGTGCACAATTTCTTCAATAATGTTCCCTTTTCCCAAGATATGTCAGTTTCTTTGTATAAGACTATTGAATCGAGTGAGACATCTGGTACTAGTAGTACTATCCAATAAAATCTATCTTTGAAACCACCTTATCCACAGGGGTACATAGTCGAAGGTTGAAAAATACTGTGTTTATCTTAAGAAATAGAAATAAATGCTTGTGCCCTAAACAGGGTTTCACGTCAAGCATTTCTTGCCAACCGTGCTAACATTTTCTTGTAATGCACTTTGTATTGCAGGCATGACTACTATAATAGTGCTACAGAAATGGTACTGACAATCTTTGCTAAGGGTGTTCCAGCTGACAGTGTGATTGTTGACTTTGGTGAACAGATGGTGTGTTCCCCTCACCTAGATCTTGTAAATTAGCTGTGGTCACTACTTTTCTGTATTGACTAATCTAGCTTCACTCTCTAGTTGAGTGTCTCAATTGAAGTCCCTGGTGAGGAACCATACCATTTTCAGCCTCGTCTGTTTTCAAAGGTATCCTCTCTTCATATTACTTTTCCTGTATGTTGCTGTTCTTACATGCATTGCAAACAGCAAATGATGTATTGTTCCTTTGCTTCTATGATATGAAGTTGCTAAGAACCTATGGTAGTCATAACTCAGAGTTGCTTCCTTATACTCAAGACAAGGGGCTCAAAATTATGAGTTATGACTAATCCCAGAAAATATAATCTTATAGGGGATAGCTATGGTACGTGCAATGTTTTACAGGGATAGCTATGGTACATACAATGATTTACAAAGAAACTTGTAGGGTGAGTGGTGTATGGTGGGAAAAGGCATATGTAAGGTGCATAAACTACATGCACATGGACCATAGTCCACTCCCCACCATTCCCACTTGTAGGATGAGTGGTTTATGGTGGGAAAAGTGTATGTAAAGTGCATAAACTACATACACATGTACCATAGTCACTCTCATTTCATACCAAAAAAAACTGAACAATTGCTTCTTGATGTGAGTACAATTTCCTTCAAAAAATGTTGATAAACAACTCTGGAAACACATGATTCTGAAGGCTGGACTTCTGATCACGGCAAAGCCATCATAAACAGTAATTTTGTTCTTAAGTCAATAATTTTAGTAAAATAATTTAATTATACTTCTAAGACAATTAACTCGTATTAGGTGAATCCTCAGATCGATCGTTTAGGAATTAGGATCGAAAATCTGCTGATAAAGCTGGATAATTGTAACTTCTTTACATTTAATGATCAAGACAGTTGATTGCTAAGATATGATGTTGCAATAACATGATATGGTCCATAGCTCATTAGTGAGTAGCACCTGTGACAAACTTATCGGCTGTTTTTGCAGAGTTTTGGTTTCTTGCTCCAACTTACCCCGTAAACCAACTGATCAATACCTGGAGCTCTTAGATTGATTAGGAAGGCAGGATTTATGGATTTCTTGATACTGACTATTGTTTCTTCCTTATCTCTTTTTGAGTGGAAATGACTTGCAGACCCCCCCCCCCCCCCCCCCCAACACACACACAATAAAAGTATGGTCCTGGACACGTTCTCTTTCAGTTGTTTTGCCCTTGGCCCCTATTCCATTGAAATTCTGCATGCTATTGTTCTAAAAAATCTATTACATTCTGAGAGTATTTCTTTGTAGTTACCCTGGTTCACTAGACTAGGTTGATCCTTCACCACTGCATTACCAACTCTCTTTGGTTTTTATTGACAATCAGATTATCCCAGAGAAGTGCAAATATAGTGTATTGTCCACAAAAGTCGAGATACGCCTCGCAAAAGCTGAGCAGATTACTTGGACATCATTGGATTATAATGGTAAACCAAAGGCACTTCCACAGAAGATAAACACGCCAGGTAATTCCTCAAGCGTAAGCAAATTTGTTGGCATTGGATTTCCGTTAAATCATATCCATATCTGCCTAGTGGGAAAACTATTGCTATGACTCTTAACTGTTCTTGATTTCATCACGATCATATTATATGTTTTGTGGTATTTGATGTGGATAGTTAGACATTGTACAATTCAGACTTACATGAGAGGTTCTCCTAAGTTATGCTTAATTTGCTGAATATTACAATTGCCAACTTTGCTCAAATTCTAATGTTGAGCTATGATTTACGGCCAGCAGAAAAAAACATGTCTTATAGGAGTTCACGCCTATTAAAGTTTTGCTATGATATCAGTATGCATGATAATGATTTTAACCAACAGTACTGCACTTATGTTGATGAATAAAAACCTTTGTAGTGTGTTCCCGACGTGTTGGTTAACAAGATTCGATGTTTCCTGCACTTTGCTAGTGTGATACACGCAAACTGATGGCAACGGACTAATAAGAAAAAAATATGGAAAGGAAGATGGTGATGAGTGTATATACACACTGTAACATATTTATCGATGCAAGTCAAGACTGTTTTGTAGTGTGTAAATTCTGCGTAATAGTACCTGAGGTAATTGAAGCCTGAACTGTGTATGATCGAGAATTCAAAATGAACAGCCTAGTAGCATACTCTAGATGTTCTCAATTTATTACAAAATCTGGGTGTGGATTATTGTTCTATTGTGTTCTTTCTCATTTGTTATTGAAAATGTCTTTATGTTGCAGCTGAAGAAGCCCAGAGGCCATCCTATCCATCATCAAAATCCAAGAAAGATTGGGATAAGTTGGAGGCTGAAGTAAAAAAGGAGGTTTGTGCACGGCACACGGTGTTGAGTTTATTACTACCGCCGTTACAGTTTCTTGAATGTTGAGTTGGCGTGATTTTGAGCTTGTATCAGGAGAAAGAAGAGAAGCTTGATGGTGATGCTGCATTGAACAAATTTTTCCGCGACATTTACAGTGATGCTGATGAAGATATGCGAAGGGCAATGATGAAGTCTTTTGTACGTGATCTTTAGCCTCCTTGTGTTGACGTAGTTGACGTAGCTGACAGAAGTTTCTCATGTTGAGATTGTAATTACATACTGCCTGTGAACTACGTGTCTGTTGTTGCAGGTCGAGTCAAATGGAACAGTTCTCTCAACGAACTGGAAAGATGTTGGTTCAAAGAAGGTCGACGGAAGCCCTCCTGATGGAATGGAACTGAAGAAGTGGGAGTATTAAGAGTTCAGATCATCCATGTTGTAAATCCTGGTCGTGAGTCATGACTTGCGGGCTTGCAGATCAATGTCGGTTGGATTTTGTGTGTGATGCTTGTGCGTTTCCATATTGTAAGGTGTTTGCATGACGGATTAGCTTGTCAAAGTACTTATCCTAGTTTTGCAAGATATAAATAGACACGTAGAGTACGCTGCCTGTGCCTCTGTGGTATGAAGTCGAAACGTCCGTGATAACTGATGCTGCGAACTATCATCTGTGAAATGCTGCTATTTTTTTGGGTCTGAAATGTCTCTTTTTGAATGCAACCATCTCAATTGATGCTCCTTTGCCATCTTGATCGATTTGATCACACCCATGTGTGCAATGGTATGTGATCAAGAGTTCAAGACAGTACAGTAAAATCGGTGGTAACTGTCTGGTTACGGGATTTCACTGATGGCAACGAAGTACAAAAACTTGAAAAACACAAATGTAAACCACAAGGTAGTCGTCTTGTCTGGAAAAAGGAGTACTCTCAGATGCTATGGCCGTGGGGCCCAATTTGTTGAGAGTTGAGACTAGTCGGTTGACCTTATGATACCTTATTTTGCTATGGCCGTTGGGCCCAATTTTGTTGAGAGTTCAGTGCGGCCGTTGGGCCCAATTTTGTTGAGAGTTCAGTGCGGTAAACGATGCTTTACAATGGTGCACTGTAGCATTCGGTTGATGGCGATGGAATTGGCGCTTTTGCTAAGGACCGGGTCCGTGTGCTCGACAGTCAAGAGGCACGACAGGAAATGCAAAAATCAAAGCGCGCCGACATCTCAGAGATTACCCAAGCACGCAGGCACATCTACGCATGCACATTTTAACTTCTTGTTGAGAGGGATCGTGCCAGAAACACACGCGCGCGCGCACCAAAAAAAAAAAAGACGCCTATACATGGCTTCTCTTGCCGCAAGACCTCTCTCTCCCCCAAAGGAGGAAAAAATGCCAATAAATGGCCCTAAAGCTACAGCTTCACCACCACCTATAGCGAGAGCCGTCGTCCCAGCACGCCGTCCTCCTCGAAGACATGATCAAAGTCGTCATCGACGGGCGCCAAGAACTCGTCCAGCCCCATCCCCGCCGGCCAGAACTCGTTCTCGTCGTCCGCCGCTGCCGCCTCCTCGGTGCCGCCGTCGACGGCCATCGCCGACGTCTCGTTGCTGTCGTCCTCGCACTTCACCGCCTCGCCGGCATTGCCGCCCTCTCTGTCGACAGGGTCGTCCTCGTGGTTCTTGGACGACGTCGTCGGGTCTTCGCTAGGGTTGGACTTCTGGCGCGTAGTGCCGGCGAGCGCGTTGAGCTGCGTCGGCACGGGGTGGCAGTGCTCGGCCATGTAGGTGACGATGAGCACCCCGGGCTTGGCCGGGCTGCGCTCAACCATCTTCCGGGCCATGCACCCCTTCATGCTGCTGCACTTGTAGTACCCCCTGTACGTAGCAGAGACTCCAACCATAAATTAAACTTGATTATACAGGTCAGGCGCACGTACATACTTAGGGTGCAGATAGTACGGATTAATCCCAACAGATTTGACACCGAATCTAGTCAATACCAAATACGGAAAAGTAATTTAGTATCTGGTACCAAATTCGGTTGAGACCGAATTGTTGTTGTTGGATACGACAGCGAAAACGAAAGAGCTAAAATCTGATCGAATAGCACTGATAAATAGTAAATCGGATACTATCCGATCGGATATCCGACAAGCAAGTTAGTACCTCAACCGGCTCATCTTATCAACCATCATTGACACCAACCTGCTTAGATTTTAACCAAATCTTAACCTAACTCTAGAGTTCAGTCACTCTAGCCAGTCACCACTAATCCTCCCCACTTATATTGAACTTGCATATAAATTTATCAGTTTTTGAATTTATATATGAATTTATCAGTTTTTGAACTTATGTATGAATTTATCACTTATGTTGAGCTTATGTTGTGTCGGCTATCATACTTAAGAAATCTAGATAAATTTATTGCTAGTTGAAGGATTAAAGTGATGGTGGTATGGTTCAATATATACTCCTTTATGTATGCACATGCTATCCGCCTATATTATCCATTTTCGATCTAAAATTATCATGTATCTGATTTTACCGTATCTGACTCCAAATCCGAATAAAAAATATGGATTAGAATACAATATAAATAATATATGTCCGAATCCGACCTATTGCCCCTATATATACTTACTACATACTATACCAGTGTACCCCAAGTACAGCAACTAAGGTATTGTGTTGTACTGCAAAAGTACACGTGACGTGTAGTGACTAGTGACCTAAGCTTGATGCCCAATAGGCAAGGCGTTTCATTAATTGTTGCGGCGGGCCAAAATCTCCAGTTCTCAACTAGTAGGTTATGTACGTATGCAGTATATGTAGGCTTATAGAACTGTTTATTGGCCATCATCCAAATGCTTGAAGATCTTGTGGTCACAGTTCAATTTCCTTCGTGTTGGAGAAATCAGTTGACGATCGAGTTTGTGAACTTGTGATCCTACCAAGATTACCAGTGCTCTGTAGTGGTAATTGTCAAGGCTATGCACGAGTAGCTAGTGAGTAGTGACGACGACTAGCGCGTGGAACGGGCGGGCAGGTCAAAGTGGTTAGTTACCGGGGATAAGGGGAGCCCTTGATGGGCTTTTGGCCGTACTTGCGCCACGCCCACAGGTCGGAGGAGACGCCGCCGTCGGCCACCGGCACCTCGCACACCACCTTCTTCAGCTGGCTCTTCTTGCTGCTAGCCACAAAGAAGATTACAGGAAGCTATTACTCACTTCGTTCTTCTCCATCCATGATCCATCCAAATCGTGTGCACTGGAATTTCCTATATATCATACGTGCCAAAACGAGCGCACAAAGTCCCTACCTCCTTTTAGGCCGCGGGGTGCGTATGCTGGGCTTCCGGCCGGGCGGCATCCGCGGCTGCATACCGGACGTCGAGGCCGCCGCCGCGGGGAAAGATATCATCACCTCATGGCCGTCATCCCCGCCCGCCCGCGCCTGCGACGACGTGGGCAGAAAGAACGGCTTATGATCCAAATCCAGGTACTCCAAGTCGAACAGCGACGCGCCCTTGGCCGCCGCCACCGCGACCCGCGCCGATCCCCGGACCACCTCCGGTGCCCGCTCCCAAGGCTCCTCCGCCTCTGCTTCCGGCACCGCGGGGACTTCGCCGCGAGGAGGGCCGGCGGGTTCTTCCGGCTCGGCCGGGTGGGAGAAGCTGCAGCTCCTCACGACGGCCTGCAGGTCCCAATCGTTGAAGTGCTCCATGCGCAGCAGCAGGTCGCACATAAACTTTGAGATCTTTGACAAGGCGAGAGAGGACGCGTGCTGCTCGTACCGGAGGGGGTTGACTTTTGGCGCTGGTAGGCCGGGCCGGGCATATATACGCGTACGTCCGTTCATAGACGCGTACGCCGGGAGGATTCAGAAGTGTCAGGGGCTGGCTAGCTCGAATGCTCGATCGCTATAAAGTGAAACGCAAGTGGTGGGCACGGCGGCAGCAGGGATAAGAAGATCGCGTCCGGATTTGCACTGATCAGGCAATATACCTACGCATTATACACGGCAGCTTGCTGGTCTTTGGAAGAGGGGCGCTCTGTTGCTGTGTACACTTGTCATCCATCGTCCTTTAGCCAGGCATTCGTATTGTTTTCTTTGACTTCGCTCCACATGACAAAAGGGATAGAGAGAGAGAGAAAGGGCTCGAATCTCGAAATCTGGACACATGTGGACCTCTAAACACCCGAAAATTCCGCTTTTGGCCCCTAAACCAAAAAAATTCCATTTCTGGACCCCTTCTGACCGCGCGTTTCGCGAGATGGCGCCACGTGTCCCGGCCGGCCGCGCGACCGCCGCCCGCCCGCGCGCTCCCGACCGCGCGTCCGCCCGCCGCCCGCGCGTCCGCCCGCCCGCCCGCGCGACCGCGCCGCCCGACCGCGCGACCGCGCCGCCCGACCGCGCGTCCGCCCGCCCGTCCGCGCGACCGCGCCGCCGACCGCGCGTCCGCCCGCCCGCCGTGCGACCGCGCCGCCGACCGCGCGTCCGGGACACGTGGCACCAGCTCGCGAACACGCGGTCGGGAGGGGTCCAGAAACGGAATTTTTTTGATTTAGGGGCCAAAAGTGGAATTTCGGGTGTTAAGGGGTCCAAATGTGTCCAGATTTCTCGAATCTCTTTCGAACTCTCGCGTCATAAAAGCAGGAGCTGCATCTCAAATGTGGGAATAAACCGCGAATTGAACTTACACGGCTGCAGTTTTTTATATGATCCGCACCTATCATTGGCTGCACCTGTACTAGAGCGCGTCGGGCGTCAGTTATTCTTGCTCAATTTGATCTGACTTTGGGCAAATGTCAAAGGGCATATATAGAGTCATGGAGAGAGGGTGAGAACCTTAGCAACAAAATCTTGCCCATACGCGTCAGATCTCGCGCGAAAACTTCTAGTTTACCGCGTGGGACCGAGCCGCCGAGGGGCCTGGCCGATCGGCGCGGGGAATAAGTGGCAAAGCGACGGTGGAGTGCGGCGCTTTTGGCGACGAAAACGACGCGAGAGGATCGGAGAGGAGAGGGGCCGCGGGCTCGCGCGGGTGCGGCCGGCCGATTCCGACGCGCAAACTGTTATATCAAGAGAGGATTACCGATCGGTGCATGCGTACGTAGTTGCGTACGCACGGCACCGCACGGAGAACCTCGCATGTAGCATGGGTTGCGCTGCGCGTCTCACGAGCCAGGTGAATTTCGTATATGTGTTAGGAAACCTGGACCTGGACCGAAAGTCTTGGTCTATGATGGATATCTCACCAGTAAACTATAAATAGAAAATCGTACCGGTAATTTTGTAATACGCAATTAGAAAAGCAATAAAGAAAGATCCGGAGTTCTCTCTACCTCTCTGTGTTTTTAATCTATTATTTTTTATTTTCTGTAATTGATCAGACTGGTCGTCAGCGACGGTTCCTCGAAAATATGGATTTGGATAAGCAAATGTGCGGTGTCGAATAGCAGGCCGGTACGGTTCGGTCTCCACGTTATCCCCACTACTAGCTCCAGTTGTTAGGTCTGAGCGGGTGTGCTTCTTGTTGAGAGGAGAGCTGACACGTGAAACTGTTTTCCGGTAAGGTTGCAAATTGCAGTGATCTGACTATGGTTGAGCCGGTACGTCCGGGGTGCGTTTTTTGCTGTGGCGCGGTCGTGCGATTAGGAAGGAGGATGATCGAGATGGAAGCGAGGGATAAAGCCAAGGTATTCTCTTTTTTTTTTGAGCGAAAGAAAGTTAAGTTGTTCGTTTTTTTTTTTGCTTGGAAGATAAACTCAGTCCCCCGTCTAGAATATGTGAATTTTACGGGAGTTTGTAGGGATTATAATCTTTTTTTAAGTAGGAGGGATTATAACTCTTGTCTTAGCGGCGGAGGGATTACACAATTTCTATACTCTATGTTTCAAACATGTTACAATATCTTTTGTTGTCGTCTCGCATATGAATTTCCAGCCATAAATTAATCATACAACTCAATATAGTTATACTTTTAACTGAACTAGTACATACAACTCAATATATAAAAAATAATTCTTCGTTGCAGAGGAATGTTTCTTTGTCCGTACAAGAGAGAGAGAGAGAATGTGTCCTTTTTTGTTTTTTTCGAAAAAAAAAGAACATGACTTTGCCTTTATGTGCACATTGGAACTCGCTTGCTAAAAGCAATAGTGGATTGCAATGTTTGACAACGAAAAGAATCTATCTTATTCCTACCGCCTAAATTTGCTTTAGGATCACTGCTCAAAGTGGGTTTGGAGCCGGCGATGCCGACGGCTCTCGGTCACATATGCAAAAAAAAAAAAAAAGAGTCTCTTAGCACGAAGTGAAATAGATCCCTGCCCTTGCAACTTTCCTAGATGCGGCCCTTGCACAAGGGAATGAACTAGGGCGTGTTTGGTTCGTTGGTGAGGGGAGCCTGGCTCGCATCTGGGAACCAAATTCTCGTAGTACAGGTTGCAGAGATGCAAACTATTGCTGTTTGGTTGTCTGTGCGTATAGAGCCTGGCTGAGAAGAGACAGCGTTTGGTTGCCTGCATGAAGCCGTGTCGCATGAAATAAAAATTAAAAAACAAGTGATCTTATAATATTTAACTTGTGTAAGTGCACTCTAATAGTTTCAATTTTACTTTTAATATCTTGATCTATTTTAAAATACACTAATATCACTTAATACACGTTAATAGTATCGTTAACAGAACTCTGTGCTGCACCATGCGAGCCTGGCTCGCCAGAAACGCAAATGAAATCCGTATCTCGAGAGCCAGGCTCTGAGCTGCCTTTTGCATCTGGAGAGCCAGGTTCAGACCTTGATGCGGGCAACCAAACAACTGAAACTTGTATCTGAGGAGCTTAACTGGGCAAGAACCGGGCAACCAAATGCCCCATAAGCTGCAGTGCTGTTGCTGGACATCGACGTTTGGGAAGAAGCGCCTAATCGAACTAGCGAAGGGGCCTCCATTGGCTTGTCCGGCTCGCCGGTTGCTCGCGGCGACGAGTTTGCATGCGAGATGCATACGGCACAGGGCATCATACATATATTCTTATTGCCATCAACCTGTACCGTCCTACTTTTTAGGAATCCGCACGTCATTTCCAGGCTTCAAATTGTAAAAAAAAAATATAGGTATGTTTTTTTTAACTTCTGCTTTTAGTTTTTTGGAAAATCAAAAAACCAAACTCAAAATAGAGTGGCCTCTTTAAACGGATTTTGTAAAGGCTTTCCGAGTGCAAAATCATATGCACCATCCGTATCGACGTCTTCGTCGTTTGCTGTCGTGTCAAAAAATAATGATAAAAGCTATCAGCCGTAGCTTAAAAGAACACTCACATAATTCCACTTAGAATGCATGACCACAAGAGTGCAACTAAAATAATCTGTTCCAACACTATTATACATATGACTGGCTGACAATGCAACTTAAACTAGTTAGCCATAAAACATACGGTTTTCTGTAATTTACTCAAAAACAATTATACTTCTTGTTAATACTAACTAGAAGACTTACCTGTACAACTGCGCGGCTAGATAATATGATACAGTTTTTTTGGTATACAACTCTACTTTAAATACAATTGTATTGTTATATAGCTCTAATATTTATATATGATTAATTTGTATCATTGTAACCTGGCTCTACCAAAATAAGTGGTAGAGATTATTTTCTTTTTCTTTCTATTATTTTTAGATAAAGGATATAAAATCCGGCCTCTATATCCACGAAGGATATACACAGCCAAATAATACATGAGCTCTTAGGCTCAAAGCCTCAAAACTGAGGTACATAAAACAACATGAAAGATAGCTTAAGGACTAAGAAAAAAACTAGAAAGGCTAAGCTTCAGCACTTTTTCTCCGTCCTTGCTTACATCCAAGCCCCTAACCTCCTCCGACCGAGCCACCCAAACTTCGGTTTGCTTTGCGTGAAGATGGACCTTCGAGGCGACGTCTCCAAGAAGGTGACGAGAGTCGCCAACGCCGCCCGCCTCACTGAGGCAAGGTTTTCACCTGGAGATCAGTAAACATGAGAGCTACGCAGTGCCACGACACACCTCCAGGAAGGATAATGGCGCCCGAAGGCGTCATTGATGTCGAAACCGGTAAGATCACCGGCAAGGCTTTCGCCAGCACCTCCACAGCACCCCACGCACTACCCACACACAAAATAGACCGCCACCAACACTCCAGGGCCCTGCACGCCTCAAGGTCATGGCATAGCCACCCTTGAACTCCACGACGAGCCGCTTCCTGCAATGTCCGCCACTGTAGAAACCACTATGCGACGTCTAAGTGCCACCACTGAGCAGATCCAGGGCCTGACACAAAACTTCCTGAACACCTTACGGAGCCTGAACGTCACGTAGATCACCACCGCATTCTAGCTCCCGGCCGCAACCAACTGGAACACAGAGCTCCTGATTGCCATTCTCCTCAATCAGCTGATGAAGAGGACCTTGAGGTTGCTCTTGAGCTCCTGGTTGCCAATCTCCATTCCGAAGAACGCCTGCGCGACGGAGTCCACAAACTCCGAAGGCTCGAGGCCCTAGTCCTTCTGCACCTTTCTCCTCGCCGTGAACATCGTGCAATCGTGCCGCCTTTCTTCCTCCTACGCCGAAGATGAACGTGAAGATGAAATGAGCGGAGGCGGCGCCGGCCGCTGCCTCCCCGCCATCATTGTAATCTGGCTCTACCAAAATAAGTGGTAGAGATCATTCTCTTTTTCTTTCTATTATATAAGAATTTTTAGGATTTTTAGGGTTATTGTAGAATGTTCTTATCTTAATATAAATAAGGTGTCTTGAATAGCAGCAATTGTTTTTATTTATATAGATTTGATTTTTCTGATGAAGACAAGAGAGTCGAAGGATTCAACCGTGGCAGGGGACAACAGACACCAAGTCCTGTATAGGTTTTCTTTACAAGCCAGAGGGTCTGTTTGTCGACGGCCTTCTGCAACCATTTCGACGTTGCTCTTATACCATAGCTACTTCCATCAAATGGGATCATGTCAGGCATCCATTTCTTTCTAGTCAACTCGTTACTCGTCCACGCTCAATCAACACGTACATGCTACACGCCAAACTTTCTTTTCGTCTTCTCACCTAATACTACTATCAATTAATTACCTAAGTAAGTATGCACTAGCTAATAGTTTTATAAAATGAGTATCACAGACTTTGAAATTTCGAGAATATAACTGATGCAGCCATGTAGGTCTTTCAGAGAGAATAGCTGATGTATGAGCACGCACGACCAGAGAAAATCATAAAGAAAAGGGTTTGTTCTTTTCGGCTACGGTTTATAGTTTTTGGTTAAAAATTTTGAATTTTAGTTGTTTACGGTATAGATTACGGAGAGACAGATACTCACTTGCGATTTTATCTGGTACAGATGTAGGGTTTTTAACGTGTAGATCATTTAACTTGTAGATCTCGTCTTGGGAAAATACTTCATTTGAAAGTTAAGTACTATAATAAAAGTTAAAAGCCGTCAGTTTCGGAGGAAAAGAACAGGCCCGTCCACTCGTACTACTGCTGCTGCTCCGCTTTCTCTCTTTGGTAGACAGGGAACTTAAGGCATTTGACTCCGTATTCTTTTGAGTACCTGATGGATCAATAGTTCGGTAATAAAAGACGATGGCGCTTACTGCTTATGTTAGTGATCTGGGACGCCCAAGCTGCTGCTCGCAGGTCGCTCTGGGGTTATCGAATCGTCTTTGCCCCTGGCCCATACGATTTGCCCATTTCTAGGCCGCCAAAGTTGGGCTCACTATTCACTCGCAGGACGAAGCCTTTATGGTGTCCCATAACCCATAGTCCTTGATGGACGGTGCCACGTTTTTACTTAAAAATAAAAGAATTTTCGTTGCAAGTAGCCTATACTGGAGAATTTTCTTCAAATTGAACTACGTCCTTTGACCTTTGTAATGCGTGCATCACATGGAAGTGGGCATGCCCAAGACCTTGGATCCCTGTTTGTTTTGCTTGGTTTTGCGCGGACAAGCATGTGAAATGAATAGATCGTATCAGAACTACGCCTGTGTGCAAAGGGCCGGCCACCGTACTACTATTGCTAGCATACAAGAGAGCAAGCAGCGCACTGCAGTTTGCAGCAGCTAATTGTCTAGTTTGTTCCGAAAGCTTAGATTCAAGCTCCATTCTTTAAAACTTATGATTCCTTTTGAAATAAACAAATAAGTTAGTTTCTACGTCATCTTTCGAAGCAGTTTATTAAAATAACATTTTTAAAATATTCATAGGTATTTATTCATACGAACGATTACTCTAAAATAAAAACTATCAGTCACGACTATAAATCATCACCTACAGCGAAAAAGAGCATGCCCTTAAAACTCGACCGCAGTGGCAATCGCATGGACCAGCTATTGACAAATGGTTGAATCGGGGATGTGGGGCCTGTCGCTCACACTATGACACTGCCAGTGTTCTGTGCTTCGCTTCAAACATTTGACCTCTCTTAACCAAATGCCAAAAACATGGGCTACGAAAGCTAGTACTCCTAGCAAGTAGCATTAAACTACTCTTAATCAAGCCCACTCACCCAAAAACATTGTTATTAACAGCTAATCGGTTCGAAAACACAGCACGTGCTCCTCTCTAAAAAGGAATTCTACAATGTGGGTCATCGACCTTGTCTCCCGCGCGGCCCTCCGCCTTAGCCTCACCGCCTGCAGTGTCTTGGGGATACCTGAAGCGGTGCTTCCATGAGAAGGGCACGGAGGAGGCGCCTCCGCCAAGACCCAAGAGCTGAAGAACCTAGAGCCCTAGACCGAGTCACTAAGAGAGAGACTGAGAGAAAGAGAGGGCCAGAGGGGGAGAATCCGAGAGGGAGGGGAGGACTGAGTCACTCACTGAGGAGGGGTGACATGTGTCATTTTTGCACATTTCGAGGCATGCTGCTTCATGAGGAGGGCGGTCATGTGCCTTTTCCATGTCCTGTCCTTGGCCCTCCTCCCACTACACCCAATTGAGCATCTTTTTATCTTTTTATTTCCATATCTTTTGTTAGTTTTTATTGGTTTCTCCTCTTTTCTTTCTTTTTATTTCAGGTCTCGTGCTAGATCCTCATCCTTATACATGCAAGAAGCCACGGGATGATTTGTCTACTACCACTATATCATATATGCCCGATGAGCTGTTTCTTACCCATTTGCTTATATTCTTCACTCATAGTTTCATCTAAGCTTGGGGGAGGACTTGTATGTGTATGGATGATATTCTAGCAAATTTGTATCATATTTGTGAGCATTTGAGCTTATTGTTATGTAATTGATAATATATGGTCATTTTTATGCTTAATATTATGCTTATGTGATGATATATGACCTTTACTATTTGCTCTCATGTTATGCTTATTGTGTGTCTTGGCCATGTGAGCCCATGCTATGGTTAATCATGAAAGGTCATGCTGAATTTTTTAATTGAGCTATATTGTTACTTGTTCTTTGTTCATTTTAAGTCACTTGGCATTATATTATAGAGCTTGAGCTTTGTTTATTATCCTTGATGTGTTTAGAAATTTTGTGATTCTATAGCATTTGATTCATTGCGAGTTACGCATGTGTTTTAACCATTTGCAGATTGAATTGGTTCTAATCATCGCCTCTTGAATGATTATATCTTAGATTCATACTTTGGCATACTATGATATTTTAAATATTATTACTTAACTTGAATGAAAAATTTGTGAAAGGGGTAATTCTATCTTGAGCCAATGACTTGGTTGATTTATCTAGCTATTCATGTCTAGGGACACGTGTTACTTAGCATTAATAAAAACTAGTGTAAGATGTTTAATCATAAAAAAAATAAAATAAAGAAAAGAAAAATTGTGATGTAATGTGTGAGTGTGTGGAATAAGTGACCATGTTCACATTGGTTCGGAAATGTGTTGAATAAGTGGCAAGGTTTTGCCCAAGTGAAGAAAAAAGTGTGAATACGCAGCAAAGTTTGCCCAAGGGTGTGAATAAGTGGCACAGGTGCCCAATGTGTGTTCTAAATTTGCTAAAAATCAACAAAAATTAGGTATCATGGCTCAAGTGTGGACTTTTTCACAAGTATCATGCAAGTATTAGTCTCATTATCTCAAATAGCAATTGCCATAGCATGACCCTTTGATATGCTCATTCTTGATGTTATACCTAGTTCCGATGCCTTACAATTTTGGTTGGATTTATATGATCACTTGAGTGTATTTCGATACTTTTGTATGTAACTTAATTTGGTCAAATGTTGTAGTTGTCACCTGCTTCAATATTTATTATCATCATGGATGGTCCTCAAAACTGAAGTTAGATATCTTATTTTACATTGTCATATGCCTTTTAACTTATGACATGCATTTAATTAGTTTTTTTATCATGATTACTTGTCGTCCGAGGTTTGATAATGTCATGCATTTACTTGAGGACAAGTAAAGTTTAAAGCTTGGGGCTATGACATGCGTCATTTTTGCACATATTTTTTTTATCATTTTACCCCTATTATTTTCATAATTTGGGACTATTTATCATTATTTACATATTTTTCTATATTTTTCTGCAGGCCGACATGATCAAGGCACATTCACTCCAATTTAGCATTTTGGGACTGCTCTGTATAGATGTACGCATCATCACGAATGTGTAGGATCAAATCGCGATGAAATCAGAGTTCTGGAGGGCCCAAACCAAAGAAATCATAATATGAAAGGACCTGATTATAAACCCTAGATTCCTAGAGGACCACATCACAAAATTTCCAAATTCCTGATCCTCTTACCCTCTTGCACCGCTGCCTACAAGAAGGTGAGCCTAGCTATACAGTCTTCTTCTTCCTTTACCCCTCTTCGCTCTCCCTCCCTTCTCTCCCCTACTTCGGCCGCCACTGTGGTCGGGCCAAATGTGGCGGCGCGCCACCTTGCCACGGCTCCCTCTTCCCTCTCCTCTACTGCTCTATCATTGGCAGCCATCCACCACCCGTGCGCCTCCTGTGCTCTTTTGCCTAATCTACCAGCGCGGCTACCACTTCTCCATCCAAGCCGCCACAAGAACCAGTCACCACTGGCCGCCGCAATCTTCCCTCTCCTCTGTTGCCCCTTTGTTGCCTTCCACACCACAGTAAGACACCACCATCTCCCAGCGCCTCAGCCATCACTGCTCCATCCACTAGCCGGCAAATCGCCACTGACTCCACATCGACGCCATCTCTCCACCACGCCAGCAGCCCATACCCCCTTTGTCTCTCCTTATCACTCAACCGCCTCCCACTTCTCCTTTCTCACCTCCATTAGCGGCCACCTGCATCGCCCCATAGCAGCAGCGCCACCCCACTGCTTCGGTCGCCACTTCTCCTCTCCTCTCTTTTCTTCCACCGAACAAGTGTCACAGCAACGCCCACACAGTCGAACGACCACGAAGTCGTTTATGACCACGCCTCGTCGCAGCAAGTCAAATGACCATGAAGTCGTTTATGACCATGCCTTGTAGTCAATAATCGATAGTCTCTGACTTACAACTTACGACTATGATCTCTGACCTCCGACTTACGACTTCCGACTTCCTCAAGCACTCAGGAGACACACGAGATGCTGAGAGGAAATGCAAGGATTTATGCTGCTCAACCCATTGCATCTTTTCTAAGGACTCTTATTTAAGCACAACGATTACAGATTGTGGCCAACATGGCCACTCCTAAACACACACCATGACTGCACAGTTTGTGCTATCCCATGACCAGTCATGATGCACTATCACTAACTGAAATTGAAAAAGAAGCAGAGGCTCCCGCGTGAATGAGCACATGTTGAACGTCTTGACGCGCACGACCTGAAAGCCATGCCCAACTACTGGAATCGCTACTGGCAACTTGATCGAACATCCTAACAATCTCCCTCGATCTAGTTGCCCTTCACGCTTACGACTCTAATCTTCTCACGCAAACTCTGAAACTTCATCCACCCGAGAGGTTTCATCAGCAGGTCTGCCAGTTGCTCGTCCGACTTGACATAGTCAATGAGGACCTTGCCATTTTCAATGCATTCTCTGATGAAATGGTAACACGTTTCAATGTGCTTACTCTGGCCATGGAACCAAGCATCCCCAATAGCTCGGTCGCCGCTTGTCCTCGGCTCTACCTCAACTCCCTTTGGCAATTCTCCCCTTTGTGCCACTGCTCCCTTCATCGGGCACTGCCTGCATCCACTTCACCAAGACCTCGTCGGCACCTTAGCTCTCCATCAACTGGCCACCACCGATGACCTTGACAAAGGCACGACAACCCCTTCTTCCTCTACAGCCAACACCTTCACCGAGCTCACACCCCCTTTACTACAGCGTCTTCCCCTCGGTCCAGCTACAATTCATCCCCCTTCCTCTCTAGATTGGTCTCAATTACCGTTCAACTAAATTGATATTTGTGCTTGTTAATTTCTATTGCACTGTGAATGTTAAATTGTGATCTGTGATATATGTGGATGTGATTGTGAGTTGTGGATGCAAATTTGTTCTCTGTTAATGTGTGATCTATGTTGTCTAGATTGAGTAGTACTTGTGTTATGTTCTTAGTTTGTGTGGTCATCTGTTAACTCATTATATGTTAGATGTCTCTTTGATAGATTTTAGTAGTAGCCTCTGTATAGCATTAGTAGTAGTAAATTGTTCCTTTCACCCTTTAGTTTTGTGATATGTGGCATTTATCTATGGTTGTGAGTAGTTTCTATTTGGTGAGATGTGTGGGTTAGTGTCTTTGTGAATTGTGTCTGTGATTGGTGTTCATGTCATGTTCTTGTAGCTGTCATTGTTATTATGTCTCTGTGATTGTTTGAGTTGCACGAGTTAACTTGTCGGTGATCTTTCTTCTCTCCTTGCTATCTAGACCCTCTAGTGCTTCTCGACTCCCCTCTTCTTCTTTTTGCCGTCAGTCATTAGCTAGGTCGTGCAATCGTTAGCTAGGTCGTTCGTAGTTGTTGTTTGTGTTATCGTGTGCCGCCGCCGTCTAGTTAGTTGTTGACCGTCTTCCCCTTCTATCTCTCTTAACTCCCTCTGTGCTTCTAGACTCTCCCAGTGCTTCTTGGCTCCCTTCTTATTTCTTGCGGTCAATAGCTAGTTAGGTCATCAGTCGGTAGTCGTATTCGTTCGTGCGTGTTCGTTTGTGTAGTCTTTGTTGTTGTTCGTTCAGTCGTGCGATGTCAATTCATACAATTGTTCATCCCGTTGTCCTTTGTTCATTCGTTCATTTAGTTTGTTCATAGTTTCATCTGTGTGATTAGGGTTCATTCAATCGCTTTCAATAGTTAGTTCGTTCGGTTGATTTGGTAATCATTTTAGATCTTGTTTTCTGCTTTATCCCCCGTTTGGATTGTCCTACCTTTAGCTAAGCACCGTTAGCCTTAGTCTAATCCCTATGAAGAATACGACACTTGTTGCTATTTTAGTGGCAACCCGTGCACTTGCGGGTGTGCTATTTGCACGATCAAGGGGACAGTGGGGAGTGGGGACACTGGGGATGTGGGGGAGTTAGATCACAGACTGGCGGGCGTGTAACATGGAAGGGCAAGACATGAAGTCATGAACAATAGAACAAGGTAGAGTGCACATGCAAAACACATAAACCCCTGCTGGGGGATGGGAAGGACAGATCATAGACTAAGATTGTCAGAATCGTGATCCTGAATAGGATCGGAGACACTATGGTAGGATCATATTCTAGGATTGAATCACAGAATCTAGGATACTGATTCTACCAAAAACATATTTATTCTAATTTACCGTATATTCCAAGAGTGATATGGGTATTTTTTGGTCATTTGGCATCTTCTTTGATTAATAAATATATCTTATTCATGACTAGAATCATGGTTTAAATTCTATGTCATTGGGAACTATGACTAGAAGAGTGATGCTATCAATATTGCTACAATCTAATCATTTTACATAAAAAGTAAAATAAATAGATAATTAAATTAATTTTTATTATTCCAAACCTCTAAATCTTAATGTTTAAGCTATTAGCTACTTAGTATTTAACATGCAACTTGAATTGAGTCATAGGGCACAATCAAACACCTATGTCTTCGTAATCCTGGATGATACGTGATTCTACATAATTCTACATGATTCTATGAATAGGATCGCGATTCTATCATGATTCTACCAGGTACGACTCAAGATGCGATTTGAGTCGGATTGATTTCATGGGATCGTAGAATCGTATGATTCTATGACTAGAATCGCGATCCTTGTCACAGACCAAGTGGACAAAAAATGATTCATTTGCAACGTTGAAAGGAGGTGCAGACAACAGTCGTTTGCAACGATTGAAAGGAGGTACAGACAATGGTCGGATGAAGGAGCGGGCAACATTCAGGAGGGAATCACGCAACGACATTCTTCTTGATGGCTATAAAATCCACTCCTCATTTCTTCACCATCCATCCATTCTCCTCATTTATTCACCACCGAAGCACTAACTCTAAGATTCTCTCATTTATTTATTAAGCTACCATGGAGTTGAAGCACCAAAGAGCTCCCAAGCGGTATGCTATCGAGGAATCGTAGTACAAAAAGGGCACCAGGATGACTTAGTGTAAGTTCTCGCCACCGTCCCCTAATCCCCTCTAGCTTCGACTCTCGTTAATGCTTATCGGCTCTCACCAAACATGGGATACTATGGCATGGATGACCATCATATTAATGGTACAGAGGGCTACTGAAAGCATCTAGGCCCCTAAAAATATTGGTTTTGGTAATTAATGGAATTATGTGAATATGGGACTAATGTGTGCATTCAGTGTTTGAAAGGATAAGCTCAATTGGCAAAGAAAGAGGCTCACAAAATATCCCATGAAGATTCAAAGATCTCTAGGGCGACAAGGTAAATAGTTTAGGTATCTATTTTATTTTGCCGGTCTTGGAGATAGGTTGGAAGACCGGATTATAGGATAGACGCCGTACTATTAAGAGGGATCATGATGATTGCTTGATCATGTTCAAATGTGCCCTATGGATCAATTTAGGATCATGCATGCACTTAGAAATTAAAATCAAATCAAATCTGTGCATTGTCAGAAAATCCGGTAGTTCCGGTGATATTTGGGCGGAACTACCGCATGGCCGGAAGTACCGGGCGCCCGGGCGGAACGTTTTTTCCAGAGAGCGCCTGGACTCAGACTTAGTCTCTCGGAAAACGGAAGTACCGCGGGTTGACCTGCGGAACTACCAGATGGCCGGTAGTACCGGGCAGCCGAGCGAAACTTTATTTCCAGACAGCGCCCGGAGTTTAACTTAGCCTCTCGGAAAACGGAAGTACCGCGGATTGACCTGCGGAACTACCGCATGTGCGGAAGTTCCGGATACCCGTGCGGAACTTTATTTCCAGAGAGCGCTGGGAATAAAACTTAAACTCGCTGAAATCGGAAGTACCGGGTCATGGAGCGGAACTTCCGGACTTCCGGAAGTACCGCGATTTCAACGGCGGTAGTACCGCACTCATTGACCAACGGTCACTTCTGACTCTCTGACATAGCCGTTCTGACCGGTCAGCGACAATCCGGAAGTACCGCGGTTATTCCTGCGGTAGTTCCGGATTTCCTGATTTTTCAGGATTGTTTATTATAACGGCTATTTGAGGTTGGTGAAGGTATAAATACATCCCCACCAGAACTTGTATGTGTTGTTGAACCTCCATTGAATACATTTGAGCTTAGTGCAACCTCTCACACCTCATTCTCTCACAAGTGCATTCAATTGAGGTAGTTGAGCCAAAACTCAAGTGCATTGCATTCTAGTTGATCCATTAGGCACTTGAGTGAGATCAAGCCGCTGTGATCTGTTCTCTTGGTGCTTGCCGGCACCTAGACGGCTTGGCGGAGGTCCGGTGATCTTCTCAAGAAGATTGTGAGAAGGCCCGGAAGATTGTGAAGGCTCGGAGCTCGCCTACCCGGAGAGGGAAAGGGCTACCGCTAGTGACCGAGGTGATTAGGCTCATTCGTGGAGCCGGTCCGATTTGTTCGGGCTTACCTCAACGTGGACTAGAGGAGACCGGCAAGTCTCCGATCACCACGGTAAAAAGTAATCGTGTCATTTGTGGTTTGCTCTCTTGTGATCATTTTCATTCAAGCAATGCTCTTTATTCATATTACTTGATTGCTTGCTTAGTTAGAGTAGCAACTGTTGATCTCTACTATTTGATATTGCTCTTAGTCGATTACTTGTGCTAGTGATTGTTTGAGCCTTACTAGGTTGATTAGTGGTGTTATTGTTATCTTGCTCTAGTATATACATCAAGTTTAAAATTGCTAATTAGAATTAGACGAAAATTTTAAAACCGTCTATTCACCCCCCTCTAGTCGGCCTCCTCGATTTTACAAGTGGTATCAGAGCTTGGTCTCTCAATTTTAGACTTAACCGTCTAGAGAGAAAAGGATGGCTAGTGAGGGTATAGCAATAGTAAAAGCACCTCTCTTTGATGGCTCAAATTATGCATATTGGAAAATTAGGATGTCTATTTATTTAAGGGCCATGAGTCCTCAAATTTGGAAAGTCGTAAATGAGGGTTACGTTATGGCTCTTGATCCGGATCACCCAACGGACCAAGACGGGCGTAATGCTCATTTAGACACCCAAGATATGAATGCTTTATTTGGAGCCTTGAACGCGGATGAGTTCAATAGAGTGAGCAATCTTGAGACGGCTCATGCTATTTGGACTACCCTTTCGGAAATACACGAAGGGACATCCACGGTCAAGGAGGCCAAATTGCATCGGCTTAGGATCAAATATGAGACATTCACAATGTTGCCCCATGAAGACATCAATGAGATGTACTCAAGGCTCAACAACATTGTGAATGAGCTTAAGGGCCTTGGAACTAACCTTTCCGATCTTGATATTGTTCGAAAGATGCTTAGGGCCTTGCCGGAGAAATATGAAGTGTTGGTGACTCTTTTCCTCAACTCACCGGAGTTGGCAAGAATGACACCAACGCAATTGTTGGGCAACCTCATCACCAACGAGCTCTACAAGAAAGACAAGGAAGAGCTCTTGGAGCAATCTTCTTCCAAGAATAAGAAGATCACCGCCTTCAAGGCTAAAGCGGTGATGAGTGAAGAATCCGAAGAAGATGAGGAGAACTCCGAAGAAGAATTTGCGCTTCTAGTGAGGAGAATGAAGAAGTTCATGAGAAGGCGCCCATATCGAAGTACAAGCCATGAGAAGACCAAGAAAGGACAATCTTCCTCCTACAAGAAGTATAGCAACATTCGTTGCTATGAATGTGATGAAAATGGGCACATTGCCTCTCAATGTCCAACAAAGAAGGATGACAAGGAGAAATCATCAAAGAAGAAGAACTACAACGGCAAGAAGAAACTCTTCAAGAAGCTTCACAAGGATGGCAAGAATGAAGCTCATATTGGTGAGTGGAACTCCGAAGAGGAGTATTCGGACTCCGACTCAAGCGAGGATGAATCTCCCAAGAAGAAGGGGCTTGTAGGCATCGCCATCAAGGAGGCTCCATCACTATTCTCCACTCCTACATGCCTTATGGCTAAAGAAGAAAAGGTAAAATTGCTTGATAATGATGAGCCTTCATATGATGACTTGATGGATATGTTAGTTGAATTGAATGAATTTCTTGGAAAAGAAAAATCAAAGTTTAAGGTCTTAAAGAGAGAACACCTCTCTCTAAAAGACTCTTATGAGGAGCTAAAGGAAGCTCATGATTTGCTTCTCCAAGAAAATCAAAAATCTAGTACTAGCATTGGAGTTACTTGCAATATCTTGAATGAAATGTCTAGTATAGAAATTTCAAAGTCTAGCATATCTACTTGTTGTGATGATTTACTTGCCATGCCTTGTTCATCTAGAGTAGACTCTGGAAATACTTTAAATCTTGTTCATGATGATGTTATTGCTAATGAAAACAAAAATTTAAAGGAACAAGTGCTAAAATTAAACAAAAGTTTAGAGAGGGCTTACAAGGGAAAGGAAACCCTTGATAAGTTGCTAAGTGATCAAACATGCTCCTTTAACAAAGAGGGACTTGGATATATTCCCCAAAAGGGTAAGAAGCCGGTATACAAGCCTCCAAGGTTTGTAAAGGAGAGTGGTAAGTATTGCACAAAATTCCGGTGTGTTGGACATGCTCAAGATGATTGTTTTAAGAATAACATGCATTCCATTAGTCTATATGATTCTTGTTATATGCTTAGAAAATCTAAAAATGGAAATGTTGTTGCTTATTTCATTGGCACCTCGATTTTGGGTGCTAAAAAGAAATCCATTTGGGTACCCAAAACCTTGGTCACTAACCTCCAAGGACCCAAACAAATTTGGGTACCTAAAAGAGCTTGATTTTCTTTTGTAGGTGAACTACAAAACCGGTGGAAGGCATTAGGTGTTGGATAGCGGTTGCACTCAACACATGACCGGAGACCGGAAGATGTTCACTACATTTGAGAATGGAAGCAACGACAAGATCACATTTGGAGATAATAGCAAAGGAAAAGTATTGGGATTGGGTAAAATCGCTATCTCAAACGACCTTTCAATTTCTAATGTATCTCTAGTTGAAACATTAAATTTCAATTTGCTATCCGTTGCTCAATTATGTGATCTAGGCTTAACATGGTAATTCTCAAAAGAAGATGTTGTAATCTCAAAAGATAATAATAATGAACTAGTCTTCAAAGGCTTTAGATTTGGGAATCTCTATTTGGTAGATTTTTCTTTAAATGAGTCTTGTTTAAAAACTTGTTTAATTGCAAAAACTTCTTTGGGTTGGTTGTGGCATAGAAGGCTAGGTCATGTGGGAATGATTCAACTCAAAAAGCTTTTTAAGCATGACTTAGTAGTTGGCAAGAAGGATGTGAAGTTTGAGAAGAATCGACTTTGTAGTGCTTGTCAAGCCGGAAAATAAGTTGCTAATTCTCATCCTTCCAAAAGTATCATGTCAACTTCTAGGCCATTAGAGCTCTTACATATGGATTTGTTCGGGCCAACAACCTATAAGAGCATTGGAGGTAATAGCTATTGTTTAGTCATTATGGATGATTACTCTAGATATACATGGGTCTTCTTCCTAAATGACAAAAGTGAAACCTCCGGGATTTTCAAAAGTTTTTTTCAAAAAGGGCCCAAAATGAATTTGATTTTAAAATAAAAAATTAGAAGTGACAATGGTTCCGAGTTCAAAAATACAAAAGTTGAAGACTTTTGTGATGAACTTGGAATAAAGCACGAGCTTTCCACTACCTACACTCCAGAGCAAAATGGAGTTGTAGAGAGGAAAAATCGAACATTAATTGAAATGGCTAGGACAATGCTTGATGAATATAATACTTCCGACAAGTTTTGGGCGGAAGCTATCAACACCGCATGTCATGCCATAAATCGCCTCTATTTACATCGACTCTTGAAAAAGACTTCCTATGAGCTTCTTGTTGGAAGGAGACCGAACATCTCTTACTTTAGAGTATTTGGTTGCAAATGCTATATTTTAAGAAAAGGTGTTCGGCTCTCAAAATTTCAAAGTCGATGTGATGAAGGCTTCCTTTTAGGGTATTCCTCAAATAGTAAAGCCTATAGGGTCTTTAATAAAAATTCGGGTTTAGTAGAAGAATCATGTGATGTTCAATTTGATGAAACTAACGGCTCTCAAGAAGAGCATGAGAACTTGGATGATGTAGGAGATGAAAGTCTTCGGAAGGCAATGGAGAACATGCAAATCGGAGACATCAAGCCAAAGGAGGATCCAATGTCACCAAGCTCATCAAGACAAGTAGAACCACCCTCCTCTTCCACAACAAACGATGTTCAAGTTATAGAAGATGAAGAAAAGGATCAACCGCAAAATATCTTCAAGATTCACAATGCAATAGCCAAGGATCATCCAATTGACCAAATATTGGGTGACGTGAGTAAGGGTGTTCAAACTCGCTCTAGAGTAGCTCCATTTTGTGAACACTATTCCTTTGTATCTTCACTTGAACCTAAGCGTGTAGAAGAAGCATTAGATGACCCGGATTGGATAAATGCTATGCATGAAGAGTTGAATAATTTTGCTCAAAACGATGTTTGGACTTTGGTGGAGAGACCCAAGGAGCACAATGTCATTGGCACAAAATGGGTATTCCGGAACAAACAAGATGAGAACGGAATTGTGGTAAGAAATAAAGCAAGGTTAGTAGCTCAAGGTTATACTCAAGTCGAGGGCTTAGATTATGATGAGACATTTGCACCCGTTGCTAGATTTGAATCAATTAGAATCTTGCTTGCTTTTGCATCATGCTTTGACATTAAATTGTTTCAAATGGATGTCAAAAGTGCATTTCTTAATGGTACAATTTCCGAACTAGTATATGTGGAACAACCCCCGGGATTTGAAGATGCTAAATACTCTAATCATGTGTATAGATTATCAAAGGCGTTATATGGTTTAAAGCAAGCTCCTAGAGCTTGGTATGAGCGCCTTCGCAACTTTCTTGTATCAAAAGGCTTTAAAATTGGTAAAATAGATACAACTCTATTCACAAAAATTATTGGAGATGATTTCTTTGTATGTCAAATCTATGTTGATGATATTATATTTGGTTCTACTAATCAAGACTTTTGCAAAGAATTTGGTGAGATGATGTCTAGGGAATTCGAGATGTCGATGATTGGTGAGCTAAGCTACTTCCTTGGACTTCAAATCAAACAACTTAAAGATGGGACGTTTATAAGCCAAACAAAGTATGTGAAGGATCTTCTCAAGAGATTCGGAATGGAAGAAGTCAAACCCATCAAAACACCCATGGCAACAAACAGGCATCTAGACCTCAACGAAGAAGGTAAGTCGGTAGATTTAAAGCTTTATAGATCCATGATTGGTAGTTTGCTTTATCTTACCGCATCTAGGCCCGACATTATGTTTAGTGTATGCATGTGTGCACGTTTTCAAGCTTCTCCAAAAGAGTGTCATTTAGTGGCCGTAAAGAGGATTCTAAGATATTTAAAGCATTCCTCAAGCATAGGGCTTTGGTATCCCAAAGGTGCAAAATTTGAATTAATTGGATATTCGGATTCTGATTATGCGGGATGCAAAGTGGATAGAAAAAGCACCTCGGGTAGTTGCCAATTTCTAGGAAGGTCTCTAGTGTGTTGGTCATCCAAGAAACAAAATTCCGTAGCACTTTCAACCGCCGAAGCCAAATATATTTCCGCGGGAAGTTGTTGTGCTCAATTGCTTTGGATGAGGCAAACATTGTTGGATTATGGGATTAAATTCGAAAAAATGCCTCTTTTGTGTGATAATGATAGTGCTATCAAAATATCCAACAATCCCGTGCAACACTCAAGAACCAAGCATATAGATATACGCCACCATTTCTTGAGAGATCATGTGAGCAAGGGAGATATTGAAATTAGCCACATCCGAACCGAAAATCAACTAGCGGACATTTTCACCAAACCATTAGATGAAAGCCGCTTTTGCAAATTGAGGAATGAATTAAATGTCATAGACTACTCAAATGTAGCTTGAAATCTCATTTCATCTATTTCTGCTCATTTGTTGTGCTTATATGAAATTTCATTGAGTTTTCCCCCTCTTTTGGTAAAAAAAAATTCGATTAATTTCATAAAAACTAGTTTCAAAGTATAGCAATAGCTCAATTGATGCACAATGATCCTGAATGACTTTATTTGGATGCAAAACTAGGGATCATTTGCATAATTTCAAGTTCTAAAAGTCAAATCCTGAAAAGTTCCAGAAAATCCGGAACTACCGCAGTTCATTGTGCGGTACTTCCGCTCCTGACAGAAAAACCGGAACTACCGCAATGCAATCTGCGGAACTTCCGGAATTTCTGTGAAAACGGAACTACCGGCGTGTTACGCGCGGTATTACCGTTTTCTGCGGTTTTTCCTGCGGTTTCCAAAACCGTCGACCTGCTTTTACTCCTCCCTCTTAACTCCTGCCGTTTTCTCTCTCTCTCTCCTCTCCCACTCCCAAACCGCAGACGCCTCCTCCTCCTCTCCTCTCTTCAAACCTTCTCTCTCCCAAAACTCCTCCTCCTCTCCCGATCTTCGATTCCGAGGGGAGCTTTTCGTTTTTGGGCGATTCCTTGCACTCCCAGGGTTCCTCTCCTTCGACTCCACAAGGTAAATCGGATCAAATCCCTCTTTATCTGGTTCTAAGGACCCTAGGGTTGAGATTAGGTTAAATTTGAAATGTAGCGATTTTTGCTGTGGTTTCTTTGGGCAAAGTAGTTTGTTTGGGGTATTAGAATGTTTGTTCATACATGCATTGGATTCAATCCAAGAAATACCCCAAAAAGATTCAATTTTTGACATGCCCTAGAAATGCCCAGAAAAACCGGAACTACCGGTCGAGCGGCCGGAACTACCGAGGTCCCGGAAGTTCCGCATGTTTGATGCCGGAACTACCGGATTTCCCGGAAGTTCCGCAGTTTTGCCGCCGGTACTTCCGTTTTTCCCGGAACAACAGAAACTCATTACCTTCAATTTCAAACCTATTTTCGCTTATCCTACCTCACACCTTGATTATCCTAATATGTCATTGAAGATGCCGAGGATGAAGAATGTTTCCCACAAGTCGTATGGGGGCACTGCCGGCCAATCCTCCTCCTCGACTCCTGCCTCTCAGACGGCGGAACATGAGGATAAGGGCAAGGGTTTCGCCTCCGATTCTGAGAGTGACTCAGAGGGCTCGCATGAGAGCGGATCCGAGGCCTCGCATGAGAGCGAGGAGTATGCGGTTTCAGATGAGGAGATGCCTGCGGCAACTGCAGATGAAGAAGTGGACCTCTCCAAGATCACCAATGAGGACTATGCCATCCTACGTCGCCGCAGTCAGTATGTTCGTCCTCGCAACTCAATGAACCCCCCAGTTTCTATCCAAGTTTCAAGAGAAAGTGTACCAAGAGATGTATGGTCCTGCGCGCAAGTTTGCTGTACACAAGTATGTGGATTGAGATCACTTGTCACAGATTGACAAGTTTAGCGGTGCATATCGGCTTTTTCAGCAAGCCGAGATCCATCATATTGTTGCGTTCAAGTGCAACTACATGGACAATATGATTCGGCAGTTTTATGCTACCTTGTACATCTCTCCCAACTTCGAGCACTTGTGTTGGATGACTGGAACACAACTCATTGAGTGCACCAGGCACGAGTTTGAGTTGGCACTTGGGACGGAAACCAGTGCCTATGAGAAGGTGTACAGCAAGCGTGCTCTTCCTATTGCTGCATATTTAGAGTATTATGACCAAGCAGCTGAAAAGACGCTGGGGACGACAATTGGACTACTCCCTATTCCCAGCCTTGTCAACAAGATCATCAACCACACCATTTTTCCCAAGAGTGGAAACTATGATGTTATTCGTGGCCATGCGTGGAATGTGATTGACTACATTATGCGCGGCCAAAAGTTTGATGTGGTGGATCTTATCATTAGGGGGATCGACGCCAATAAGAATGACAAACAGAAAAGGATTAACTTTGCACCATTCATTATGGTTGTGATCATACGCAAGACTGGATACCGAGGAGCACTCTGCACCCCGCACAAGCCATACAAGCCTCGTGCAGAGCCTCCTGTTCCTGCTCCTGCTCGTCCTCGTGGCCAGCCCCAGCCTCAGCCTCAGGCAGCCGCTGATCCTCCTCCCCAGGGCGAGGGCGATGTCACCTTGTCCCAGATCTACTCTGTCATTCTCAAGCTTGAGGAGCGCCAGGATGTCTTGATCTCCACTGTGTCTTCTCTTGGTGATCGCGTCTCATCCTTGGAGAGTGCAGTTCATCCGCCTTCTCCAGTTCACTATGGTCGTCGCACTCGTCGCCGTGGCCCTCCTTCTCCCAGTGCAGCTCAGGACTAGCTCCTCTTTTTGGTACTTCGATGCCAAGGGGGAGAATGAAGCAAGGAGAAGTTTAAGACTTATCTATCTATTTGGCTATGTAATAAAATATGGTGCAATGAACCATGTAATGCTTAATGTGTTGCTTAAACTTTGTAGATGTTTAGTATTTTAATTTCTGATGCATTGTAATGAACTATGTTATGCCCTTAATGCAATGCTCATTTGCTTGTCTTTTGCGTATCTTTGAATTTTGGTAAATATGCTATGATGTGATTCATGCCTGATTTTATTTTTAGAATTCATATAAATTCTTATAAAATTTAATGCACATGTTTAGGGGGAGCTCTTTTTTATTAGTTTCTAATTTACAAAAATTCCCCATGTTCTAAACTGCTAAAATTTCAAAGACCTTGAGATATACAACTTGCAAACTAGGAGTATATCCAAATCTTAAATTCTTCTCAAAATTTGCTCTTGTTGTCATCAATTACCAAAAAGGGGGAGATTGAAAGCATCTAGGCCCCTAAAAATATTGGTTTTGGTAATTAATGGAATTATGTGAATATGGGACTAATGTGTGCATTCAGTGTTTGAAAGGATAAGCTCAATTGGCAAAGAAAGAGGCTCACAAAATATCCCATGAAGATTCAAAGATCTCTAGGGCGACAAGGTAAATAGTTTAGGTATCTATTTTATTTTGCTGGTCTTGGAGATAGGTTGGAAGACTGGATTATAGGATAGACGCCGTACTATTAAGAGGGATCATGGTGATTGCTTGATCATGTTCAAATGTGCCCTATGGATCAATTTAGGATCATGCATGCACTTAGAAATTAAAATCAAATCAAATCTGTGCATTGTCAGAAAATCCGGTAGTTCCGGTGATATTTGGGCGGAACTACCGCATGGCCGGAAGTACCGGGCGCCCGGGCGGAACGTTTTTTCCAGAGAGCGCCCGGACTCAGACTTAGTCTCTCGGAAAACGGAAGTACCGCGGGTTGACCTGCGGAACTACCGGATGGCCAGTAGTACCGGGCACCCGAGCGGAACTTTATTTCCAGAGAGCGCCCGGAGTTTAACTTAGCCTCTCGGAAAACAGAAGTACCGCGTATTGACCTGCGGAACTACCGCATGTGCGGAAGTTCCGGATACCCGTGCGGAACTTTATTTCCAGAGAGCGCTGGGAATAAAACTTAAACTCGCTGAAATCGGAAGTACCGGGTCATGGAGCGGAACTTCCGGACTTCCGGAAGTACCGCGATTTCAACGGCGGTAGTACCGCACTCATTGACCAACGGTCACTTCTGACTCTCTGACATAGCCGTTCTGACCGGTCAGCGACAATCCGGAAGTACCGCGGTTATTCCTGCGGTAGTTCCGGATTTCCTGATTTTTCAGGATTGTTTATTATAACGGCTATTTGAGGTTGGTGAGGGTATAAATACATCCCCACCAGAACTTGTATGTGTTGTTGAACCTCCATTGAATACATTTGAGCTTAATGCAACCTCTCACACCTCATTCTCTCACAAGTGCATTCAATTGAGGTAGTTGAGCCAAAACTCAAGTGCATTGCATTCTAGTTGATCCATTAGGCACTTGAGTGAGATCAAGCCGCTGTGATCTGTTCTCTTGGTGCTTGCCGGCACCTAGACGGCTTGGCGGAGGTCCGGTGATCTTCTCAAGAAGATTGTGAGAAGGCCCGGAAGATTGTGAAGGCTCGGAGCTCGCCTACCCGGAGAGGGAAAGGGCTACCGCTAGTGACCGAGGTGATTAGGCTCATTCGTGGAGCCGGTCCGATTTGTTCGGGCTTACCTCAACGTGGACTAGGGGAGACCGGCAAGTCTCCGATCACCACGGTAAAAAGTAATCGTGTCATTTGTGGTTTGCTCTCTTGTGATCATTTTCATTCAAGCAATGCTCTTTATTCATATTACTTGATTGCTTGCTTAGTTAGAGTAGCAACTGTTGATCTCTACTATTTGATATTGCTCTTAGTCGATTACTTGTGCTAGTGATTGTTTGAGCCTTACTAGGTTGATTAGTGGTGTTATTGTTATCTTGCTCTAGTATATCCATCAAGTTTAAAATTGCTAATTAGAATTAGACGAAAATTTTAAAACTGCCTATTCACCCCCACTCTAGTCGGCCTCCTCGATCTTACAGCTACGCGGAGTGCCAGGGTGGTCTGAAGCCAATGGAGACACCAGACTTCTCTCCCTCGTCCACGGACAACATTGGTAGGACTGGACGAAGGACGAATTGCTGGAAGCACATGACCTAGAGCCAGGAAAGCCGAGATGGCCAAATGGTAGATATCACAACCTGTAATTATTGCAAAGCTAAATTAACTGCTCGTATAGCTGTAGGGATAGAACACTTGAACCAGTATTGTACGGATATATCATAAGGAACTAGCAAAACTAAAAGAACTATTCTTACAATTTCAATTCTCTTTTGCTATAACTTCAGACATTTGAACATCATCGCACCAGAGAAGTGCTCACCTTAGTATTGTAGCCTATTATTTAGATGATAATTACAAGCTAAACAAGAGAGTCATAGGGTTTAAGGTAATTAACGAATCATACAGGGAGAGGTTATTGCCGAGTATATACTAGACGTACTTGATGATTTTAAAATAGATAATAAGATTATTTCTATAACTCTTGATAATGCATCGTTGAACATGACGGCTATGAACATCCTCACCTCAAAGTTGCAGATATATATTGGTGGTTATGTTCTTCACTAGAGATACGTATGCCATATCTTGAAACTTGTTGTTTAAGATGGTATGCAAACGATTAGTGGATATTTGAATAGTATCCGCGATGCCATTTGGTATCTCACAAATTCTTCCCAAGAGGTAGCCAGGTTCACGGAGTACTACGCAGCTAATGGAAAGGAGCCAAGAAAATTCGGTCTTGGCATGAAGGTGAGGTGAAACTCGGCATACATCTTGTTAAGGAAGGTACAAAGATACGAACATGTCATATCTGTTTGTATCAATGCTAACTCTTGAAACAATGTATTGGTAGTTATTAATTCATATTGACAGATTGCTAGTCATTTTTTAGAGTTTTTAAGACTTTTTTATAAAGCAACAAAGATTCTATCTGGTGTTTATTATCTACCTCTTGCTTAGTTATATAATTTATTTGGTTAATTACAGATAAGATTGACAAATCTTTGGAGGATCTCCTTTTAAGCCATACTTTTATAGCAATGGAGGAAAAATTTATTAAATATTTTGGTTCTATTTCACACCTATGTTGCTTTGCTATCATTTTCGATGTGATGAAAAAATTGATAGGTTTGTAGATTAGTATGAAGCGAATAGGTGAATGCCTTGGCGTTAATTACTTAGAAGCTTTCACATATGTCAAAGAGGAGTTTTTTCATATTTTTTGCATGTATTATAACAAGTTTGGCAGCAGCGCGAGATCGGAGGCCTCACAGCAGACGCAACAAGGAAAGACAAGCTTAACATCCCACTTGTGAAAGAAACTAAAGGGCAAGTCTAGTTCTTCGTCCTCTCAGCCTCAGGTGGCCGCAAGTAGAATTCTGTCTCAGAGCCGAACCACTACCTGGAGCATGCTTTTGCAAATATCGATTCTGATCTTACTGCCGGAGACAAGATAGACTTCTTTGAGTGGTGGAAGAATAACAAGTGGATATTTCTTATGCTGTCGCATTTCGCACATGATATTTTCCTGTTGCCGGTGTCCACCGTCTCTTCAAAAATGATGTTCATCACTGTAGGAAGAATAATTAAAGAAAGGAGATCATCCCTCATGCTTAAGATTGTGGAGACAGCCACATGCGCCAAGGACTAGAATTAGCTAAAGAGCGGCAACAACATCAACTGGAGGATCCTGAGACCTCAAACGTGTGAACGATCGGGATATTGATGAGTAGTTAATATGCACGCATGTTCTTATAGTTAGTATGTATGTTATTACTGTACTCTTTTTTTTTATTTGAGGAACTCCGCTCTAGGGCGTAAGATTTTTAACGAGGTAGTAACATTGTATCCGTTAAATATCAAGAAAATTTCACTTCCTCCCGAAATATTTACGTGTCTATGTTTTACACAATTAATTCAATTTTAACTAGGTTTTTAACGAGGCAGGCATGAGAGGAATGAAGATGACGACCGTCGTTTCCGTCGTCTATAGTTACTTAGGATGGGCTTGAGTCGGCACGGCACGACGCTGACATGGCATGGCATGCACGGGGTGACCGGGTTGAGATAGCACGACACAGCCTGAAGCATGCTGGGCCAGCCGGCCCAATGTCCTACCTCTAGACAACTGTCGTACGGCTGCTTTCGGCCGCACAAGCGATGCATCATCTCCCGGCAAGCGCGGGAGATCGACCGCTAAGTGCGGCGAGGGCGGTGCTAAGGGACTGTTCAAAATCATTTGAAAGCGACGCACCTGAATCCAGGCCATCCAAAAAATCATCCAGTAGTCACAAATAGTCTGAATTACATGCTACGGTGCACCTCTGCCTTTTTCGTGAAAAAGGCAGAGAATACATACCCACTTGGTCTCTTCCACATCACTTAAATTCTGATATGACATAGGTTTAACCCGTGATTTGCACTAGTGAGAGTGGGCACTACTCACAGTGCATTGTCGAGTTTGGGAATACTGTTGTAAGAGTTTCTTGCTACATACATATTTAAGTTTTTAAAAAAACATTGAATAGTTTTCTTTTACCACAGTAATTCCACATGAAAAGGTCGGTGATGTACTTAGAGCAACTCCAGCAGGAGCCCTCAAATCAGAGCCCCTACTTTTGATTTGAGGGCTCTCCCTACTTTTGAGGGCCCTGTTTTTTGAGTTGAACTTTAGCAGAAGCCCTCAAATTAGGGCCCTCAAATTCATTCTAGTAGGGAATGACACGCGGGACCCGTTTGTCATCCTCTTTCTTCATCTTCTTCTTCTTCTTCCTCGTGGACTTGGCCATGCCGGCGAGGGTTGCGCTGCCGGGGAAAGGGAGTTGCCGGGAAGGGAGCTGCATCCGCGGGGCTCGACGGGGAAGGGCGGGGAGGGGAAGGAGGCGGGCGCCGGGGACAGGAAGTCGCGGAGGCGGGCGGGGATGCCGGGCGGCGCGCGTACGTGGCACGGGCATCGCGTGTGGGGAAGAAAGCCGCGCGCAGGTGACGGTGTCCGGGCGGGGGATGTCGGCGAGGAGGCGACGCGCGGAGGCGGGAGAGCCGAGGGAGAGGTAGAGCGAGAGGAGGGAGTTGGCGAGGCGGAGGTCGGAGGGGAGGTGGCCGGAGGAGACGGCGAAGGCGTGGAGGGCGGAGGCGGTGGGGATGGTGCGGGGGCGATGGTGCTTGGAGGAGAGGAGGAGAAGCGTGAGGTGGTCGTGGGGGAGGAGACGGAGGAGTGCCGGGAGGCGGCTGCGGGGGAGGTGGGGGAGGAGGGAGTTGAGGAGGCGGGAGGAGAGGGCGGGGTGGAGGGAGGAGAGGCCGGAGGTGAGGACGAGGGCGAGGGACTGGAGGAGGAGGCGCGGCGGGGTCGTCAGGCCAGTGGCGGGGAGGGAGGCGATGGGGAAGAGCTGAAAAATGAGAGCCAGAGTAGGGGGCCCCTAGGAATGAGGGCTGAAGGGGGGATTTGAGGGGCTCCTCAAATTTGAGGGCTCTAGTAGGGGCCCTGTTGGACCTCTATTTTTGCCTCAAACCCTTAAATATGAGGTTTGAGGGCTCAAGTAGGGGCCCTGCTGGAGTTGCTCTTAGTACATGGAATGCCTCGAACGACCTAACTCTTCGTTAAAATTGGGGAAAAACGGCACCAAAAATTGGCAAAAAAGAGGAAAACGAAATCTACACCAACCAGCTGGGTGGAGGCAGGCGTCTAGCCAACCAAACCCCAAAAAGCAGCAAAGCAAAGGTCCCCGTCTCCGCTCCGCTCCGCTCCCCTCGCTTCAAAACACGGCCCACTTTTCTCCTTCCAATCCTACCTGTCACCTCGAATTCCACTCCAAATTCAAATTGGGGGGCGTCCGTGCAATGGCTCACGAAATCCAGGGTGCAAAGCGCACAAATGCCCTCCCCGAAACGGGGTGCCTTTCCTCTGCTCTACTACGACTTGCTCCGCCTCCCGTTGTCCCCTGCCTCTCTCCACTCCCCTCCCTTCCTTACTCCGACTGCACAGGGCCGCACGGCACCCCGCCTCTGAACCCCACCTCGCCGGCGACGATGAACGCAGGCGGGCGCCGGCGATACTCCTCCGATCAGCTCCTCTTCGACGTCCCCGCCAATGCCGGCCCCGCCGGCGGCGCCGGCAGGTGGGCCCAGGTACGGCCACCGATTCGTCGAGATCTGCGTGGAGTGCGGGGTCTCCGTGTGCTTCTCGTTGCGCTTATGGATTTTTTCCTCTTCTGTGCGTGCAGTGCGGCGGGGTGCGGCGCGGGGACGGGGAGACCTTTTTGTCGGTGGAGCCGACGACGCCGGCGCGGCTGCGCCGAGGGGACGCCGCGGTGGCGGAGTCGCCGGGGCAGAGGCAGCAGCTCAGCCCCGGGCTGCTCGATCTCCACGCCTTCGACACCGAGCTTATCCCCGACGTAAGACCAGAGCTGCATTTTTTACTTAGTGCGTCTGTTTCGATGATCTCGCATGGTTGGGTTGGATCAGAATGTTCTAGATTGTTGCCGATGTGGTGGATCTGATGTTCAGTACTGAAGCAAATGGAGAAGTGTATTGTTTCTGTTTTGGCTTTGGTCTTCTTTTAGGCGTGCTAGGTTGGATGTGTAATTGCTTTGAGGAATTATAATGTCGCAGTGTTAAACAAATAATAGTTTGGTGGAATCGTAGGTGGTTATTGAGATGTGGCACCGCTTCTGTACTGAACTACTCACTGTATGGCCCATGCTATTGATTTGTTTAAGTTTGGTTCTTTATTTTACATGATGCGACGTACTTGATTTTGTTGATGAATAATCCGATTTTAAACCTAAATGCTTGCCCCGACCATGTGAATATGTGATGTTAAAATAAAGGGATATGTAATCCTTCTGCACATTGAATATTCTATATTAACTTAAGCTGAAATCCATATACAGTTTCAAGTACCAGGGATGTATGATGGTGCTCAAAAGTTTGGCTATGCCAATGGAGGAGGCTTTGATGATCCAGATCTGAGTTTTGCTACCAATAAACAGATGAGTGAGTCCACTGTTTTTGCTGAAAGTAACTACCTCAAGGCCTTCCCAGAGAAAGAGAAGGCAGCCCCCGTTGCTAAAATCAAAGTGGTGGTATGTTTCTTGGTTTTGCTCCATGATTGTTGATAAATATTCATTAATGGCTCAGCTGAACTTATGATAACCTGTCTACTTCTAATAGTTTCGATGTGGAATGTTGAATGCAGGTGCGCAAAAGACCACTTAACAAGAGGGAAATTTCAAAGAAAGAAGAAGATATCATAGACATTGAACTAAGTTCAAACTCTTTGACTGTCCATGAGACTAAACTTAAGGTTCATGCCAAGATACTTATTTCCATCTATTATACGCTATTTGTGGCCAATGTTCCTTAGGATCTTAGTTTCCTACTGGCAGTCTATACTCGTATTCCTCAATGCCTGCCACATTATTCTGCAGGTTGACCTCACTGAATATGTTGAAAAGCATGAATTTGTATTCGATGCTGTTTTAGATGAGGATGTTTCAAATGACGAGGTGATTATATACTGCATGCTCTTTATAGTTAGTGTTATTAAGTATTGTAGATCCATTCTCAACAACCTGGATTCATTTTATTTACAGGTTTATCGCGAAACAGTGGAACCTGTGGTGCCTGCTATTTTTAATCGTACAAAGGCAACTTGTTTTGCCTATGGACAAACTGGTATATGTCTAATCTAGTGTACATATATTTGTATATGTGCAGCATACATAAGACTATTTCTAACTCATATTGTCCACTCAGGTAGTGGCAAGACCTACACCATGCGTCCACTTCCTCTTAAGGCCTCCCAAGACATTCTGAGATTGATGCATCATACTTACCGCAACCAAGGCTTTCAGTTATTTGTCAGTTTCTTTGAGATATATGGTGGGAAGTTGTTTGATCTTCTCAATGAAAGGAGGTAAGTTATCCCCAAATATTTGGTGTTCGAAAATAGTGTACATTCAGAAAGCCAGTTATGTCTCCTGTTCTGAGTACGAATTACTTCATGCAGTAAACTTTGCATGAGAGAGGATGGAAAACAGAAAGTTTGCATTGTCGGTTTGCAAGAGTATAGGGTGTCTGATGTTGAAACTATCAAGCAGTTGATTGAAAAAGGCAATGCCACCAGAAGTACCGGTACAACTGGTGCAAATGAAGAGTCCTCAAGATCTCATGCTATTCTTCAGCTGGCTATTAAAAGGCGTGTTGATGGCAATGACTCCAAACCACTCAGATTGGTTGGCAAGTTGTCGTTTATTGACCTTGCTGGCAGTGAGCGTGGTGCTGATACAACTGACAACGATAAACAAACAAGGTCATCTCTCACAACTTTTTTGCTTCTACCATTGTTCTAAGTACGTCATGAATATGTAGGTTTTTTCTGTACTGAACTGCCCTTTTTGAAATACAATGCAGAATTGAGGGGGCTGAGATCAATAAAAGTTTGCTTGCCTTAAAGGAATGCATCAGAGCACTTGATAATGATCAGACTCACATTCCTTTCCGAGGTAGCAAATTAACTGAAGTTTTGCGAGATTCGTTCATTGGAGATTCACGCACTGTCATGATATCATGTATTTCTCCTAGTTCTGGTTCTTGTGAGCATACTCTGAACACATTGAGATATGCTGATAGGTGATTGCCTATCCTCATTCTTTCTGTTAAAATAGCTGCTATGTCCATATAACATAAGCAACACATTCTCATCTTCAGGGTTAAGAGTCTGTCGAAAGGAAGCAACACCAAGAAAGATGTGCCTTTGGCTGCTGCACCTTTACGGGAGTCAAGTCCTTCCCCACTGGCTTCAGTTGTACCCTCTTTCTGTGCAGCTGAGGTGATGAATGATATCACTGAAAGGGGTAATTTTGGTTGGCCCAAGCAGCAGTATGTCAAAGAACAGCCAGCACCAACACTTGTGGATAGAATGCCCAAGGTGAAGGAAGATTTGGAGTACAGTTCGTTGAATGGCGGTTATTTCAAGGAACAAAGAAACAAGGGTACTGCGGTAATGGGCATAGCTGAAGTACCAGATACAATGTACCAGCAGGCAAGGCAACATGCAAGGAAGGCTAGAGATCCAGCTTTGGAGAATAATACGAGAAATTCCATTGCTTATCCAATTAGACGGGCTGTGCCAGAGGAAGATGACGATCTGAATGACCTTCTTCAGGTATGGTGTTATTGCTTCTGCAGCATTTTCTTGATGCAATATGACTGAGTTACAATTTGACTTTGGATAAATGCTGCAGGAAGAGGAAGATTTGGTAAGCGCTCATAGGAAGCAGGTGGAAGAGACCCTGGACATCATCAGAGAGGTTAGTTCGCCAAAATGGTAAATTGTCTCGCTATTGTTGGTTACCGACTTACCGTATCATTTTGCCATAACCTGTGAACCTCTTGTCTGGATCAGGAGATGAACTTATTAGTTGAAGCAGATCAGCCTGGCAACCAACTAGACGACTACATCACAAGACTAAGCAGTATACTCTCGCAGAAAGCTGCTGGAATTGTGGACTTACAAGCTCGTTTAGCGCAGTTCCAGAGGCGTTTAAATGAGAATAGCGTGCTGCTATATGCCCAGTGCCCTTGATCATACGAGTTACTTATTCGTCGCTACTGTGAGGCTAATGAGAAAGTTGGGGACACCAGAGTCCACCTGCCAGTGAGCTCTGCGCCGATGCCGTCTTGCCCTGCCAACACCGCTGCTGTTCTCAACCCGTAGATGCAAGACAAACGCAGAACTGGAAGGCTAGTTTACTGCTGCTTGCCGAGGCCGACTTTGTAACCTGTGTACCTGAGTTGCGCCATTGTGTTCGTGTGTTCCATTCATCCATGTGTGTGTATATATGTCACATGAGTTCCCTGCTATTTGTTACTCAACAAATACACTTTTTTTGTCTGATGTATGAAGATTTCGGAGTGTTATCGTATTCCACTTTGCAACCGCAGAGTTCTCCTTCTGTGGTTACCATGGTTTTTTTTATATCTACACTTGTATTCACCTGTGGACACAGTACTGAAGCTTAGCAACATTCTGTGTAAGGTCTGCGAGTTGGAAATGCTAACTGACGAAAGCCTGAGGCTGGGACAGGTTACGCCCTCGGCTCAGCCTGGTCCGGCCGCTGTGCAGCTCCAGCAGGCGTTTTTTCGAAAACGCCAGGGGCGTTTCATTCTATTAAGGAAAGTAAAAACATAGTACAAGAGTGCCTCGAAAGGCAAGGAAAAAAACGGGGGCGGGAGAGGTGATGATGCAAGTGGATTACAACTCCCAAGATTAGAGACGACTGAAGAAGTAAGCTATTGAGCAAAATATAACCTAGCTTAAACACCTTGCAATTGACCAATTGAAGCATTCTTACTTCACCGAGGCAACCAGGCCAGGAAGTCGGAGTATCCGGCCTCTAAATAATTGCCTGTTCTTTTTGACTGTGGCTTTTTGGTCGTGGTTTGTAGTTTTTGGGTTGTTCGTGTAAGAGATTACAAAATAACTGAAACCCATATGCGATTTTTGCTGAAATAAATGAAGTCAGTACAGTATATCATACAATTAATTAGTAGATCTCATCTTAAAAGGATATTACATTTAAAGAGCTAATTACTACAGAAAAACCAAAAACTAAAGCTAAAAACCGAAAAAGAACATGTCCAATATCTCATTAAGCTATTTTCAGTTTCTGAACCCCTTCGGTACCGTGCAGCTCCAGCCGGCGTTACCGTGTAAGGCTGTACCCATGGGTGGATGGGGTGTCAGGGCAGCGCGGCCGCCGGCCACCGCCGCGGTTGATCCAAATTCCAAATTAACCCGGCGAGCGCGAAGCGGCGCCCCTTGGACGCCACGTCGCTCCCGGCCGTTTCGGCTCCAATGATGGAGAGGCCTCCACGGCCGCCTGCCTACCCACCGCACGGAGAATTTCTTGTGAATCGTGTAGCGTCAGACTCTGGAGAGTGGAGATCAAGCGGTACGGTAGAGAAAGGATTCCCATAGGGGATCCCAATTCCCGACTCCAATCTAAGATGTGTTAGAAGAACGCATGCATGTGAAGGTTGGAGAGGGGCACATCACGTGTCTAGAAATTCGTCGGTTAAGCGAGCAATTCAACGGCGCAGCGATGTCTCCGGAGCAATGTCCACCAGGTGTACCGTGTACGTGCTAGTCCTCTTTTAGGCTGTGATCATTTTGGCTTCAGCTTTTAGCTTCTGGTTTATTTTTCACTATTCATAAATTTCGTCTTTTTCTGAACTTTTGACTTTTTGTTGAGCTTTTTTGCCGGTTCTTTTTTTTCACGTATTTGTTTGTATTATACGTAATAGGCTAACATATTTTTAATTTTTTTAAATTTAATTATGCTAAATAAGCCTCTGTCAACTACAGTGTTTTTTCAGCCAGCTACAGTGCTATTCAGCCATAAGCCACAAAAAAAAGTCCAAATGATCACCACCTAGTAGGTTGGGTGCTTGGACTGATCCCTACATTTTTTGCCCACCACTTGGGGTGCGTTTGGATCTTATGATAGATATTTTATGCACTAGCCTGGTCAGGCTACTGAAGCTTCAGTTTTTGACTGTGACTTGTACTTTTGGGACTGTTCGTACGAGAGATTATAGAGTAACAGAAATTTACGTGTGGTTTTTGTCGATATAAATGGAGTCGGTACAATATTTACTACAATTAACTAGTAGATTCTATCATCAAAAGATACTCCGTTTAAAAGTTAGTTACTGTAAAAAACCAAAACACAATTTTTAAAAGCTGAAAAGAACAGAACCTATATGTGCTTACGCTTCATGCTAATCCATGGACATTCCTTTCAGTAATCATCCCACAAATTTAGACCTCATTACAGGCTACTACAGCCTCATGACCAAGCGAAAAAGCAAGCTCGACTGGCACAGATACTATTAACTGCCTTTCAGAAGGTACTTAAATTGATCTGTATGAATACTCTTTAGGTGCATGTGCGCATTCGGCATGACCTCTATTAATAATAGAGTATCTTCAAGTCTTGTGGCCTTCTAGCATCGATTTCTTTTTTTTACACGTATTGTAGGATTCACTCGAAATGAAATATCTAACAGGAAGACATCGCTTCACCACCCAGAACTTACAAAACGTGCCCGCAAAAAAAAAACCCTTACAAAACGAAAATGAGCTCTTTCTTGCTGCTATGACATGCACAAAGTAAAAAATTTGCTACTGTGTCATCACAATTTGACACATACGCACTGACTACGCATGCAGCAAACATGTTTAAAAAGTGAAATATTCTTTTAAAAATAAAAAACATCGTTGATGAGATCATGAGAGCATAAGAACAGCAAACATGTTTTAAAAGTGAAATATTCTTTTTAAAAATAAAAAACATCGATGATGAGATCATGAGAGCATAAGAACATTTATGTTGGACCTACATGCAAGGACTATCTGACCATATTGATACCATTCGGCCCACCAAGTAGACAGAAGAATATATGAGGTGCTAGTGGAGGCCCCCGGCCAGAGGATGGATCGCTGATGTCGCGAAGATTGTGATAAAAACCGATAGAATATGGATGTATAATAGTTTTATCATTTTTATTTTATTTTTTTGGATGTGAATTCAAATACAAATAATATCAAATGTAAATATAGAATAAATACGAATTGAAATGAATACAGATACAAATATTCCTCGTAACATTAAAACCCCTCACACTGTATGCACAAAATAAACAGAAACATGTAACGGAGTAGATGGAATTGGGGATCGAGAATTACGGCTAGGGTACCATCCTTTACTCCATGTATTGATGTACTCTCTCCGTACAAGTTTATAAGACGTATTTTCTTTTAGCGTATAGACCAAAATGATAGTAAAAATAGCTAGATTACCTCTAATTATTATCTTTAAGCACTATATTTAATGCATGCATGCAGAGAATAGCAAATAAAGCTATATAATAATTAGAGATATAAAGGAAACATTACATTAATTTGTATTAAAATATTAAATATACCATATATTTATGAACAAGGACTTTCAAAAAAAAATGCCATATAAACTTAGGTGGAGGGAGTATATGTTAATTTATAATAAGTTACTAAAGTATCATGTAAATAGACTGAATTGAAATATGGTATATGTAGCCTCCTAAATATCTGGACAATTCAGATCCATATTTGATGAATAGCAAGCTAATGAATCTATATTCGTTTATTATCCTATACTATCCGATAAATATATGAGCCGACAGAATCCACTTCAAAATGTTTCTATTAAATACTACTACTTTCATTGTTATATTAAATGTTAGCGTGCGCTTGTATGGAGTTTCACGAATCAAAGCCAGTTTTGGTACTATTTCGCACCGTATTTACAAAAATAGCAATATGGCGACAATATTGACAAAAATGTCGTTTTTGCCGCCCGGCGGCAGCAGCCGCGAGGCGACACGTGGCACCTGTCGCCCGGCTACCGGGCGGTAGGTAATTAGGCCGGCCTAATCACCTGCCTAATTTCTCAGTTTTCCGCTACCCCTGCAGTCTTCGCCCTCGCAGTCTCCTCGGCTTCATCCACACCGCCCCCGCGCCTCCGCTCTGCCCTCGCCTCCTCCTCCTCCTCCTCCCCACCTCGTGCTGCTGCCACCTCCTCCCCCGCTCCTCCATTTCACCCTCGCCTTCTCCTTCCCATCTCGCACTACCGCCGCCTCCTCCTCCCCCCAGTCCTCCGCTCTGCCGTCGCCTCCTTCTCCCCATCCAGTGCTGCCGCCGCCTTCTCCTCCCCACTCCTCCGCTCCACCGCCGCCTCCTCGCTCCTCCGCTCCGCTCCGCTCCGCTCCGCTCCGCTCCGCTCCGCCCTCGCTTCCTCCTCCCCACCCCGCGCTGCCGCTGCCTCCTCCCCCGCTCCTCCGCTCCACTGCTGCCTCCTCCTCCCCACCTCACACCGCCACCACCTCCTCCTCCTCCTCACCTACCCCTACTGCCTCTGGGCTACTACCTCCCTTTAGCTGCCAGATCCACGCCGCCTCCTCCTCCTCCTTACCTGCCCCCTACTGCCTCCGGGCTACTACCTCCCTTGGTAGCGGTTGGATCTGCATGAGGCGATGCAGTGGTGGCCAGATGATGATGAGATGGGGTGCACAACGGTTAGATTTGAGCAAGATTGGGTACACGGTGGCCCAATTGGGTGCACACTGTCAGCATCGAGGGTCTCCACGGTGTACATCCACAAGCTGCTCAACATGGAAGCTGAGGCCGGTGAGAGGATGCGGAGTCCTGCTGTCGTGCACGGTGGCCCAATCGGGTAGCCGTCGTCAGCGTCGAGGGTCTCCATAGTGTATATCCACGAGCTACTCGACATGGAAGCTAAGGCTGGTGAGAGGATACAGAGTCCGGTTGCTGTGGTTACAGATTGGGCCCAAGTTAGGTTGCGGTTGCAAGCACGATCGTGCAAATAAAAGTGCTCACAAAACGGTTCCTCTTCCTACCATAAAAGAGGTACAACTACTACTCATATTTTCGACTGCTTCTCCTACCCTTCCACTTCTCCTACCCTTGTACATCTCCTCCTCAGGCCGATTGGATTCCTTGCACACAAACTGGTTCTTAGGTTAGGCAAAATATACTCTTGTCATTTTTGTTTTTCAGTGCAGACTTATGCTTGTAATTTTGTGTTATAAAATGCAACCTTGGTGAATAAATGTAGTTTTAGAAGCTTTTTTAGTTAGTATGCTAGAGTAGTACGATTCTCCCTAAAACAATGTCATTGTTCATATAAATCAGCTAGACCATAAATTATTTGTATGTGCTTGCTTAGTGTATCTTTAACTTTTTTATAAGCATCATGGTCTTGAAAGAATCCATGCCCTTTAATCTTTAGCTGATGTTGTCATCCTCTATAGATTGTATGAGGAAAATATGTGGGAAACATTCATGAAGAGCATATATAGTTATATGATATCCAATTCGAGCATGCAATAAAAAAATGCATGGAATGAACCTATTATGTCTTTGATTAGGGAAGGATATGCTTTCATGTCAGTGAATTAGATTATGGTTTGTTTATAAAATAGTCATATGGTATTATCTCTTGTGATCCATTTACTCTTTTTCACTCTGTTAAATGCTTATATTATTCTTCAGTTTCTCCACTTTAAAATCTATGGTTCTTGAATATTTGCTCATGGTATAAACTACAAACTCAGCTTCTTATGACTTTATGAGAAGCAGCTGTGCAAGAATTGTTAACCTATTACTGTACGTTGCATATGGTGGATGGAACAGAGAAAATTCTTTATGCTATTAACTATCTCATGTTGTACTTGATTCATAGAAGAAAAAGGCACATCCCAGTTGTTTATATGCGTATTTATTCTTTTTACTGCAGAGCTTTCAAAGGGAATAAAGGAAAATAAGTTAGGAAAGAGGAGGGAGATCACAGCAAGCACTAAGCCCAAGAGGATGCTAGCTCCAACTCAGAGTTGCCTTTTTCTGTATTTTCCCTACTGACTACATATGCTTTAATAATATTCTTCTACTGATGATTGAAATTCTTACATATGTTTTATTTAGGGTCTAAATATTCTTATTTATCAAGTATTAGTATGACAAATTAGAGTTTCTACCTTTAACAATCGCATATATTTTTCCAGCGACATAGTGTACGATTAAACTAATGAATAAGCCCTATTGTCGGGTGTGAGGGTTGTAATAGTTAATGCTTTACGAGTTCATCAGTCATGAGCTTTGCATATATTGTTGCTTGTAACATAACAATATTCCCTTGGTTTGGGCCAAAGTCCAATGGACAGAAGAAAAAAGGTTGATTTATTAAATATTTTTGAATTTATTTCATTGTGAATTCTGTCATTTTGCTTAATTCCATCTGGTGTATATCCTATTCCTATTGCTTGGTTGCATGTTCTTTAGTTATTCAAGTTGTATGGATGATTAGTGGTTGTGATTTTCATATATGAGTTGAGGTCTAAAGCTAACTTCTAAACATTATAAGTCTCAAATGATTTTCATATATGAGTTACTGGTACCACTGTGCAGTGCCTTTGAGGGGGTTTTCTTATAATCACTGGTGCTCGAGTCTCCAACATGAACAAGGATTCAAAGGGAACATCTCCTATTCCATTTCTTTGCTATGACAGCGGCAAGGTGAGTTGCACCACATTATCAATGCACTAAGTCACACCCCATGGTCAATTCTCCTCGTGAATCATGGTTGGACTTCATTTACTCTTATTTACTTAGCTATGATATTTTTTTCTCTAAAATGGCGCCGACCTTTTGATGAAATGGTTTATCATCACTTGCTAATATGACATTCTATTTGTAAGAATATTGGGTACACAATCTTCTCTTGCCTGGCATGTTAGTATCTATAATTCTAATTGGCTGCTAAGAGGAGATGAGGGCAATGTAAATAGCTAAACTGAATGGCCAAATAGTTTTTGGTTTTTAATTGAATAGGTCAAGGAGCTTATAATGCACTATTGAAGACAGTTAGCAAAGGGGATCCAACTGCAGCCAGTCTAAGCTCTCCATAACCAGGAAATATGTGCTGCTTCTGGCCACCAAATCCAAGTTGCAAATCACACTATTTTTAAAAGAATCAAATTATCACATGGGTATTCAGCATGAAAGAAGGTCATAATTGTTTGAGCGAAAAATTGCTCTATGCACTCTAATGAGATCAAGCACAAAGATATTGTAACAATACTGAAACAAAACAACTAAAGATCTACGCCAAAAGATAATCACAATAAGCCATAGTTATGAGAACCAGATCACCAATCAACTTAGCACTCTTATATTTTTTCGCCTTTGGACAAGTGGGCCATCTCACTAGTCAAACAGTGCATTTAGAAGTATTATATTAAAATATGCATTATATGTGTGTTAGTATGGAATAAAGATTGCATATGTTCTCTGCCAACATAACACATTTCTATTGACATATAACATAAATTGTTTCTAAAACATGTTAGAAGATCAAAGCTGTATTATATTCGTATTATTAACATCAATGGCTTGTGTGGCGGTGTTTATGCTTCTGCATAATACAATAGTAATTGCTTTACAAATTTCCATTTTTGTTTCAAAGATTAGATACCATAGATGTTTGAGCTGGCCAGTGCAGTTTTGCTCCCATGCAAGGGTTGTGGATTTGATTCCTCTAGCACAGTAGTTAATAATATAACAATTATTTCTGATTAAATGCAATTTAGTTAAAACCAATTCAACCAAGCTGGTTCAGATCAAAACCATCCAGTTCAACTGGGTTTAATCGTGTGTGGTGTGCATCCCTTATCTAACTTTTTGAAATGAACCAATTACGCCTACTTTTGGTTTTTCCAGCCAAACTAACCTCATAAAATGTATAGCCCAGTTATTATAGAAATTGCGAAAAGGTATAATGCACCAAATTAATACTTACATTTTTTTATTTTGAAAATAGACAACTGAACTGGTTTTACATTCACCAATTACAAGGTCATTCACATGAATGGATTTCTGAATGGTTAAGCAAAAGAGCAACATTTATTTCTTCCTTTAATCATTCATAACCAGTCACATACCACAATAGGAACAAATCAACCACTAATCCAAAGTACATTTTTCATAATATAATTCTATTGTTCGATTTATGTTGTAAGAAAGGGCCTAAGGAAAATAGTGATTTAAGTAGGTATTATATGTGTATGGTTCTACTAGATTTGCCCCCAAACAAAAATCAAAGCATTGTTAAATAGCACAAGAGTTATCTAGCCTAGAACATCCTGCGAAATTTACCTGATCTTGGGTTGTGCTTCTCATTGGAACATCACCAACAAAATGAACCAGAGAGGACATGCTATCAAAATTGGCCTACATAGACATAAGTCCATTGACATTCTGACTAGCAAACACTCAAAATTATAAAATAGAATATCATAGTAGTGTAAAACCTAGCAGACACTCAAAAGTACCCAGCTAAAGCCATCTTGTTATACAACAGTTATACGTGAATGTACTTACACATTAACTTGTTGTTGTGTCATATAGCAGAAATTAAGGTTTTGTCCAAAAATATGTCTACCATGATTCATGTTTGTGTATATGTGCTACAAAACAAATATGCTTATGGTTAAGTGTTTTGTTCTGTCTGCCGCCCTGCTCATGTTTGTGTATATATGATGCAAAACAAATATGCTTATAGTTAAGTGCTTTGTTCTGTCTTCCACCCTGCTTATGCTGTAGTTAAATGTAATATCCTTATTTTTCTTTTCTTTTCTTTTTATGGCATGATAAAGGAGTTTCTCAATGAAATTACTGAATTGGAGAAGCTAAGGGATGAACTTGAGGATTAGTTGAAAAAGGTTCCTTTTTCCTTGATGTAAGATTCCTAGAAGATATATTTTTATGTAGACTCATCGCAGGTTTTAATTACATGCATAACTTATTTGTACGATCTAATCTTAGTCCAGAAATATAGAGTGTGCTTGCTTTCTCTTTACTTGACAAGTTAGAGATGAAGATAAGTCTTCCAGAAGGATGGTTTATCAGTTTCATTTAAAAATTCCCATTAATGTTTATGTTCATTGCATGATGTCCTATTTATCAATTGGTTTGTTATTCTCCAAGATGGTCTGACAGTTATTTATGTATTAAGTATACTATGAAAAAATATTATTTATTACCATTTTTGTACATATTGTCGTATGTGAGCTTGTTCTATCATGCTTCACTAATATGATGCTTGATTTATTTACGAGTATGATTGTATGAACATGTATGCTCTGCTTGATACATGATGACGTAAGATAAAATTGATGTTTATTGTTCAGTTTAAGACCATGTTTGATATTATGTATTACTTTTATTTGGTACTCCGTTGCAACGCACGGGCACCTTACTAATAGAAAATTGCATTTAAGCTTAGAGACTGTATGTAGAGCCCAGTTTAGAGACTGTCTAGCCTCTAAATACTGTAGATGCCTCTAAATATTTATGATGCCTCTAAATACTGCATTTACATGTTTTGAAGAGAGGGGAGGGGAGACGGGGACATTTTCTTTGCTACTTTTTGGGGTTTTGGTTGGCTAACGCCTGTCTTCACCCAGCTGGTTGGTGTGGATTTTGCTTTCCTCTTTTTTGCCAATTTCTGGTGATGTTTTCCCCCAATTTTAACGGAGAGTTAGGTCTTTGAAGTCATTCCATGTACTAGTACATAACCGACCTTTCCATGTGGAATTAATTACTGTGGTAAAGGAAAATTATTTAATGTTTTCCAAATTTTTTTTAAAAATGTATGTAGCAAGAAACTCTTGCAACACTATTCCCAAACTTGACAATGCACTGTGAGTAGGGCTGCAATTGGATTGGATTCAGACGGATATTGCCTATACCATATCTTAATCCATATTTTTTCGCTAGATTCGGTATCGAATACGGTCGGCCCGGATACGAATACGAATTCAGAATATGCGGATTTTCGGAAAACGGTAACATCGGGGCCGATATTTGATGGATTCGAATCGGATAATGGATAATATAGACGGATAGCACATGCATACAAAACGATACATTCAACATAAGTTTTTGGCACAATACAAGTTCAACATAAGTGGTAAATTGATCCTCGACATCATGATAAGTTCTGGCTAGACCTTAAACTGTAAAATAGATAATAGCACACCATAAGTTGAATCAACAATGTGCAAAAAATGTGCCTGAACTGTCATAAGTTGAATCAACAATAGCACACCATAAGTTGAATCAACCATTGCTTCCAAGTCAGGACCCTTCGATTTCTCAGAAAATTGAATTATATGGCCTAAACTGTTGAACTTCACTAGTCCATATTTAGATGCTCGGCTTCCAAAACAAAGAAAAGCAAAACAGGTTGCACTGCAACTTCTAAGGAGGAAGAGAAACTGATAACATTAGGAAATTGGGATGTAAAACAATGGGTATACCTCTCTCCAATAGGGGCACATGATAAAGTAATGTTAGCATTGTCATCAAAATGTTTATGCAAATGATGTATGTCATAGGGTCAGCCAGTTAGAAATAAAACATACTATAGAGCGGGAGAAATAGATCATCACAAACCTGCACAAGCTCCATGAAATCCATACGATAAAGCTGATCTCCCGACAAGATTAAAATGTGCTCTATAGCTTTATTCTTGTTGTAATAATCCTGAACAGGTACAAACAACATAAGTAGAAATGCTTTAGAAATCCAACTAAAAAATAAGTATGAGCTACAAGAAGGGACATGTGCTTCTAAATAGATCTTACCTCAAGTACCCAGATAAATTTTCTGACGGCATCTGCTGTCGGTTAAAGTGGAGGGCATCATGGGGACTGACTACAAACTTAACAAACTTAAAGCTGGAAAATCAACTAGAACATTCTGCAAATGATGCAGATTTTTTATTCCTTTCTGCAACTGAGACGTATCAACTTGAAACTAGATAAACCTAGAAAGTAAAAACAATAGAACTGTATGTTGAATGTATATTTAAAACTTAGAACTGGATGTTGAATGCATATTCTTACAGCAGGTGTGGCCCTTATGTTTGTGAGAGGGAAAAGCAAGTCCCAGTGCTACCACCCAATATGACAGTTGCAACCTCATTTGGATCGGCCTAATTCCTCCGGAAGGAGGTTCGGACAACCTGCAATTTTTGCATCCAAAGTTATGTTAACAACTAATAGAATCCAAGTACAAAAAAGGCAGTTAGAAACCACCAATTTTATATTTGACGGGATGAAACTTACAAAACAGAAATCACATATCACTCCCCAATCTGTATCAAAGTGGATACTTCACAGATTATGGTGTTTTGAACCTTGGGCCTTGGACTCGTGGAAACTTACAAGAACATTTCACCATATCTGGAACTTTGGTCTAATTGCCCAAATAATATATCAACAAACTCAAATGGAGCAAAAGTACGAACTAATTCCATATATACGTACTAAGCCAGTAAACAAACAACTATGCCCTTTCATGACTCCACCCTTCAGTAAATGGCCGATAATTCTGAATTTGCGATACCGAACCCCAAACATCGCCATCAGTCCCCATAATTTACAATGAAGATAGCAATACTCTAGCTGAAAAATCAAATACTTAGAGCATACAAACTAAGAAAATAGAATCTACTTGTCTATTTGGCTTGGCTTCACACCTTTATTAGCTTACTAGCAAAATAATCAACAAAGGACTACGCAAATCTCCATGAGTACAAGCATAACTCAAATATCAGTTGACAACAAAAGAATGAAACAAGTATACATATATTTTTGGGTCCAAACTCATCTGACGATATTACTCAAAAGTGATAGTGCCGAATCATACTCTATTGATGCTAAATCATTGTGTTGTTACTTAAAAGTGATATTGGAGAAGTCACCTGTTGACCAGATGGCCGTCGAATATTACACAGACGGTTTGTATCAATAACCATCTGTGAATTATCACTGTTCCTTCTACATTGCTAGCATGTGATCCAGATTCTCATCATATGATATATCCTCATTGAAAGCACAGTCCATAACTAGTATATCATTGTCTCCCTCGACGATGTTATAACTACCTTCCTGTAAACTTCTCTTCACCATGACTGGTCCAACATGTATACCCCTTTTTGAAAACCCTTCGAATCAAGTGAGCTTTGATCTGTGCTGAGTTGATAAATATCTTCAAATTATCACAATCAATGCATGGACAATATGTATATTCAGTCCCTTTCTTCAACATATCCTCCTCAACCACTTTTCTAAAAGTAGACATAACATTAATGTACTCTTCACTCGCACGGTTCTCAATGTGCATACCACTTCGGTCCATCTACACTGCGTATGTAACAAATTAGTATCAAATTGGATTATGAATGCTACTATAGCTAATTAACCAGCCTAGCTACTTACACACATAATTGTCATTCACCTAATAATAAATTGTGCATATCAAAATTTAGTAGCTAGCCACGTATTCATGAAACAATATGCATGCATGTATGTGTGTGTGTATCAAGCAAGAATATTGAAGTAAACTAGGAGTACTGACCTATTCTTAAATTGGAGCAAACTACCATCTCTCTCTAAACCCAGCTATCATCTCTCTCTATTACAAGGTATATAAGTTATTAGAAGCAAATACTAACCTCTAATCACCAAGAACAAATCAATCTACAAGCTAGATCTACAAGCGGTATGTTTTCACCAAACTCCCCAAAGCCGGCCGCCTCCTTCAATGCAGCGCAATGAAGACAGATCTGTCGAGACCACACTGGCTATTTAATAACGTGGCATATCCTAGATGGTTTCAACCACAAACCGTTTGTGATATGAAATGATCACAGACAGTTTGTATTAATAACCGTGTGTGAACTTTCCCAGACGGTTATTAATATGAACTATCGGTGATGTCTGCCATTATCACAGAAAGTTTGTATTAATAACCGTCTATGAATTATCACTGTTTTGCATTATGACAGATGGTTTGTATCAATAACCGTCTTTGAAAATATCACAGACGGTTATTCGTATGAACCATCTGTCATAGTTGCGTATCACGGACAGTACACGGTCACGCTTGTAAAACCGTCTGTGATAATTACAACACAGACAGTTCTATATGAACAGTCTATGATGTAGCTGTCTAGTATAGCCTATTTTGTAGTAGTGGCTTCGTCTACGTAGCGCACATAGTTAATAATAGATCCTATAGACATTTTACTCTCCATGTTCTGAATAAATCTAACTAACATATCTAATATTTTAAAACTAATCAGTGCACAACAACTTACGACTACGAGAAATTAATAGTTCTATAGTAATTCATCCTACACGTACTACCCTAAATAACTAGATATCTACAACCATACTATTTACACATATACTCACTACCCAATATAACTACACATCTAATTATTTTATTTACTAACTACCATAGTTTCAAAATGAAATCTACAAAGAAACCAAAAACTCACCTATATGATGTGGAAATCACTCATTCTCCTACTCTCTTCTCTTCCTCTTCCCCTCTCCTCTCATCTCTTTTCCTCTCCTCCCCTTTTTCTATTTTTTACCGAATTGTTATGAATTTTGGTTGATTTTTTGGCCCTTAAATACACTGGCATCTGTCGCCATTTCAATTGACGATTAGTTCTGTCGCCAATTAAAATGGCAACAGATGTCGTGACACCAACAAGGCACTCTGTTGTCTATTTGTTTGACGATAGAAAATGACGACGGAAGCTCTGTCCTAAATTCAAATGGCTACAGAGTCTGTGTCGCCATTTCATTGAAGGTTATTTATGTAATTTTTTAAGTGAGGATACATTAATATAATATTAATTAATTAATATATTATTTAAAAAATCTCCATTCCAATCGGTTGCTCAATTAGCTTATCCACCGTGCACAAGTGAGTCAGCTAGTGACACAGCTCCAGCCAAGCCTCGCGCATGTAGGCACGCATCTTGTCACGACCAAACGCGGCGCCTTTCCGGTGGCGTTTCAGGTCACCGCCCGCGATCTCGCTGCGGGCCTCGATCGCCGGCCGGTGGCAGTGTGGCATGCTGGTACGCACGGACTAAATCACGTCCATAAGTTCCAACTTTACGTGACGTATTATATTTTCTAGTAGCTAGCGTTACTACTTTGGCAGTGTACAGTCGAGGCGAGATCGATCGATCACATTATAAACACAGCGCTAGCACACACAAGTGGCCAACCTACTACTCGCCAGAGAGGACCAAGCTAAACAGAGAGCCACACAAGTTATAGTATCCTGGCACGCACGATACTGCCGTCTCGATAGATCGGCCCACTAGATTAGGCAGTTGGGTTAGCTGAGCACGCCGTCTTTTGCACTGTTGAATCACACTTTGGTCCAAAAGGCGGCACTGTTTTTATCAACTAAAATCTCACGCGATGGCGACGCCACAAGGCATGCAATGGATAGGGGAACTGGGAAGGATCAGGAATTCGACACTTGTCGAATGCCGGAGCCGTTCCAAGTACCAGACACGTCTATATTAACCCCGAACAAGTAAACGGGGCAGCTCAGTACATGCGTTTGATTAGTAACATAATTAGTAACATGACCTAACCGGACAGCCGGCCCCCTCTACAAGCAACCATGCCTGCCTTTTGAGAGATTTGACGTCTGGGAGTACTTACTTGGGGGAGCCTGCAGAGAGTCTCAGGTCTGCTGAGCTCGCGCACGCGGGATGGACGGCCTCCACACGGAGCTCGCGCTGGGGCTGATCGGGTACGACCAGCTTCAGACGGCGCCGTTCGTGGCCAAGACGTACCAGCTGGTGTGCGACCCGCGGACGGACGCGCTCGTCCGGTGGGGGAGAGAGAACAACAGCTTCGTCGTCGCCGACGCCGCCGGGTTCTCGCAGCTCCTCCTCCCGTGCTTCTTCAAGCACAGCAACTTCTCCAGCTTCGTCCGCCAGCTCAACACCTATGTAAGTGTATTGAGCCTTCCAGTACCCCCGCCTATTGACATGTGTTGTTGTATTACCTAGCTCGTACAGTCGTCCGTGTACTGTACACGTACTTGGGAATGTTTAGCTGTTTGATTTGTGTGTGTGGAATTCGTGTGTAGGGGTTCCGGAAGGTGCATCCGGACCGGTGGGAGTTCGCGCACGAGTCGTTCCTGCGCGGCCAGACGCACCTGCTGCCGCGCATCGTGCGCCGCAAGAAGCGCGGCGAGGGCGGCAGCGGCGCCTCCTGCTCATCCGGAGGCGGCGAGCAGCACGTGCTGACCAATATGGGAGAGGGGGAGGTGGAGGAGGGGAGGGAGGTGCTGTTCGAGGAGGTGCAGAGGCTGCAGCAGGAGCAGACGGCCATCGGGGAGGAGCTGGCGCGGATGAGCCTGCGGCTGCAGGCGACGGAACGGCGGCCCGACCAGCTCATGTCCTTCCTCGCCAGGCTCGCCGAGGAGCCCAACGCCGTCACCAGCCACCTCCTCGAGCAGGCCGCCGAGAAGAAGCGCCAGAGCATGCAGCTCCCCACCCGTGACTCCACCGCCTCTCCCCGCCCACCTCCTCTCCCGTCGGCACTGCCACCACCGCCGCCGCTGCTGGCGCTCGGCGGCGCGGCCATGGACGGCGTCTGGCAATGGGCGGAGCAGAAGCCTGTGATACTTCCCGCTTTCGAGCAGCCCACCGCCAGCTGCGGAGTGCAACAGGTGCCGGTGTTCGGGGGCGGCGGCGGTGGCGGTGGCATGGGCGCCCTGACTGACGGTGAGACCGCGGGGGAGACGCCCTTCCCGTTCTGCCTACTTGGCCAGGGTTTCTTTTAACCTGGCGCAACATGCACAGCACATGTATGTTGTTCTACTTACTAATTTAATCACTCGTACACACCTGCAAAAAAATGCTAGTTCTACTATGCATGCAGTAAAACCCACATCAGTATGTGTTCCGATTATCCTTACAGGGTACAGATTACAGGCTACGGTGTAACCTTAATTACTGTGTACGTATGTACAACAGCGCATCGATGGATGGACCGACCGACAAGTCTTTCGCCTGTTCCTTTCGTTTTTTTTTTGCTTAGATTTCTTTAGAAGTCAATAATATGGCAACTTCTTCAAACTGCTTTTCGAAGCCATTTTTTCATACGGCTTCTCAAGTCTAAAATCGTATGTATCGTTCATGTCGGCATCTCTGCTATCTCAAAAAGCGCAAATTAACAAAGGTTATCAGCCACAACTCAAAAGAAAATGATATTTAGATTTCTTGGTTGGACACACTACAATACAGAGGACTTACAGAGGCAGACAAAATAAGCCTCAGAGATAGCAAAATCAGCTTCAAAAGAGATTCTGAGGTTAATAATATTTACCTTGTGTACCCTTGCCATAAAAAGTATTACAAGGCAAACTTGCTGCCTCGGAAGCCTTATGCGGCAAAGCAAGCAGGCTACCTCCAAAGCTTTCCTAAGCAAAACAAACAACTTTTGAGGCAAACCAAACAAATTGCCTTAGAAGCCTTCTAAGGCAAATTGAGCTACCTCATAAGCATTCTAAGGCAAACTAAAGACTCTACCTCCAAAGCCATCGCATCGATAAAATAACTAATAGAAATAAAATATTATTTTCATGCACTTTATGTAAAATTACTCACAATCACAACTAAACGTTTGGCTCATATATCTCAATAAATTCATACATTGCCAATGCACCCATAATGCACCAGTACTTTACAAAACATAGATTTAATTGTACATATATGTAATATATATTACATATGGATCAATCATTGGGTACAATGTTAATGACAACAGACATCATATTTCGGTACAAAAGTTGTATCTAGTATTTGCTAATAGATTGTAACTCCCGAATAGATAATTGTCTTCCAAACAAAGGCCACCACCTGCAATTATTATACAAAGTTAGTGGAACATACGTACGTACGTACGTACGTACGTACGTACATACATACATACATACATACATACATACATACATACATACATACATACATGTGTGTTTGTTTCCATAGATGATCACTAGAATTTGAATTGCTAGCATTAATATTGTGAATGAGTACCGGTACACTTAAGTTTGTATTTCATCTTGACATGCATGTAAACTATAGTAAATTATAACTTCAAAGTGAATATTAAAAGAAAAATTTTGGACTTCCATGCGAGTATTTGCTATGCAAGTAGTCTTGCACTCTAAAATTAATGAACCAACTCCAAAAGGATTATCATAGCTCATAAACCTAATGGTCCTATATAACACATTTAATGCATAGGCCCTATCAAAACACTAACTTCTTGAACTATAAGCTATGAGCTACAAATACATCAATCTGCCAAACGAATGTGACCACCTACAATTATTATACAAAATTAGGATAAGAACAAATATTGCTTGAATTGTACATGTATGTAAGATATGATTAATTCATTATGTCCATTACTAACAGAACATCACACAGATGACAAGATGTTATTCATCTAATGTAATTTGCACCTTGAGTGAAAATAGACTTTGTCCAGTCTTCAAAAAATAAGAGTTGTAACAATGATGTTCTCATACAACAATCTATCACCCTAGAGAATTTTAGAAAATGCTCTTATCTACTGAGTCTCAGATAAAAACAAGCTAATGAATTCTAGAGTCCATAGTTGTAGGCTAGAATTTTTAGAAAAAACACTATGCCCATGTTAACTCAAGTACTGCTATATACATATACAGGAATGGCATCCACAAAGACACAGATTCCCTAAAACAAAACATAATAGCATCATCAAACAATATCTTTATCTCGCATGCTTAGGGGTTGATATCGAGCCAAGTCCTCATCTTATCAAGATTTTTCTGAAATTGCCACAGTTTGGTTTAATATTATTTTACGTATAGTTTGGAAGTATTTTTAGAAGTGAGCTAATGAGATGAGCTGACCTGAGCTGGAGCAAAATCCAAATTTATTTGAAATCAACTTATTTCAATGTTTAACCAATTAACGAGTATAATTGAAGCAATTTGGACTGAGCCAACGAGCCCCACTAACGAGCTTTTTGCCACCCCTACGTATGCTACCTCAATTTGCTAGTTAAAATCTTGAGATTTGATTGCATTTTTTTTACCAAGGAAGATGTTGTGGCCTTGTTTACCGCCATTGTCGAGACCTGGTGTTCAGCACCTTTGGACACTCCTACGATGTTCCTGGATAGCCTCATATACTCATCTGAATTAATAGTGCTCTTTTGCTTCATATTAGAAACATCTGTAGTGCTAAAATTACTCGAATACTTATCGAATCTACTATAGAATGACCTTAAGAGTTCTTGGACCAAGCAATAGATCTGTCATGAGAACAACCAAAAGCTAAAAAAAGAGAAAATTAGATATGTTACTTCTCCCCGTTGATGGTGGATTCGTGCGAAATCACCTATTGAACTGGTTAGATGTATGCAAGGAGAGGCACTAAATGAGAGAGAGAAAGCTCTGTGTGCGTTAGGATGTGGTGGATCCTGGATGAGACACACACACACAATGAGGATGTAGCATCAGATATAGGGATGAGAGGTCGATGTGGTGGTGGTGGGGGCCGAGTGAAGGTGGAGTGGATTTAACGGAGCTGAGGAAGATGGTGAAGAAGGAGAGGAGAAGCAAGAGGAGGCAAAGGAAGAGGAAAGCCAGGTTGTGCTGGCGGCATAGATGGAGGGAGCGGTGGCGCGATGGAGAACAGTGGAGTGAGCAGCATCTAGTCATGGAGCAGTAGAGGAGAGGAGATGGATAGCGGCAGTCGACAATCTAGCCTGGCCTTGCCAGCGCCGGAGCAGAAGAGCGGGAGGGGGTGGGTAGGAGAGCAAAACGGGCAAGGGGAGATAGAAGTGCCAGGCTCGGCTTCAACAAGGGCGATGCTAGGGATTTGAGGATGATTTGGGGATTGGCAATTTTGCCATACGGCCCTCAGAGTTCTCTAAAGTTGCAATCAAATCCTTCTTCAATTAGATATCTTTTAATTTAGACCTCCTGAGCTTCGTTTTTTATGCGGTTTGATCTTGCACGTCCGTGGTGATGTGTGCATTTGTACGAATAGTCCTAGCATGTCAATTTAGAGTGAATGCGCCTCTATCGCGCCGACCTACGAAAAAATTATAACAAATATAAAATGGTTCAATTTGGGTAATTAATGAAGTCAATATGTTTGGAGGCAAGCATGACCAATTAGTCTCATAATGTTCTAGAGGCAAAAGCGGCTGCCTCAAAATTTGAATGTTTTGCCTCAGATTAGAGTATGGTCATGAGGCAAGCAATGTTTGCCTCAGAATAGTATTGTGAGGCTAACGCTTTGTCTCGGAATATATTTTTGAGACAAACAATTGTCGATAGCCTCAAAAAGGCTGCCTCAATATCCCTACTTTCTTGTAGTGGAATTATGAGGGTAGCCTTCTAGTCTGCCTCAATACCTCTTAGAGGCATAATCAGCAGCCTCAGTATATCATCCTTTGCCTCAAAATCCTAGAGAATATTGAGGCAAACACAGTCTGCCTCAGAATAGTTTCTGTGGCCAAATACTTTGCCTCAAAAACCATTGTTAGGTCGATACCCCTATTTTCTTATAGTGACATAGCAGCAGGCTGCAGTGCTCTTGTTCTCCAAGCTTGTAGGGATTAAAGTGATTTAAATTAAGCTTGGTGCACTTGTTGCATTACTTTTGCTGCTAACATGTGTCTGCTTTCTGATTACTCATTTATGCTACTGCTTCATAACTTTACCTAGAGTTTTATGGACCAGTAGTTTGCAATACGTGTTATTATGGTGTTAGTGCAAGTGGTTTTGCTTCGGAGGTCTTTTGTATGGGGCCCATTGCTCAGCCGATGGAAGGCATGGGATGATGCGCTATTAGTGCTCCAGGTGTCGGCCTCTATTATAATACTCACATATTTCTGTAGTGATGGTGTTAATTAAAGTACGGATTTGGACGTCGATGGGGAACAAACTTAAATAGACCCTTGGACTCACGAGAGGGTGCGATAGATTTGGACGCGATTTTCTATCCGTCTCTCGATCGATCGCGCGCCTTTGGTTGGAGCGTGAGTCCATTTCTTAATCACACGCACAGCTGGAGATGTACTAGTATATCGTTACTTGGGTGTAATCGTGGCTTAACCGTGGCTAAGCATCTCACATCTTTGTTTAACTGCTAAGCTGTCCTGTCCCAGCTGTTAGCTTCGGTGGTGCACACGGTGATTGATTGATACATCGAGCGAGTTGCTTTCCAGGATTCCAACCGGTCGAAAAGACCGGAGGAAATATTTACACAGATTTGGCTGTCCGGCCGATCCAAGTGTACTTAATCACTAGACTACTGTGTACTATATTAGTGGTAGACTATTAGTGCGTGATAGATAGACGTAGACTAGCAAGTAGAGCGAGAAAGAACAGTACTAGCAGCTAGTAGCTCGATCGATGGACACTAGCCGTCTTTTCTCCGCCGTCCACGTGGTGTCCGTGGGTTTGAATTAGGCTTATTAATTTATACTCTTTGCTATAGAAATTTACTTTTAAATAGTACATTTTTAATATAAGATTTACGAGTCGAATATAGTACATATGTACTGCCTTCAATTGTATCGACTAAAATCATATATAATTGTCTTTCTCTTCATATTTTCTCTCACAAATAATTAAAATTTAAAAGTCAGAAGTTTTACTGTAGCTGAAGGTAGTTTATTTGGCATACTTATATTTAAAAAAATTAAAAATAGAAAAAATATGCTACCTTATCACGGACAACTCAAACGAATACGAGAAAAAAAGAACCGGCGAAAAAGCTCAAAAAAGCTAAAAGTTTAGAAAAAGATGAAATTTATAAATAGTGAAAAATAAATCAGAAATCAGAAGCTAAAGCCGAAACGAGCTGAGCCTAAAAACTACTCATATGATTCATATTCCCCTCGGAATAGCATGATGACCTCTCATTACAAGTTGCGTCGATTGTCGGGTGAAATGACGCTATTTTGCATTCAATTAGGGATGCTGATGGCGCAGAAAATACGACGATGGCAACCATTAATCCGTCATAAATATATACCCGGACTAATGTCACTGTACGCAAGTACTACATACAAGGAAAGGAAAGAGCGCTGCTGGATCTGTGTGCATCACTCCTCAACATCTAAAAGCTAATTTTTAACTTTTTACATTAACTAATTTTTAAATAAAGTTTTTTAAAGATAGATTTTATAAATTAATTGTAATATATACTTTAATAATTTTATTTATATCATCTATAAATTGCATAAGAGTTTTTATTATTTTATACCTTTTTAAACAATTTAAAAGTCATAAGTGCTATCTATATACCGAAAAAACATGTCCTCTCTGTCGCGCGCGTCGAGACTGTAGCTAGTCGGCAAAGTAAACGGATATGTCCAAAACAAGATGGGCCCAGCAATTAGATGGTGGTCCGCCATCCCCATCAGATGACGTATCTAGTTGTTTATTTGTAAAGTATAATGGATGTCTCGTGTATAGGATATAGAGAATCAAAGTCACTTTTAACACTGTTTCATACTATATTTATAAAAATAGTAGTATACTGATTGTATTGATAAAATTATTATTTTTTGCCATCCAGAGGCCGAGTGGCAGCACCCGTGAGACGACGCGTGGCACTGCGGCCGATGGCAGGCGCCTGCCACCTCCTCACTGGATGGCAGGTAGCCTGTCGCCTAGGGAGCAGTCGACAGGCAAGCCTGTTGTCCAGCCCACAGGCGGCAGGTAGTTAGGCCGGCTAATTAGCTGGTTTAATTACATGCCTAATTTTTTTTCTGTTTAGTGTTTGTTTGAACTTTTAAATACATCAAATGAGCTCAAAAAATTACGAAAATTTATATACAGCCTTCTGACACAATGTCCCTAGTAGTGTAATTTTTGGGAATTTTATCCATAGCAAATGTTGCTAAAAAATTCGTACAATTTTGATATTTTTATGAGTTTTACATATAGCAAACGAGCTCTAAAAATTATGAAATTTTATATAAAGCCTCCCGATGCAGTAATAGTTATTATGTACTTTTTTTGGGAATTTTATACAATCCAAATTAGTCACGTTTGTTCGGATTAACTTAACCATGAATTTAACAAAAGTAACGCTTGTTTTGAAGTGCCATGTGTCAGGCAATCGTGGTATATACTATTTGCGGCTATCTGGTTCGCATAATTGTCACTCCTCTGTGTGTGCCCCTCTTGCACGCTCTCTTGTTTGCACATTATTTGAGTGTTGTCCCCCTCGCCTGCTCCCTCGTTTACACATTTGTCATTCTTACGATGTCGTCCTCCCTTACCCGAAGCGTTGGTAGTGACAATGGGTTCTTTCGCTCGGGCATAAATATGCACCTCTGGCGAGTGCGTAGGTCATTACATCGAGAAGGTAGTGTCCCAGTCGCTCATCGCAGAAGGTCATTGTCGCGGTCGTTGCTCATTAGTTCGAGAAGCCAGTGCGTAGCTCAAAATTAGCAGTGTTGATTTCTTCTCTGCAAAGACAGGTAATTTTTTATCGTATTCTTTCAACGTTATTCCCGTAATCGTAGTCAATTAATGTTATTTAGTTAGTCATGATTAATGTAGTTTGTATTACGAAGTAAGTATGTCGTACTAATTTAGACATAGTTTGTACTATTATTGTGTACATACGGTACCCATAATTTGTTAGTTCGGAGTATGTAACGAGTTAGTGCTAAGGACGATGGTAATGAATGGCTCGTCTTTTTTAGATGAGTAATCAAATTATTGGTAAGTAGTGAAGTATTCACGCATGCATGTAATCACTAACTTGTAGTATGTTGCTGTCATTATGAATATTCGTAGTAATATTCTGTCTGTCCCATTTATTGCAAGGTACTATCAAAACTAATAGTGCGTACCTAAATATTTGGAGAAGACAGTGCATAAGTCATTGAGGACATGGTAGTGCTGATTAGTTCCCTTGAAAGAAAGGTAATTTTTTATAGTATGCTTTCTGTAGTCATATGTACTATTATTTAGTTAGTCATAATTAATGTAAACTGTATTATGTCCGAAAGACAGGTGGAGGCCCGAGACACACACATTCCACTTTCATTAGGGTGAGATGACGATCACTCTGAAGGACGTTGCATTCTTGACGGGTCTCCCTCTCGAAGGTGATGCACTTGTTCCAGCCCCTGCACCAGCCGATTGGAAGGAGAGGCTGGTGGACCAGTTCGGCCGGCCTATCCTGGAGAGTGCACGTGGCATCCCCCGCATGTGGTTTAACAATTTCAGTGTGTGCTCGTAGGTTGCAATGCCAGAGGTCGTTAGGACGCACCTCGTCGCGTTCCTTATCCAGCTCTTTGGTGGATGCAGAGTTCGGGCGATGCCTCGATACAGGTGGGGATCAGCGGTTCTGTGCGCTACATATCGGGGCATATGTGATGCTTGCCAGCACACCACTGCTGGTACCCCTAATCTGGCCATCTGCTGCGTGCTCCTATAGCTGTGGAGTTGGGAGAACTTCCCTATCGGACGTCCAACAATCGTGATGCCAATGCACCCACTCGGCGAGTTTGCTGACGACCTGATAGACGGCCCACTATGGGCATGCGGTGGACTGCTGCCCGTCTGCGGTGGGCGAATGGCACACCGTCGAGGTGCTACTTGCTGTGGCACAACGAGTTCGAGTCATTGCATGACAGTGACGTCATATGGACTCCCTGGATGGTAGATTTCGTGCATCGTGTATCACCGCACGGGCTGTCCCTGCATTGCCTGAAGGACGGGGAGCTATGGACGACAACACACCGTCTGGTGTTCTCATACATGGTAGAGGCTTACGCACCAACATGATTTTTTTAATTAAAGATGCCCTTCAGATTAAATCTCATCGTTATTCTATGTATCCTTAGTTATTATTAAGCACAATTTAATTTTAGAAATAAATCCATTTATGTGGGGTCTGGCTTGTTGTATAAAATTATATGATTTAATTAAATCAACTGCAAAGATTTATTTATCAGCGGCATGCTAATGGCAAGGGTTACATTTTAATCATGACCTTCTAATTTAAATGTATATTTCATTTTAAGTGATTGCAACCCATCGGTTAACTTAACGAAGTGGCTTAATTTATTATTTGCCTTAAATAATCCTAATTATATATGCTTGCAACATTTATCCTTTTATCATTACCTCTGACTTAGACTTGTATTTTAATTTAAGTAGTAATGACATATTGGCTAATTTCTTTATTTTTAACACCATTGACATTTTAGCTGAGGTCCTCAAACACACACACACACAATAGTCTTTTTGAGAGACCATATGGTTATGACCCCATGCTTCTGATGAGTAATTGACAAGGTTTCTGGAAAGATTGAGTTTGGTTTGTGTGTTTCGTGCCAAGATGGCATGTGGCTCACTCGGGTTTGGTTAGTCGGACTTGAGGCGTATTCTTCTTTCCGTTTGAGCTTTTGGGCCATTTTATGCTTAAGTATGATTAATTGATGCTAATTGCGATTATTTGTGTCGAGCGGTGCTATGTGATGTGTTCCTTAGTGTGTTAGTTGATCAGTTGATAGTCCTAGAGTCATATGGGGTAGATGAGAGTCAGTCTGAGCCATAGTATCCTCTATGTCTTATCTATGCTTTAAGGACTGCCTTTTCTGATTTTCTTGCCAGCTTCTCGATTTTATTGCTTTGGTTCAGGGGGAGTTCATTTGAGAGCTTCTAGATCTTAATACTGTCATAACTCAATTTGAACTAAAGTGTTGCATCACATATTGAGGGGGAGCTGTATTTTCTTGCATATCATTTTGCATTGTAATATAATTACATGGAGCCTTGTTTATTATCCTTTATGACATGTTTACAATGAATTACATCTTGCCATGATCTGTGCTTACTTGCTAGATTTATCATGACTTTATATGTGTAGTCAAGTCTTTGCCATGATAGGTTGATTAAAATGCTCAACTTGAATTAAATCATGTCATGTTAGCTTTTGAGACTTGTCTCTCTTTAGTTATCCTTTTATGATTCATACCATGTCAAATAGGCTGAGTTGAGTCTTGAATCTATAATTGAGCTTAAGATTGAGCTATGTTAGTTCCTTGATGAAGCATGAGTTAGTACAAGTCTTATGTTCATGAAAATGCAAAAAGATCTCTTTTGTGCGAAAAAAACTGATCTCACCAATTCTTTCTCATGAGATGGCTTGCCATTGCACTAGGCATGAACTCATGGGGAGTTTTGGTTGACCAAGATCATCTTCTTAAGCTTCTCGCTTGGAGTGGTCGCATAAGGCTTGAGATCTAGCACATGACTAAACAAAATCTGGTTGGAAACAATTTTGAAATTTTTAAACATAAACATGTCAATTGTGCTCAATTTGCTAAAATTACAAGACTTACAAGTGCATGAACAAATGTCTCATTTTTGAACTTGTAGCACTCTAAAATGTCTCAATACTAGCTTCTTGGTTCCACTTAGACTTTTGACATGGCTTGCATCATCTTTGGATACCTCTAGCTAAACTAGAATCATGGTTGGCTTGACATGCTAAGAAATTCGACTAAATTTCAGATTGTGACTTATTTGGCTTAGCTTGAGTATACATGTTTTTGTCATGATCTTATTTGCATTCTTATTGGTTATGGCTTGATGTAATACTCCATGGTCATTTTGAATAATCTTCATGGCTCTAAATGCTTAGATTGAATAAAATTCAGCCATTCCATCCATTCTCATGATTGGTTCTCTTCCTTGTGCCTTGATGATTTTATTGTCAAAAGGGGGAGAATAGCGGAGAAAAGCCATTTGGGAACCTTCTGGAGCTTTGGAGAACAATTTGCTCTTTCTGTTGTTGCTCTAGTGTTCCTTCTGTCGAAATGGTCATGAGTTTCTTTGTCTTTCTTTTGAACCATGTTTGACTCTCTTTCTCTTCCAAACTCAATTTTATGCTTTTTCTGGGTTTGTCAATATACCCATTAAGGGGGAGATTGAGAGACCATATGGTTATGACCCCATGCTTGTGATGAGTAATTGATAAGGTTTCTGGAAAGATTGAGTTTGGTTTGTGCGTTTCGTGCCATGATGGCATGTGGCTCACTCGGGTTTGGTTAGTCGGACTTGAGGCGTATTCTTCTTCCTGTTTAAGCTTTTGGGCCATTTTTCAGTATGATTAATTGATGCTAATTGCGATTATTTGTGTCGAGCGGTGCTATGTGATGTGTTTCTTGTATGTGATGGCTGCAGGACGTCGAGATGGAGTCATGGCGAGGCATGGAGGACCGGACTAGGTGCAGGTGGTGCTGAGGTCAGAACGGTCGAGGTGTGCCGAAGACGGTGAGGGCTCGAGGTAGCTGCGAGGCATGAGCGGCAAGAAAGGAGGAAGCTTCCCGGAAGGTGCAGGAGGGGCGTTTTGGGGAATACGCAAAGCTGCATTAAAGGAAGCGGATTATGGATTAAGCACTAGAGTTGGTCGCGGCTTAGTGGGTAAGGAGAAAATCAAACCCATTAGTTGGAGGCTATAAACGGAGGGTGTCTCCTGCATGGTCTCAAGGGGCTTTTGGGGCTGTTTTTTGCTTTTCTCTTTAGTTGGTGAGGAGTAGGTGAGAGCAGGAGAGTGGATTTTGCTGTTGTGCATGTCTCCCTGTGTGAGTTCTTGATGTAGTGCTCCTCTTCTCTCAAGCATGTAGTGAGGAGGAAGCAATTCCTTGTATCAATCGCATATGGGGACGTAGCTCTTTGTATCTCTTGCAATCTTATATGGAAATGGTTTGAGTTTGTGCCTTATTGTGATGGATTTCAGTTTCCTTCGATGCTTTTGCTCTCTCTCTGTTGATTTCCAGTTTGTGCGTTCTTAAGTTTGATTCTTGCTGAGAAGGTGCAAAATGGATTGCTCTGTGATGGGATTGAGTTTCTAGACCCTTTGGTCAGCTAATCCCAAGAGCAAAATGATTGAATCGGGAGAATCCATTTCTTTTGCAGCCTGTGCCCAGTTCTATCTCTGTTTTTCTTGTTCTAGGGTTTGATGCCATTTTCGTTTTCCCTTGAAAGAGTATGTCCAAGGTTGAGGCTCAGAGTCCTAAGGCTATTCTCTAGCTAATCTCTAAATTTCGTGGTCTCTGGATCAAAGGTTAGAAAGAAATTTGAGTTTTTGTGCTTCTCTCTGAAAGGTTTCAGTTTTTGATCAAAATCTTGGATTCTCAGTCCTTTGATGATTTCTCTTGTTATTTGAGGTCCTCTAGTTGTTTAGAATATGGTTTTACTCTTTTGAGCAGAGGAGAATTGCATCCATCTCTTCTTTTGCCCAAAATCTGCATTTCTAGTAACTTCTGCGCAGCCTGTTGCTCACTGCCCGAACCTGTTTTTCAGTTAAGCGGTTGAACCGGCGGTGTAAGTCCGGTCAGACCGGCTCACCATGGGCGGTCAGACCGGCCCTATATGGGCGGTCAGACCGGCGGCCAGGGAGCGGTCTGACCGGCCTTGCCTACCTTGGCAGCTGATTCTCTCTGTTTTTGGTGTTTGCTGCTTAGTCTTTACTTGTTGTTTTTCTTTGTGTTAGCTTAAGCCTCAGTGAGCACTTGAATCCTTTTTATAGCTTCCATAGCTATTAGAGAGAAGATTTTTTTGGGGGCAAGTTTTAAAAGTCGACATTCACCCCCCTCTGTCGCCAAATTCGATCCAACACTTTTGCTAGCAATTTTCATTTACGAATAATTATTAATGGCACACTAATTATTTTTAAGACTTATTTAATGACATGCAAGGTCATCCTTAATTTAAATCTTAGTATTTTCGGTTGAATATTAGTGAGCTAGTATTAAATTATTTCGCTTAGTTATTTAATAACCATTTGAAAAAAAAAGAACCTCATGACCTTTATGACATACCGGTAATGCTTTTTACTTGTATGGCTTAACCTCATATCATTCTTGCTCATATGTTATTGACTCAGCACTTTAATCTTTACGCATGTTTCAGTTCATCATATCCTTATTTATGGAATACATTAGTCTAGATATAGTTTCCCACATTAGTTTCTTATTAAACATCATTAGCTATAATTTGAATAACCACTAATTAATGGAATTAGCTCTAATTAACAAAAGGGAGGGCCCACCTGTCATGGAGAGGAGAGGGAGACATAAGGAGGGATGCCTTCGGCTTGAAATAGAGGAGGGGAGGCCTTGGCTAGGAAAGCAAGGGAGGTAGGGGCGGCGTATGACTGTGGGCTTGCCAGTGGCGGCTGGTGGCCAGAGAGGTGGAGGTGGTGGCTAAAATGGGTTACCCGCCGGGTGGGGAGGCTGAGGGGGTGGCAGTTAAAGCCGTGCGGCTCCACGGCGGGCTGGCAATGGCCCTGGGTGGCCGATGGTGGAGGCCAAATGGGGTGGCGCCGCCGTGGTGAGGGAAGGCAAGGACGGATGCGAGCGCGAGCCGGAGGAAAGTAGGAGGAGACTCACCACATAGTGGTTGAAGCTGGAGAGGGACTGAGGAGGTCTGACGGCATGAGACCGCGTTGGGCGGAGGTGGCGCATGGTGCGGGTTCTGCTCAGGAGGCAAGAAGCTCGACTGAGAAAGGGGATGGTGACGCAGTGCTCCGACGAAGCTCCGATAGGGCGGAATTGACTTGACGCAGCTCCAATTGGTGGTCCTCCCATTGGCCAGCGTTGGAGAAGATAGAGCCATCGACTCTTCTGCAGGCTGCTATGGGGCAATTCTTCGCAGTGTTCGGGGATTGTGGTGAGGGATGAGGCTGGGGGCATGAGCGGGGTTTTATAGCTGGCGGAAGGGGCTGGCGATATAAGGGGTCCCGGAGGGGTCATGGCAGATGGCGTGACGTCGGCATGGCTATAGGGCCCGGGTGATTAAAGCTCGGTGTCACGATGGCGACATGCCACACAGAGGGCAGGGCGCGCATGCCGAAGGGCGTGGGCAACATTTCAGGTGGCGCAAAAGATAGGGGATGGTTGGGGAGGAGCTGCTGGGGTGGTGTACAGTGGTCAGGGTGACGCGTGTGATCGCTAAAAGGGGCGGACATGACGGCGAGTTACGGCAATGTGGGTGTGCCCTGTGGTTGACCTCGGTAGATGTGGCACAACGGTCCAAGCAACACTCCGCTGTCTTTTGGCCGAGCGATGGGTCAAAAAGGGTAGGGTCGGATGTGATGACGCACTGTGGTGACGAGGGAGACGGATATGATAGCGTAGGTAGCTGACAGTAGCGGCGTGGGCATGGGAGCATGTTGGCATCTGGCGGTCACAAGGGGGAGGTACCACGGGGCCTCGGGCTACCGCCGCAGGGGCTGGCGAGGGAAGGCCTTGCCATGGCAGAGCACATGCAAGGGAAGGAACCGCCCCAGGACTGGCTCGGCTAGGCCGAAAGGCCAAAAGAAATGTGGGGTTGGCCCATTTGGAAGAGAGAAAGAAGGAAGAGAGAGAGATAGAGATAGAAAAGAGAAGAAAATGAAAGGCTTAAGCTAATTTTGAAATTTGGATTTTTAATTTGAATTTTAATTCACATTAGGATTTAGTGATTTCATGTTTTGCTTGATATTCAAAATTTGAATTCTACTTTTCACATTTATCATTCCTTGTCTTAATTTATTCTATATATTTTGTTATGAATATTACTTACATTTGGGAATTATTTCCAATTATTAACTTGTATCGCATGAAATTCAGAAAATCCCAAATAAAATTACAGAAGAAATTCAAATGACAACACTATGCAAGATTTTTTAAAAAAAATTCCTTATTTTTGAACATCTGAATTTTTAGGATGTTACACGAAACACCCAAAATGTCAATCAGACAACATGCATACTAGATTAGGCATCAGGGGGATCTAAGCCAACCTGACTTCTCTAGGTACAAAGAGTTGGATGAGAGGCGTCGGTGGGTGCCATAGATTTGACACGCCGTAGATTTGACATAGCAAGAAGGTGCATGGAAAAATCATCTAAAATATTGCTGGTTAGGAATTTCTTGTCAATTCAACATTGTAAATGATAAATCTATACTATCCAATAGTAGAACAACTGGAGTCATGATCATAGGTTCATAGTAATATACGTCTAAAAAATCACAATATCATAATTGGGTTCTTCTATAAACAACATCTTGAAAAAAGCAGTGTAGATGTTCTGTACCTTGTAAGACCAAGAGCTGTGGGAGAGATCGATGGCAGTGCCGTTGGCATTGACTAGCTTAACCGGTCCTCCAACAATGTTGACGGGCATCAGCTCAAACAAAGCTCTGTAGTTCTGTTTGACAAATGAGGAACATACATTTTTTAGTGTACATGATAGGAAAGAAAGAGATGGATTGTTTGTTCTGATGAAGCTGTCAAGATTGGAACCTTCAGGCCAATGGTGGTGCTCAAGAGAGAAAGGTAGTTCTTGCCGTCATGAAGCTTCACCGGAGACACTAGTGTCCAATTGGAAGATGAAAGCTCTGTTAGGAGAATGGTGTTGCCCTGTCAAGCATGTTTTTTTCAAACAAATATTACCTCATCAAATCGATGTGCAAAGTATATATAACAAAAATGCTAAGTCAGCATGAACCCAATAGCTTACCAATGAGTTAGTGATAAGATGCAGGGAGCCGACAGTGAGAGGGGGACAGAGCAGGGAGGAAGCAATTACAATCAATTTATACCACTTCTTTGAATTTTTTCTTTGAATTTCTTGTTTTACCAGACAAGTGAATGCATGGAATTATGAGAGGCAATTGCTCACCTGAAAGAACAACTTTCCCAAGCTCTTCAAGCTAAGGATTCACTATCAAATAGTATAATGATGTAGAAGAATGCAGGAGCCAGGAGTTAATGAACATCATGCTGATCAAGGAAAACTAGTTCCCAGAGAGGTCTATGCTAAACCACTTCAAAAAGAGCAGCAGGTTTGGTTTTTGTGCCCTTGCTTCCATTTTCTGCATAATTGAACCCAAGAGATAAACCTATATGGTCACATAGAACCTTCTCCATTTAAAATAGCAGGTTATATTGTACCTATAAAAAGCACTATTCAATGTTCAGCAAACATGAAAAATTTAAGCCTATAAATTGAGGTTCTTTTCAGTTAGTGAATGTATCTTTTCAAGAACATTGGGAGATTGCTAATGATATGAGATTGCGATCTCCCAATTGCATGAACTCAATGTTCTTGAGTTGATACACCATCATTGGAAATTCCAAACTTAATTTCCAACTAAGCATGATAGCATCAACAATTTAGTAAGTGTGGTGTGTGCTTCACCTTGCGCTTGCCATGGTAGTTCTTGGGCAATGCCGAGGCCAACGATGACGCCAGGAAGGGGGCAGCGTTGGGAGGGGGCCGGGAGGGGTTGGCGTGGTGTGGGAGGGGCAGCGAGCATAGCCGCGCAAGGAGGGGGTTGCACAGGGAGTGAGCCAGGTCACCGAGAGGGGGGCAGCATTGGGCGGGAGCTAGGGTGACATGGCGTGTGAGGCTTAGCCAGGTAGGGTTTGCATTGCAATGGAGCAGCGATGAAAATGTAATGCAATAATGTGTGTTAATGTTCCCGGGGGACAATTCAGGTGAGCGTCTCGATTCAGTGTGTGAGCTAGGTTGCAGGCTACGCTGAATCACCATGGGCTACCTGGGCTGAGTGGGTTGGCTACAGCGAGGAATAGGCATGGGCTACCTAGGCTGGACCATTAAAATGCTATCCCAGGTTGGGTTGAAATTACTTGGGCTATACACTAGGCATTTTTTCACGTTTCGGGCTAAAGACTACCCTGCCATGGGCCTAATTCTACCCCTGGTTACATCGACAAATAGCAATGGGAATATTATGGGATATAGTATGTTGAATCTTGGAGCATGCATTGTAGCATGCTCCAGCATGCATGCATGGTTACTTATTGAGAAGGGAAGTGGAGTTCTAGCTCTTGCACGTGTGCATGCATGGTACGTGTTCCCCCGCAATCCTGCATGGCATACAATGCGTGGAATATTGGACATATATATGGGCCACTAATCGATTATTCTGGTGCAAGGATCACTCAAACATATAGTACTATTATCCAAACCAGGATTGAATTGTTATTCATGCACATATAGCTGCATTATATTGGTCTTTATATCCGACCATTACTTGTCATGGGTAGACCTGGAAGTTGGGCCGTGGCATGCCGGCATGATCCCGGTAGGCTTTGGGCTACATCGAGCTATGCTAGCCCGACATGACCACCCCGCCGTGCCAGAACTACTCGCCTTCGGTGAGGCCCAAGCATGGCCCAGGGCATGACAGGCTGTCTCTGTCCCCTACTGACCCAGGCCTGGCCCTATTGTTGGGAAAAGAGGAGGGGATTTGGAGGCAACGATGGGTCAATGGCGATGACAGGAACGTAAGTGGCGATGATGCTAGTGATGACGACTGCCATCTTCATCACCCTCATGCTCTACTTCTACTTCTGTGCCAAGTGCTACCATGGCCCTACGATGGGAGCGATGGAGTTGAGAGCAGGGGCTGGGAGCAGTTTGTCTTTGTGGGGCCCGACGATGCGGGCTACCACAAGAGGGGACAAGGTGACCATCACCGTGCTGCCACTGAGGAAGGTGGCTCGGGGGACCCCACCGTGGACTACACTGTTTGGCATCATAGAGCTTGCCGTTGGGGAGGCTGTGGGCCTGCTACCATGGTGCAGCCATGGGTTCCACATTGAGTGAATTGACCTATGGCTCTGGTTGCACTCCACCTACCCACTCTGCCGGTGCACGGTCATCGACGAGGCATAGCCGTGCAACCATCGAAGGCCGACCCGGAGTCTCCCAACTTTCCTACCAATGTGCTCTTCTTTATTCCCAGGATGCCATGAGAACTGGTGGTGTCGTGCCACTGATGCCGTTGTAGCAGCCATCGGTGTTGTAGGCACCACAGTCGACTCCGGGATAGATGGTTAGAGTCACGACCGTTGTGGAGGCGGCAAGAATAATAGCTTTCTATCGAGGAGGAAGGTGAGGCTGTGACTTGTGAGGCAGTGGGGAGAGAAAAGAGGACACACAACAGCACCGAGGCCTGAGCCACTAGCGCAGGAAAAGAAAAGGAGAGGAGAGAGAAGTGAAAAAAAGGTAGGGAAAGGCAAACAAGAGGGGAAAAGAAAAAACAGGGGAAAAGGGAGAAAGAAGGAAAAGCGGAAAAGCTGAAATTTAAATATTTGTGTAAAAATATGGACACATAAATATTTAGGGGAAAAGTGCAATTTTATTAATATCTTATAGGTACAATGTTATTGCCTCGTTAAAAATCTTACTCCCTAGAGTGAGGTTCCTCGGTAAGGAAAAGAGTACAATAATAACATGCATACATAATAACTACTCCTTAATGTCAAGATCATTCATGCGTTCTAGGCCAGCGTATGTGTGCATGATCTTGGGGTACTCTAGTTAATACTGTTGTTGCTCTTTTGCCAATTCCTAGTCCTTGACACAAGTGATTGCCTCCAGTATCTTGGGCATGAGAGATGATCTCCTTTCTTTAATTATTCTCCCTACAATACTGAACATCGCTTCTGAAGAGATGGTGGACACTAGAACTAGTAGCTAGAACATCTTGTGTGAAATGGCACAACACAAGAAGTATCCTCTTGTTATTTTTTACCACTCGTGTGAGTATATCTTGCCCCTCGATTGCAAGATCAAGATCAATGTTTGTAAAATTACGCTCGAGGTAGTGGTTCAGCTCTAAGACAAAATTCCACTTAGGGGGTGCCTGAGACTGAGAGGATGAAAAACTGGACTTGACCTTTAGCTTCTTCCACAAGTGGCTATCAAGCTTGTCTTTTCTTATTGCGTTTGCTGTGAGGCCTCTAATTTCGCGCTGCTGTCAAGCTTGTCATGATACAAGCAAAAAACACGAAAAAGACTCCTTTTTGAATTGTTCTAAAGCTTTAGAGAAATCAAGACAGATGCATTCACCTATTCCCTCTATATCAATCTGCAAACCTGCTAACTTTTTTGTTGGATCATAAATGATAACAAAGCAATGTAGGTATGAAAGGCAATCGCCTCAAGAGTTAGCAAACTTATCTGAAATTAGCCAAATAAAATCTATAACTAAGCAAGAGGTAGGGTAGTAAACACCGAAAAGAACCTTAGTTGCTTTATAAAAAAAGGTATTAAAAACTCTAAAAAATGATTAGCAATTTGCCCTTTTGAATTAGTAACTACCAATTCATTATTCTAAGAGTTAGCTTTAACAACGGCAGATATAATATATTTATACCATTGTACCTTTTTCAGCATGTTTTATCTTGAGTTCCACCTTACTTTCATTTCAAGACCAAATTTTTTTGGGTCTTTACCATTGGCTATGCAGTACTCCACAATTCTGGCTACCACTTGTGCTGAACTTATGATGTAACAAAGGGCATCACAGATATTGTTCAATATTCACCAATCGCTTGCATACCATATTGCACATCGAGGTTTAAGATATGACCTATGTATCTCTAGTTGAGAGCATATCCACCAATATATGTCTGCAACCTTTGGGTGAGGATGTTCATAGCCATTGTATTCATCGATGCGTTATCAAGAATTATAGAAACAATCTTATTATCTATCTTAAAATCATCAATTATGTCTAGTATGCACCCAACAATGGACTTTCCTGTGTGTGATTCTTCTATTAACTTAAACCCTATGACTCTCTTGTTTACCTTGTAATCATCATATAAATAATAGGCTACAACACTAAGGTATGCACTTCCCTAGTGCGATAATGTCCAAATGTTTGAAGTTAAGGCAAAAGAGAACTGAATTTGTATGAATTTTTTGTTTTAGTGTTGCTAGCTCCCTATGATAGATTTGTAAAATATCAAATGTGGTGGTTCTTCTACTGACATATTGGTACTGTGGGCACAAGCCACGTTAGATCATTCTTTCAAACTCACAACTTTCATTCATCCTAATCAGTTGATCTTTAGAAATAATATATTTAGCAATTTCCTCATAGGCAGAAAGAGGATTGTATACCCAATTACTCACAGAGACATCGGCCTCGAAGTTCAGCTACGTCTGTACTCCACCTCGCTTGTGCGCCCCTATCTTATTCAAGCATGCTTTGTAGTGCTGGTTCAAGTGCCCCATCCCTCCACCTGTAAAAATAATTAATTGAGCTTTACAATAATTAGAAGTTTTGATCCCTACCATTTGTCCATTCGGATTTCCTGGCTCCAGTTCATATGCTTCAAGCATGGCGCCCTTCGTCCAGTGGTGTTGGTGTCAGACCCACCAATGTTGTTGTTTGTGGACAGGGAGAGAAGTCTGGTGTCTCCATCGACCCCATACTGCCTTGGTACTCCTCATAGCCCTTCGTACCATCCATACGATGGTCCTCCATGTCGTAGTCTCCCATAATTGGGGAGAGCTAATGAGCATCAGTGGGAGTCAAAGCCAAATGAGGACTAAGGGAGCGGCGGAGGGAGTATCAGCATGGTGCCCTGCTGCTGCCTTCATGCTACGACTCCTCAATAGCATGCCGCTACCGAGCTTGGCTGCTCCCACTGCTACCTTCACGCTGCGACTCCATAGTAGCATACCGCTATTGAGCATTCTGTTGTACATACTATTGAGAAGAGCAAAGAGAGAAGAGAAGTTTGGTACTTCAGTAGTGAAGAAATGAGTAGAGGAGGTGGGTTTTATAACCATGAAGGAGAACATTATATTGCATTTGCGCATTATCTCTTAGCCTCCACCACTCCTGTGCTCTATCTTATCACTGGTTCCCTTGTAGGACCCGAGGTGGCAATCAGAGGGGGTTATAACATCCCAAAAACATTATCTTTAAAATTTTAATTCTAAATTAATTATTTAAAATGGTTTGGATTTTAATTGGATTATATGTGTAATGTTGGAAGAAAATATCAAAATTCTAATTCCATCCCAAAATTTCAAAATTGAATTTAAATTCCAAAAATTAAAAAAACCAAGTCTCCAAAAATTGAGTCTCCAAATCTTCAAAAAACCAAGTCTCCTTTTCTCCAAAAATAGACATTTTTCTGGGTCCAACCTATATTTCTTGGCCCATTCTTTTGTTTTCTTTTTTCCTTTCTCTCTTTTCTCTCGTTCTTTCTCCTCTCGGTTACTGTTCATGCTATAGTACACACGCTAGTACTGTTCACACCAAACACTATTCATCTTCAAACTCACAACCGAACTAGGCAATAGAGCCATGGCCACCTCTTTCTTCCCCAAGAAAATTCTTCAAACAAACCCCATCTCCCCTTTGTGCCAAAATAGAAACTGTCCCCATCAACACAAGCAATCAATTCACATCCATTTCTTTGCCATTCATTCACCCATTTCCAATTACATTGTCAGTTTTCAATTCAAAGCCAAAACCAATACCATCAATTTTCCTTCAGTTTTCTCTTCGCTCAGGCCTCCATATGTGAACACTGTGACCGTGTTGTCCTCCCCTTCACCTTGCCAAATCCTAAAACCTACTGTGCATTGCAGTGCATTGCTTGAGCTTGGTCGAAGCCGTGCCCATGCACAGCCCGTGTTTGCCACCCTACCTTCCTTCTGTTCTTTCATCTCCAGTGAAGGTTTTCAGCTTTTGTTCAAATCACTTTGCATTCCCAAACATTGTGAGTTTGCACCACAATTTAATTGAGATTTTGTGTAGCCAATCAACAAAATTTAGAGGTCTTCCTCAACACCGACCGACCACCTCTCGTCATCAAATTCGTTGACTCCAATGAGCGCTTTCCAAATTCCTTGTACCGAGAGCATCTCCTCCATTCCCTCAATGCACCCCTAGCTCAGCTCGCCCAATGGTTGGCTGAGGAGTTCCACCACTGTGTGCCACCACCATGCCAGTCGTCCTTACCACCGTGGAGTTTTGAGGGAGGTAAGATATTAGATATTAATTGCAAACAAATTATGAGATAGCAAACATAGTTTTCGTTTATCTTTACAAGCTGAACACATACCATACATACGAGGTACGTATTACAACTCGTGTTACACACAAAAGAAACTACTATAGAAGGGTTACTTCTATTTTAACATAATCTATATGACTACACAGTGTATATTTTGAGGTTAGAGGAGGATAGATGTAAATTCTTTTTCGAAAACAAAATTGAACTAAATAAAAATTCTAGGATAGATGAGATAGCAATTAGAAGAGAAAAGACAGCAGTAAAACTTATATTTTATGAAGGTTCTTTTGATATTTTCAAATTAGGATTTTGTAAACATTCCTAGTATAACTTAGGGTTTTATCCTATAGTCAAGCGAGCTGGCTCTGATACCACTCTGTAACACCCTTATTTCTGGGGATGTTAGGTTATCCTCGCAACTGCCAAGGACTGTTCAGCTGCGAGTACTGTAGATGAGTGCACACCATTGCCAAAGCAAGCTTAAACATAAAAAATCAAACTTTATTACAAAAGTAAGGCTTAGCAGCCAAGTTTTACATAGTCGAGGCATACAACCCAAAGTTATATTACAAAAGAAACTCCACAGGCAGGCTTGAGTGTAGAATAAATCTTAACACCAGGCATCATATATATCGTAGAGCTCTGCGTCGTCTTGATAAACTCCTTCATTCTCTTGACAAGTATTCTCTGTTTATGATTTTAGCAAGTATGAGTACAACCAACCGTACTCAACAAGTCACATGACAAATGTTATTTAACTAAATGCAAGAGATTGCCATGGAACGAGGGTAAAGCAGTTTATTAATTTATGTGGATGCAATTTTGTTTATAAACTCTTTGCTTTTAAACACAAAATATCAAATCATAGACTTCTTAGGGATTTGGGGGGGGGGGGTTTCCAAACTTGATTAACAGACTTCCACATTTCCAAAATAATTCCAAATCTACTAATGCTTCGCTATTGGGATCACCCATTAAACACAACTTCATATACCGGAAGCACGGTGTATTCGAATACCATTTACAAATGACTCTGCAGAGTTGCCCAACTTTACCCACAAGATTCCTCAACCCTCATGACTGAGTTGAGAAAACAAGGTTGTTTCACTGCTTATCTCTTTATGTAGCCTCTACCCGATAGACTATGGACCCTTTGTCACAGAATACGGCGGCCTGACAGAGTGGAGCCTACCGTTGTGAAAGTATAGTTTTACCGTTTCCATACCACAATCTTTTCACCGGCTATTCCCTTTTCTGGAACTATATATCATATCCTTATTGTAGATATTCAATCGATTTGAGCAGCTACTAAACCAGGTTTGATAAGTCAAAGCTTGTGGTTGAGCGGTTGTTATGTTCTTTACTTAGCATAAGAGTCTAATCCTTATATTTTTACTGAGGCAACTTCTACTCACAAACTCATATTTTAGTGCCCACGGCACTGCCTCTATTCCATACTAAGCTTTCACCCTAGGATAAGGTCATGGGCTTAGGCCATTCTATGGCTCCCCGTGATGTTTTCTTATCCTAGATTCACTTTTAAAATTCTATCGACAAAATGCCAATACTCTTAATAGTAAAAGATTGTTGAGTTCTAAGCTACCATGATTACATTAATAATAATTTTAATATTACTAAGTTTTGTCAAGGTGAATATGGCCATCAAATTAAACAAGGTTTTTCGGGTGGTAGGACATTAGCTACTATCATGTCATTCTAAACATCATTTGTACATAAAATAACAGTGCGTAAATAAGATAATGAAAATATTGATAAATAAATAATTAAAGGAATGTAGGTTCAATATGATCAAAGACATGTAACTTGCCTTGCGGATTCACTATTTCAATAAGTTTGTATTCTTCCGTCTCTTGACCTTGAGCTTGGTCCTGGGTTTCTCCTTCTTGAATTGGTCGGCCCTCGATGTCATGTGTTAGCGCAAAGCAAAGAAATATGATTTAATTCCATTCTTGAAGAATTGAGCTAGGAATAAAGAAACAAAATAAAGAAATAAAATCCAAGAAAATCAAATAAAATAGGTTTTGGGCTTTTAGGAGGGTCCAAGAGGTGAAATGGGCCTGCAAAATGGGTCGGCAGGCTCGAAACGGTCAAAATGGGTATAAATATGCATTTTTGGGTCTGGTGAACAGTAACTGGTTGGATTCGCTGTTCATTGCGGGTTTGGCCGCCCGGATCCGTTACTGTGCACTCACGGGTTCAGGTTCCACTGGTGCTGGATCCGCATGCTATAGTGCTGCCCGCTTGCTATAGTGGAAATGCGGCCTGATCCGCTCAGCATTTGCAACCCGACATTGTGCGACCCAAGCGCACAATGTTGTCTTCCTCCTCCGTCCGCGCGCACGAGCAAAAAGACAAAGGAAGACGGTGACAGCGGCTGGCGGTGCTGAAGTATTTTACGATGGCTTAGGGGGGGCCACAGCCGGCGGCAGGGTCGGCACGGTCGGCGATCGCCGACGGCGAGGCTTTCTCCGCTGCGGGACATCTGAACTGGTCTAGGTGAGTAGTGGGTTAAAAGAGCAATTACGGCAGTCCTTGAGTATCTGCGGGGCTAGGGTAAGTTCATGGGGGTGTTGGTTTGGGTTAAGGAGGCTCCTAGCGGGCTGTCCACGGCGAGGCTTTTCGGTCGGGCGGTAGGCTATGGTTGCAGAGAAGAAGGAGGCTCGGGAGCTTAAGGCAATGGTCTAGGGGTATCTCTAGGAGCTTGAGGAAGCTACGAATGGAAGCAATTGAAAAGTAATTGGCTAAATCGACGGGATTGAGTTTGAGCTCACCTTGGAGCTTCTCGGTGATTGCCGTCAGTGGGGGTGGTGAGAGGCTAATTGAGTGTGTAGGGAACTTCACAAGAGAGTGTGGAGAGGTTTGGGAGGGTCCATGGCTTTTATAGACGTCCGAAGGCGGTTTGGCACCAGGGAGGGGGAAGAAACCACGGCGGCGGTGGTTTCTTCAAAGGCCGGGAAAGCTCGAGGCCACTGGTGGGAATGCGGCTGTCTTGGGTGCAGAGAGGCGGTGGTCAAAAGGTGTCAAAGCGGTTCAGGTCGGCCATGAGAGAGGGCGGTTGTGAAAGGGTTGAGGCAGTGGCGGAGCTTGGCCGGCGGGCTGACACGCATTCAAGACGAGTCAGAGGCTGTCAGAGCGGGTAAGACGAGGCTGTACGAAGCTTTGACTGGACGGTGGTGGCGGCAGGGCTGGAAGGCGTGGGAGAGCGCTGGAGGCTTGGGCAGCGAAAAAAGGTCGGGCGACGACGCGATTTTTTAGCTGGTGAACAGTGACAGCGCCAATTCCCTCCGTTCAAACAGTGCTAACAAGGATTAGGGGCAGAATGGTTTGAGATTCGTCCGGGATTAGCTGGGGATTCAAGAGAGATCAAAATCAAAACTCAATTTCAATTCTTTTTCAAATCTCGGTTTCGTTTCATTACCTGTCAGTTTTACTCTCTAGAAGGTCGACGAGGACAGGCAGTATCTCTGTACATAAATCTAGTGTGATTGTTTCACTTTTCTCCATCAGAACACTTGCCATATCAGCTGAAACCTACATTTACCAGAAATCGTTATCATCAATATACCTATTATGGCATGCAGAAGACAAAGGTTGCAAAGTACGGATAGCATAATCTGACATCTTCTCCATTGCTACGATAACACCCTTGATGTCATTACTTTTTCACATTTGATGCACAATCTGCAAGTTACTTAAAACAGTAAGATATAGCCTTTGAGCAATTGCACTTTGAAAACCTATTGGTCAATAGTTTGCTGAGAAATACAGGGGCTGAGAAGTCTTGAGACTGCAATAGAGAGCTATGTAGCCAACTCAACTAACCATATTTCAGTATGAAATATCGAATGAAACCTATTACAATCTGGAACACCAGGACATAGGACATAATACACACACATATGAATAACTTGGAAAATACATCTGATTAGTCAACATAAATGTTAACACAGATGGTTGGTTGACATTATTTTTTTTCTTTGGCGACATTACAATTACACGAGTCACACAACCAAACAAAGGCCAAGCACGCTACAGGCCTGAAATTTTGTCAGACAAGATCGAGTTGAGCTTAGAAATAGCCCATGCTGTTCCATTAGAATAGATAGAACATCCTCATCAATCACTATGGTTGGAGTTTCAACAGCTTGATTGCTTCCTCTTTGAAAAAAAGGAACGAAAAAAGGTTTCAGAAATTAATTCTCTACACAAAAGGAAGAGATAGCTGAACATCCAAGTGAGTGAATTCTACTATAACTTTCCAGGAATAAGCTGAGCTGCCAAACAAGGTAAGATCCTCAACTCTTCATTTCAATAGATATTGGTCCAACATGGGTTACGAGTAACATTGATGATTCATTCCGTTTGTCTTTGGTTAAAATTTTCAGGGATAGAATGGGATAAGTCAGGCTCTATCTCTGGTCCATGACATCCATGGACATGAATAGGACAACAGAAGCCATCAGAAAAGATGATATCATATTACTATGGAACAAGCACAGTATGTGCTAATTCAAATACTTGGAACCACAAAAGAAAAAATGAACCATCTAAAACAAACCAAAAATTTGAAAACAATTTTGATTTTTGTTGTGAATTGATTTCCTTTGATTCTTCACCCAATCCACCACCTTCTCCACCATTCACGCAATCACACCCCAATTCCCAGTCGTAGCCTCCTCTCCATCCTTCTGTCCATGACACAGTGAGACGACACTGTTCACCATGCGAAAATATCACCGCCGCCATGACACCACCTCTCTCACGATCGACCTCTCCCACACGACTTCTCATTCAACCGACCTGACAACTTTTTGCATTTGACCACCGCAATGTAGTGCCCGAGAAGACCCTGACACCTAGCGCCACGCCATCGCCGAGCCTTCCCGCACCTCTGTCTTGGCCACGTGCCGCATACCGAGCAAGGTGGCGACTGTGCCAAACCACCTCACAGCCTCTATAAAAGCCCCCAAGCCCCTTCGTTGAGATGCACCCATGCTCGGGTAAGCCACCCACACCCCAATTGCTCCGGTGACCGTCGCATCGCCGTCGACCTTCAAAATCCCCAAGTAAGCCGCCAACTCAATTCTCCCTATGTAGTAAATTTCCTTTTAATTCCTTTGGTCAGTCGCATCCTTGTACTCCTAGTAAACCCCCCAAAGCGATGCCCTAGCTTGGTAAGTCTTGTATCCCATCGGCGGCTAGCTTCCCCGCCCAATCGCACTACCCCGTCGTGGACCACTCACCATAGACCTCCACGACCCAAACCACATCCACCCGAACCACCGTGACCACTCCCAGATGGTTAAAAAGCAACCAATTAGAAGGAAGAACCTTTCTGTAGCTCGTGTACCATCCAAATGCCCCAAGAAGAAACCACCTCGCCGCCGGCCAACCGTAGCTTGCCAACTACCACTAAGCCTCAAAATGGAACCCCCTCATCCCCAGGAGTCCACCCATATCCCCGATTTTCAATTCCATGCACCACAGCTTGAGATTTTCTCGATTTTCATTTCCCCTATTTCCCGGTTACTGTAGCAGCGCGAGGAGGAAGACAATGAACAGTGTCGTCGGTTACTGTTCACCTGAACCCAACCTGGTACTATAACAATCCAATGCTGTAGCAACCGACCCAGTATGAACAGTAAAAACCCAGTAGTGAATAGTAAAGACCCGTAGTGAATAGTACTAGAACCCGCTGTGAACAACACAGACCCGCGATGAATAGTAAACACTCGTTACTGTTCATGCAAAAAAAATCCAAAAACATATTTATAGTCATTTTGATTGTTTTGCCCCTGCGAAGTCTAATTTCTACTCCCTTTGGTCAAATTAGGCACCAATAAAATCCTAATTAGCTCAAACACTATTCCAAATCCAAAATTCAAATACCCTTTAAGCCATCTCTATTTACCGAAACCTTAAAAATATTTATGTACCCATTTTGATCATCTTGAACCTATCTACACCATTCCCATCTCCGTTCTGTCATTCCAAACTCTGATAAAGCTCTAACCACCCAAATAATATTTCGACCTCAAAAACCCAATACTGTCCATGCCTGCAACCTTTCGCCAAAACCCATATGCAACTATATAGCCATTTCGATTATCTTGACCATTCCAAACCAATTCCTAATCCTGATTAGCCAAACCAAACACCGCTTAAACCCAAACCGCCTAAACCTTTACTCTTTATGGTTATTTATTGGTATTTTGTTCCCAGCTCGTGTTCTGCAAAGCAAGAACTCATTTGTATTCGTCTTCCACGCTAGTACTCAGACCATATGAGTTGGTCAACAGAAGGACTACAAGAGCAATTAGAGAAGTCGGTATCCAATCTGAAGACTACAGTAAAGATAACCAGAGGCTATGGATAAAGAGTCAAGTCACATGTTTTTGATCATATTGAACCTACATTCCTCTAATTATTTATTTATCAGTACTTTCATTATGTTATTTACAAGTTGTTATTTCATGTGCAATAACTATTTAGAATGACATGATATTAGTTATGTTCTACTAACCGAAAAAGCCCAGTTCAAATTGATGGCCATATTCACGTTGACAAGACATAGTAATATTAAATATATTAATAATGTAATCATGGTAGTTTAGAAACTCAACAAATTTTTTTCCGCTATTAAAAGATTTGGCATTTGTTGGTGGAATTTTGGAAAATGGTTCTAGGATAAGAAAGGATTGTTGGAGGCCACGAGGCGGCTAAGTGGGTCCGTATGGAAGGTGGTTAATCACACAACGGTAGGGCTGCGACAAGTTGAGCATGCCCATGGGGTCACCCGAGCTTATTGAGATCAAAAGCCTATTGGGTGGAGGCTATATAAAGAATTGAGTAGTGGAAAATCTTGTTTTCTTAAACCTAGACGTAGGAGTTAAGAGATATTGTGGGTAAAGTTGGGTAGCTCTGCAGAGTCATAATTAATGGTATTCGAATATGCCATGCTTCTGGTAAATGAAGCTGTGTTTAATGGGTGAATCCAACAGCGAAGCATAAGTAGATTTGGAAATGATTTGGAAATGTTGAAGTCTGGTAATCAAGTTTTGAAACCCCAATTCCTTAAGAAGTTATTGATCTTTTGTGTTTACAAATGTTTACAAATAAAATTGCATCCACAACTACTTAATCAAACTCTTATATTCCCACCCTTTGGAAACCTTGGTAAGTAGTTATATTAGCATCTTCCTATGTGACTTGTTGAGTATGGTTTGTTGTACTCAGTCTTTCTTTCTTTTTCCTCCAACACAGAGATCAGAAGAAGAAAGGATGTTACAAGTTTCCGTGTTAGGGTTACGGCTGCACTCAAGCGTTCCTATGGAGTTTTCTTTGGTTTTTCTAATTGTAAGTTAAGTTTTGGGCTTGGAGGCCCTTAAAATTGTTAAAATTGACCGTTAAGTCTTATTTTAATTAAATTAACTCCTTTCAAATATTCATGAGTAGGCATGATACTTGTTTTGTCCGTAACTGAACTCCTAGGCTGTTACGAAAGGTAATGACGTTCCTGTTACAAAAAACAGGGATGTTACACCATCTATCCATATGACGGACGTTGACATAACTACTCCAGTAATAGGGAACTACACATTACAAGTTACAACCTTACAACAACATTTTCCTCATTTTATCTATATAACACCCAATTTCCATTTTGGTTAAAGACGATATAGCAATACCATCAAGTAACAACTACAAAATAGAAGTGGTGTGGATAATGAATTTAACAGACAGAACAGGAAAGGAAAAGATGCTATAAAAGCTTATGGGTTGTCTTAGACTTCTAGATGAATGCAACAGTGACAAACCACCCGACCATCATAGAAAATATCATAACAAACAACCATAAACAAGTACATTGTTAGAGTTTGTAATCTTGTTTTTTCAGTTTAGAAGTCGTAGTCATGCACAACTTGGTGGCCGCGTACGAGTACGTCTCTATCAGAGTCAGAGTTCATGGTCGTAGTCGAGTATGACTTTGTATCTGAGTCGGTGTCGAGTCCTAGTGCAAGTTAGACTTCGAGTCCTTCTCCGAGACGTGGTCGAAGAGTCGGGTATAAAAGGACAGAGCTTTGTACCGAGAAGAGAGGCACCAGGTTGATGCGATGTAGTCGCAAAGGAGGTGCCAGGAAGAGGGCGACCGGTGTGGTCACAGAGCATCGAGTTGAGGCAATGTAGTCGTAGAGGAGGTACTGAGCAGAGGGGGACCGGCGTGGTTATAGGCGATCGGCGTGACCGCAGAGTAGAGGGCAACCGGCGTGGTCGTAGGCGGTCGACGTGACCACAGAGTAGAGGGTGACCGGTGTGGTCAGAGGCGATCAGTGTGATTGTAGAGGAGACAGGCGACCAGTGTGGTCAGAGGCGATCGGTGTGATCACAGTGGAGGCGATTGGTGTGGTTGTAGGCAGTCGGTGTGATCATAGTGGAGGCGACTGGTGTGGTCACAGGCAGTCAGTGAGATCATAGAGGCTCACAGACATGGTCATAAAGAAGTTACGACCATGGCGAGCAGAGGATGGCAGATGTGGTCGTAAAGGCGTTACGACCACGACGACGAGAGTAGAGGTGTCCATAGGTGCTGCAGGCGTGGTCGTAAAGGAGTTACGACCATGGTCACATAGCAGGAAGACGTGGTCGTAAGGGTTATGACAACAACAATCGACAGAATCACTGCATGGTCGTAAGGAGCTATGACTACGGTGATCGACCATGGTTGAAGGAAGTGCAGTGCAGTGGCGGTGAACGTGGTCATAACTTTAGCTAAACTTTACGACTATGTGGTCGGAGTAGCGAGAAGTGATAAGAGGGGTCACAATGTGGTCATAACGACTGTCACCGTGGTCGGGAATCCAGTAGAGCAGTCATAACGACACAGGAGGTGGTCGTAGCCTCAACAACGTGGTTGTACGGTTGTAGGAGGTGGTCGTAATGGTTAGGTGATAGTCGTAGAGATCCTGGGCACAGTCAGTAGGACTGTAACATACATAAACCAAGGAATTTCCACACGCACAAAAGGTGGGATCAATTAAAACCAAATTATGATCAAATTTGTCAGAGTACAATAAAAAACCATAAATGTCAGAATGAATTCACTTTTGAAACTACATTTATTCACCACGACAACATTTTTAACACTATTCATCAACTACATGACATAGAGTGCGTATTTATCCTCGAAATTACACATCTGCACCGAGAAATTGAGTGCGTCCTTAAGATTGTTCGAATCCTGCACCCAAATTGCCAACCGAGGCAAGTAAGTGAGTGGACACGGGCCGAAGAAGTTATGGTCAGGGTGGATTTAGGGTTTCCCAGAGGTTTACGAGGGCGTGGTGCATGTAGAAGGACTTCTACTAGACGCCGGCGATGCCCTCGGTGAGCCACCGCTCCTCCTCATCGGCGTCGCTGTCCGGCAGCATCCTCATAGCCACCATCTTCACCACCTGTGGTGGTGGATCTGGTCGGCCTCCTCGGCTAGAGGCATTTTGGTGGGGGTGGAGGCGCGGGGTGGGAGAAGATGGGAAGGAAGTGAGGCAAGAGAAGGAGTGGCAGAGGAGGTGGTCCAGGGTGGGGAGGAGGTGACTGGTGGAGCAGAGGAGTGGGGGAGGAGGAGGCGGTGTGGGGTGGGGTGGGGAGAAGGCGACGGCCGTACGGGGTGGGGAGGAGGAGGCGACTAGCGGGTGGAGCGGAGGAGTGGGGGAGGAGGTGGTGGCGCGGGGTGGTGAGGAGGAGGCAATCAACGGAGCGGAGGAGTTGGGGATGAGGAGGAGGCCGTGCGGGTGGGGTGGGGTGGGAAGGAGGAGGCGGCGACGCAAGGTAGGGAGGGGGTTGTGGGGAGGTAGCAGTTGGCATTACTTGGAGCAGGGGTGCGGCGTCTATGGGTTTTAGACCTATGGATTGGTGATGGACAGCGTGGATTAGATGTTTTTGGAAGGCAAATGAACCACCATCAGGAGTGGTGATGAACTACCACCACCAACTCCTTTTAAATAGTAGAGATTAAAATAATAAGCTACAGTCAAAAAACATAAATCAGTCTAAAAGAATAGGCATAAGATGAGGATCCCAGTGGCGGTACCGCTCGATCAGGCAGCCTGGCACGACACTATTGGACCCGCTACATGCTCACCGATTTTTGATTTCAGGGCCGCTCCAACAGGCTTTTGGCTTTTTGCTGAAATTGCACTGTAGCAGCTAAAATTGCACTGTAACGGCTGTTAATTTTTTCTATGTCATTCAACTTAAAAAATAAAAAACACTATTATATCATCACAGATAATACAAAGTAATAAGTAAAAAAATAAAAACTGAAATTAAAAGGTTAACCCATTTTAAGTAGCTTCTGAAAGCTAAAAGTTAGAAGCCAAAGGCTTTTAAGCTGTTTGGACTTTAGAGCATGGCCTGAGCGATGTGGCATTGCAGTGCTGCGAGTGTACATCCGCATCCTCAGCGGCCAAGGCCAACGTAGCAAAGAGCACGCTCATCTGCATAGTACTACGTGATACGGACGGTCGGAAGCATGCGTTGCTGCACGATGTACACATGCACCGGAGATATGATGGATGTAATCAGGACGTGTTGTGGAGGGGCCAAGAACGCGTACGTAGAAGGCAGAGCGAGTATCTAACCGCGCGTCTACAACTTGTCTAAGCTTCTTTTCTGATACACCATCAACAGAACGGTCCATCCAACCCTGTATAACCTCCACCATTGGCGACATGTCATACATGTACATGCCTAACCTTAAAGGCTTAACCTAGGCTCTGTTCTTTTCAGCTTTTCAGCTGACTTTTGGTTTTGACTTCTCTTAGCAATTACATAAAGGCCCTGTTTGGATACGCTTATCTAAGAATCGATTTTAATTTGATCAGGATTTTCTGATAAGTCGCGGTCTGAAGAATCTGCAGTCTGAAGAATTATCGCGGTGGAAGAAACGGCCCCTTGGGCTCGCGGTACAGGATTTTGGATTCCCAGTGCAAATGCCGATCTTTCCCACCGCGGCGGTTGAAAGAATCGAAAAATAATCAAAGCGTTTGGGTGGGATTCTCGCTTAATTCTACCAGAATCGGATTTTAAGCGTATCCAAACAGGGCCAAAGGACCATATGAGAGCATTCTGGATTATGTTGTGATTAGCCATTGCAATTTGGGAAGATCAAAAAATTCAGAGAGCATTTTGTCAGATTTCGGAACCAGCTGTAGCTTAACCGGCAGTCAGCCGTGTTAGACTAACAATATGGGGGTGGTCAGACTGGTTCTGATTTCTGGTCAGACCACCAAGTTTTTATGGTTCAAACCACTGGTCGTCAGCGGCCTGACCGGTGGTGAGGTCTGGTTAGACTGGTTGCTCAATGTGCCTTCGGCCAGTTTTTTATTCTCGTGATTTTGAGTCGCGGGATGAGTTTGAGTAACCTAGGCTTAGGTTCATATGTTGCATGACATATGTTAGGTGGTGAGGTCTGGTCAGACCGGCTACTCAGTGAGGCTTTAGCCAATTTTTGATTCTTGTGATTTTGAGATGCAGGATGAGTTTGAGTAACCTAGGTTTGGGTTTATATGTTGCATGAGATATGCTACTATTAATGTGGATCAAGTTATGAAGAATTTATGCCCGAAAACTATTTATTGGTCTTTAGATGTGTAGAGTCGTTTGAAGTCAACCATGGTAAACAGCGAGGATACTATACTTATAGAGGAGATAAGGTCTAGAACAATCGAGGCTGTTGGGTGAGATGGTAAGCTCAAGCATGACACGAGAAAGGCGGGAAATATTGAAGGGAAATTCAAACATCGAGTTATACTATGTGGCTTGGTCGGTTCAAGTGAGGCATGGACGGTAAAACCAGAATGAGAGAGACTAGGCAACACGTGGCAAATTAGTTGTGCACCTACACATGGCAATCATGGCAATCATGGCAATTGTTTGTAATAAAAGATGACCGGATCAAGAAATGGTATTTTATTAGTTTGACCAAAACACCATAAACTATCTTAAAGCAAAACCATGACGCTTGAGCGATGCTTGGAAGAGCGATTTAGGTCAAGAAGAAACTGAGAAGATCAAGATGGATCAAGGCTAAGGATTTAGCGGGTTCGGACTTATGCATTTTGAAAAGTGTGCATAAGTGTAGTGAGTAAGTTAAAACACATGTGTGTGTGTTTATCGGGTTTCTCTCATTGTGCTGAATGGATAATATCTACTAAGGGTTAGATATGGCTGGCTATCTCATCCGTTTAATGGGTTGAGATGGAGACTTGTAGTTAATCATCCAACCATTGTCTTTTGAAACCAAGTGTTCATAAGTGTTAGGGTTAGGTTTTAAGAGATGTTGAGTGCTATGATGTACTCTCTAGTCCTCTAGGTGGAGTGGCTATTAAATCTTCATCTTCAAGTAGCAATACATCAATCTCTATTCATCTCCATGAATCTCTCTTGTGTTGATTGATTTGCCTTTGATTTGGTTGACTTTTCCTCTTATCTTCCATCTTCTAGATCTTGTTGTGCCAAGGACACATAAGAAATAGAGATAATCTTTGAAAATCAATCTTCACCCATCTAACCACTTTGATAGAAAGTTCATAAAGAAACTCGGTTTTACTTGATTTTGACCTTGCAAGTGATTTTGTGATCTGATGGTTTTTGGCTTGATTTCTTCGATGATCTTGCTTACTATGATATGTGAAAATACATCTAGAGTTATCTTGGCATCATCCATCTATGAGTGAGTCATATTCACCATTTTTTATTTTTGCCTGTTTTTAGTGCAACATTCCTTCAAACTAAAAATGTCATAATTTTGACAACGATTTTCTCGAATGTTGGTTGCAATTGGTTTGCGACATTAGAGAAGGTACATGCTAAGTCTCATATCATTTGGCTCTACGGATCAAAAACTACATAGATTTTTGGTCATGAAATAGTGTTGAAATTACTGTTTCTCGGGCTGAAAAAATGTAGCGGTCTACCCGGCTGATGTTCACCGGTTTGGCCGAAAATTACTGTAGCGGTTTGACTACAAGACACATTGAAGGATTGTTTTGATCAGCTTTTTGTTTAGATTTTTGTGTGGTAATTGGTCTCTGATCTTTATAGTTTCTCATAACTATTAGAGTGAAGATCAATAAATACTTTGGAGAAATTCAAAACATCATTCACTCCCTTTATTACTATACCAGTCTTACATCACTATCTATTAAACTAGTAAGTCACAGTTCATAAAAACGCGGTCTGGTAACCCGGTGAAGTTACAATAACAAAAGGGTGCACGCTTCTCGTGCTTCTCTATAGGCAAATATTCCATGCCGCTTCTTCTACTCATAACTTGCTAAAAGCTCCCACAGTTTTCTTATCCACCACCGAAGTATTTTGAGCCCGTGCGATCAAGAAGAAGGAGGAGAAGGCGATCAAGAAGCTGGCGCGCGGAGGTGACCGGCGCCGCCGGCGCGGGCATGGCTGTGGTAAAGCAGTCGAGCAACCCGTACGCGGACTTCCGGAGCTCGATGTTGGAGATGGTCGTGGAGCGGCGCATCGGCAGCGTGGGGGAGATGGAGGAGCTCCTGGGGTCGTACCTCTCGGTCAACTCGCCGCAGCACCACCCGGCAATCCTCGCCGCCTTCGAGGACGTCTGGGAGGCAGTCTTCGGTAACGAGTGACCATGCAAGTGATCAAAGGCTTGCTTAGCCAAGCTATACGTGTTCTCGTATGGTCAATAGAGCAGAGGTGTCATGCGTGACGATGTGTCATTTTGGTGTTCAGTTCGTCCTACTTTGTATGTACATGCCAATGCAGAATTGGCGTTCATTATATGCCATCAAAATGTCGTGGTGCTCATGTTACGTTTTTGAGTTAGTTTTGTTCAAGCCGGTGTTGATGATGCTCGGGCCTCGGGTGTGCATGTGTCCGCCATTGCCCCTACGTATTAGCAGGTGACAAGTACCAACAAGTAAACTACTTGAGCAGGGGCAAGTTGGGTTCTATTGATGAACGGCGTTTGCTAATCTATTAAACTAGCTAGGTGGCCCGTGTAATTGCGTAATTAGATTTTTTTTAAAGTTTATAATATCAAATAATGCAACTTAGATGCTCTAGAATACATTTACGTATCTTGTAAGCTATTTAGATTTTTGAGACATCATAAACATTGAAAATTGGAAATGATAATAGAACATTGAAGGAAAATACAACTCAAGAAACGTAATTGAAGTATGAGTTTTAATAGAAGAAAATCATTGGGTATAATAAATTGTTGGGATTTTTTTTAGACCGTGACCACTCCATTACACAATCTATTCTTCCTCCATTAGCTACTCTTTTTCAAAATGTATGTATGCACATATACCTCTATTTAATTTAGGCAATACATTGATTATGTGTGCAGTAAAATATCTTATTAGTTTACATAATATTATAGTACCTTGCTTACATAAACACCGATGCACTATGGGCGATTTACCTTGAACTTATCTTTCCTCACATACCGACTACCCCACTGAACCATGTGTCTTCTCGCTCTTCTTGCTGCCACAACTTTTCTACTTCAACTTCGAACATCAAGCCCAATTTTTTATCGTTCTCTCTCAGCTATTTACCCCTTCCATGTAATATTCTACTATATAGTTATTTTCTACTTCTCTCCAATTATTGCAAAATATTGACTGCTGCGACATCAAACACGCATATACATGCAACCGTTGTGGATCCTACCGGGGACACCCGTCATGCTTTCTCCGGTGGCCCCGAGCCTGTTCCATGCAACTGCACCATCTCAACTCCAACACTTTGCTCCTCTACTTTTTGTACGCCCATACTTCTATTTGTATGAATGCATATATGTATATACACGTGCATGATATTATACATTCACGATGTCATCTTTTCCTGTGTCGGTCGCTCCTCCTCTTTGATGTTGGACAACCCAACGTTATGGCTTCCTCAATAGCCGCAGCAACCTCCCATCTTCACTGATGTTAACATGTCTGCTTTAGTTACTATCTAACGATATGGAAAATCTTCTAGCCATCGCCATTGATGTCATGCCCCTCACCAGCGATGACACGCTTCTAGTTACCCGATAGGCCCATATCGTCTATAGCTCATCTTCAATGCAAAAGCTTCATCTCCTCTTTGTAGGGCTTCCCATCATCGATCTTCTTTATCCACTGACTTCTTCAACAACGCTGACACTCACCAATTGCTGTTGCAGCCTTTGGCTCCTTCGACTCTGGCTTTTCTCTTCAACGACTCCAGCGATTAGCACAACATTGTCCTCATTGAACAACTAAGGTGAGCAACATGACATTCTCCTTATCTCTGTCATCGCAGACTCAGCTCCTTGCTTCCCCACGGGGTCAATGACTTCTTGCAGAATAAATCAATGACATTATATTCTTCTGTGGCCTCCTCCGACATCATTCGTGCTATCCTCATTGAAACTTTTATTTTTATCCAAAATTTAAGTTATTTTTATTGGAGTTCATATACAATTAAATTTCTATTTCTATTTAATTTATTCTAAATTTTATATATTCAGGGATTTCACTTTCGAATTTGTATGAAAATCAATTTGCTAATTCTCTTTTATTTTTATTCTAAATTCTAATTATTTTTGTTGGAATTCATATTGAAATCAAGTTGCAAAATTTATTTTTTTATTCTGATTTTATATATTTTGGAATGTACTTGACATAGAGTCTTTCTTTTAATTTAGACTATTATAATCTAGACTCACCATAATGAATGGTGTAAATCTTTTTCTTTTTCCACTGATTAACATGAGAATTTCTAGGTCTTGAATGCAAACATAGTGGCTTCTTTTTTATCACTTTAATAAGATAATAGATACGGGTTCCATAGTTATGTAATGAAGAATTCAGACAAATCAAGGATTCAAGCAATAAGAGGACAAATTGCTTACCTTCTCCAACTCCGATGACAGGATCTTTGGTGATGGCGACTGACCGGTGATGATGCATTAGGTTAGGTTTCACCAAGGTTAGAGAGGGGTTCATCGGTACCCCGTGGTTTAGAGGGAGGGGAGGTGGCAGCCCCGGTGATGGACTGTGGTCGCAGCGGGGCAACGAGGTGGTGAGGGCACCACCGGCCGTGGGAACGGGGAGGGCAGTGGGTAGGGGCGGGGCAGGGAAGAGGTGGCGATGTGGCGAGGGTGCCGCTGGCCACTAGTGGTGGAGGTGGGGGCGGGGGCTAGTGGTGGAGGTGCACAGAATTCATCAGAGAGGAAGAAGACGGTGGAGGCACAACAAGAGGGACACCGAAGAGGAGGAAGAAGAAGGGTAGGGGTGGAGGTGAATCTTGCCGATGACATGCGAGTTGAAGACGATGGGAGAAGGTAGACGAGTGGTTGGGGAATGTTAGGATATGAGTAGGCTACACTAGCACGGATTAAAGTTTTCTACCATATAAATCAGGAAGCCATTTGAGTAAACGATTATAGATCATTACCACTAAACACGTTGTGTAGCAAAAGTAGAGTTGAAGTGGTTGGTTCAATGAAGCGTATGTCAGTATAGTGAAAGTAGTTGATTGTAACATCCTGAAAATTTAAAATTTGAAAATATGAAGCTTTTGAAATATTTTGCAATATATTTTATTAGAATTTGGATTTTATGGTGTTTTTCTGAATTTGGTGGAGGTTTCAAAATTTAAGAACTCATAAAAGACAAAGGCGAATATTAATAATGCCCTAAAAGGGAATGTGCAAATAATGGAAAACAAAAATTTGTAAATACGAATCTGAAAAGATGATCCAGTATAAGAAACGAGAAACCTGAGTTAATAAAATATAAAATTTCATTTTGAGAATGGTAGTACAAGGGCGACAAAAATAAATAAATAAAATATATGCAATTATATACAAAAGGACTAGTATGGTAAACAAAAGCAAAAAAATGTGTATATATATGCATACCAAAACAATGGTATAAAGATATATATATATATATATATATATATATATATATATATATATATATATATATATATATATATATATATATATATATATATATATATATATATATACAGCCGGCCGGCCACCACCCCCGGCCCGGCCCAACATCCCCGACCCGCCTCCACCGCGCCTCCCCTCGCTGCGGTCGCTGCGCTGCGGGTCCCGCCCCTCACTCTCGCTTCCTCCCTCTGCTCACGGGCCCAGGCGCCCCGCGCCTCCTTCTCCCCCTCGCGTTCTTCTTTCCTCCCCCGTGAGCGCGTGCGTGCTCTGCTGCGCCGCAGCTCTTTTCCGCCCCGTGGCCTCCATGCAACCTCGCCGCCCATGGTTTCTCCGCAACACTCTGTGACCATAAGTAGCCCCGCGCCACTCCTGTTCCCCCTGTCTCTTCTCTCGCTGAGTGCCCGTGACCGCCATTGCCGCCTCCACGCCGTTCTCGGCCCTCCGGCGATGCCCCGCCCCGCCAAGCGCGTCACAGCGTGTCCCCTAGAGCCCTCTACCTCCCCTCTCGCTTAATCGAATCCTCGCGCCTCCGGCTCGTCGCATGGCTCCCTTCCCCGAAATCGACCGCCGCCGCCAATCCTGCCACTGCCGCCTCCTCGGTCGACCTCCCGTCGATTCCACGCCGGTGGAGCACCTTCTCGACGCCCCAAAGTCATCCCCGCCACCGGCCAGAGCTGCCGTCCACCCCAGCTCGCCAGCGGCGTGAGCTCTTCCGCGCCACCGCAGGCCAACGTCGCCGGCCCGCCACGACCCCCTTCCCCGCTCGGCTAAACCATGGTGAGCTTCCTCCGGCCTTGTCCTTGCTCATGCGCTCGTTGATTCCTCCTCTTCATCCCCTCCGGCGCTGCCGCCCCGTTCTCACCTCTCCGCCGGTCGTTTAGCTCCGCCGCCCGACGCCTCGCCGTCGTTCCGGCCAACCTGTCGCCTCCAGTAGCTTGACCACCTTCCCCACATCCCATTTTAGCGGTCGCCGGCGCCTCCCCGGCCGCACCTCGCCGGCTACGCCACCGGCCATCCGCTGCCCGAGCCTCCTCTGTTTCTGGACGCTGAAGCCTCGGCTCATCTACATTCTTCCCCCTGGTAAGTCAAGAAACACCGCGTGCTCGACTGGTTACCAGAGCGCACGGTCAGGGCGGTGACCCGAGTTCGGTTCCAGCCGGCCGCACCTCTCTTCCCCATTTTTGTTTCAGTTTTCGTAGCTCATCTTAATTAATAAAAATCAGTGAAAATTTGGGAATAATGTAGAGAAGCTGATAAAATTTAATTAGAAGGTAAACAAGATTATTTAAGATTTTAAATTTGGAATTAATCCATGAAAGCCAATGAATTTTACTAGAATGTGAATAGAGTTACTTAGGATTTAACATTTAGTTAAATACCACATAAGAAAAGGTAATGAACCTTTATTATCTGTATTAAATCTAATGATTAATTCAAGGTATTAATAAAGAAAGAGTGGCTTTTGGTTAATTACCCAAATTAGTAAAGATACCTTAATTATAATATATACATATACGCCCAATATTTAAAATGCAACCACTGAATAAATACTAATGGTAGGTTTTACTAATTAGCAAGGGTTGAAATATAACCTTGCTAAGTAAGCAAATTTTAATTAAAGCAAATAACAAATGTTAGAATATAAACCCTATCAGCAGCATATTGCCGCCCATGCAATCTTAAATAGTGGCTTTAATTTAATACCGATGATAATTACCATCATGCATGGCAGGCTCGAGTTATAAAGGGATAAAATATCAGTAGCAGTAGCACTTTAGAGAGCACTCAAATTAAAAGGACATAATAGTATACATGTGCTAAAATATAATAGCCCTAAGTCATCAAGTATCAAAAATAATCTCACAGGCATGTAAATACTCTAAATTAAACATTTAAACAATAACGCGGGTAATTAGGGTCGCATAAAATACTGCATCCCAAGCTCTGCCCCGATAGCCGAGTTTAAACTAGAATTAGAAGTGAAGCTAAGCCTAATAGCAGCTAGAGTATGAGCAAGCTAATAATAGTACCCTTAATTAAATCTTAACACTAGCTTTAGTACATAATAGTATTGAGCATAATTGCATATATAACAAGTTAGGACCCATATGAGTGGATCCTAATTCAACTTAAATTTAGCCTAGCTATGAATGAAGATACGTAAAATATGATAATGGGATTATTAGAGATTTAAATTCTAATTAATTACCATATAAGAAATAAATATTGAGCCCTTGCTATTTATCTTAATCTAATTAATAAGTAAAAGCCTATATCAGAGATTATTCTAAAAACTTAATAAAGATATCCAAATGTTATAATACCTTCGACTAAAAGATTTATAGAATAAGTACAGATCTCATCCATCAGTCTAGTTTGCCTTTACCATAACCTAAGTTACAAGGAATACATACCCAGCCAGACTCGCACTTCGATACATAGGTCTAACCTAACTCATGGAACTTCCTTGATAAATACAAAAATAATAAAAGAGGTGATCAATAGAAAGATCGAACCATTATATCCTTCCACCGACCTTGTCTCAAATCACCCGAATTACCCATTAGCTCATAATGAAACTAAATCGAGTTTGCTCGGATTTATTTGGATCTTTTGAGTTATTTACCTTTGTTTGTATTCTGTCATTTAGCACGTAATTAGATATGGGAATCTTGAAGAATCAAGGGATCAGGCGTGATCAAGAGCGAATCGGAGATAAAGACCAGAAGCTCAAGAGCAAGCATTATGTGAGCTCAAGACTGCGGTAAACCGCGCCAGGCGAGTCAATACTTTGATCATGTTGAACCTACGTTTTCTGCAAACTACTTTGGTTTATATTATCAAATTGCATGCTATTATTTTATATGCAAATACATGTTAATTTAAGATTTTAGTTATATGCCCATTGTTTGCTTGATTAATATTACACCTCCTTTGGAATGCTCGAATATGTGAACCTTGTCGCCTTAGCAAAATTATAATGGTAACTTTTCAAAAGTAAGTCCGTAATTGTATGCCATGCTTAGTTTTGCTTAGATACTCATGGGCGCAAGAGCGTCCAAGCATCACTTTTAATCCTGAGAAAAATTGGTTGGGCAGTCATGGTGGTAATGACTGATAAATGTTGGATATGATTATTTTATGTTTCCAAAAACCCCAACATGCTTAAATATCTGGGCGGATGGTTCGGAGGTATGGTGCAGTGGTGCACGAGAGTGTGGTTTGTGGTAGAACCGCCCAGATACCACTAAGGACTGAATCTTGTCATGTCAACCCGTGTAAAACAGTACAACCACAAGCTGGCAAAATGTAGGCAGGGTTAACTAATTTGTGTAGCTCCAAGGTGGTTACGTGAAGGTATGACCACGAGCAAAGGGATGGATGCGTAATATTCCTCGCCTTTGCCCGTGATGGCTCACGAGGGACCCTTCCCGCGGTATGTGTAATATTACTACGGAAGGTTGACCTTAGCGGGCGTAACCACAGTGGACTATGCATCGTAAAGGCCCTGTGATAGTCTATTCAACCACATGGCTAAGGAATCATGTGGGGCAACGAGTAGATCTATCTCTTGTGGGTAAAGTGTGCCACTCTGCAGAGTCAAAACTATTCGAATAGCCGTGCCCACGGTCAAGGGCGAACATGGGAACTTAACTAGATATAGTTTTATTTCAAAAAAAAAACTTTGTGGGTGGAAATGGAAAAGTGGAAGGGCAGTGGAAAGCCCTGATTTGAGTTGTCCTGGGTGTCGTCCCAGTGGTAAGTTAAGCGGCTATAACGCTAAAAGATGTTATATGGTGTGATGCCATAAGTATGGGAAATATTATGGTGATATAAGGTTAGTTGGTGTGATGCCAACATGATTACATGGATTATTACAATGAATGGTTTAAAATGTGATTTCAAACCTGCTCGGTCTTAGGGAATTTTAAGTAATTGTATTCAAAAGCGAATTTTGGCAAATAAAATAACCCGAGCTTCTCCTTTGTTAAGCCATGCATAGTATTTATTTGCATTCTGTGTATTGACTCACGGAGCACGGGGTCGGAGTGCTCACGCTCGCTTTTGCAACAGAATTCAGAATCTGGAATCAAATCACCTCGCCTCAGCAACAAGATTGGACAAGCTGGCCAAGAAGATGAAGATGTCAAGGGCTAGGTCGCGAACCTCCAGTTGGCTGCCTGTGGGCATGTCCTGAAGGTCCCACCTGTGTGCTTCATTCATCCGCTGCTGCAATTTATTGATTTCGGCCCAATCGGCCCATGAGTAAGTTTACTATTATATTTACGCTTCCGCATGATATGTATTTTGATATTCAGAACTGTAAACTGTGAGCACTATCTACTGATCCAGGGAATAGTGCAGTGAATCACAGAGGAATCCGGATTGTAAAATCTGGGTCCCTACAGGGATGGTATCAGAGCATATCGACTGCAGGTTGTGACCTAGTTAGCATGGTCGTTAGTTTCATAACTAGAATTATTTCTTCAAAATCTATTTCGAAAAATATAAGTTGTATCACTCATTCTCATCTCTCTTAGATGATTCTGCCTTATCTATATGCTGCCCTAGCCATTTTACTTCTGAAGCTCTCTTACCCAAATTCAAAGTGATGAAAATCCAGTACTTCTCTTGTAAACTTTCTATGAAAACGCACTTAAGGCCAAGAGTCATGGTGCTTAACCTTGAAGCTTAATGTCAAAGATTGTTTTATTTTTGGAGAAAAACAATAGGGTGAAAATTTGAAGAACAAAAAAAACTTTGGTGGAGCCTAACAGAAAGGATTAGATTGACTAGATAGATGAATTAAGTTATTCTTGGAGAAAATAGGATATATGAAAATAATCACGGGAGTGAATTGATTCAGTGATGGATAGTTGAACGTTGGAAGAGATTAGGATACCAAAAAAAAGTCTATTTAGCCACAAGGATCATTTATAAAAAAAATGAGTGCCAAAACCAATGAAACTACCCCAAATACTTTCCACTTATTTCTATTAATTACAAAAGGAAAATTTTGATCCTTTTCTCATACCCCTACTCCAAATATTAAGGTTAGGAACGTCGAAGATGATCATGAAGATAAGATGGTCTTGTTTTAGACGGACTGTGCATATGAACCCTGCACCCTCCTATGTGTGCTCCCCGAGTAGACGTTGTATTGTTGCAAGATTCTATTTGGCCCTGTGCACTGCCTCTTGCCCTCGGGCGTCCTATTTCGCAGTCACAGGAAAAGCTTGCTTTTAAAATTTGTGTGGTTCTGTATCACCCCAGCTTTCGGGGTATTTTTCCTTAAAGTTAAATGGGTTAGAACACCTTATCTCCGTGATTTAATCCTCATCTCATGCTATTCCCTCTCACCTTTTCTGAAAACCCCATCGGATCCAAAGGAACGAAATAACAAGTAACCCAAAACCAGTGCAATCAAGAAGATGTGAAGACTCTGCAACCTTCCAATATTTGAGGAGAACAACATCACTGTGAAGAAGACCACCCGCCAATCTTGTGACGACCAAGACAGCTAGAGTACAATGGATGAATAATGATAATCATCATTTATTTAAGGGGGGTAGCACTATGAGATATAATGTCGGCAAAATCAAAGAGCAAGCACCCCGAAGACGACGACCTCTCCAAAAGAATAAAGATCTCCTCCCTCCCCTTTTGCCTCCTTTAAGTGCAGGTCCTCTCCCCTTCTGTTTACCCCTACGGCACAGACCATTGCTACCCACCTATTAGTATGAAAAATTCTACAACCATATGTCCAATAGACAATGCAGCTACTCCATTCTACGACGTGAAGACAACAACGTTAAAGAGCAAGTATTTGGAAGTCTACGATTTATCCCGAAGAACAAGGTTTCTCTGTTCCCTTTTGACTTTTCCAAGTGATAACCCCTAATGTGCAGATTTTCGTCTACCTGTGGAGCTCAGGAACTATACGTCGAGCAGCACCCGGAAACCCATTGCTAGCTAGTATAACCCCACCTCCTTTCTTTCAACTCTACCGGAATCTCGGGGTCGAGATTCATTTAAGGGGGGTAGATTTGTAACATCCTGAAAATTTAAAATTTGAAAATATGAAGCTTTTGAAATATTTTGCAATATATTTTATTGGAATTTGGATTTTATGGTGTTTTCCTGAATTTGGTGGAGGTTTCAAAATTTAAGAACTCATAAAAGACAAAGGCGAATATTAATAATGCCCTAAAAGGGAATGTGCAAATAAAGGAAAACAAAAATTTGTAAATACGAATCTGAAAAGATGATCCAGTATTAGAAACGAGAAACCTGAATTAATAAAATATAAAATTTCATTTTGAGAATGATAGTACAAGGGCAACAAAAATAAATAAATAAAATATATGCAATTATATACAAAAGGACTAGTATGGTAAACAAAAGCAAAAAAAATGTGTATATATATATGCATACCAAAACAATGGTATAAAGATATATATATATATACACACACACACACACACTTGTACACATGTATAAACAAAAAAAAGAATACCAATGAAAAAAAGAGAAATGCAGCCGGCCGGCCACCACCCACGGCCCGGCCCAACATCCCCGACCTGCCTCCACCGCGCCTCCCCTCGCTGCGGTCGCTGCGCTGCGGGTCCCGCCCCTCACTCTCGCTTCCTCCCTCTGCTCGCGGGCCCAGGCGCCCCGCGCCTCCTTCTCCCCCTCGCGTTCTTCTTTCCACCCCCGTGAGCGCGCGCGTGCTCTGCTGCGCCGCAGCTCTTTTCCGCCCCGTGGCCTCCATGCAACCTCGCCGCCCACGGTTTGTTCCCCGTCGCCCATGGTTTCTCCGCAACACTCTGTGACCATAAGTAGCCCCGCGCCACTCCTGTTCCCCCCTGTCTCTTCTCTCGCTGAGTGCCCGTGACCGCCATTGACGCCTCCACGCCGTTCTCGGCCCTCCGGCGATGCCCCGCCCCGCCAAGCGAGTCACGGCGTGTCCCCTAGAGCCCTCTACCTCCCCTCTCGCTTAATCGAATCCTCGCGCCTCCGGCTCGTCGCATGGCTCCCTTCCCCGAAATCGACCGCCGCCGCCAATCCCGCCACTGCCGCCTCCTCGGTCGACCTCCCGTCGATTCCACGCCGGTGGAGCACCTTCTCGACGCCCCAAAGTCATCCCCGCCACCGGCCAGAGCTGCCGTCCACCCCAGCTCGCCGGCGGCGTGAGCTCTTCCGCGCCACCGCAGGCCAACATCGCCGGCCCGCCACGACCCCCTTCCCCGCTCGGCTAAACCATGGTGAGCTTCCTCCGGTCTTGTCCTTGCTCATGCGCTCGGTGATTCCTCCTCTTCATCCCCTCCAGCGCTGCCGCCCCGTTCTCACCTCTCCGCCGGCCGTTTAGCTCCGCCGCCCGACGCCTCGCCGTCGTTCCGGCCAACCTGTCGCCTCCAGTAGCTTGACCACCTTCCCCACATCCCATAGCGGTCGCCGGCGCCTCCCCGGCCGCACCTCGCCGGCTACGCCACCGGCCATCCGCTGCCCGAGCCTCGTCTGTTTCTGGACGCTGAAGCCTCGGCTCATCTACATTCTTCCCCCTGGTAAGTCAAGAAACACCGCGTGCTCGACTGGTTACCAGAGCGCACGGTCAGGGCGGTGACCCGAGTTCGGTTCCAGCCGGCCGCACCTCTCTTCCCCATTTTTGTTTCAGTTTTCGTAGCTCATCTTAATTAATAAAAATCAGTGAAAATTTGGGAATAATGTAGAGAAGCTGATAAAATTTAATTAGAAGGTAAACAAGATTATTTAAGATTTTAAATTTGGAATTAATCCATGAAAGCCAATGAATTTTACTAGAATGTGAATAGAGTTACTTAGGATTTAACATTTAGTTAAATACCACATAAGAAAAGGTAATGAACCTTTATTATCTGTATTAAATCTAATGATTAATTCAAGGTATTAATAAAGAAAGAGTGGCTTTTGGTTAATTACCCAAATTAGTAAAGATACCTTAATTATAATATATACATATACGCCCAATATTTAAAATGCAACCACTGAATAAATACTAATGGTAGGTTTTACTAATTAGCAAGGGTTGAAATATAACCTTGCTAAGTAAGCAAATTTTAATTAAAGCAAATAACAAATGTTAGAATATAAACCCTATCAGCAGCATATTGCCGCCCATGCAATCTTAAATAGTGGCTTTAATTTAATACCGATGATAATTACCATCATGCATGGCAGGCTCGAGTTATAAAGGGATAAAATATCAGTAGCAGTAGCACTTTAGAGAGCACTCAAATTAAAAGGACATAATAATATACATGTGCTAAAATATAATAGCCCTAAGTCATCAAGTATCAAAAATAATCTCACAGGCATGTAAATACTCTAAATTAAACATTTAAACAATAACGCGGGTAATTAGGGTCGCATAAAATACTGCATCCCAAGCTCTGCCCCGATAGCCGAGTTTAAACTAGAATTAGAAGTGAAGCTAAGCCTAATAGCAGCTAGAGTATGAGCAAGCTAATAATAGTACCCTTAATTAAATCTTAACACTAGCTTTAGTACATAATAGTATTGAGCATAATTGCATATATAACAAGTTAGGACCCATATGAGTGGATCCTAATTCAACTTAAATTTAGCCTAGCTATGAATGAAGATACGTAAAATATGATAATGGGATTATTAGAGATTTAAATTCTAATTAATTACCATATAAGAAATAAATATTGAGCCCTTGCTATTTATCTTAATCTAATTAATAAGTAAAAGCCTATATCAGAGATTATTCTAAAAACTTAATAAAGATATCCAAATGTTATAATACCTTCGACTAAAAGATTTATAGAATAAGTACAGATCTCATCCATCAGTCTAGTTTGCCTTTACCATAACCTAAGTTACAAGGAATACATACCCAGCCAGACTCGCACTTCGATACATAGGTCTAACCTAACTCATGGAACTTCCTTGATAAATACAAAAATAATAAAAGAGGTGATCAATAGAAAGATCGAACCATTATATCCTTCCACTGACCTTGTCTCAAATCACCCGAATTACCCATTAGCTCATAATGAAACTAAATCGAGTTTGCTCGGATTTATTTGGATCTTTTGAGTTATTTACCTTTGTTTGTATTCTGTCATTTAGCACGTAATTAGATATGGGAATCTTGAAGAATCAAGGGATCAGGCGTGATCAAGAGCGAATCGGAGATAAAGACCAGAAGCTCAAGAGCAAGCATTATGTGAGCTCAAGACTGCGGTAAACCGCGCCAGGCGAGTCAATACTTTGATCATGTTGAACCTACGTTTTCTGCAAACTACTTTGGTTTATATTATCAAATTGCATGCTATTATTTTATATGCAAATACATGTTAATTTAAGATTTTAGTTATATGCCCATTGTTTGCTTGATTAATATTACACCTCCTTTGGAATGCTCGAATATGTGAACCTTGTCGCCTTAGCAAAATTATAATGGTAACTTTTCAAAAGTAAGTCCGTAATTGTATGCCATGCTTAGTTTTGCTTAGATACTCATGGGCGCAAGAGCGTCCAAGCATCACTTTTAATCCTGAGAAAAATTGGTTGGGCAGTCATGGTGGTAATGACTGATAAATGTTGGATATGATTATTTTATGTTTCCAAAAACCCCAACATGCTTAAATATCTGGGCGGATGGTTCGGAGGTATGGTGCAGTGGTGCACGAGAGTGTGGTTTGTGGTAGAACCGCCCAGATACCACTAAGGACTGAATCTTGTCATGTCAACCCGTGTAAAACAGTACAACCACAAGCTGGCAAAATGTAGGCAGGGTTAACTAATTTGTGTAGCTCCAAGGTGGTTACGTGAAGGTATGACCACGAGCAAAGGGATGGATGCGTAATATTCCTCGCCTTTGCCCGTGATGGCTCACGAGGGACCCTTCCCGCGGTATGCGTAATATTACTACGGAAGGTTGACCTTAGCGGGCGTAACCACAGTGGACTATGCATCGTAAAGGCCCTGTGATAGTCTATTCAACCACATGGCTAAGGAATCATGTGGGGCAACGAGTAGATCTATCTCTTGTGGGTAAAGTGTGCCACTCTGCAGAGTCAAAACTATTCGAATAGTCATGCCCACGGTCAAGGGCGAACATGGAAACTTAACTAGATATAGTTCTATTTCAAAAAAAAACTTTGTGGGTGGAAATGGAAAAGTGGAAGGGCAGTGGAAAGCCCTGATTTGAGTTGTCCTGGGTGTCGTCCCAGTGGTAAGTTAAGCGGCTATAACGCTAAAAGATGTTATATGGTGTGATGCCATAAGTATGGGAAATATTATGGTGATATAAGGTTAGTTGGTGTGATGCCAACATGATTACATGGATTATTACAATGAATGGTTTAAAATGTGATTTCAAACCTGCTCGGTCTTAGGGAATTTTAAGTAATTGTATTCAAAAGCGAATTTTGGCAAATAAAATAACCCGAGCTTCTCCTTTGTTAAGCCATGCATAGTATTTATTTGCATTCTGTGTATTGGCTCACGGAGCACGGGGTCGGAGTGCTCACGCTCGCTTTTGCGACAGAATTCAGAATCTGGAATCAAATCACCTCGCCTCAGCAACAAGATTGGACAAGCTGGCCGAGAAGATGAAGATGTCAAGGGCTAGGTCGCGAACCTCCAATTGGCTGCCTGTGGGCATGTCCTGAAGGTCCCACATGTGTGCTTCGTTCATCCGCTGCTGCAATTTATTGATTTCAGCCCAATCGGCCCATGAGTAAGTTTACTATTATATTTATGCTTCCGCATGATATGTATTTTGATATTCAGAACTGTAAACTGTGAGCACTATCTACTGATCCAGGGAATAGTGCAGTGAATCACAGAGGAATCCGGATTGTAAAACCTGGGTCCCTACATTGATCATCCTCCGCCCAACCATCTCCTCCTCGCAATCATCCCGATCAACGACACAGTCGTAGTAGCACCTTTACCAAGGTCTACACGTCTAGGGATAGAATATCGTGAGTTAATGTGCTAGCACCAGCGCGTATGGTAGGGGTTATGAGAGGTGGCGGTTGGGGTTTCGATGGATGTGTCTCGGGATACGTTACTTAGCCCCGCACCTCTCTTTATATATCCTCCAATCGGATCCTTATCCGATACAATTAGATATCGTATCCAATTCAGAAAGCCTCAGGCTAGATCTTCATTCAATACGGGTAGAGATCGTATCCCACTCGGAGTGTACCATCTGGACCCTTATCATTTTGACTCGTTAAGTGTGTGACCTTGTAGGTTCGTGTATATTTAGCCATGGGCCGAAAGCTTACTTTCGGTTCATAAGTCGGTAGTGGTCCTTGGTAGGACATAATGACTTTCAAATATATATAAAGATCATATCGGACGAACCTATATAGTGCTTATGTACTGACTCCTTTGCCTCATGATACCAGATCGAACTTAAGTCAAGAAGTGTGCCATCCTATGATAGCTCGATCCTTCACTCGAAATTGTAGTTGATTACTCAGTTGTGATTGACTCCTCAACCATATTAGGCAAGGCCACACTTAATCCAAAATATATCTCTCCCGTTATATAGGAGGAACAAATTCCATCTTGATCGTTCATGTTCCTCCGCATGTTTTATAGTAAACCCGAAAGCTATCTTTATAATCACTCAGTTACAGAGTAGTGTTTAGTAACCCCTAAGTGAACTATTAAACATGTAGCAAACCATGATGATCTTAGGTCTAAGGATCCTATATGCACTATGTATGAGACCAACTAATGACACTTAAGAATATAATAATTCTCGTAGTGTCTCATGGTAGGTCAATTCAACATCATGTTCTTTAACATGTGTCCATATTATTTATTTGATATCCTCCTATCCATGATTTGTGAAACATGATCATCAATCAATACATGCGTTGATTTATAAATCATAATTATCCCATATAATGATATAAGATCAGGGATAATTTAGAATAATATGAAAACATGAATAAAGAGTTCCACAAACATGTCACATACTTGTTGATCAATATGAAAGAAATTTATTCAAGGGGCAAAATAACATACTATTCAAAATATGATAAATATAGAAGTGATACAATCATCTCCATGATTGCCTCTAGGACATATCACTAATAATCTCTCACTTGCAATAGAGTCAATAATGCAAGTATCTAATACCCATAGCTCTTGTGCGCGTCTCATGCTTTGGCTGTGGAAGTGGCTTTGCCTATAGATCAGCAATATTTAAATTCGTGTTCACTTTGCATATCTTTACATTACCTCTATCAACAATCTCGTGAAGGAGGTGAAAACATCAAAGTATGTGCTTGAATCTTTTATGCGATCTAGACTCCTTGGCTAGCGCAATGGTTCCACTATATCACAATAAAGATCTATTGAACTAGAAATACTAGAGACCACACTCAACTCGCAGATGAATTTTTTTTATTCACATAGTCTCCTTTGCAGCTTCAGAAGCCATAATATACTTAGTCTCCATTGTAGAATCAGCAACCGTCTTTTACTTGGAACTTTTCCAACTCACTACTCCTCCATTAAGACAAAATACAAATCCAGATTGTGATTGAAAATTATTTTTATTGGTTTAGAAGCTAGCATCAGTGTAACCATTTATGACTAGCTCTTCCCCACCTCCATAAACAAGGAATGCATCCCTAGTCCTTCTTAAGTATTTCAGCATGTTCTTTATAGCTATCGAGTGACTGTCACCTAGATCTGACTGATATTTGTTCATAACACTTAGAGCATATAATACATCTAGGCATATACAAAGCATGGCATACATGATAGACCCAATGGCAGAAGCATATGGAATCTTACTCATCCGGTCTCGCTCATCAAGTGTTGAATGATACTAGGTCTTGCTACGACTAATACCATGTAACATAGGTAAGAAATCCTTTTTGGAATCTTGTATGTTGAATCACTTCAATACTTTATCAATTTACATATCTTGGTTTAATCCAATTAGCCTTTTAGTTCTTTCTTTGTAGATCTTTATGCTCAAAATATACGCTGACTCTCCTAAATCTTTCATAAAGAAACTATTTCTTAATGAAGACTTGATAGATTCAACCATAAACATATCATTTTTTATCAATAATATACCATCAACATATAGGACCAGAAAAACAAGTGCCCTCCCACTAGCCTTTTTGTAAGTACAAAGCTCTTTTTATTCTTGATGAAGCCAAACTCTTTGACTATCTCATTAAAATGGGTGTTCCAACTCCGAGAAGTTTGGTTCAATCTATAGATAGATCTCTGAAGTTTGTATATCTTTCTAGCATTTTAGAGATCGATAAAACTCATAGGTTGTGTCATGTACACATATTCACTTAGGTTTCTATTTAGGAAAGCCGTTTTGATACCCATCTGCCATATCTCATAATCAAAATATACAGCAATAGTTAGAATGATCCAGATAGACTTAAGCGTAGCGACGGACGAGAAAGTTTTATCATAGTCAATACCTTTAATTTTTTTGAAACCCTTTGCTACCAATCGTGCCTTATGGATATTAACATTTTTCATCCATGTCTATCTTTTTTTAAATCCACTTGTACGCAACGGTTTTTACACCATTAGGTGGATCAACCACGCTTCAAACTTGATTAATATACATGAATTGAATTTTGGATTTCATGGCTCCAAGCCATTTCTCATAGTCAAGACCCATCATCGCTTCCTCATAAGTCTTAGGCTCATCATTATCTAACAATGAAATATCATGTCGATACCTTATCGGTAATTAACGTGGCCTTTCAAACCTACATGGGGCTAGTGTCTCTTCCACAGGTTCTACAATATCTTGTACATTATGTAGAGGTTCAATAGGAGTTGAAACATTTTCTGATGGTTTACGAATGTCTTCGAGTCTCACTGTACTCCCACTAACTCCTTTCGAGAGAAACTCTTTCTCTAAAAAGACACTATTTCGGATAACAAACACTTTATTCTCATCCTTTTTGTAAAAGTAATATTCTTTAGTTTCCTTAGGATACCCCATGAAGAAGCATTTATCATATTTAGGTGCGAGCTTGTCAGACGTCAAACGTTTTACATATACTTTACATCCCCATATTTTGAGAAAAGATAACCCAGGATGCTTCCTATTCCATATCTCATATGTTGTCTTTTCTACGGCTTTGATGAAACCCTATTTAATGTGAATGTAGTTATTTCTAGAGCATACCTCCAAAAAGATAACGACAGACCAAATTGGTTCATCATGGACCAAACTAAATCTAACAAGGTCTGATTTCGTTGTACAGACACCTTATTCCATTGAGGCGTTCCCGGTGGAGTTAGCTATGGAATAATTCCACATCGCTTTAGATGATTACTAAACTCATGGCTCAAATACTCATCTCCACTATCTAATCGTAAGGTTTTAATTGTCTTGCCAAGTTGATTTTGTATCTCATTCTGAAATTCCTTGAATCTTTCAAAGGATTCAGACTTATGCCTCATTAGGTAGATGTAACCATATCTAGTAAAGTCATCGGTAAAAGTTATGTAGTACTGAAAACCACCTCTGGTCGTTGAGCTCATTGGTCCATATATATATCCAAATGTACTAAGGCCAACATGTCATTTGCCCTCTCAGTTAGACCAATGAAAGGTACCTTAGTCATTTTGCCAAGTAAATAAGACTTATACGTTTCAAATGCTCAAAATCAAATGAGTTTAAAATATCATCTTTATGGAGTTTCACCATGCGCTTCTCATTTGTGTGACTCAAATGACAATGCCAAATATAAATAGGATTCAAATCATTAGACCGAAGCCTCCTAGCATTAATATTATAGACAGGCACATCATCAAGATTTAAAACATATAATCAATTCATCAATGGAGTATAACCATAAAGCATATCATTTAGATAAATTGAATGACAATTATTCTTTGTTCTGAGCTCATAACCTTCTTTTCCCAAACATGAAGCAAAAAATAATGTTTTTACTTAAAGCAGGAAATAATAATAATAATAATTCAATTCCAAAACTAATCCTAAGGATAAAGATAATGGTAAAGTACCAACAGCCAACACATCAATGCTTGCTCCATTGCTCACGCAAAGATCAACCTCGCATCTTGCTAAACTTCTACTCCTTCTCAGCCCCTGCATCGAATTACAAATACGAGCAATTGATTTGGTATCAAATACCCAAGAACCAATATGTGAAGCAGTAATATTTAATTATGTAACATTTACCTGAATTAGAAGGTTTACTTCCCTTCTTTTTTTTAGTGCTGCTAAGTACTTCTTGAGTTCCACTTCCAATGTCTAGTCCCTTTTTAATGGTAGTAAATAGTATTAAGTGTAGTGCTAATCTTGAGCTTCTGAAGCTTAGACTTGATACTTGAGATCTCATTTTGAGTTTTGCACGTGTCTTTTGCCCAAAACTTTAGACTTCTTCTTTTTGAAGTTGGTAGTCTTCTAAACAATCATCACATGATTAGATCTTTTCTTAATGCTCTCCTTTGCTGACTTGAGCATTATATGCAACTTGGTCATTAACTTCTCCATACCATTCATATAAAAGTTCAAAATGACTAACTCAAAACTCAAAGGGAGCGAGTGAAGAATCACATCAGTAGCCAACTCTTGGCTAAAGAGAAAAGTAAGCTTTTTTAAACTCTCAATGTAACTAATCATCTTTGTTACAAAAGAGCTGACCGGACTTCCATTAGCTAACTTGCAAACAATGACTTAAAAGTTTGTACCTTTCAGCTTTTGCCTTGTTATCAAACATGCATTTAAGACCCACAATTATATTGTAGGCATCTATGTTCTCATATTGCTTCTGAAGCTTAGAGTTCATGGTAGCAAGTATGAGATAGCTAACTTCAAGTAAGTCATTGCAATATTTCTCATACTCATTCTTTTGAGCACGAATAGCATCTTCAGCTGGTTCATCTAGATGTAGAACTTCTAGAACATATTCTTTCCTTTCTTGTTTGAGAACAATTCTCAAGTTACGATACCAGTTAATAAAGTTTATTCCATTTAGTTTTTCTTTCTCAAGAATAGATCGTAGGTTAAAACTAGGTGTAGATAAAGTATATGCTGGCATTGTCTATAACATAAAAAGTATATGCAAAAATTTAGCACTATGTTTGTGTGAAATCTTCTATTAAACAATTTAATAAAAGATACTCCAACTATATATTTAAAAATCATGTACCCTTTAATAACATGTAGTGAGTCAAGATTCATATTTCACTAAGTCCTATTGAGCTTTGGCATTACTGTTAGAAACCTAGCAATGTAGATAGGCAATCCCTTGCAATTACATCACATGTAACTCTTGTTTGTTGAGTGACATCCATATATCCTGACCTCAACACTATGACCCTAAGCCCAAAACTATTTTAATAGTCTAGTCAAGTTAAACCAATATTACGCATGAAGTGTCCAACACTTAACCTGTCTTATTGAGATAATTAATGGTATCCTACTTTAGTAGACCTACTAGTTAATGATCAAAATATTGATAGGTGCAACAATTGATAGGGCATCTAGTTTTACTTAATTTTTCTAGAGAAATATTATTCTATCATGTTAAAAAACACCCAAGATAATAACATGCATAATAGTATAATAAGAACATAAAAACATTCACAGTTAAATCATATTAAACTGTGAGATAGTATGGCCCTTATCACGACAATCTCGATCACCACGTTTTCTGTCCATGGAGCCATCAATGCTTGAGGTCACCATATCCATCTACTTATCTATTACTCATAACAGCTAACAATGAATTACATATGAAAATATCAAGCATCATAAGTCGACACGCAGGCCATTATACAATAGTCTAAACGATTGATCAAACCTCTAAAAGACATTTTTGCCTATTCTTATTTTTGGTGTAATTAGACTCGACACATATAAAGTGCATAGCAATATAGCATGCATGTTTGCTTTCTCTACGGTGACACTATTGCACCCATAGTTGGTGCAGCCATATACACAGCATACAACCTTTGTAGCGAAACTCGTAGTTTGGATTCATAGTGCCAAAGGCACCTGAGCCGTGAGACTAACATCACATCAAATTTGAAATGTAGCTTTGCCTTTTCTCTAGAAGAAAAAAAGCATAGGGCCGCTCAAACAGGGTTCCATGCCCTGGCCAAATTTGGACGTGACACTAGGTTGGTTTCTACGGCCAATGTAGGCCAAACAACTCACTACAAACAACATAGGTCATGGAGGATTTGAAGTTTGGACTAGGGGGTTCTAAAATGGATGGTTACTTGCATCCAAGTCTACGTCAGATCACTGTACAAGCAACAGAAGCATCAACTTTTTATTTTTTAGATTAGAAGCATCAACTTTTAGGATTACACATTAGACAACGAAAGCAGAGAGCATATACTACTCTCCACAGACAAAAAGGTCGAGATGACTAACAAGTGATTATTGCCTAATAATCACCATCAACACTTTTCATTACCAGTTACCCAACCGCTAACAACATATCAGCCCACCATGTAACTAATTCAAGAGTGACCCCACGTGCCAACCTAACGGTAGAAGTTTGCTAACCGTGTGCAATATCAATCGAAAAATGCTTTTGCCCATGAAGCATGTACGAAGATTACCCCGAGGTCCTCCTTCTCTCTCCTCTCTCTTCGCTGGGGACTTGGCCGCACCGCTGCGACTAGCTTAGTGTTGTTCCTCCATGGGTAGGCACCATGTAGGCATGGAAAAGCATCACAGCGACAACGGTAGGTACAGCGGATAGGTGGCTCATATTCCACCATGGCCGTCCTCCGCCTCTCATCCCCACCCAGGCCAGTCTCCTCTTCCTCCACCTCCAGCCAGGGGCAAAGCTAGTCTAGTAATGTATTTTTATAAGCCTAGTCCAGTAACACACAATGAATAGCCTACTCATGTCCAATGCCCTCCACTAGCACACAATCACCTCACCAGTCCAATCCAATGAGGCTCCAATTCCCTAGCCGAATGGACCCTAAGTCCCTAACCCTAATGCTCTTGCTTGTCTCCTGCTCTCCACAAAGGCACAATAGACAGGACTCCACCTTGGTGGCGAGGCAGTTCAGCACCACCTCACGCCGTCACCAACGACGCACCATGCGCTGGAGTAGGCTAGTCATAGGTAGGCAGCGAGCTAGTAGGCAGTGACAACCAGCAGGGATGGTGCGTTGTGGCCTCGTAGGAGCAAGCATCAGTGCCACTGCTGTGTGGGAGGGGAGTAGAGCTATAGAGGTGGTGTGGCGTTGGCGTGGGAGTAGCTAGCGATGACAACGGGCGGGCACTACACTGCCACAGTGACAGTAAGATTTTGATTTTGATTTGGGATTTATGGATTTAGGATTTGTGAAATGTTGTGATTGGAGAGTTGAAAAAATATTATGATTTGTGAATGTAGAACAACAGAGCAAGTTGATCATTGAAACATGAAGAGGAATAGAGACATCCTTTCTTTTTTTTGGGATTGAGAAGCGGAGGAAAAGAAGATTTTATCTTCTTCATCGTCAGCCGAAGGGAAGACTCAATAAGGAAAATGAGGAACTCAAGCAAGTGAAAATTAGTTGCCTCCACCTTCTGAGGTAGAGAATGTTGATGCTGATATTATGATTGCTAGCACTAGCAATGAACAACCCAAACCCCAACTCCAACCCACTAAACCTAGAAGCATAGGAGCTTTAAATTTAGTTCCTAGCAGAGAGAAGGAAAGGATTTATGATATTGAACTTCTTCCACATGATCCAGAGAAAATGACACTCATCGCGAGATATGATGTCAATGATCAAGATGTAGCTTGGAGGGGATATATTATAAAAGGGCCATGCCAACCTTATACACATGATTTTTCGGTCGGGGAAATATCAGGTAAAAGTCGTCTTTGTCCTTGGAGTAGTTCATGTAGTTGATACCACTTCTTTGTCACTTAAGGCTGCAATTGAGTCTTTACTTATGAATCATGAGTTGAGTCTTACTCAAGTCCGTGGGCGAAGATATGATGAGGCTAGTAACATAAAAGGCGAGATTAAATGGCTAAAACATTAAGTATGAATGAGTCTCCTTCTGCTTATTACATCCATTGTTTTGCACATCAACTTCAATTAGTTCTAGTGGCTGTTGCTAAGGGCAATGCTGGTTGTGTTTGGTTTTTTGACCGACTATCAAATTTGCTTAACGTTTTTGGAGTTTCTTGTAAGCGCCATGAAATGCTTTGAAACACTAGAGCTCAGGACGTTTTGGAAGCACTAGAATGGGGTGAAATAGAAAGTGGATGAGGGTTTAATCAAGAGATGGGGTTGGCTAGGCCTGGTGACACTCATTGATGTTCTTATTATAAAACTGTCTTGCACATTATTGGTATGTATTCTACTATCCGCAAAGTACTCACAAAGATCGGAAAAGATCCCTCCCTAAAGAATGAATGGGGGAAATCCATGCTATGGTGGTAGCCTTTGAGTTATTTGATTTTATTTTCAATGCAAACTTGATATTAGCCATGATACACATAGGACTTGTGCCAATCTTTTCAAAAGAAGAACTAAGATATCATTATTGCTATGTCACTTGTTCATTTGGCTAAGGACATATTGCAACATATGAGGAGTCATGGATAGGAAGATTTTCTTCAAAAATAGTAACATCATTTTCTATAAAAACATCGCACTAAAGTTCCTAAGACAAATAAGATATTTGTGCCTTTTGGAAGATCAAATCATTTCTTCCCGAAACAAACAATTGATGATTATTTTAGAAGAGAAATATGTCTTGGCATCATTGATAGTGTTCTTCAAGAACTTGACAGTCAGCTTGACAAAGTTAATATGGAGTTGTTTGTTTGCATGTCTGCCTTGAATCCTCTCAACTCATTTGAAGTCTTTGATAAAAGATAAAGTACATAGTGTTGTCAAGTTTTCAAGTAGAAGTACAGACTTGATGAGAATTGGTTTCCAACTTGATAACTTCATTGATGATATGTGAATAGATGATAGGTTTAAGGATCTCAATAATCTTGGTGAGCTTGCTATTAAGCTTGTTGTAATAAAAAAAGCATGAAATTTACAAGTTGGTGTACTTGCTTCTCAAATTAGCATTGCTCCTAGCGGTGGCGACGGTGAGTGGTGAAAGAATATTTTCTACAATGAAATTTATGAAGAACAAGTTGAGAAATAGCATGGACAATCAACTCTTGAATGATTGCTCAGTTACATTTATTGAGCGAGATATTTTCTTGAAGATTAGTGAAGATGTGGTAATCAAGTGTTTCCAATGGATGAAAACGTGTAAAGTAGCATTATAATTTTCATTACATATTTTGTAATTTTCTATTCATGTAAGATCTTTATGAATAATTTGTATTGTATTTTTAGCAAATTTCAAATTTATATGCTACGACGTTATAGAGCCATTGTACAAAACTATGAAATTATACGTGTGAAGTGTGCACCTCCATCACAAATTTTCTAGCTGCACCACTACCTCCAGTGCCACCACTATCCAGAGCCGTTCGTTGAGCTCCTATACTCTCTCACTGCCGAATGGACCCCACTTGACCTCCTGCTTCATGCGTCTTCGTGTGTGTTGTAATAATATTTATCTTTCTTAGTTAATCGTGATCATGGTCAATATTTTATCTATATTTTTATTGTGTGCATTAGCGTGATCTTGGACTGGTGTAGAATACATAGAGAGGTCTGGATTTACATATTGGAGTCTCGACATTGTAGGCCACTGAAGAGAAATATAAAGTCATTGACTAAAAGCTAAAGGCTTCTGAGGAAAAGGTAGGGATCATCCGCCAAGTGAACGTGAACATGAAAATGTTGTTGATTTTGAATGTTCATGTCACCAGGAATTTGCTGCATATACATGTTTCTTCGAGTGATGAGGTTTGCTCATATTGATTTCTTTGTCCCATCTTCATAGGTAACCACAGCCACCACATCAACATGATGTCGGGTATCCACAGCCTCGGGCTCATGCCCTAATGGGTGCACTGGGCGCTCACTGTGTTGGATGCCTTTAGCATCATGCGAATAAAGCAACTAGAGCATCAAGTGCGCCCCGTATTGCACGTGTATGCAGAAGAGAGGACGAGGGGTGTCCGGGACACAAACTAAGCCTACGCTCATGGGCGTGGGAGTGGCTACGAGCATCCAGGACATGAACCTAGCTTCCACCTAGGATGCGAAGATCGTCTAGGACAAAGACTTAGCTTCCGACATGGGTGCGGGAGTGGAAATGAGTGGCCGTGTTGCGAACTTAACTTTGGTCAATAGGGCAAGGTATGTCTGGGACACAGACTGTGCCTACACCTATGGGCATGGACATGGCTATAAGTGTTTTTGGAAACTGACTTCTCAACTTGGGATGCGAGGAGCATCCGGGGGGAGGACTTAGCTTCCAAGCATGGGCGTGGGAACAAAGTTGAGTGTCCGCATCGCAAACATAACCTTGGCCAATAGGGCAAGGAGTGTCCAGGGCACAGGCTGTGCCTACACCCATGGGCATAAGCACAACTACAAGCATTTGAGAAACGGACTTAGCCTCCGTCTGGGATGTGAATAATGTTTGGGCTTTGGACTTATCATGTCCCGCTTCTAGAGCGTAGCCAACTATCGTTGGATTTGCATAATATGCACCCTAGATTGAGTCACAAATCTACGCTTGAGGTCGTCCCATACTGCAGCCGATGATAATAAAAACAACACCTACCCCAACACCTCCGATGAGAGGCTGGATAATAGCAGGCTTAGGCACGTCTGATCTCATTGAAGCTAGAGGCTTAGGCACATCTAACCTCGTTGAATCTAAACGGTATTTGTAGGATTAGGAACCTACGTGGCTCCATCTTCTGTCGATGCCATAATCAACTGAGGCGGCAGTGGATCAGTTCCTTCTATGAGACCAAACCACTGTGTCACGAAGAACAGGAAGAACATGTTCCTTCCACAATAGATAGGTGTCGTGAGACAGCTTCACATTGATAAGATTGCCAAAGGATGGATGACCGGTGGGCATCAGGGCGACAGATTGAGTGCTGAGCAATCCTAAAATTGATGAATCTAGGCTAGCAGATGTATTTGTAGAGGTTGTCATTGGATGAGAACAGTAGGCTCTGATGCCATGTCAAAAATATCAAAAGAATGGTTTGCAACTGGCACACAATTGCCTTCTATTGATCATCTATTTAAATACAAGTACATTTGTGGAAACATTTTCATGAGTAAGAACACTTTCACGTGTGAATACTAAGCACTAACTTTAGTGAAAACATTAGCACTAATGAAAGTACTAAACATAAATGAAAACATATGAATACTAAATAACAATGAAAACATAACTTTCCTAGTTTGCTTAACATCTTCGACATTACATGGTAATCTATATTGTAAAGGAACTAGCCGCGAAGTTCAATTCTAATAAAATTATTAACTTTTACAATTTGTTCGGTAGTTGTTGAGCTAAATTTAAATTAATAGGAATGTAACTTTCTTCTATGTTGCTAGACATAGTTAGGTTTTGTCATCCATGTTGTGTTGGAGCAAATTAACGGACATCTAATTTTCTTTTGTATCATTAAAAATATATAGGAGGTGTTTCTATACTTTTTTCAAAGTGATTTATATAATTTTTAAAGCAGAATTGAATAGTAGACGGTAATTACTTAACCCTTCGTGTGCTTTGAGATTAATGTCTTTTTTTAGAGTGGAAAGTATGAAAAGGAAGCACTACTCAACATATATTGTTATGCTTTGTTATCTATGTTATGTTGGAGTCTCCGTGTATTCTATGATATTTCTTCTATGGTTGTTGTCTACTTGATCCTTCGTGTCTAAATCCTGTCTTTGACCCGTGTACAATGTAATCACCGACCTAGCCTCATAGTATGTATACTTGATTGAAGGACATCTAATTACGAAATGCTAAGCAAATTCCAATGCATTGAGCTTCATCTCCATTCAGCACACGCATGCACCTAAATAGGGCCTGTTCTTTTTGGCTGCGGCTTGTGGCTTTTAGCTGCGGCTTTTAGCTTTTGGGCTGTTTGTACAAGAGATTACAGAGTAACAGAAACTCACATGCGGTTTTTGCTGATATAAATGAAGTCAGTAAAGTATGTACTACAATTAACTTGTAGACCCTATTTTGAAAAAATACTCCGTTTAAAAGTTAGTTACTGTAGAAAAGCCGAAAAACAGCTTTAAAAGAACATGGCCATAATCTGATGCAAGCGAGGGCGAGGAATCGGCAAGAATCTTCTCGTCGGATCCTCGGCGAGAGGTCTGGCAGCGTCTTCCTGCGCGCCGCGTCGCCCTTCCGTCGCCATGGCCAGCTGCTAGGTGGGCTTGTGCTAATGTGTCAATGGAGTTTGCCTTTCGTTTTGCGGGGCCACGTAGGCGAACCGTTTCCACCCGCTCTTGCTCATTACTAATTCTGCAAACCAATTCGGAAAGCGTATTCGAAGTTCTAACTCATGGCCCACTTGTCAGCCTCTCGTACCCCTTCAGTCCCAGGCCAGATCCAAGTTCCCACCAAACAAAACACCGCTCGGCTCGCAGTCGTCTTCCCCACGCGCACCCAGATCCAAGACCCCCGCCTAGGCCGACCTCCGCCATGGCTCCCACGGTGCCTTCGCCGGCGAAGTCGGCCTCCCCGTCCCAACCCTCGGGGTACACCACTCTTCTACTCCGGCTCCCAAAACCTCTCTCGCCTCCCGAACCCTAGCTAATTAATTGGTGGCTTTGAGTTGAGTGTGCAGGAAGAGCGAGGTGGCGGATCTGAAGCAGCAGCTGCGGCAGTTGGCGGGGAGCCGCGCGCCCGACGCCGACGACCAGCGCCGGGACGTCTTCAAGCGGGTGATCTCCTGCATGACGGCCGGCATCGACGTGTCGGCGGCGTTCGGGGAGATGGTGATGTGCTCCGCCACCTCCGACGTCGTGCTTAAGAAGATGTGCTACCTCTACGTCGGCGTCCACGCGCGTGCCCACCCGGACCTCGCCCTCCTCACCATCAACTTCCTCCAGCGCGACTGCCGTGACCAGGATCCCACCATCCGCGGGCTCGCGCTCCGCAGCCTCTGCTCCCTCCGTGTCCCCAACCTTGTTGAGTACCTTGTCACGCCGCTCACCACCGGGCTCAAGGACCCCAGCTCCTACGTCCGGATGATCGCCACCGTTGGGGCTGCGAAGCTCTATCACATATCTGCCACCGCCTGCCTTGACGCTGACCTGCCTGCTGCGCTCAAGGCGCTCATGCTCTCCGACCCCGATGCGCAGGTGAGCCACCCTGCCACAAACTGTTCGTTATGCAGCGACGATGTTACTGTTATTTGCAATGCCTATTGCAGTATTGCCACAAACTGCTTGTGTAACTGTTTAATTTCCACCTAAAAATATACTTCATGAATTGTGCTGATTCAACATGGAACTGGAATTTAAGTCACTACACACAGATGCCAATCTCAATATGGATTAAATTTAGGCACTGCATACCAATGGTAGGCACTCATGCCAAGGGGAGCCTATCACCTGGAATTGGGCGCCGCTGCTATGTGCCTAATGTAACTGCTTGTTAGTGATTATGTCCTTAATTGATAGAAGATTTGATTTTGATTTGGCTTGTTTGATCATATTGGTTGTTTCAAATAGCGCCATTGTTCAACTGCCTACCCTTTGGTGATCTATTGAGTAAACATATTTTTTTCGCCTAGGACATCTGATTAAGTATGTCAAAAAGGAAGTTTTAACCCATTAGATATGACCAATGTTATTAGTTTTGGCATAACCCAAGAAATTACTTAGCCCAAGAAGTATTGTGATGGGAAGTGCAATGACCTATGGAACAAATTGTAGTAGCTTCCAGTGAAGTCACTATCCTGGTTAATACAAAATTACTGGATTATAAGTAGCATCTGGATCTTGATATACCCTATTGTCCCTGCATTAAATATGTCCCTTTATACATCCTTCTTCTTTAGTAAGGTCTATAAATTTATATCATGTAAACTGAGTTAACAGACTGGAGATTATAATTACTCTACCCCCCCCCCCCCCCCAACACACACACACACAAACCTGGCCTGTTATCCCTGGTTCAACCTGTTTTCCACAGTGCCTTCAACAGTACAGGACAGCGCTGTGGGTTTACATGGTGCCCAGAGTCGATAGGGCACCACAGATATTTTAATTTTTAAAGGGTGAAAGACAGAGCACAAATCACAGTTTTTTAGTTCTATACTTCTAGTTAATACTTTAAAGAGATCTTGACTTTGCCACATATAACTGGAACATCATCTGGATTTTTTTATTCCATTAGTAGTTATGTTTTCATGGCCCTTGAAAATGTTGTTGGTGTTAAGAGTGCTGGGTTGGACAGTTTTTCAATTGTAGGTGAACTAGGCCAGCAAGAAATTTGTCCATGGCAGTATTTTGTCTCCACATATAGCGGACTTGCTGAAATCTATATGATTTGTGATCAGAACATGCTGGATGGGAGACTGGTTGTTTCTCTTGTGTGATAATTGTGCAGTCGATTCATTTTGCAGGACATCTAATCATCTATGACTTATTCTAAAAGAAAGCTCTTAAAAAGAAATGAGTAGAAATTTACTTGCTTCTGCCTGTTTCTGTGTACAGCAGAAGCTGTCAATAGAATACTAGAGTTCGCGTTTTCGGCACTGAGTTTACTAACCAATTGTTATTCATTTGCCGGGACAGCTAAACTCAAATTGCTTAATACTGCTTATAGAAATATCTCTTTTGTGTGGCTTTTATTAATATAAAGATCTGATTGGTAGGTTATGTGTGCCAATTATGAGGTATCTTGAGGAAGGTCTAACTTGAATTGGCCTGTTTCATTGGATAGGTCGATTTAACTGGACTTAGGTTGAACTGGACAGTGTTTGGCTTTAATCTTGTTGAAAGACTGTTATTTTTTAGGTAGCCTGATTATGTTGGTGAATTTGCAGGTTGTTGTCAATTGTCTGCATGCATTGCAGGAGATCTGGACCCTAGAGGCTGCCACTTCAGAGGCAGCAGCAAGGGAGATTGAGACACTGTATAGCAAGCAAGTGGTATTTTACCTGCTAAACAGGTGACTTTCCACCTGCCTTGAGCTTTTGTTGGCAACACTCCCTATGTGCATTTACTTGAATTGTTGTATACTCTTTTTTTTTTGTAATTGCAGGATCAAAGAGTTCAGTGAGTGGGCACAGTGCCTTGTTCTTGAGTTGGTGTCAAAGTTCCTACCATCTGATAATAATGAAATTTTTGACATAATGAACCTGCTTGAGGATAGACTTCAGCATGCAAATGGAGCTGTTGTTTTGGCAACAATCAAAGTTTTTCTCCACTTGACAATGTCAATGACTGATGTTCACCAACAGGTGCACAGTTTGTTACACCCATTTTATTTCCAGAGATGTAGGGTATGATCTTTTGGGCTACGGCTTATGGCTTTTGACTGTTCGCGAGATAGAGAAACTCACATGCGATTTTGGTCGATATAAATGAAGTTGTTGCAATGTCTACTATAATTGACCTGTAGACTCCGTTTTAAAAAGACACTTCGTTTGAAAGATAATTAATGTAGACAAGCGGCTTTTAGAAGCCAAAAAGAAGAGCTCCGTATCACTTCTATCCCACTGTTATGCAACCAGATCCACTGAAAATGTCATTTCACATAACTGTCAGCCATAGATAATGCTGTTCTTTGGAAGTTCATATGGTCTGCAAATTTCTTCATTCTGAGGACACGTGATCAATGGATTTATCATGCTTCTTTGTTAAATATACTCATTTTTGGTGTACTGTATGGTTTCCATTTGTGATGTCAGTATCATACACTTCTCAAGAAAGACGCGACCTTGGTCTAGAATCTTTCTAATCTCTGTTTGCATCCTCCATTTTAGGTTTATGAGCGTATAAAAGCACCGTTGCTTACTCTGGTAGGTGCTGGGAGTCCTGAACAATCATACTCTGTGCTATGTCATTTGCATCTTTTGGTGATGCGTGCTCCGATGTTATTTTCTTCAGACTACAAAAGTTTCTACTGCCAGTTTAGTGATCCTTCTTATGTGAAGAAGCTGAAACTTGAGATGTTGACTGCTATAGCAAATGAGAGCAACACCTATGAAATTGGTATAGCAGATATCCAGTTTCCACTGACTATATGCCATATATCGTAACGTATGTGATATATTGTTAGTCCTTAGTTGCCATTATTTTTTCTAAAATATTCGTATGGTTTTTTTTATACCAGTAACTGAGCTGTGTGAATATGCTGGAAATGTTGACGTACCAATTGCAAGAGAGGCTATCCGGGCAGTTGGAAAAATAGCGCTGCAGCAGTACGACGTGAATGCTATTGTGGACAGGCTTCTACAATTTCTTGAAATGGACAAGGATTATGTGACTGCTGAAACTCTTGTAAGTTTTCTTAATGCTAGTTATGCTGTCGGTCCTTAAGTCAGGATGAAATCTTGTAGGATTATATTCAACTCTGTGTCTCTATGTTCCTGACTAAAAACTTAAATGCAGGTCTTGGTGAAAGATCTTCTGAGGAAATATCCTCAATGGAGCCATGATTGTATAGCAGTAGTTGGAAATATCAGTAGCAAAAATATTCAGGAGCCAAAAGGTAAAGCGGCTCTCATATGGATGTTGGGAGAATATTCACAAGACATGTATGATGCTCCATACATTCTTGAAAGTCTTGTTGAAAACTGGGATGAAGAGCACTCTCCTGTGGTACTAGCAACTTACCCTTGTTTTCTGTTGGTCATATTTGGCCATTAGTTTAAGATGCATTCTGCCATTAATCCACTGGCTGAAATTATCTTCTGTGGTAAAAAAAAGTGGACTCTTCTGTTTGCCCTATATGCATCCCAAAATTTTGTTTTGACAGTAATGATATGATCATACGGCACAGTCTTGGATTATCTAATGGTAGAGTACATATCTTAGATAAAGGCTAAAGCATTAAATAAGAACTGGCGTAAATATTAATCGTTGCTGGGTTTAATGTAAGGTCGTAAGCTGACTTTTCCATTTGTAGAGGGTAGAGACTAAAGTTGAATGCCTCACTATAAGTCAGCGGATGAAGGGTATCAGGACAAAGGTTTCATGAGTGAAATTCACATCTTAGTTCACATTAAACCTAAGGATGACTCTCTTATCTTTTTTTTTTTTTTTGCATTGTCATCTTGGACCTAGTAGGCTATCCAACATTATTGTAAGATTCTATGCCTTTTCTTTAGATTGTCATATGCCAGTAGCTAGTAGCTACTTGTTGAGCTCCACATCATTTTACCAGTGATATTGTATTCTGCAGGTTCGCTTGCATCTCCTAACTGCGGTGATGAAATGTTTCTTTAAGAGACCACCAGAAACGCAGAAAGTATTAGGAGCTACATTAGCTGCTGGTCTATCTGACACTCACCAGGTCAGAATTGATTGTCTTTTTCTACGATAATAGTCAGATTATGAAAGAATCAAGCTCACAGGCACTCAAAACATTCATGAGAGCAAGGAAACAAAGTGGTAGATTTAAAAAGACTCGGTAAACAAAACTACACTTGCGAATGCTAAGAGAGAGAGAGAGAGCACACAGCGGATGGGACGTGAGAACTGCTCACTACTTTTCATTGCTTTGTTACTCTTATTTAAAGCATAAAACCACTCTCTCCTACATGCAGGGAATGACTAGCATTAAATGCCCCATGCAGCACTACCATACTACATGCAACACGTTCACACATACACACATACACTGAACTCTTGCATGCAGACTCAACGCCTCCAACTGCACATCTCATGCGCTGAAGACTCGCTCTTCTCCACTACGTGAGACTAGGACTCCATTTGGCTCGCATCATTCCATGATCCCTGAAATGCGGCAACAATTATTGACTAAATCCAATAACACACGCATATGCGCACAACTACTGGCTTTACTTGACTACCGATCCGCTCACTTCACTGCCGATCTGTCCACTACCGCCATGACTCCACACATGCAACTCTTTTGGACTTAGCTCACTACTACTCTATACGGCAACAAAATAAAACGTGTAACATAAATAAACATGATGAACACATAGACAACAAGATTAGTTCCAACAATCATCCCTCTAATCTTATTGTCATTATTTGAGCACATCCTCATTGAGCTTCAGAGTAGCGCCGGTCCGTCATCCACGTCCGCCGCAACGAAAAGTGCCTTATTCTTCACCACCTTCCTCAGCTCAGGACATTCCCAAGAGTAGTGCCCGTAGTTCTGGCAATTGTAGCACCGAACCTTTGCCTTGTCAAATGTGCCCTCATTCTTGCTATTTTTCTTCATGCGTGCTTTCCACTCCTCTATGAGCAGCAAGCGGCCACCTATTTCAGTCTCGTTGTTATCAATCTCATACCTCTTCTCCACGGACTTGAGACGGCCGGTGAGCTCCTCGACGGACAGCGTGTCCAGGTCAATCAACTGCTCGATTGCGATGGCCACCTGTGTATATTTGGGAGGAACAACATGAAGAAATTTCTTTACCACCGTCACCTCTTCCATCGTGCTCTTGAGAGTACGGATGATGTTGACGAGGCCTATCAGCCGCATGGCAAAATTGTCCAGGGACTCGCCTTCATGCGAATCAGCTCGAACTCCTTGCGCAGAGACTGCACCTTTGCCACGCGCACACGCTCAACGCTCATGCGCATCGTGCACATAGTCTCCCATGCCTCCTTCGCGGAGTCCTTCGCCGCCAATGTTGCCAACATTTCCGGCGGCGCCGCTTAGAGGATGGCTGACAACACCATCCTGTCGATCCGGTACTCTGCGTTGCCGGGCTCGACAGCATCCCAAACTCCTTGAGCCTGCAGATTTACCTTCATCAAGAGAGCCCACTCGATGTAGTTGGTACCCATGAGCACAGGGTAACGCACTCGTAGCTCGCGGCTGCCACTATTGCCGTCGACGCCGTCGCAGCGAATCCTAGCAGGTGGTGGTGATCTTGATCCCTCACTCTGAGGCATCGCCACAAGATCGACACAACATGGCTCTGATACCAAATGAAAGAATCGCAAGCACACAGGCACTCAAACACTCATGAGAGCGAGGAAACAAAGTGGTAGATTTAAAAAGACTCGGTAAACAAAACTACACTCGCGAATGCCAAGAGAGAGCACACAGCGGATGGGACGTGAGAACTGCTCACTACTTTTCATTGCTTTGTTTCTCTTATTTAAAGCATAAAACCACTCCTACATGCAGGGAATGACTAGCATTAAATGCCCCATGCAGCACTACCATACCACATGCAACACGTTCACACATACACTAAACTCTTGCATGCAGACTCAACGTCTCCAACTGCACATCTCATGCGCTGAAGACTCGCTCTTCTCCACTGCATGAGACTAGGACTCCCTCTGGCTCGCATCATTCCATGATCCCTGAAATGCGGCAACACTTATTGACTAAATCCAATAACACACGCATATGCGCACAACTACTGGCTTCACTTGACTGCCGATCTGCTCACTTCACTGCCGATCCGTCCGCTACCGCCATGACTCCACACGTGCAACTCTTTTGGACTTAGCTCACTACTACTCTATACGGCAACAAAATAAAACATGCAACATAAATAAACATGATGAACACATAGACAACAAGATTAGTTCCAACAGATTATTGATATAATTTCTATGAAATGGTGAAAAGAATGTTGCTCTTGTTAAATTGTTACTTCATTGATATAATTTCTATGAAATGGTGAAAAGAATGTTGGCTCTTGCTAAACTGCTACTTCATTGCAGGATGTTCATGACCGAGCACTTTTCTACTACAGGCTTCTGCAATATGATCCTGCTGTAGCAGAGTGTGTAGTAAACCCTCCCAAGCAAGCTGTCTCTGTATTTGCAGATACACAGAGCAGTGAAATCAAAGATCGGATATTTGATGAATTCAATAGCCTGTCAGTTGTATATCAGAAGGTACACAATCTCCAACTTGTAATCATTGACATTTTAAATATTACAAGACCAGTTTAAAAGTAGTAATTTGCTGAGTACTACAAAACAAGTGAATTTTTAAATAATACTGAAATAATGAGTTTGTATAAAAGAATTGTGCAGAAATAGCAGCATAGGAGAGATTAAGTCATGTCCTTTAAACTAAGTGCTTTGCTGGATTGCAGTCTTCAACAAAGTTGGTTAGAGACAATAATCAGCATTTTTCCGAACCCTTGTCTTGAGGCAAGTTGAGTTCATGTGACTCAAATAGAATTCTGAATTCATGCCACTCATGTGAGGATTTTATGTTTGATTCCTTTATCAAGACATGTACTTGTTTATATCTTCATGATAACATGGTTAGTGCTTCAACTGCTTTCTATAGTGGTGGGTGTCAAGTGATCCCTTCATGTTATGCTTTCCGCAGTTAATGTAAATGCATCCCTTGGATGACTAGGATGAAAAAACTCTATTATGTGTTGTGTGGTTATTACAATTTACAAATGCTGGTTAAGATTATAGCATCTCTCTCTAGCAAGTCAGGTACTCAAATACAGTTATATATATAATTGTTCAAAATATACATGAAAAGTATCAACCTCTCCTATGCATTTGGCAGCCATCTTACATGTTTACGGATAAGGAGCACCGGGGACCATTTGAATACTCAGAAGATCTTACAAACTTGACTGTTGGGGCAGATGCTTCAGAAAACGTCATTTCTGCCCAAAGATATCAAGAAAATGATAATGATCTTTTGCTAAGTACTTCAGATAAAGAGGATAATGGTACAGCTGCCAGCAATGGTTCTTCCACCTCTACATACAATGCTCCTTCCGACTTGAGCAGTCCTTCATTGCTAAGTTCACAAACACCAGCTGAAGCTTCACCAATAAATCCTGGTGGGCCAACATATTCCTCACAATCAAACTTCAGTCTTGATGACCTCCTTGGGCTTGGTGTTCCAGAAGCCCCTGCTGCTCCACCACGTCCAGCACTGACCCTCAACTCAAAGCCTGTGTTGGATCCTGGTACATTCCAGAGGAAATGGGGCCAGTTGGCATTATCCCTGTCGCAGGTATGTTACTTCAAGTTTTTGTCCCTGCATTATCTGATTATTAGTACCGCAACATACTCACGTAGCCTTTTCTCATTGCGTGGTCAAGTTTCTCATGATTTTAGCTAAGTGATCTACTGCATGAAAATCCTGGGTGCTGCTATTGTCTTATACTTTGTGTCTTCCTATGAAAGTCATCTCAGATGAGGAGTCTGAAATTAGCAGTTCTATATTCTGAGCAGTGATTTTGACTGGTTTAAGATTCTTATGATTTTGTTATAATACATGTAAATTCTTGGTGCTTGTTTTGTCTAATACACGTGACTTCTCCTGAAGTTCATCTGCGATGGAAAAGTCTGAAATTAGCAGTTCTATGTTCTGAGCAATGATTTTGCCCTCCTGATCTTTATAAATTATAAATATTCTTCCCTTTGTGCTTAACAGGGACGTTCGTTAAGCCCACAAGGAGCAGCATCATTGAAGAATCCCCAATCACTCATTCGCCATATGCAAAGCAACTACATTCAGTGCATTGCTTCAGGTGGTCAGCCTCCAAACTACAAATTCTTTTTCTACGCTCAGAAAGACGGGGCTACTGCTTTCTTCCTTGTAGAATGTATCGTCAACACGGCATCAGCCAAGGCACAGCTCAAAATTAAGGCTGATGACGGGACAGCTGCTGAGGCATTTTCTACTTTGTTTCAATCAGCCTTGTCCTCATTTGGGCTTTCTTGATCCTGGGCATTTTCTATGTCTTGGTCGTAGTATGTCTGCAGTCAGCTATCCTCGCACTTAAAGTAAAGCCTTTTCAGTAGACTTTTAATCGGAATGTTGGGGAATGAGATGAATTTTTCTGTCCAACGGCATGGCAATACTAGCAGATTTATCAGGGAGAACACTGGAGTTTTGTGAGGATATTTATGTTCTCTGTGTGGAGGAACTATGCATTGTATATTTCATCTGGAGAGGTATTACTGGAGGTGAATAGCACCTCCTTGTTCGCCGATGTAAAGACTACAGATACAACCTCCTTTTTCGCCGATGTAAAGACTACAGATACAACGCTTCTGTATGTTATTTTTACTTGCACAGCAATAAAGTTCCTTTCATTTTACCATTTTATTGTGGAGTACATTGACTGAACGACATGTATGAAGCTTGCAATGCTGAGTAGAACGTGTTTACTATAAATTGTTGTTGCTAGGTGGTTGCTGCCTATCCAAGAGTGGCCGGTACAAATTTAAGGTCAAAGTTCATAAACAGGAATAATAATGCTAGCTGCAAATGTATCATAGATGATTATGAAAAAAAGCTGAGGCATGATGTTCGCTGCAAACACAAGTTCGTTCTTTTTTTAAAAAAAAAATCTTGATCTGATCACAACTATCAACTGGTGTCTCACAACAACGAAAATTAACTGATTAGCTAAAGCATCAATCAACAAACATTCACACGGGGGCTCCGTAAGCTGCAGCCTGCAGCAAAGTTTCTAAACATTCATACGACGGCTCCGTAAGCTGCAGCAAATTTTCTCCTAGCACCGTTTATTGTTTATGGCTTCCCTTCAAAATGGTTCATTGGGACAGCTTTTTTCAAAGCGGTAGCCATAAGCCATGTCCAAGCCAACCACAATTCACAAGCACACATGAAGACATACAAGGCACACTTACGAATCGCATACAAGCACCAGCACCAAATTCTGAGCGAAAATTCCAAATTTCCAACGATTCGCTCCAGATGTATGCTGAAACTATCCAGATTAGACAACACAATAGTAACCGTACTTTCTTACTATTCAATCGAACACACCGGACACGAGCATCAGGCAGAGAGAGCATATAGCGCTCACAAATAACACAGAAAATTCTCCATACCATCACATTAATAGCGGATCCATAGAACCTCAGATTAATAACACGATTTGGTCCAATACTATTGGATGTCTCCGAAGAGACATCCGGCCATATAACATTTTTAGACTCAGAGCAAAACCTCAAAATTCCCCTCAAGCATCAAGAACTCACCCACCCCGATCCAAGAAACAGCAAGAACAGGTACAACTTATAAGCTAGTAAAAGGAGATAAATCGATCGCATCTAGGCCTTGCCGGGGATCGGATCAGACGGGGGAGAGGAGCTGGGCGATGGAGGGCTTGGGCTCGGAGTTCATGCCGATGACGATAATGAGCGGGATGAAGCCGTAGTGCGCCGCCACCTTCGCCTTCTTCATCGTCCACGTGCTCCACTCCTTCACGAACCGCGTCGCCGCCGCCGCCGTGGAGGACTGCTCCTCCTCGGCCGCAGGCGATCCCTTCTTCCCGCCCTTGCCCTTCGGCTTCGGCTTCAGCGACGGACGCGACGCCATGGCACCTCCTCCGGATTCGATTCGATCCGATCGCTAGACAAAAACCCTAGGGCTGTGCCGCTGTGGGGATGTGTTGGTCTGGGGTTTGATCTGATGCGGTGTTTCGGGGAAATATCGGCTGGTTAGTGGGCCAATTCCTCTGGTTTGGTTAGGTCTGGTCTCGGGAGACCTAATGGATCCTGAAAGGCCACTGTGTTATTGGGCTCGGGTTTTGACAGAACTTGGGCAAACATTTTCAAAGGACATGGCTGGACATTATGGACAGCGTCTGAAAGGATCCAATCAATCAATTTATGAATCAACGCCAGAAGGACCAGAACCCTCTTTGAGTCCATAGGGCAAAGAATTGCAATTAAGCATCTATATTTTGCTATTTGCATTCCAGTTAGACGAGATATATATATATATATATATATATATATATATATATATATATATATATATATATATATATATATATATATATATATATAAAACAGGGGCACCATGGTGCCTAGGCTCCATGATTAAGACTTTCCATCCATGACTGGGACTTTCCATTCATAATTAAGACTTTCCATCCTGATATTATATATCATTGCACTTGCACGCATCTAAAAGCAATCCAAAGGCAGTGAGGTTTGGTGCCCGGGCACCCTGGTGTCCTATTTCAGCGTACACACACACACACACATATATATATATACATACATATATACATACATATACATATATACATATATATATACACATATGTGTATATGTGTGTGTGTATGTGTGCGTGTATGTATGTATGTATGTATGTATGTATGTATGTATGTATGTATGTATGTATGTATGTATGTATGTATGTATGTATGTATGTATGTATGTATGTATGTATGTATGTATGTATGTATGTATGTATGTATGTATGTATGTATGTGTGTGTGTGTGTGTATGTGTGTGTATATATATATGTATGTGTGTGTGTGTGTGTATATGTATATATGTGTGTGTGTGTGTGTGTATGACACTGAAATGGGGCACTATGGTGTCTGGGCACTAAGCTTCCCTGCCTTTGGATCGCTTTTAGATGCGTGCAAGTGTAATGGTATATAATATATCAGACAAATCCGTTAACATTCATTAATTGGGAAAGGCATTGATTTGGAAAGTAAGCCATTGATTTGGCATGCTGAATCAATCATTGATAGAAAAGTCTTAATCATAGATAGAAGGTTGATCATGAAGCCCAGACATCATGGTGCCCTAGTTAATTATACTACCATGGAAGCCTCTTTTCTACTCCCGGATGTACTTACACCCTATGTTGTATCTCATAACGTAGGAAGTATCTCACGTAATGGAGGGTATGTACGTGTAGTATACAAGTATTCAAGACCATCTAGATGGTATGAGCAATTTTCAGAGGTAGTATGTACATTTTTTCGACATACTTCTTTTTATGTGCGTATATGAAGGTATTTACAAAATACGCTAAAACTATAGACTCCCTTGCAATTGTTTTGTGTGGTTCACATTAGAGTATCCTATAATTAGTATACGAGTATACCTAAAGTGATAAATAAGTATTTGTTTAGGTGGTATATTAAATATGGGTGTAATTACACCCGGAAGTAAAAAAGGTATTTTTCTTGTATGTATGTATGTATGTATGTATGTATGTATGTATGTATGTATGTATGTATGTATATATGTATATGTCTATATGTATATGTACCCATATACATATATACATACATATAAATATAGGACGAGTGTTTCATGCACCATGCTGCCTAGGCACCCATATCAATACCCGTTGATTTGCTTTGAGATTCGCAACGTTTGATGTGGGTATCTTCATATACCCATAAAAAAGTATATTTGAGATGTCAAACTCCGAAAAAATTAAATTCAACTTTAGTTTAATTAGTTTGAACTATTTTTATGGTATATACTCACTGTAGTCGCATTGAATTCAAAAGTAGTTCAAACTAGTTTGAACTGAGTTCAAAACTTACTTACCATAAATATATTAAGGGTATAAAACATTTTCATACCCAAACTCAAAAAAATTATCAATCATACACGTGTATCGGATGTGGGTGCCTTACGTAATTTTCCTATAAATATATACATATACATATATATATACATACATACATATATATACACATATACATATATACATATGCATACATATACATGCATACGTATATATATATGTACACACACACACACACACATATATATATATGTATGTATGTATGTATGTATGTATGTATGTATGTATATGTATATGTATACTAGCTGAATACCCGAGCGCTGCTACGGATTTTTAAAATTTATTATACTACATGTTCTGAAACTCACGGGTGGTAAAAATTTTTAGAATATGCATACAAACATGTTCTAAAAGTTTTAAAATTCGTCAAGTAAGTCGGAAGCCATCGATTTCACCTTGTGGTCGTAAATCGATTACCCGACCGGCTCAGCCCCGACTTTGACCATGGCCCTTCGACGTCGATCATGACCCCCTTCAACCACGGTGTTGACTTCGACCATGGATTTTCGACTTCGACCTCGGCCCCCTTCGACCACGGCCTCGACATTGGCCACGGCGTCGACTTCAACCATGGCCCCGATTTCGACCATTGCCCCCTTCGACTTCGACCACTGCCCTCTTCAACCACTGTCCCCTTCGACCACAGCCCTTCGACGTCGACCACTTCCCCCTTTGACCACGGCCCCCTTCGATCACGGCTTCGATTTCGACCACCACCCCCTTCGACCACTGTCCCCTTGGACCATGGCCCTTTGATGTCGACCACTTTGTCCTTGAACCACGGATCTTCGACTTCGACCACTGCCCCCTTCAACAACTGTCCCCTTCAACCACGACCCTTCGACCACAGCACCGACTTCGACCACTACCCACTTCGCCTTCGACCACTACCCCTTCAACCACGGCTTCGACCACGGCTCTTCGACTTCGACAACTACCCCCTTTGACCACGGCTTCAACTTTAACTACTGCCCTCTTCGACCACTGTCCCCTTCGACTATGACCATTCGACGACCACAGCCCTTTGACATCGACTACTTCCCTCTTTGACCGTACCCTGTTGCCCGACTGCCAGCACCAGCCCGCTCAACCCTAATTTCGACCATGAAACTTCGACGTCTACCATAGCCCCCTTCAACCACGACATCGACTTCAACCATGAATCTTCGACTTCAACCTCGGCGCCCTTCAACCCGGCGTCGACTTCGACCTCGGCCCCCTTCCACTATGGCTTCGACTTCGACCACTGTCCCCTTCAACCATGACCCTTCGACGTCGACCACTTCCCCCTTCGATCAAGACCCCCTTCGACCAAGGCATCGACTTCGACCATGGTGTTGACTTCGACCATGGCCCTGACTTCGACCACGGCCCTCTTTGACTTTGACCACTTCCCCCTTCGACTTCGACCACTTCCCCCTTCAGCCACTGTCCCCTTCGACCACGGCCTACTTCGACCACAGATCTGCTCCCTTTGACCATTGTTCCCTTCAACAATGGCCCTTCGACGACCAAGGCCCTTCGATGTTGACCACTTCCCCCTTCGACCACGGCCCTCTTCGACCACAGCTTGGACTTCGATCATGGATCTCTAACTTCGACCATGGATTTTCGATTTGAACCACTGCCTTCTTCAACCACTATCCCCTTCGACCACGACCCCTCGATATCGACCACTTCCCCCTTCGACCACCACTTTCACTTCGACCATGGATATTTGACTTTGGTCATGGCTCCTCAACCATGGCTCCCTTCTACCACGGCACCGACTTTGACCATAGATCTTTGACTTCAGCCACTACCCCCTTCAATTTCGACCACTGCCCCCTTCAACCACTGTCCCTTCGATCACGACCCTTTGACGTCGACCACTTTCCTCTTCGCCCACGACCCCCTTCAACCACGGCTTCGACTTCGACCAGTGCCCCCCCTCTTTGACTGTGCCCTATCGCCCGAATGCCCGTGCCAGCCTGCTCAGCCTACCCGACCTGCTCGGCCCTGACTTCGACCACAACCCTTCGACGTCAACCACAGCCCCCTTTGACCATGCGTCGACTTCGACCACAGATCTTCAATTTCGACCTCAACTCCCTTCGACCACGGCCCCGAGAGGCTCACTAGGCATGCGACCGCTGGGCGGCAGCGGCGGGGGAGAGCCACGTGAGCGGGCATAGGAAGAGGAAGCCACCGTTGCCGCCACATGGCACCGAGCAATGGCAGCAGCAGAGGCGGGTGCGGCAGGGGGAGGAGAACCGTGGCAACGCAGCGCCGTGGGGGGTGGTGCGAGGAGGGAGCAGGGGACGGCCATCGGATCCAATGGCCGTCGTCTACGAGCGCCCGTCTCTCGGATCCACCGGCCACCATCGATTGCTGCATTCTAGATCCATCGGCTGCTGTCGCTGAGCAAACCTCTCAGATCCACTGGCCACCATCGCCGAGCGCCCTTCTCTCAGATCCACCAACAACTATCGCCGATCGTCATGCCGCCTCACGGTTCCCACCAGTTTGGCCCGTTGGTCGAAGGGAGGAGGGAGAGGGGAGATGGGGTGGTGGCGGTGGGGAGATGCCCGATGGGCGGCGAGGAGGGAGAGAGGAGATGAGGTGACGGGTCTGCGAGGGTGAGAATGTGGGAGAGAGATCCAGAGAGAATGAAATAACAGAATAACCAAAGGTGGAAGTGAAGAGGAAGGACAGTTAGTGCGAGAGAGATGGGATATAGATGGTTAAAATTCCTGTGTTTAGATCGGATGGCTGAGAAAAGAGGAGGGAGAACGCACCAACGACCACCAACTCACATTTTTAAAGAGTAGAGATGTACGTATGTATGTGTGTGTACATATATGTATATGTATGTATATTCGGGTATGCTTATCAAAATCCTTCCACTAATGTCACATGTAACGTCGGAGTTTCCAACAAAAGGAAAAAAAGTTAAAAAAGAGAGGAGGCAATCCTAAGCAACACTACCGTTACCGTACCGTACTGATGTAGATGTGCCTGAGCACATGCATGCATCTGAACCTAGGAACCACGCCCAAACTAGCTCGGTGGGGGCACGCACATATTCACTCACCCCCACCTTTCGGAACGAATCGGTACGATACCATTACAATCCCCCGAAAGATCCAAACCCGTCCGAGTCACAGCCCGACCCCGCTGTCTTTGCTAGTACCGACAAGCGATCGACACATCGGGAACAGGCGTCAAATCACCGAACACAACTGGCGCACGCCCACGGAACCGCGCGCCGCCGGGCTCGGCACCACCACGTCCCTCCCCGCGCTGCGTGCGTCCACCACCCGCCAGCCCAGCGCGCTTCGGCTTCGGCACAAGATGCGCGCGCGCGGTTGCATCCCTGGACTTGCCTGCCGACGCGCGCGCGCCGTCCCGCATGCACAAAAACGCGCCGAAAACCATACGCGAACCGTCGCATCCCCATCGCCAACCCCGCCCACGCGCCGCGATATCGCGGCGCCCCAAAGCGCCCGCCCGTTCACACTTCGCACCGGCCAGCCAGGCCGACCCCGCACCCGATGCCGGGCCGCGCTCGCGCCACAGGCTCCGCGCGTCGGTAGACGATTCCTCCCGGTACGATGCGCCCCACTACGAACTCGCCTCGTGTGCTCGAGTGGGTTCCGTTAGATTTGGGTTTGGACGGGTCGAATCGGGGCGCGAGCGCGACGGGCCGGGGTAATCGCGCACGTGCACGGGCGGACATGGGGTCGGGAGAGGAAAAGCGACGGGGACGGGGAGCGGGAAAGTTTGACCGCGCGTGGCTAGGGGCCCTGCGCCATCGATCGACGCCGAGCCTAAGACGTCCGTCCGGGACAACTGTGACGGGACGGGACAACTGTGCGGCCACGGCCGCTTGTGCTGTACTGTACCGCTGTACCGGACGCTCGTTCGTGGTGTGACGGGAAGCCAGCCGCACATATGCTGGCCGGGGACCCGCCGGGAGGTTGTGTGGCTCGGCTAGCCTGCGAGGAGGAGTCCTGCTCGCTCCAACTGCATGGGTTGCGGCGCCGGCCGTTTTTAAAGAGTCGGTCAGCCTTCGCGAACATCTTTTCGTATTTAATTTTTGGATTTTAACTTTAAACCGTGTGATTGTCTACAAATAAAACGTGATAAAGGGCAGATAGGTGTTACTTATCTTTTTATTTGTTTTAATATTAATGTTATTTTTGTTAGAGGAAAAATTATAAAAACATTGCTAGTGATTTAATTGCTGGTGGAAAAAAAAAGTCTAGTTCCACACGATGGAAACAACTTACGGCATACAGGCTCTAGCTTGATTTCTAGCACCAATTCATTGGCTTTCGCATTGTCACAGCCTAGTCCACAAAAAACAATGTGAGAGCCGTGATCAGATATGATTGGTGTGACTAGCTAATCATAGTACTACGAAACATTCTGGATCGATGGGGAAGGGCAAAGTGTGTGTTTATATATATATATATATATATATATATATATATATATATATATATATATATATATATATATATATATATATATATATATATATATATATATATATATATATATGTGTGTGTGTGTGTGTGTGTGTGTACGGTAACACTATTCAGTACCCATGTGCACACTACGCGTACATCCTGCAGTCTGGCTTTCTAGTGCGTGAATGTTGATTCGGCAGTAACTATTACACATGAAGTTATTGTCACCAGCTAGGCCAAAAGTTATCACTCATGCAATAAAAAGTTAGTCTATTACACAAGAAGTTATCATCGTTTACTTAGCATCGAAACATATTCAACATGATAGCACAATGGCGCAAACGGATCACAGATCAGACTTACCATGAAATAGTTATTGTATTTTTTAGCTTGTAAACAAGATAAAAAAACCCCTCAAGTCAAATTTACTGCTGCATGCATGTGATAATTTAATAGATTCAGTCGTGAGAAAAGTTATTGCCTATTGTGCGTGAAGTTAGTGCTTGTTGTGAGGAAAGTTATTACCTGCTGTGTACTATGAGCGAAGAGAGAAGAGGATAAATATATTTGACTTGTGATTTTTTATCTTGTTTACAAGCTAAAAATATAATAACTCTTTCACCAAAAGTCCAATCTACGAACCGCTCGCACCACTGTATTTGAAATTATGAGCTTAACAAAACAAGGTAAATGTTGAATATGTTTTGACACTTCAAAATTCGTGTCATATAAAGTTACTATCGTGTATGAGTGAAGTTACTGTCAAATATATATAGAGTTACTGCCAGTTTTATAGTGTCACAATGGACAGTAACTCTACATGTATTTGGCAATAACTTCACTCAGACATGGTAGTACCCCTTTAATAATGTTGTTATACCTCTTTATCTATTTGAGTATACTCTAATAATGATTATAAGATACTCTAAAGTGAGTTCCATGAAAAATTTCATGAAAAATCCATTTTTATAGCATAATTTATGTATGTACTCCTTTTATACATGGAAAAGCGTATATAGCAAAAATAAATGGCTCTGATGAAAAACTTTCATCCCAATCGCATTGGAATACCTTAGAATTAGTATTTAAGTATACCAAAAGTGATAAAGAGGTATAAAATAATTGTTTAAGTGGTATATTGAAAGTGTAAGTATGTACTCCTACGAGTACAAAAAGGCTTCCTACACACAGATACATATATACATACATACACTCCTAATCCTCTCAAAATGTTTTAATAGCACATTACAATCTAATTAGTTAAACTATTTGTATGTGTTGAGCGTAATATTTTTATTAGTTTATATATATGAATAAGTTCATATAACACCCTCAACTTTGTTTCAAAGTTTGTTTAGCATCTCAAACAATGAAATTAGATATTTGACTCTCAAACTTTGTAATCCAGTTTAAATAACATCTTGACTTGGATTCGTATGGTGGTATTACCCGTGTGGCATGATAAGTGAGCGGTTTTGCCATGTAAGATTACATGTTGGCCAAGTTAGGTCAGTGACATGTGTGGCCCACAAGGACTTCTCTCCTACTGAGCTCACAACCTTGCTTCACAGCCACCCCCTGTAGTTATCTCCCTTTATGTTTTGATTAGGTAGAGAAGGCCCTATGGGTCCCACTTGTCATCCATCTAAACTTGATCATCATGTCATCCTACGTGATAAAACAGTCCATTCATTAAGCCACACGAGTAATACCACCATCTGAAATCAGGTCGGTGTGTTATTTGAACTGGATCACAAGGTTCGAGGGTCAAATGTGTGGTTTTATAATTCGAATTGCTGGGCGGACTTTCGAGCAAAATTCGAGGTGTTATATAGACTTTTCCCCTTATATATAAGCTTTGCGGAAAAAACGAGGTTCACTGATTTTTAATTTTGGGCAAAATAGGGGCCAGATTATTTTAAACAGTACTCCACTGTTGCAAAATCTCCATAGCACTGTTTAGTAGCATGAGAGCTATAAATATTCTTTGTAGTTTGTACGGCAACACAATAATCAAGTTCCAAGCTAAAAGTTGTATCTATTACAGTACTGTAATTTGAACTACGAAACTATATTTATTTTGGCCACACATATACAAGTGCCCCATAAATTCTCGAAGAAATTGAGAAGGGAAGAGAACTATTTACCGCATTAGACCACATCACTCAAATTTAAATAATAGAATAATAAGCAATAGCTATAAGGTATAGTAGCTTCATCATATAAAATTATCTATATTAGATGATTACATTCGGGAAAAAATGTATTAAACTTCGCTAGATGAAAGCGGTAAGGAGAAAAAGTGTCTGTGATTAGTAAGCCAATTTTCTAGTAATTCAGTATAAATAAAAAACATGCAGTTGAAATATGTTCGATGTAGACAACACAATACAGGATTTCTGCCAACTTCTCATTGGACCTTGAGATCAATGCTCAGTTGTGTATAGGAATGCAAACGGATCGAATACGGACAGATAATGTCTTTACCATATTTGTTTTTATATTTTTTTCTTGAATGCGGATACGAATACGGATACCTTAGATACGAATACAAATATGAATAATATGGAATACAGATACGGAGTGAATATGAATTGAAACGAATACGGTCACGAATATTTATCGGAACATGAAAACCCCCTTAAACTATACATCCAAAATCAATGAAAACATATAAATAGTTTATCTTGTCAAAACATTCATACAATCTAAACAAGCATAAGTATTTTTATTCATAATAGTCATACCGTTGTACAGATTTTAAATCTTCAAGTGGCAGTTAATTTTTTCTAAAGTCCTAAATAATTCTTAATGGATTTATACCATTTACATGTGACTAATAAATTAATTAAGTATTTAAATTTACATAAAAATGATTTAAACGGGAGTACATCAATTTAATCGGTACAAATTTTAATCCACCGATAATATAAAATTAATTTTTTTAATAAACATAAATATTTGCTAGTGGTGTTTGTAATTTAATATGACTAAGGAACCTAATGCCTAATGGTAATGGAGGCTTATGACTTAGTTAGGCTAGTGGGCTGGTGGCAGGGGAGATGAGAGAGGCTGACTTGGGCTGGACAATGTTGGGCTGAAATCCCGGATATCCGTTTTCGTATTATTCGGATCATCCGTATTCGTATCCGTATTCGCCGGATATCGGACCTACTGTATTCGTATCCGTATCCGACAAAAAAATCTGTATTCGTATCTGATCCGAGAATTATCTGAAGAAAATCCGATCCGACACAATCCGTGTCCGTTTTCATTCGGATCGGTTGAAAAATATCCGATCCGTTTTTATCCCTAGTTGTGTAGAGTAGCAAGGCTCTTAATTTCTTAAATTTTAAGACCACATGAAACTCTTCCTTAACAAGTGAAGCTGTATATATGTAGTTTGGCAGCTGTACAGTGCACGTGGTACGTACTGTGACTGCCGAACGTCCATGCTCCAACTATACAGCTTTATACGTATGGATGTGATTCTTCAAAATGGTACTCGTATTGCATGTGTAAGTAAAGAAAGAGGTCTACTGTACTATACAAAGCCATTTAGAGAACCCCTCATGAAAAAAACATTTGAACTCGCATCCACATAGTGTCAAAACTCTTGGCTGGAGCCTAGCTAGCTAGACCGTAGAGGACTAGGGGTATATAAGAGAGTTTTTATTATTCTTAAAAAAGTTATTAGGAGGTATCGGTACCACATACTAAGAAATATTACAAATTTATATAAAATTTAATGATGAAATACCGATACCTCTTGCTAGTTCTAAGGATCTAAACATGTCCAGTTGAGAGCCAGTGTCGATCATTCAGCAGTAATCTGCAGTATATGCACTCAAAAAATCATAGTACAGGGCGGCAGGACGCCCTACAGTTTACTCTGACACCGATCTTAAATACCACCCTGATAATGAACACATGCAAACAGAATCTGAAACTCTGACTTCACTGATAGATCGACTCACATCGTTAAGAATTGACTGGTACTATATACTACAAGAACTTGGAGTACTTCCCTCTCGTCACAAATTTATATTGTTTTGAGATACATGCAATTAAACAGTTAAAACATTAGCTATTAATATCATTTTAAATATTTATATTAGATACATGAAATTTATATTTATATGTATAGATTTATTTCAAAAAAGTATTTTATAATATTATAATTTTATTAGATGCTATAATTATATTGTAATAAAAATTAATAGTCAGAATTGTATTTTAAAGATAGTGTCAATGTTTAAAATGATATGTATTTGTAATTAGAGGAAGTATTATATAACGAAGATCACCCACACAAATTTATATATTCCGCTCCAAAAAAGTCGTATCTTGCGCCTATCCTTGGACGCTTTTGTGAGGAAAAACAACTCAAAAGGGGAAGGCGAGACTAGCTGAAAGAGCCCAGACCCTCCTCATTTCCACGCCTCTCCACCCTTTACACACTTAGCCAGCTGCCATACTCCCACATGTCGTCTGGAGGAGGAGATCGTCATGGCCTCTACCACCAGCACGGCCACAGCCACCTCGCCCACGCCGACGGCGCCGACTACGTGTTCAGCAGCAGCAACATGGAGAGCTTCTTCTTCAATCAGCCGGCGGGCGTCGGTGGCGGTGGCGCCGGCGGCGTCGATGAGATCACGCCGTACTCCAGCATCACGGACTACCTGCAGGGGTTCTTGGACCCCACCGGGCTGGTTCGGCACCTCGATGTGCCGTGCCCAGCTCAGGATGCGCCGGTCAAGCACGAGCTGTCGGTCGATGTGATGAGTCACGACAGCCAGGGCACCGGCAGCGCTGCCGGAGAAGGCGTGGCGCTGGTGACGCCGAACTCGTCGGTGTCTTTCTCGTCCATCGACGGGGAGGGAGAGGGCAAGTCTCGCCGGTGCAAGAAGGGCTGGGCGAAGGCGGAGGAGGAGGAGGCCGTGGAGGATGAGAAAGATCAAGAGGATGGGGAGAATTCCAAGAAAGCGTAGGTTCTCATTACTTTGATGCTACCCTATGTGATTCGTCTTGATTTCTTGCTGGAATCCCTGTGGATGCAGGGCTTCAGCTCGGGTGCTTTTCTATATAGTTAGATCTGGTCCTATTATTGCTTAATTGAACGGATTTCCCCCCTCTTTTTTATGCCTTCTCTAGTCTACTACATGGTGTGAGCATTAGGGTTTGCTAGCTAGGATTACTTCTTTAGGGTTCTTGTGGTTGATCAAGAATTAAGATCCGGCTAGCCCCAAGTTAACACCAACTTTCCTCTTCTTTCCTTTTCCTTCTTTGTTTCCGTCCCATTTCCGAGATGACTTTCTGAGATCATGTGGTACTATTCAATTTAATAGACGATGGAAGTACTCTCTAGAAGAGATCTTCCTTGGAATTAATCAATTGTTGTGTGCCATAGCTTCAATTTTTGACCCAATAACTTCACCTTTGAAGATCCAATTAAAGATTTTCCCCTTTTTTAGAAAAGATTCAAAGAAATATTATCATATCTCTAAAGCACCTAAAGCTACTGTAGATCTACAATACCTTTTGCAAAACTTACGCTTATCTTGTCATAACACGTTATCCATAGCTATCTAGCTATATGTTAGGTCTGTACTATAGATCTACAATTCTTCTTGGCGAAACTGGTGCTAACCTATGACATGAAATAGCTACTCCGTCTTTTTAGCTAGTTAGCTAGCCTGTACTAGCTCCAAACAATTCAAGATTGAGCTTGGTTACTTCTGATCGATCTATTCCTAACTGACCTTGCCGCTGCAGGAACAAACCCAAGAAGAAAGCCGATAAGAGGCTGCGGCAGCCCCGCGTCGCCTTTGTCACCAAGAGCGAGGTCGATCACCTTGAGGACGGCTACCGGTGGCGCAAGTACGGCCAGAAGGCCGTCAAGAACAGCCCGTACCCAAGGTACATATACTTGCACCCAGTTGTTACATAGTACGTGTTACTATGCTACACAACAATGGTGTTCAAGTAACTTACCTAGCTGTAACGTAAATCTCGATGCAGGAGCTACTACCGGTGCACGACGCCGAAGTGCGGGGTGAAGAAGCGGGTGGAGCGCTCGTACCAGGACCCCTCGACGGTGATCACGACGTACGAAGGGCAGCACACGCACCACAGCCCCGCCAGCCTCCGCGGCGGCAGCGCGCACCTCTTCATGCCCAATGTGCACGCGCTGCCCCCGCAGCTCATGCCAGGGGGATTCCGCCCGGACCTGGTGAGCCTGATGCAACCCATGGGCGCAAACCCTAACATGTACCTGCCGAGTATACCCCCTCCTCCTCTTCAGCAGCACCACCTCACTGACTACGGCCTCTTGCAAGACCTGTTCCTTCCACAATGCCCAACAACCCATGACTAACTTCTACAAATTAATACACTTAATTAGCTAGCCCTAGTAGACATGATGCTTTCCAAATACTGGAGTTGCGCCAAATGTGACCACCAAGAGTACCTTGAGCTTGCATGGTCTTGGTGAGGGTATTGGTATTAATTAATGGGAGTGTCTATACAACATTCGACTATTTTTTAGGACAAAAACAGTCAGATTTTGAGCCGTTAGATGGAGATCCAAGTCATTTTTTTGGAGGGAGGCTTGTATGAATGGATCCATTGGATGAAGATCTAACGGCTCAGATCAATCTGACTGTTTTTGTTCTAAAAAACAGTCGAATGTTGTATAGACATACACTTAATGAATTTGCAGCAAACTTTCATCTTGAACTTGTGCTTGCATTGCTTCAATTCTCTTCCATTTGTCAATTTCCCCAGACAAATTGAATGGAGTAGATGGAAGCTGGTATTATAACTAGAACGGCTGTGACTTAATTTAGCTCTTATTGTTCTATACCTGTAGACTTCTTGTACATGTACTAGTGTATATCATGTGTACCACATTGACATATTTGGGAGAGAGGAATATTTCATTTCTCCTCGTTGCTGTGGGGAATTGAATATCACGATGCCATCTCGACTGATCTAGCTGCTTGTTCCATGAATGACGGGTGCAGTTTCTTTTGTGCATGTGTAAAACTGGAATCGACAATAATGATGGTGGAAAAGGGGGTTTTGATTGCTTTGGACGTTGATGCACTGAAATGGTTTCTTGTGGGGGTGGGCATAAGATGTGCAGCCTTATCGTCATTGTTTTCTTGTTTGGTAGCAGAAGTTATAATTGAGACGAGAATAAGTAATTGATGGGTGTGTCCGATCTCAGCTAGCTCTACCCGCCGTGTGGTAGTTTTTTTTTTGAAAATCGCTGTGAATTTTGCTCATGAGGCTGTGATTTTGATTCATGAAATACATCTGTGTTTTTTTTCACATTATTAATGTATTTAAATTAGGTATATTATTAGTAGGGTGGTTTGTCCTCTCTAATTATATGATATATGCCAACTGAGATCTATGATGCATGGGTACGTATGGTGATCGAATTATAATTCTTGCATAGTTTCAAAAGTACAGGGATAAATTTGTAAAATTTCAAAAGTACTGGTCAATTCTAGTTTGTTGCAATTTCCTATCCTAATTAGGTTTATAAGCATGGTTCTTTTTCCAGTTAAATTTTTACAGTTGAAACCTAAAGTTATAGTAGTATCGCGCACCATATATATCCTTCTTGAATTATTTTCTTTTATATGTTCTGTTGTACAAATGCTAAAACACTTGGTACAAATGCTAAAACACTTGGTTTCATGCCATACGGCTGTGGGTGCTGATGCTGAATTGTCTATTGGGGTACGCATGCATGCATGGAATGATAAAAGGTCATGCGCGCGCAAGTTTTTTCTTCAGCACTTTCATTTTATATCTTTGCCACGGTAAAGTTGCACCTTTTATACAGATTGCAGATGTGTGTGTTTCGGTTTTCCTCGTGGTCTAGCTTAGCTGAATTCCCTAGCTAGTTTTGGCAGTCAAGTACGTGCCATCTCCTTGATAACCTCTGCCGTCATTTATGACCAAGCTCCTTTAATTTTATATATATATATATATATATATATATATATATATATATATATATATATATATATATATATATATATATATATATATATATATATATATATATATATATAATATGACGCATCCTGTAAGCTAAGGCATATAGTTAGTCCCCTGTCTACTATACTATTGACCAGGTGCAGAAATTGATAGAATCATTACAACACAAAACCCATGCAGAGACGTTTCTTTAAAATATTAGACTTCCTTGCCGTCTCTCTATAGTTGCACAGACGTTTTTTTAAACGCCACGTAAACATCATCCTATATATCATCGCTATAAATAGAGACATATTATTAAAACACCTCTATATTCTTTGCAATATTCTATAGAGATGTTTTATTATGACTCTAAAGGAATAGAAGTATTTCATAGTGGTGTTAAATTATGTTACTAGCATAGTGCACAATAGAAAAAAAATATAAAAACTATGAATTCTTGCAAACTATTGACCAGGTGTAGAAATTGATAGAATCATTACAACATAAACCTCATGCAGAGATTTTTTTTTAATATAGTGGAGACTTTGTTCCGTCTCCATATAGTTGTAGAGAAGTTTTTTAAAACGCCATATAAGCACTTTTCTATGCATCATCGCTATAAATCTTTGCAGTATTCTATAGGGACATTTTATTATGCCTATAAGGGAATAGAGACATTTCATAGTGGTGTTAAATTATGATATTAGCATAGTGCATCATAGAAAATAAAATCTAAAAAACATACAAATTCTTACAAAGATTGGTACTCGAATACTAGACCTCATGACAAGTATATCTCTTAGACTTATCGCACTAGCCAATTCAACCTCACCATTTCATGTGTTTAGTTGTGCCTCGCGATACTTATAACTTATATGTAGGTTGTTTAACACATATCAACCATAAAAATGCCTTTATATAGTTAAAAGCGTCTTAGAAATACCTTAATTTACACAATAAAAACTTTGGGTGAATAAGAGAGCCTCTTAAAAACGTCTCTATAAGAAATTTTTTTGCATTTGGTCTTGAAACTTCTCAAATTCGCCTCAAAATTGCTCTACAATACCAAAATTTTGAGGTAATTTTTAAAGTGTCTCTAAAAAGCACCTCTAGACTATATAACTCTAATTTTAGAGATAAGTTACAAAGCACATCTAGGAAAATGCCTCTGCTCGGTATTTTTCTTGTAGTGAATTGGTAGGTGTTAGCCTTAGGAAACCAAAAAAAAAGTCAATTCATGCTCACCTGCATTTGTTTAAAAGTACACCATTGAAAGAGTAGGAGTATTTGAAAACAAAAGAAATAAAAGCAACCACCGTTCTTGAAACAAAAAAAAATGCAGGTTTCCAAAAGAAGAAGTAAAACGAGAAATGTAATTAATTATCAATGATAACCACATAATTATTAGACAAATTATTTGACTAGGTGCTTACGCATGTGTGTACTAACTTAAATCCTAGGTTTGGGATTAGACACGCACACAAGTTCACACAGGGGCTAGCTGCTAGGCTATCGCGAGCCAGGGACCCAGGGTATCTACGTACCTAATCTTTTAGCTGTTAGCCCGTTGAGACATGATCACTTATTCGTCCTTGACGCATGCGTGATGTATGACCTGCATATGCTGTAACCATCTCAAATATTGCCGATTTTGATTGCACGTACGGGCACGCAGCAATGCTCCTAGTATTTAATTATAAACAGTTCATTAATTGGTAATTAAGCCCGGGCCTATGAATTACCAGTGCACGTACGTCCTAATCGTGGAAAGATCCAATTGGACAAGTCGTAAGATATGTCAACAATTTAATTCCTAATCCTTGGTTTCACTATATTGGTCTAGTTAATTGTCGTCGTTTTTTTCCACCCTCTTGCGTATCACTGTTTTAATTTAAGTGGAAGAGAATTGAATGGTGAGATCATTTCATTTCATTCAATCTCTACTACTTAAAAAATGAGTTGGTGGTAGTGATTCACCACCCTCTCTTGGTGGTTCATCTTGTATCCCATCATCCTCTCCTTGATTGCTGACATGTTGGATCTGATCTCCCTCGCTAATCGCAAGTCCCAATTGTTGAGAAAAACTGTAGCTCCTACAATTTTCGCCTTCTCCTTGATCCTTCCTCAGTTCCCCTCGCTCCTTGAACAACTGCACATTCCTTGGCCTCCTCCTCGATCCTTTCTCCATTCGCCTCCCATCAACCTAGCCACCACCTTCGACCAGCCCCCTAAGTCCGTGCCGCCTCCCTCGGCTCCATCTTCCCCCCAACCCAGCCGAAGCGGTAGAGAGCTTGGCAACGATGGCGGTAGTGGCGCGTGCAACGGAGGCAAGAGAGAGAGAGAGAGAGAGAAAGTGGGGGTGGTGGCTTATGAGGATGAGGTGTGGGGAAGGGAAAGCAGCGACGTGAGGACACCTCGGTGCGGTCAGGAGAGGGCACCACTGTCGCCTCCTCTCGGTGCTCTCTGTTCATCCTTCGCCTTGTCCTCCAAATGCAGGTGCCCACTCATGCTCACACTGCTCATGTCAAGTAGTTGGTTGTGATTAGATCCACCACTGGCGGCAATGGAGGAATGCAAATCCAACTATGGTAGGCGTGGAGAATGCTGCCGCTAGGGTTAGGACCAGGGTGATGCTGTGGCCACGCTTTAGATCCACGTAGATCTGGGCGCCACTGGCTTCCCCAGGGCGGAGGTTGAGGGAAGACCAGAGGCCACCAGCGAGGAAGGAGGGGTAGGAGATAGCAATGCTGATGGTGGCGTCGACGAGGGCAGGGTGGTCGGGGAGCGGGGAGGATAAGAGGGAGAAGGCACAGGTGATTGCAGTGGTAGGCAGCGACTCCGGTGGAAATGTGGCCTGAAAGTGGAGGGTGTGGAAGATCTATGATGGGGATGGGGCAACAACAGGTAGAGAGGAGGAGGAGGCCTCTAGCTCCTCTCCTCCCATCACTTACCCAGCGTCGCCGCCTCCGTCTCTTCCTCAACACCTCCCATGGCCATCGCAGCTGTCAACACTGCCCCCACACATCGCTTCTGTGTCCTCTCCGCCTCCTTCTCTCCACCGCGATGTTAGCCGCGATGTACTTGGCAGGGGCTGCACAGGTTAGTGGCCTTGAGGGCTGAGGCCCATGAAAGCTGAGTCACAGTTAGGGTTCAAGGTGGACAGAGGTGGCCGTCGATACATTGCCCTCTTCCTCAGCTCCTTGCTTCTAGGCCGGCAATAGGCAATAGCTAGAAACTGGGCAGCGTATCGGGGAGGAAAGTCAGCATCAAGAACTAGGCGGCTACCTAGGCTGCTACTTTACTCCCTTTGCTCCATCCCCTTCAGCTCCAACCTCCAAAGATAAGAAATCTATGGGCTGAAGATTTGAATTTCCTGGTAGTAGAAGTAGTTGGTGCAGATTTACATTTTAGAATATATTAGTGATTGATTCACATAGTAAAACCATTATGCACTTAATCTGTTTAATAAATTGTCGTGGTAGTCTACATTTGGTCTTTGTCTGGTCATGCTTCTGCAACTATCATTATAGGCCTCCATGATCTCTCCTCGTTTGGCCAAATTAATTAGCGCATTTCTTCCCTAGGCAAAGCTGTAAGTTATGTGTGTGTGCATTGTAATTGACATTACACTTGCGCCACACATCCTACTATTCTAATGTGTTTTTTAGGCTGTCTGAGACTATTCAAAAAACCTTATAATTTACAATCCATTGCGCGTACTCTTATTTATATCTGAATTTTTCTCTACTAAAGCAGAAAAAAGTTTGAAAAGAATCATAATTGCTCTCACACTTGTTTAGTATGCATAGTTTAAATTTTCTAATGTGTTTATCATCATTGGAAGGGAAAAGTTTTGTTTAGTTCTTCAATTGCTTTCTGTTATGATCGGATTGGCACGTTCATTAGATACAATCTTTATTGACTTGAGTCCTTTGTTTGCTGTGTTTCCGCAGAACACTACGTAATATAATAACAACATAATAAAATTTGTTCGTATAATATTCCGTAACAACATACGGATAGTGAGCTAGTAAAACTAAGAAGGTATAGTAGCTAGACCCGATAGTTTAACTCATTGGCCTGTGTACAAACGATAGTTGGTTGGACTAATGTTGCCAAACGAAGCCTTTGAACTCAAAGATCTCCGTGAATTGAGTTGGAAAGTAACCATTCTGAACCTCCAAAAGGTTACAAATCTGCCGACGGTTTTTACCGAAGCTAAAGGCCTCTGAGGCCCTATTTCAAATGGGTTCAGTTTTTAAACATTTCTGGTTTTTAGTTTATTTAAGTCAAAAGTTATTTAGAACACGTTAGTTTTTAATTTTAGTTTTTTAGTTTTTTATTTTTCTTATGTCTTTGTATTGTCCGTGACAATATATCATGTTTTTTCAAATTTATTTTTTTTCTAATTTTTCTTATTTTTTTTCAGAAAAGCTAACATCCATTACAGTGTAATTTCATCAAAAAAAAATAATCAAAAGCTAGTTGAAGCAGACCTTGAATCCAGGCCTCAGAATCTTATATCTATTTTTTGAGAGAGTAATTCTTATATCTTTTCAATCATGTAACTACCGGCCGGCAGTGGTCTCTGACTTTAAATATATATGATTAGAAAAGCCAAAGAAAATCCCATCACATGCATGTATACAATACAATCGATTTGATCAAACTTCTACAATAAACAACTTTTATTCGGTGTATATATATGGATTGTGATGGGATTATAACTCCCCCCTTCAGTTCCAAGATGCATTGGCTACTTGTTTTTTTCTTGAAGAATCTAGCAATTGACCGGAAATTTGGCCCTCTTCTTGGGAAATCTTCTATCTTCCTAATTTCTTTAAGATGGCCCTCTCTAACTTGTTGCTGATGCTGCTCCAGTGTGATGACTATTAGGTTCCTTGGGAATTGAATGTGAAGTGATGGATGATGGATCGTTTTAGGCTAGGTAGCTCGTGCAAGTTGTATGGTACTCCATCTCTACATCATCTCCTCGAATTCAGCCAGAATGGATTATTGAAATTTTGACGTGCACTCCACCTTAAAATATTATTCGTTCCTCCGCAAGAGTAAGATGTAATTGGAGTGGGTCTGAATGGATATCGCTCATTTTATATTCTATTTTATATTTTTTTTAAAGTTGGGGTCAGATATGAGTAATACAAGATACCTATTTCTCTGTTCCATATTCGTTCTATAAGCCTTCGGACAGTTAGTCGGACGGAAATTATCCGCTTCTTTTGCACTCCTACATAGGACATTGGACAGTATGGTACAATCAGAGCGAGCACGGAGAGACTAATCATCGAGATGTCGAAGGAAGAGCACTCAGTATTCCCCACATGTTTAGATATAGCAATCTGTATATATGTTATCTTGTTCTTAAGTGAAGTTATAACAGATTTCTTCTTATCACTTGACACACGAATATATATAGACAGATATCATTTATCCCATATCATATTCTATATTTTTTTTCCACAGAGTCAGAGTTATACACGGATATTGCTAGATACCCATTTAACTCTTCTATATTCAATCTATGATCCTTCGATCTATCGGTCGGATGGAAATAATTCGCTCTGTTTACACCCCTGTACAAGACATCAATGATGATATGTATGGTTGCGTGATGGTTGAAAAATATCATCGGTCATACGATGGGACCAATTTAGAAATTTTGGTAGCATATACCGGTGCTCAATATAATATTCTATTTAGCTACATTATTCCTTTGGTTTGTTATTTTTTACCCAAGTACTTTGTGCACTCAAATGTGGTGTAGTGAATTATCCAATCATCAAGTGTGCCTTGTGAGAGATCTGAGTGCTGATGCTTACCCATTGGCCATTGAGATAGTTTTTGTGCAAAAAGGTCCAAAGAGAACAGGTTTTATTATTTAACCTTTTTCCAATTTATTTTTGTTAATAATGCCTCACCTAACTTATTTTCAAATATGATCCTATTAGTAATCCCACCATCTGTGACGTGGCAAACAACACTGCCATGACACAAGATAAGTCTAGCCTCAAGACGAAAAATGACCACTTTGGCCACGCCACTGTCACCAGCAGGGCAAATAATACTGTCATGTCATGATCACTGATGTGGAGTGTTATTTGGTCACGCTACAGATTTAAAAATAAGTTGAGCGATGGGTTATTAGTAAAATAATTTTTAAAAAGTTAAATAATAATAAAAATATACTCGCCCAAAGATCACTTAGGTTGCCCTGTTTGTGTAGTAGTGCATCGAACGCCAGATAATAATGTTGAGAAACCTTCGCTGGTGACCAGTCCGAGCGATTTCTCTGCTTAGAACAAGAACGAATCAATCACAGAATCACAGAGAGAATAGATTGAACACACAGAGAGGTAGAGAGAACTCCCGGTCTTTCTTTATTGCTTTTCTTTCATGCGTACATAATGAGGGGGGTATGGCTCTCTATTTATAGTCTACGGTGGGGTGCCCAAATATGTCAGGACTCTTGGCCATGGGCCCAGTTTCCTAACACTCCCCCTTGGGCACTCACCCAACATGCTCATGCCTCGTCAAAACTCCATAAAAACCCAGTGGGAAAAATTTGAAGAAAGAGTACATGATACATGTGATGTTGCGATGCACGAATTGCCTCATTAAAAACCTTGGTCGAGAAACTTCATGGAAAACTCGTCAAGGGAAAAAGAGTACAATTCACCCAAATTCATTTGGTCTGCAAGACTTTATTTTTGGGTACTTAATCTTCATGATCAAGATTTATTAGCGGGCTTGTGAGAATTCTCCCCCTGAAATCTGCACTTCTCTAAGTCTCATCATTCCAATTCCACGCACGCACCTTTCAAAGCTAGATGCGGGGAGTGACTTAGTGAACAAGTCTACATGACTTAGTGTGCAGTACTTTAATCTTGTCCATCTTTGCAATTCATGAGCATAGAGGAACTTGGGGTTGATATGCTTACATAGCCCGTCTGCACTAGTGCAACGCAATCTGCATTATCTTCATGGATAATTGTGGGGGTTTGCAAAATGTTCATTCCACATGACTGCTGGATGTGGTGATCCGTTCAGCGGAACCAAGCGCACTCTCATGCGACTTCATACAGTGCTATAATTTCTGAGCGGTTCGTCGAAATAACTACAAGGCTTTGCTTAGACGATTTCTAGGAAATTGCAGTTCCACCACACAAGAATACATAGCCTGTTTGTGACTTAGCGGTATGCGGGTCTGACAGATACCCAGCATCTGCATAGCCAATCAAGTTCAGGTCTTGATTCTTTCTGTAAAACAATCCGAGGTCCTTGCTACCTTGGAGGTATCGGAAAATGTCCTTTATGCCCTGCCAATGCCTTTTGGTGGGCTCTGCACTGTACCTTGCTAACAGGTTCACGGCAAATGCAATGTCCGGTCTAGTGCAGTTTGCTAAATACATGAGTGCTCCCACTGCACTCAAGTATGGGAATTCCGGTCCCAGGACTTCCTCCCCCTCTTCCCTTGGTCGGAAAGAATCTTTTTCTTGCTGTAAAGACCTACCGATCATCGGTACTTTCGAGGGAAATGCCTTCTCAAAGCCAAACCTTTCGAGCACCTTCTGGGTGTAGGTCGACTGGTGTACCAAGACTCCTTCAGGGACATGCTCAAGCTGCAAGCCTAAGCAAAACTTGGTCTTGCCCAAATCTTTCATTTCAAATTCTGACTCCAAGTAGGAGCTTGCTTCTTTTATGTCTTCGGCTGTCCCGATGATATTCAGATCATCTACATACACAGAGATTATACAGAATCCATTCTGGGATCGCCGTATAAATACACAAGGACAGTCTTCATTGTTCGTGTAGCCTTTCTTGCAGAGAAAGTCGCTCAAGCGATTATACCACATTCTTCCATATTGTTTCAGTCCATACAGTGACTTTCTGAGTTTCACACTGTACAGATTTCTATTTGCTCTGTCTTGGTTCGGGAGAGGGATTCCTTCAGGGACTCTCATATAAATCTCCGAATCCAAGTTACCGTAAAGGTATGCAGTCACAACATCCATCAATTTTGATTTCCAAATTCAAGTTCACTGCCATTGAGATCAAGTATCTAAAGGTAATTCCACTCATGACCAGGGAGTAGGTTTCTTCATAATCAACTCCAGGATGTTGAGTGAAACCTTGGGCTACCAGCCTTGCTTTGTATCTCACTACTTCATTTCTTTCATTTCTCTTTCGAACAAATACCCACTTGTGCCCAACGGGGTGTATGTGGGGAGGTGTGCGGCATACGGGCCCAAACACCTCTCTTTTATTCAGAGATAGCAATTCAGCTGCGGGTGCCTTAATGTTGGTATAATATAGCCCATTTTCTAGTGAAGGAAGCTTTTCTAGTGCGCTTCGTAATGAGCAGGTATTCCTTACCGTACTCTTCTTTAGTCTCAACGTGGAAACCGTTGGCGCAAATATTCTTAAAACTTAGGAGAGTTCTAGCCGATTCTGGGTACAATAAGGCTTCTTCAATGACCAAAGTTGTGCCCATTGTGGCTCTTCCTGAACCAATTATACATACATCGCTTCCGGCGATTGTCGTAAGGCTTCTAGTGCTCTTACGGATCGACTGGAAATATTATTCTCTCTTAAGATGGTATGCATTGTGCCGCTGCTAGCTAGGCACACTTCCTTCATAGGGCGCTACACGTGTTCTAATATAGGGTATTTATTAACATGCATGAGAAGGCAATTAACACATAAATAAATACACCAATATCAGAACATGTCATGCCATCATAAATTGAATAAATGAATGAATTCTTCAAATATCATCCAACCATCACGAGAAAATAATAATTCTTAAGTACCATCCATGCAAATTCTAACATATTCTTCCACACAAAATAAATGACATTTAAAGTCAAAATGCATTCAGTGCACTAGACTTCTTCTGCTATTTTCTCAGGGGTGACATTCTCTTCAAGAGAAATCATGGCGTTGGCTGCTGCTAGGTCGAGAGGGGGTGCTGCTGCTTGGATGGTCTCAACCTCCATTAGCGTGGGCAGCTGCTCGGAACTCTCCCCCTCAACCGATGCAAAGTGGGCTTCATGCTGCCCTTTGCCATCCCGTTTTGGCTTGCTAGCCTTATTCTCATGTGGAGCGTCTGATTTGCCTTTCTGGGCTGCGGTCTTACCCTTCCTTCCCCTTTTCTCTATCAAGGGCTTTCGCACCTTGTTGCTCCTGGCGTTGGCTTCACGGCCAGCGGAGCTCCCAAGTGGCTGAGTGACGTAGTTCTTACGGAGAACTTTGTCCTGAGCCTCCGCAACTTGCATCATATCAGTCAATTCGACGTATTCCTCACAGCCATCTTGACGATAGTTACATGCGGATTATGCTACATTGGGGTGGAAGGATTTTCTCAATTTTGGGGTATAAATCCTGTGCAAGGCAGAATTGTATTCCCCGACCGTCTTAAAGTCGGTAAACCTCAGTCTGATCCACTCCTACTCTGCTTGAGTAAGAATGGTGTACTTTTGCCTCTTAAACCTGCTCCTTGGGTGCGGTCTAGAGTGCTAGCGCGCTATTCTCTACCATGTACTCATTCTTGAGAGTGAGGCAGAAGTGGTGCCTGAGAAAATGAAGTACCTGATCATTCTCTTTAGGCGTAGGTTGGGCATCATTCAGTCTGCCAATCCCAATAGTCGCGCAGAGCTTCTTGGCTCCAAGCACAATCTCGACATCGGATGCCTACGTCAGATAGTTTTGGCCATGCTGGGCCAGCTCCTCGAATTCCCAGTTCGTAATACTAGTCATCTATGTGTGTATAAGTCTACTGCTGGTAGACATGCACGGAATAATTCACTGCGGGTAAATAAATGGTACAGAAGGTTCTCGCAATGTTTCATAATTTTCTATGCATTTTCTATAATTTTACTGCTAATTTCAGTGATTAAAAGCAATTTTCAGCAATTACAATTAACCAAAACAGTAAATAAATACAGAAAATACAGAGAACAGTAATGGCATAAATAAATAAGCTTCAAATGCTAAAAATAATGCAAAATTCGGATTCCCGAGGCCCTTTTATGCTAAAATATAAAATTTCAGCAAATTCTGCAATTCTAGAGGGTTTCTGCGCAAAATTTCAGTTCAGAGAAAAATTCGCGCAATTTCCTGATTTACCGAGGGGTTTTCTGCAAAATTCTGGACCCGCTCGTAAATTTGAGGGTTTATTCGCAATTTTTGGAGCTGCAAGGCCTTTTCTGCAAAAAATCAGGACTTGAATGCAAGTTCTAGGGTCCTTTTAGTAATTTCACGGAAGTCGGAGGGCTTTCTTGCAAATTCACCGGTGCCTCACCCGGTCGGGCCATATTTTGGCCCGTTTCCTTCTAACCGGACGGCCCGTTCGGCCCATCCATCCCGCCGGCCTGCCCGACCTCATTTTCTTGGGGGCTTTTAGGGTTTCCTCCTCACTTTTCAAGGGCGGCGGCGGCGGGCCCACACGGTCGGTCGGTCGGTGCGAGTGGCCGGGCGGCGGCAACACGCGGGAGTGGGCGGCGGCGAGCCGGCCGAGCCACGTGCAGATGACGCCGTGAGCGCCGGTGGCTCAAGGCGGCGGGCTCGGATGCGCCGTTCGGGGCGGCTCCGGGGACGGCGGCCGTAGGCCAGGCGGAGGCGGCGGAGGCCGTGCGGGGCCGGCGGAGACCGTGCGGGGTCGGCGGTGAGGCGGTTGCGGGACGCAAGGCGCGGAGGCGGGCGCCGACACGGCATCGAGCCGTCGGCGCACGCGCGGGGAAGTCGATCCGACGCGGCTTCAGGCCGCCGGTGTACGTGCGTGGGAAGGCGAGCCGGCGCGCGTTCGGGCGCATCTCCCTAGGGCGGTGGCCGGCGCTTCGTGCGGCGATGCTTGAAAGCCGAAGGGGCTCGCTTTCGGGTAGCGTGCACGGGAGCCGAAGGGCAGCGGCGGCGCCTAAGCAAGGCGCAGGCCGAGGCGCGCGTGCGGGCGCAGGCGCTCGTGCGAGCGTGGAGGAGCCGGAGGTCACGGCGGTTCGGCACTGAAAACCGCTTCGGGCGGTGGTGGCTTCTGCGCGGTTTTCGAGGAGGCAGGGCCGGCGGCGCGGGGAGCGCGCGTACGGGGCGGTGGTCCGGCGAGCGCGCGTGCGGGCGCGACCACCGAGGCGTCCATGGCCGGTCTTCGTGCGTGGAGGCTCCGTCCGGTGGTGCGTGCGGGCGCAGGAAACCGGAGCGTCGGCCGGCGAGGCCGGCTGCTGGCTGGCGGTGCCTCATGCTCCACGACTGGCTTCTGGCCGGCGTCCGCATGCAGTGGCGATGTGTTTTTTTTATGATGCCAATTTTTCCTCGTACAGTGATCATGCAGAAACAAACAAAGCCATGCAAAATTTCGTTTCTAATATATGATGCAATCAACATCTACCCTGTTTCGCAATCTACCGATCGACATTGTGTCGGCGATTTCAGATCTGCTCGCGGTAGATTTGGGGCGGATTTGCATCGTTCTACAGTGCAATCAACATCTACCCCGTTTCTCAATTTACCGATCGGCATTGTGCCGGCGACTTCAAGTCTGCTCGCGGTAGATTAGGGCGGATTTGCACCGTAGAATTTCAATCTAGAACGCGAAAAGAAAATACAGATTCAAAAGCGATCTAGAAAATTCAATCTGTGCTTCGATGATTACCTCGTTCACCGGAGCGAAGTCGTGCTGATAACGTGTTGAGAAACCTTCGCTGGCGACCAGTCCGAGCGATTTCTCTGCTTAGAACAAGAACGAATCAATCACAGAATCACAGAGAGAATAGATTGAACACACAGAGAAGTAGAGAGAACTCCCGGTCTTTCTTTATTGCTTTTCTTTCATGCGTACATAATGAGGGGGGTATGGCTCTCTATTTATAGTCTACGGTGGGGTGCCCAAATATGTCAGGACTCTTGGCTATGGGCCCAGTTTCCTAACAAATAAAAGCTAATTGTTGGTGATCCAAAGGGTGCTATTGTACAACCTTCCCAAATCTTTCACGGTAATAATGTAATATATACCATATACCATACCTTTTAGCCGTTGGGAAGAATCCTGATTAGTGCTCCATATATGGCGAGCATGCGTGCATGTGAAACGAGAACCAAGGCTATCCAGAAAGTGAAAGCTCATGAACTACTCTCGAGCCCGAGTCAAATTATATTTTGACTCAGGGTTGGCCTGGTTCAGCTTGAGCACAAAATTCAAGTGGCTAGCTAGCTAGGATAGCAGTGCAACGCTGGTGCAGTGATCAACATGCGATGCGATCTCACCATCCATTTATCCAACTAGCGCGTATTGTTTGCCGACTTTTTGTCAAACCCGGATTTAGCTAATTCAGATATAAGGCTATTGTACTATTCTTTAGATCAGTAGATAGTGCTCATAGATATATCGATGAATCATTTCATACGGGGCGTAAACCGTACCATATTTTAATATTACAAAACATCAGAGCTCAAATATACCGCATCGGGTCAAGTTTACAATACGATCAATCAGGCCAAATGAGTGCATTACATGAACTGTAGAAGTGGTAGCGGAAGCAAAAGGGGAAGCACATCTCGCCATAGGTAAGCGACTAGGGTAACCTATATATGATTATGCGCGCAAACACCAACTTAGTCGGTTGGACTGGGGTGAGACCTAGACTACTAGAGACTAATCTAATATCCTCCATCTTCATTACCATCAGCTCCTAGCCTCTTAGGACATTGTAATATGTGTAGTGTCCTTGGTCCATAAGTTCTGAGGGATTTTGTGAGTGAGGGTGAGCACAAGCAACAATACTTCGCGAGTCAACACACAGAATGCAATTTTTATACATGTAATGTTCAACAAAGATAGGCTTGGGTTCTTTTATTTGCTAAAGGCAACAATTTGAAGCTATAATAATTAAAATTTCTATAACTTAGCATTTTAACCAAACCATTTTTTGTTACAGGGAGTGAAAGTGTGCAATATTTATATCGATGCAGGTTCCATCCACATGTTACATGGTTTCATCCACCATATGCTTTTGGTTACTAGGGTTATATCCATCCAATTAACAACATTGAGTTACATCTATCCAGGAAAAACCAAGTTCTGGGATTACATCCACTCGATGAGTTTTCATCCCTCCCACAAAGGCTTTTGAAATAGAAACTAACTCGAGTAAGTTTCCATGCTCACCCTTGACTGTGGGCACGACTGTTCGAACAGTTTCCACTCTACAGAGACTGTACACTATACTTATAAGAGATAATCAACTTGTTATGTTTCACACATATTCTTAGATATGTGAATCAAGAAGATCATCACAAGGCCTTTACAATACATCCCCCAGTGTAAGCTATACCCGCTAAGATTTTATCCGATGATGGTTACATCCATCACATCTAGACCCCCTCTTGTGTCACGCGACGGCTTACAAAAGCGACATGACCCATGTCCACGATGGCTTAAAATCGGCGACACGACTTGTGGGTCACTTTAATAGTGCAACTCACACTAGTGGATATAAATTATTTAGCCAAGTCGACACCATTATAAATGTTGTGGTTGCAGACTAAACAATAAATAAGGGGCTACGGGAGGCCACAAAGGGGGCTGCCCAGAGACTTACAAACTGTGAAGATCGGGATAAAAGTCTGTGCTATCTAGATTTGTCTGAAAAAGAGAGCTCTACCCCCCATGATGGCCTAAAGCATATATTTATAGCCATGAGGATGCTTGTTACATAAATGCCCCTATTTGGGTTTATGATTGTAGGGGCAATATTATATTTTCCCTAGCTATAGTCCTCTTGGACCGGTCATGCGGCCTTACGATTGTTGAGCCTCTTGGAGTAATGGGCCGACTGGGCTAAGGTGGGGGTCACTCTCCCAACATTAACTTTTCATGGTTGAAGGGCCCCGATTTCTATGGGCCAAGACCATATTCGATGTTACTAGGTCCCCTTCGTCCCTTCGGCCCTTGAATCGTAGTGTACTATAAATTCCCACCAAAACTTGGTACGGCTTAGTTGTGCGTGCACCTTACGAGAGCATACAACACATGGCGACGCTTGTTCTGGCATTTGTGGGACACGAAACACCGCGCCAGTTATGGCACGATGTGCGCCCCCTCAATTCTCGCGGCCACTACACGGTCATTGAATGCCCCTACCGTGTATTGTACTGATACGATAGGGCAATGCCATTTCTAGGGCTGCTTGATTGCTTTCTCTCATTGCTTTTGGCTTCTCGTTGCTTCCATCTATCATTGACGAGCTTTCTTCCACCTACCATGGTGCGTGGGACTGAGTGTTATGATCGCAGCAGCGCCTTTGCCTATCGAGCAGACATGGCATTTAGGACGATCACTGTGTGGTCATCGCCAGCAAGCGTTGGAGGGCCTCCAAGTTCAACGGTGTGTTCATGAACACACAGCCCGTCCATCGCGACGGAGGAGTTGGTGCAATCGCTCATGTGTGAAGGTAAGATTTCATCCGGTGAGCTCATCCGCCTCCCCGCTACTGACAAGGTCATGCCACAGCTATGGGAGGGAGAGACGTTGGTCTTCACAGCGTACTTCGATGCTGAGCTTGGGATCCCCGCCATTCGCTTTGTGGGTGATCTTCTCCGGCTGTATGAGCTGGAGCTTCAATAGCTGACGCCGAACACCATCGTCTGACTCACTATGTTTTCGTCAGTAGCATGTTCAAACACCGCCCTCCCAAGCACTGTCGTCCTTGCTTCCTTGTATGATGTGTGATGCCAACCGAAGTGGCTAGGAGATGGTCAATATTCAAACCTATGCAGTGTTAGCCTTTAGCTCCACACCGGCACTTCGAAGGGATTAATCGCAAACTCAACACAGATGAAGTGGAAGTTCCACTAGATGCAGCAGTAGTTCTACCACAAAATCGAGCATGACAGTAGCCTGCGCTTCACCGGGTGGATCGTGGACTTTGTTCTATCGCCTCAGGTGAAGCTCGATCAAGATGACAAGGTCCACACCCATAGGCTCCTCACAGTCGTGCTTTGGCTCAACATGCATGACTGCGTGAAGGAGTTTTGCATGCTCTATGTGGCTCCACTGTTCCGGCGGTGAGACATGCACATTGGTGATGCTCGGAACAACAGCATCAGACCTTCACTAATGATGCTACCAAAGCCGACGAGCCCGAGTAAGTTTTCCCCTCATTGCATTTTTTGATGGTGTTGGTTGTTAGCCACCGCCAAGTCCTAGGTTTTGTAGTTGTTCCATTGGTGGAGGTGAACTACACAATCACTGTGTTTCTTGGACCCTACATTGTGATGGAGCATAGCCTTCATGCGTTGGTCACATTCGATGGTCCATGCATCAATCATGTCTGTGTAGCCTTGGACCTGCCATGCCTAAGCGCCCCATCGCTGCTACGAGTAGAGCCCATACTTGTGGCGTTGGTAGATAGGACGATGAAGATGGTGGAAGCCATGAAGACGTAGGTGCTCGTAGGGCTTCAGCGTTGGCTATTGCGACCGTGCACCTATCTTTAGCCCCTCCAGCCCCCGTGGAGGCTGGCTTCAGCTTCGAGGAATGTAGCGGCCTTAGCGAGTCTGAGGCAAAGGATGTGGGTGAGGCAGATGACAACGTCGGTGACAATAAGGACTATGGAAACAGTAGAGGGGGTGGCGCTGGTGAGGAAGATGCCATCAGCAATGGTGACAATAATCTTGTGGCTTCGTCGCGCTAGATTTAGGCGTGGAGGAAGGTGAAGTAGCTTGCGACGTCTACCCTACCCCATGCGTGGACAAGGATCGGGCCCTCGACGTGTTGGAGGCACTTGAGCACGAGGCGGCGGTGGACCCTTCGTTGACTGATTTGATGGCCTCACTTCCCCTGTGCAATTGTCATCCCCGGTGTCACCTAATCATCATGTGAAGCGTGCATGACTGGAGTTGCCCACCCCAGCCCCTACGACCGGGTTTTGGATTGCCATGGACATGCTGGATGATGATTCTAGCTTAGAGGGTGGCATGCCTCTGACTGGGGTGGCCTGTGCAGCCGCCATCAGAATTACGCCCCATAGGGAGGACCTTGCGCAAGGCGATAGAGTGCACCAATGTCCGAGCATCTGCTTTCTCGAGTCGGAGGGCGCAAAGGCCATCAACGCTGTGAAGACCACTATTGTCAAGGCTAGTAGTCACACCATGGAGGAGTGATAGAACTTCCTCCAATAGATCATTGCTTTTTAAGAGGAGAAGGGCCGCTTGCAAGCGGAGCTAGTGAATGTCCAATGCTTTCACAACCAGTCCATCGTGGTAGCATGGGACGCCATGCAATCCCTAGAGGAGACACTGACAGACCTCGCTATCAAAGTCCGCCCATGCTCCCACAGGCCAGATGATCTTTGGGGTAGCATCCACCGTATACACGACACGTAGGTGCTTACCCTCAGGGCGGCTCGCACATACGGGGATCACTGGTCGCAAGTCACGGTGTAGATTGTCCTCGGGCTACTACATATCCGCAAGTATTTGTATGTTGGTGAGCTGGCAGACCCGAATCTAGACCCCCCAGGGAACACGACGATGCTACATGCTATTCACGTGATGCGGCGTTCCATCTGCACCTTCCGTGAACATATACGGGGGGGGGGGGGTCCTAGGTGAGGTTGTCATGAAAGTGTCATTGCAACGCACCTTTGGAGTGACGATGGAGCTAGGCGCTTAGCTCGGGGAGTTGACCCTACGACGGTTGTCTGGTGTAGCCACCACGGTGGTCCATCATAGGTGTGAGGCCATAGGCTCCCTAGCGGAGAATTTTCTAGGCGCGCGTGTGTGCTTTTAGCGAACATGCAATGTTGTATTGGGAGGCCCCTTTTGGGAATCTACTTGAATTTTGGTGGCTTCACAATTTCCTCTCATCGCTATTTTCGGTTACCATGTTTTGGTTGGATAGGTGCTCGACAAAGATCAGCTCTCCATCGTGGAACATCTTCTTCACCATAGTCTCCACCACTGGAGTCGGGTGGAGGAGTCCCTACGCTTTTGGGCGGGCTTTTGGCCTCAAGTGCACGTCCATCCGGACGATTATGTAAAGATAGAAACTGCGATGAGGGTGATTAATGGGTTGCCTTCACATGATGTAATGGCATTTGGCTTCATGCATAGGATTTATACATGAATGTATTGTTACATCTATACCACCAACCAGGTCAGTGGTAACACAAAGCGAGACATAGATAGACCCTTTGGACGAGTGCTAAAGAAGTCAGCAGTAGGGCAACTTAGGTTCACGTGTGCTTCGTCCCCCCGGTTTGGATGAGTGCCAACGAAGTTGGTGGTAGGGCATGTTAGGTTTGCATGCGCTCTGCCCCCACCCTTCGGACGAGCACCGACAAAGTCGGTGGTAGGGTGAGTTAGGTTTGCATGCACTCCGTCCCCCACTCTTCAGACAAGCATCGACGAAGTCAGCGGTAGGGTGAGTTATGTTTCTTAGAAGTCTGCATCGTGGGACGCTGCTCACCTGCTTTTCATGACCATGTCATCGACATAAGTCTCGACATTTCAGCCTAGCTGCAATGCCAACACGAGTGTGGCCAACCTTGTGAAGGTGGTGCCAGCATTCTTTAGCCCAAAAGGCATCATGACGAAGCAATATGTCCCTTGGGGACTATGATACTTGTCTTTACTTCATCCTCCTTTGCTATGCATATCTGGTGGTACCCAAAATACGCATCGAGGAAACTCATCATCTCACAGCCCACTGTTGCATTCACCAGTTGGTCGATGCGGTGTAATGGGTAGTTGTCCTTGGGGCATGCCTTGTTAAGATTGGTGAAGTCCATGCACATGTGCCTAGCACCGTTTGTCTTCTTCATGAGCATTGGGTTGGCGAGCCACTCCGGATGGATTACTTCTCTAATGATGCTGCAGACAAGCAGTCCGGCCACCTTGGCATTGGCATCCTCTTGCCTATCGAGGGACATTCACCTTAGGCACTGCTTGATTGGCTTCATGTCGGGGTGCATTGCTAGCCTATGCTCGATGGTTGAGCGGTCCACTTTGATTATGTCAGCGGGCTTCCATGCAAAGATGTTCGCATTCTCGCAAAGCACGCTCTTTGTTTCGCCGTCAGGCCTTAGCTTTGGCGTCCATCCTAGGGCTGAAGGGGCATTTGGGAAAGGGCTTGTTTCATGGGGAGGGGTTGACTTGGAGGTTGATGTGGTCATTTCTCCTACGTTGTGTACCCTCTAGCGTGGGCCTCACATGTCAAACTCAATCTAGTGCGTGAGGTTTTGGTTGCTGAACATCGTGATGATTCCTACAGGCCACAGGAGCTTCATGCACGTTGTGATGTGGAATCATGCCAAAGGCATTAAGGGTGGTTCTCCCTAGGATGGCATTGTAAGGATATTAGAGGTCCACCACATTGAAGTTGATGGCTTCATGCCTGCACTGCTCTCCTTGCTCGAATGCTACCTCAAGCTCTATCTGCACCAACGCGGGAGCTTCGGTGTCCTCTGGTGGAGCTTCAGGCACAGCCAATCGGACCGAGATGCAGTAGAGCTCAAATGGCGATGGCGGTGGTGCTTTGACCGAAGTGGAGGAAGAAGGTGACTTGGTGGCTTTTGGAGGCGATAGGGGCAGTAGGGGCGCGATTGGGGACAAGGCGAAGCGGTCTTGGGGTTTTATAGCCGTGGGGAGGGGCTGGCTAGCTGTTGGTGTCATCAAAGTCGCGCAGAGGCCAAGGGGCGTCACCGGCGAATGGCGCGACATAGGAAAAATGGGGAGCTAGCGTGCAGCATGGAGGGAGTAATGGCACGGAGGACGCACAGGGCAATGGCTAGGCGACGAGCATGGGCACGCAACGTGGTGCGGGCTGCGGGGTGCACCGAGAAGGAAGGAATGGGAGAGGTGGAGGAGGGGAGAACCGGGCGGAAGTGGCGTAACACTGGTGAGGAGCAATTGCGCATTGTGGAGGTGGCAGCGGTCGTGCGCCCAACAGGCACTGCGGAGACAATGGGCGTGGCGCGCACGGTATGCGCAAGGCACGTCATAAGGCATGTGTTGTGTGCTGCCAACACGGCTTGAGCTGTTGTGGCATGCCATGGGCCGGGCTAGGGGGAGGACAAGGGTGGGCTAGGCCGAGTCCAAGAGATTTGAGAATTTTAAATTTTAAAATTTAGTTGAACTTTTGATATGACTTTTAAATTTAAATTTAAATATTAAAATTTTCATTCAAGTAAGATTACAACTCCCTGAATAGGACGTTACACTTTTACCCACTATTAGGACAAGGAAATTTGTCGTGAAAGGGCGCTAGCTATGACTTGCGGCCGCGCCTTACAATCAGGCGTCAATCCATCAATCAATCCGTCAGTCACCCATGCACCGAGAAGGGCGGTTCCTCGAACCACAAAAAGGAGCTGTCTGGCTTGCGAATTAGGCGTTTGTTAGACTAGCTCCTTGTAGCCACGCAAGATGCATGCATGTGTATTCATTCCTTAAAAAAATAGGTTGCATGCTTGTGTAAAAGACGCGTGCAGCCGCTGTTCAGGGATTCTCCCCCGCCGGATGAAAGAAAACTCGGAAAAAAAGACTAGTGACCAAAAGGCTTTATTGATATAGTGGTCTAATTTTTATTTTGACTTAAGAAAGATATACACTATACATATACATATGTATACGTGCGTCATCTTAGTATAAGCTCAGAAAGATCGAGACTAGAGATAAATACACGATAAAAAAAAGTCTTACTAAAAACACACTCACATACATGTAAAAGTGGGCATCAAAATTTAGGGAAAATTGAGTATATAGGACTGAGTTGAGTGTGATTTTGTGAAATAGGATCAAGTTTTTTGGACTTGTAAATATAGGACTGAGTTCACCACCTTCTTGCAAATATAGGATTTTTTCCATTTTAATTTCATTTCCATTTTTCAGGCATTTTTCTCCACACGAAATGACCCTTTTGCCCTTCTTCTTCCTCCTCACCTGGCCGCGCCGCCGCCTGGCCGTGCCGCCCCCTCGCTGGCCACGCCGCCCCCTCGCCCGCCCCGCGCCGCCGCCGCTCCCTCGCCTGCCCCGCGCCGCGCCGCCGCTCCCTCGCCTGGGGAGGGAGCGGCGGCGCGGCGCGGCGCGGGCGAGGGAGCGGCGGCGGCGCGGTGCGGGGCAGGCGAGGGAGCGGCGGCGGCGCGGGCGGGCGAGGGGGCGGCGCGGCCAGCGAGGGGGCGGCGCGGCCAGGCGGCGGCGCGGCCAGGTGAGGAGGAAGAAGAAGGGCAAAAGGGTCATTTCGCGTGGAGAAAAATGCCTGAAAAATGGAAATGAAATTAAAATGGAAAAAATCCTATATTTGCAAGAAGGTGGTGAACTCAGTCCTATATTTACAAGTCAAAAAAACTTGATCCTATTTCACAAAATCACACTCAACTCAGTCCTATATACTCAATTTTCCCCAAAATTTAAACCTGATACATGGTTCCTAATGTAGTGGCCTGCTGTGATGGTGGGCACTAATAAATCGCTGCAATCACGTGTGAAGTGGTTCTAGACTTTGTGGAGTGGATCAGGTGTTTATTTGTGGTCAAATCAAAAGGTTGACTGTTTGAATTACATTGATAAGGAACATCTAAAAATATCTTTAGTGTATTGAACCGATTTCGATTTAAAGTCATGCCACATAAGTATTCTATGCTATGTAAATATTCTAGAAACTAAGCTTGTTTTTGTCCAGTGAACCGATTCCTACTAATAACTAGGACCATGTTACATTAAAAAACCACAAAATAATAATATCCTCTCTCAACCGTATTCTCTCCTATATAGTTATTTAATGTTCATATAAATTGTATAATGATTTGAATCGACTCTTAAGTAGAGTCCGGTTCTCTACTTTCTTTGTTGCAATCGACGCTCCAATGTATTGAATCGATTCAATGCTTTGTTTCTCCACATTTGAACCAGCTAAAATATATCATTGGAGATGGCCTAAGTAAGCCTAAACAATTACTACTGAGGACCGAGCTATTGGCTTGCGTTGCTGGTGAGCAAGCAGCCTGCCATGGTTTGATCCACGCTCATGTGCCTCGCCTTATCAGTGGGTACACATAGTTCTGTGTTCAGTAGGACAGCACGTGTTCACGCTCCAGGGGTCATTGAGCCTGTTTATTTTCCTAGTGTATGTAGGAATGCACACATGTGTGTGCGCGTGTGGTATGAGTGGAATGTGTGTGGGTTGTGTACGTCAACTTTATACCATTAAAAAATAAACAAGTTAATACTACCCATACTACATATGTGTAAGTTTAATTCTTGTAACATCCTAAAATTTTATTTGTGTTTTCTTGGATTTATTTGCTATTTATTTGGATTTTTTCTAGATTTTATTCTAAAGCTTAGGTCAAGAAAGCTTAATTTGTTTATTTCTAAAAGCCAAAAATAGTTCATTGTATTTTTCGTAAGTTCTCTTAGACCTCTCCATCTCTCCTCACTCTCACCCACTGGTGGAGCCACCTGTCATCTCCTTCCTTCCCATCTTCCATCTCCATCCACCACAATTGATGCCCTCCAAGTTATTTATGGCCGATCGTTACTCCCCGAAGCAAATGTTGCCAGTGAAAGACTCTTCAACCCCCACTTCCTCCACCGGTTACTCCCGCCTTAAAACCTTGTCATCAACCACGATCGTGCGCTACTACACCGGCCATGAATCCGGTGAGCCGCCTTTCACCATTCCTCTTTCCCTGAGTCTATAAATTCCTTCTCGAGAATCTTTTGTTCACACTCTTCCACCCTCAATTCTTGCTTTCAAGTGCCTGAGCTTCCTACACCGAGTTTCTTCTCTGCCGGCCTTAAGTCGAGCTCCAGCAAGTATTTCCGGGGAGCCTAGGGCTCTTCGCGCTTCGTTGCCACCGCCTCCATCCTCCTCGAGCCCGCACAACTGTCTGTCACCCCTTCGCTGATCCAGTCCTTCGTCGGAACTCTTTCGCTGTCGACGACTGAGCTATTTCCAATGTTTCTTCCTCGTCGCCGACCGATTTTCGACTCTTCGCAGTCCGCATTGAGGTGCTCAACTTCTCCCCCTGTATTTTTTGACCGCTATAGTTTTTTGACCGCTATCGCTTTCAACCGGAATTGCTTCCAACCACTGCTGCCTTCGATCACTGAAGCCTTTCGATCACTATTGTTGGTTACGACCATCCTGGTCGATTATGACCACTACCATCAGGTACAACCGCTCTGGTCGGTTACAATCACTCTCAGTAGTCTGACAACCCTCATAGGTTTCAACCGCTGCTTCTATCGACCACATATAGCTTTCGATCACCAAGCTTCGATCTTTAAGCTTTCAACTACTTCCTTGTTTTCGACCACTCTGGGTGACCTAACTATAGTGCCACTTCCGACCACATTGCCATTTTTGACCATCGTAAGCCTTCCAACCACTCTCTAGCCTTTGACCACGTTATATCCTTCGATCACACAACCACAAAGTTTTGACCACACATAGATTTTTGACCACTCCGACCACTCTTTAGACTTTATAAACTTTGACCACTCTATAACCTCGGAACTTTGAGTATCGACCGGTTACTATTTTTTTAGTATCGACCAGTTCCTATATCTTCAACTACCAACTGGTTACTAAAGCTTCCCACCACTCTAAAAACTTTAAACTTCTGACCACTCTATAGCTCGACCACGCAAAAAGACTGTAGAATCTAGCCATCCGACCACAACCGCCTTCGAGCACTCCAGCCATCCAACCATGGTAGTATATTTGACCACCTCCGCTTTTGACCACACCTATGTTCGACCACTGTCCAGTGCAACCACAGTTTGCCAATCACGACTACATCCGACCACGGCTATTTGACCACTATATAGCTTTTGGACCATTCTTAATGGCTTCCTTGGCTGATCGGACTACTCCAAACTATACCATAGCATTTTAGAAAATCTCCTTTTTTTTCTTTTTTCTTTACTTTTAACTTTCGGAGCTCGTATTTCTTCATTTTAACTTCGTTGGACCCATTCAAATTGCTAAATTCTTATAAAATCCTAAACTATCTATTTCTAAATTTCTTTTGAATTCCTAAGTTTTATTTGTTTTTGTTTGTATTTATTTGCCTTGGTTTTGTGCGCGTAGACTATGATGACTCCGGAGAGTAAGATTTTGAGGATTTGCAGCACCAAGACTTCGAGCAAGGCAAGTTACACTTTTAATCATGTTGCTGCCAGTAATTAAAATTATTTATGTTGTTTTTAAATTATTATGCATGTGTACTTTTATTCAAACTTAGTTTAAATTAGATTTAAATTTGGGTTATACCTATGTCATTTGTATATGGACAAAATTTGACATTGAACATTAACATACCTTTATCTTGAACATTAACATACCTTGTCACCCTAGATAAAAATCTAGTTAGTATACTAGTATTAACTGAAAATTTTATAGAATTTCTTAGCCATACTTAAAATAATTTCAGGTGGGAATATTTGTTTCATAAAATGAGGGTTTCTAAATTCTATCCTTGACTTTGGTGGGTCAAGAAAGTCTATGGAATTTTGATCAAATAGAATTATAAATCCTAGTTTAGGGTTAGGCTAATGGTTAGGTGGTGGGTGCTGACATGCATTGTTGTTCGGTGACACAATATTGATTGTCAAGTACAAGGAGTTTGTGATAAGAGCCTAAGTCAAGTTAAGGACTGATATGTGAGTTACTATTACAAAGTCACACCGTACTACCACAAGTTTGGTATGGGACAGATCTGACTAAGTAATTTGTGAAGTTCCAACTTTGGTTTCACTCTAGGTTGAATGTGAGCGTGGCGTAGGCTGCGAGAAGTCTCACGTGACATAAGAGGGGGCCCAACATGTGGATTCATGTTATGGTGAAACCTTAGTGGCAGTGTGATCAATTTGGCAGCTGAACATTGTAATGGCCTTGTCATGAACTCTTAGCTGCACACCGAAGGTAGTGTGCTAATTGCGTGGCAAAATGAGAGGACATGTCTTGTGGGTAAAGTTGTACACCACTTTAGAGTAACAAACTATCTTGGATAGCTGTGTCCATGGTCAAGGACATGCCGAGTATGGTTTTTCATAGTTTAAACTTTGGTTTTATAAAATCTAGTTCATAACAAATGTGGGATCTTTGAAAAGATTGGTCCGGGTGGAATACCCGTGGTTAGGTTAGTGTTAGGTCGGTGCCAACACTAATGATAGTATTTTAATTAAATTGTTGCTTTCATATATATTGTATTAAATTCTGCTTTTAGTACTTAATTTACAGCATTTACTTCAATTCTGCCTTTTCACACAAATAAACTTATTATGCCTTCCTTTGACAATATCCATGCATGCATCATCACTGTTAAATCTCCTGTGTAACTTGTGGAATACTTTATGTGCTCACCTTGCTTAATTTGTTGCCAGAAAATGACATCTTCGACTATGGTGAGGAATGCGACGAATAGGCCACGTCTTACAGTCATTCGCCTGTGGGCAGGCAAGATGGGCTGCTCCTTTATTATTTATATTCGGCTAATTTACTTTATGTTTGGCTTTGAGTTGTGTTATTGTAAACCTTGGCCATAAGGTTGTACTCTTTGCTTATAATAAAGATGATCATTATGCATGATATGTATCCCTGTAAACACCGTGTGTACTAGTTTTTCCTGGACTAGTGTGATTTGCACATAGGGTTCTAGAAGTGTTGTTTCGGGATCTAACAGAGATGGTATCAGAGCCAGGTTGACCCTAAGATGTGACTGTAGGTAGAATAGAATGGATAAACCTCAAAGACATATTTTAAAAGAGATCTATTTTGGAAATTTTCTGAATCCAATCTTAGTTCACTCTCTCACTTAACTATATTCTTTCATCAGAAATTCTTTACCAACTCTTCACCTTTTCAAAATTTTAGATGGTTGAACACACTACCAAAGTCACCCATGGAATCTTAGTTGGACACTTAGCTGACTATCTTTGGGATCTTCTCCAAGAGTTGGATATCAAGGCACGCGCTGTCTATCAGGGTACCTGCGCACATATGGAGATGAAACATTGGAATGTAGAAGTGCTGATCTACGCTGACATTGGAGATGAAGCAGCATTTCACACTTTTGATGCCCCTCAACCACAAGATACCTCTTCAACTGTATCCAAGATGCAGCTCATGAAGCTATCTGCCAGATGAGGGAGATCTATGCACTAGAGCTACGAAGGATCGCATACCTCTACTACCCTGGCAAATTTCCTGTCAGCTCCAGCAGCGTCTTCGCATCTATGGAGTATGAGAGTACCCCCAAGGCTCATTAGTTAGGTGCAATACGCTAAGTCCTTAGACTATGTGTACCAAATCACCTTGGATGAGTTGAGCTCCATGTCACAGAAGCTTCGTGCAGCAGAAGAAGAACTAGCAAAGTACCGCATCGAGGATGAGTGTTCCTCCATCACGGGGGATAATGTTTGGCCACCGACCTATAGAAACCATAAGCTTAAGTCTAAGTTATAGAACAATACTTGTGAGCTGTTATTCCTTTGTCAACAGCCTCAAGGTTATACTTATAATATTTAATAAAGTGTTTTTGGATGTTTTTGGAGTTTTCTTGCTTTTTGTGCTTTGTGGTGGGAATGTTACAAAGACATTCTCCTAGTTTCTCTTCTCTCCTCCAAATATGGAAGAATTTGGCAGATGGTGAACTCCAGGAGGAACATCAACGACAACACCAACACCGGTGCACAAGGAAGCCAGTCTACTCCCATTCCTCCACCTCTGCCAGTAGCAGGACCCAGCTAGACTTAGTTGATGGCAAATCAAAACCAGTTGATTCAATTGCTAGCTCAAACCATCAACAACCCAACTCAGAATGCTCCTCCACTGCTAGCTCAAGCTCCTCAGACCAGAGTATCAAAATTCCTGAGGATAAGGCCTCCAACCTTTTCGAGTAGCGCAGAGCCAATGGATGCTGATGATTGGCTCCATACAATTAGCAAGAAGCTAGATATTCTACAATGCACTGATCGAGAAAGGGTCATGTTTGCTTCACACCAGTTGAATGGACCTGCATCTGAGTGGTGGGATACTTTTACTACCTCTCATGCCAACCCACAGGCCATTTCATGAAATGAGTTTATGCAAAGTTTTTGCAAGGGTCACATACCCACCGGTACTATAACTTTGAAGAAGAAGGAATTCAGAGCTCTGTGTCAAGGCAGCCGCACAGTGAATGAATATATCCAAAAGTTCAACTAACTGGCATGTTATGTGATGAGGACATGACCCCTATGGATACAACCATATTTGCTATGCTTGTTGTCCTAATTACAAGAGTTCCTACTCATCGCTTAAATTATAAGGTGAGCTCGTTTCAAAGAGGTTTCACTTTGTTTGACAAAGAACTTATGATATTACATAATGAGAGTTTGTTGCGTTTGTTATTATGTACCGACATTTATGATGAAGATCATGCAATACGTGAAGCTACACATACGCTAAAACCGAGGACGGTTTTCTATCAAGAAGGGGAGGATGATGTGACCACGCCACAAACACATACGACAATAGCGCCCAATATCAAAATTGAACTAAAGGTGAATTCGTTTCTTCAGCCTTCATATGTTACTAAGAATAGACCGCTACCTAATGCAAGTGATTTAATTGTACTTAGGAACTTGGGAAAGGATGAAGGAAAGGGACATGGAGTCCTGGACATGCATGGAAGGAATAATGGAGGTCACCACGTCACTTTGGGACCAAGTCAAGCACGAATTCGAGTTGGACACGTTTTGGAATCAGACTCGGACTGCTGCGATGGTACCAAGTTCAAATGGGCATAACTTCTTCATACGGACTCCGTTTGGGACGTTCTTGTACTTCATGGAAAGCTTATGAAGTCTACTTTCCAACGGATCCAACATCATCTTCAAATTATATCCGAGCCGGCCGCAATCGTCAAAAGAGTCCACATTGGTCACGTACTAGAATCGGATTCGGACTGCTGCAATGGTGCAAGTTTAAACGGACATAACTTCCTCATACGGACTCCGTTTGGGACGTTCTTGTACTTCATGGAAAGCTTATCAAGTATACTTTCCAATGGAGCCAACCTCATCTTCAAATTCCATCCGAGCCGGCCGGAATCATCAAAACAATTCACATAGGTTTCTGAGTCCGAGTCAAAAGGGTGCTGCGCCACCTCCACTTGGGCCCATGGGCCTTGTAACCCTAGGGTGTACCCTTTGGGACGCCTCCCCTGGTTGTTTTCACTATATAGGAGCTGCCGCCTCCGTTTCTAGGACTTAGGTTTTGTTTAGATCAGTTTAGCCCCTTGTGCAAACTCCACGTTCTCTTGTGTCGGCTAGACCAACAGATTCGTGTTACAGAACCTCAACTATCCTTGTGCGACTTTTATATCTAGCAAATTCAGGTTGCTCACTATCCTTGTTCTTGCTTGTTCTTCGATTGCATGTAGGAATAGACCTTCGTGGTCAGGTCAACCGCGTTCTTGGCACGGTTGATAACGACTTGGGTGTGGTTCAGCGATTGCTAAGGCGCAAGTGACGTCTCGTACGGTTGTAGTCGGATCGCAAGAGTCATCTCCACCAAAATCGATAGTTATCATCCTATCGGAAGATCGGGACCCCATCGCCTCATCAGGTGGTATCAGAGCTTCAGTTGACCGGTAGGAATTTCTTGTATCCCTAGTTAGTAGATTGATTTTTATTTCCCATAGTCCAGAAAAATTGCCCCACAAAAAGAGTTAATTTCCGCTGTCCAAACCCCGTTGTGCCTTTCAATCTGTTAGTTTTGGTTTGCTAAATTGAATTTGTGTCCGTTTTAGCTTTGTCTAGTTGCTGGTCATATCTGTGTTCCATTGAAAATCCAAAGAAAAAAATTCCCCACCCCCAAACCCTAATTCCAATTCGGCTGATTTTTCCCTTCTCTGCAGCCGCCACCAAAAACGCCATATCTTTTGATTCCGAGATTATGTTTGAGTGAGACCAGTGCCATTAGATTCAAAACTTCATTTTCCATCTATCTGTAAATTTTTACGTCATTCCAGAAACGCAGTCAAGAGATATAAGCGGTGAAAGTTGACCCAAAATTCCAGATTGAATCTGCAACAGTCGGCACTTGTGAATTTTGTGCGAATTTTTCGGTCGGTTTCCAGAACTTGTCCCCAAAACAAAAGTTGTATAAAAAGCCGTCAAAAAACAGAGAAAAAAAGAATCATTGAAAAAAAAGGCAACTGACAAAAAGTTACGGCCGAAATACCGACGTGCTGTCCAGTGGACAGAAATCTTCAGTTTCCAAGTTTTGGGTCAATCCTTGTGCTCTTCAATTCCAGATTGCATTCGATTGAATTATCTTGTATTTACCACTCCTATACATTACCATACACATATTTTAGCCTTCTTCCATCCTTGGTTGATCAGCAACATAGGCTAAGTGCTAGATACGAACTATAATTCAATTCTGTGCAATTTCTGAAATTAATTGATTGTTTTCCTTTGCTACAAAATACATAGCCTATCCAAGCTCCACTTTTCTACTAACCGAATAGGTCTCGCTGTACCTTGCAATCGCTTTACTCATCACTTGAGTTAGATTTATCACGAACCAGCGACCGGTTGCACCACCTGTTTGTTTTGGTAAGAACTTGTAAGAATTTGGTAAGAGCTTGAGAGATGCGTGACTTGATTTGAGCCTCCATAACCTAGTAGTTGATAGGAACATTTACTTGTGATTTGTTTCCTTGTTTTCTACTAACAATGACAGGCTTGAGAAAATTGGTAGATTATGATGTCATCGCGGGCAGATTTGAACTTGAAGGGAAACAATTACCGGTATATATCTTGCCACTCACCGCTGAGAGTACGTCGTCGGACTACTTCTTGTGTGTTACTATGATGGATAGCTACTTTGAAAGACAAGATCTTGATCCTTATGAGAAGATGAGCATGGCAAGGACGGCGCTGATTGGTGATGTTGAACATTGGTGGTCAAATCTCGAGTTCCACTATATATACACATGGGAGGAGATGAAAAAGAAATTACGACATCGTTTTGTACTTCCAGCACCCACGGTCACAAGCGAGGTGAAACCTGAGGTAATTGAAAATGTTGATATCGTTTTGGTTCCTACTCCATCTACAGATACCACCGAGATACTTGAAGAGGTGAAGGATGATCTGGTGCATCTTATGCCATTAGAGGAGAAGTTTGAGGTACCTACAGTATCAGATGAGGACGATAATGACAAAGGTACTGATTTGGTGCTACAACAAGACATAGATCAACCTTGTGAGTATATACCTGCTGTAGTGCAATTTTTTGATATTCCTTGTGTTGACTTGAACGAACCATGTGCTGATCTAAATGCTCATAATTTTGCACATGTTGAATTAATTACACATAAGGAAGTATTTGATAGAATATCTCCTGCTGATGCATTGTGCTATATCATGCTTAATGAGGCCGTTAGTTTGGATTGTGCTATGGAGAAAGTTTCTGAACTTGCATGTTCGAAATTCTTGTTTAGTGCCTACACCCCTGGGTATAAGTTTAATTTGATTGGAGATTATGGTGTAGACAATCAATTTTTTGTATATCGAATATGCATAACTTGTGATCACATGGATGAATTGAAGCTTGCTGTTTTAGACAACAATTCTTGTGTGTTGAATCTTGTTCAATATGAGAGGGGAGTAAAATTTAGTATGCATCCAATGTCTATGTGTTCATCTCTTTTTGCATCATCTAGTATGGACAATCTGAATAAAGATGATGAATTATGGAAGAACACACAAATCTCTTCACTCTTGCTGGATAAATTTGCTATTGCTCCATTGGGATATGATTATATGGATGAACTATACTTAATTCCAAAAGTTGTAGCTTTGCCCATATGTGCCACGACTTCAAGTTTACAACTTCAGATATTTCAATTGCATAAATGCTTCACTTACATTTGCAAATCTAGTTGCAATAATTGCTGTGTGAGAAATTTTAATTTGGTCATTGACATATATGATTACTTTTGGGTTAATAATACAATGAGCTTTTATGATTGCTGCTGTGTTATAGCATTAATTGTGCAACAACGAAGAACCGTTAAAACGGATGACATATACATATACCATGCATACACCTTGGCTTCTTTGTTACCATACTTTCAGTTTATCAAAAGCCGAGGACGGCTTTGTTTTCAAGAAGGGGAGGATGATGAGGACATGACCCCTATGGATACAACCATATTTGCTATGCTTGTTGTCCTAATTACAAGAGTTCCTACTCATCGCTTAAATTATAAGGTGAGCTCGTTTCAAAGAGGTTTCACTTTGTTTGACAAATAACTTATGATATTACATAATGAGAGTTTGTTGCGTTTGTTATTATGTACCGACATTTATGATGAAGATCATGCAATACGTGAAGCTACACATATGCTAAAACCGAGGACGGTTTTCTATCAAGAAGGGGAGGATGATGTGACCACGCCACAAACACATACGACAATAGCGTCCAATATCAAAATTGAACTAAAGGTGAATTCGTTTCTTCAGCCTTCATATGTTACTAAGAATAGACCGCTACCTAATGCAAGTGATTTAATTGTGCTTAGGAACTTGGGAAAGGATGAAGGAAAGGGACATGGAGTCCTGGACATGCATGGAAGGAATAATGGAGGTCACCACGTCACTTTGGGACCAAGTCAAGCACGAATTCGAGTTGGACACGTTTTGGAATCAGACTCGGACTGCTGCGATGGTACCAAGTTCAAACGGGCATAACTTCTTCATACGGACTCCGTTTTGGACGTTCTTGTACTTCATGGAAAGCTTATGAAGTCTACCTTCCAACGGATCCAACATCATCTTCAAATTATATCCGATCCGGCCGCAATCGTCAAAAGAGTCCACATTGGTCACGTACTAGAATCGGATTCGGACTGCTGCAATGGTGCAAGTTTAAACGGACATAACTTCCTCATACGGACTCCGTTTGGGACGTTCTTGTACTTCATGGAAAGCTTATCAAGTCTACTTTCCAATGGAGCCAACCTCATCTTCAAATTCCATCCGAGCCGGCCGGAATCATCAAAACAATTCACATAGGTTTCTGAGTCCGAGTCAAAAGGGTGCTGCGCCACCTCCACTTGGGCCCATGGGCCTTGTAACCCTAGGGTGTACCCTTTGGGACGCCTCCCCTGGTTGTTTTCACTATATAGGAGCTGCCGCCTCCGTTTCTAGGACTTAGGTTTTGTTTAGATCAGTTTAGCCCCTTGTGCAAACTCCACGTTCTCTTGTGTCGACTAGACCAACAGATTCGTGTTACAGAACCTCAACTATCCTTGTGCGACTTTTATATCTAGCAAATTCAGGTTGCTCACTATCCTTGTTCTTGCTTGTTCTTCGATTGCATGTAGGAATAGACCTTCGTGGTCAGGTCAACCGCGTTCTTGGCACGGTTGATAACGACTTGGGTGTGGTTCAGCGATTGCTAAGGCGCAAGTGACGTCTCGTACGGTTGTAGTCGGATCGCAAGAGTCATCTCTACCAAAATCAATAGTTATCATCCTATCGGAAGATCGGGACCCCATCGCCTCATCATTATGCACAGAAGATGTGGCTACCGATGAGGCAAAATAGGAAAGATGTTTAGAGGGCTTGAATGACAATATTTTAGTAGAATTGCTATCTGCTGACTATGCAGATTTTCATCAGTTGATTAGCAAAGCCATTCGCCAGGAGGACAAGTTTGTAGAGATGGAAAACAAAAAGAGAAGAATGGCTACTCAAAAGGTTAACCCTGGAGGTTTTCCCAAGACCCGTAGTACTCCATCACTGACTGGCAACTTCAGGCCACAGTCCAACAACTACAAGCCACAGTCAAGAAACTTCAGGCCAGTAGTTAACCGATCAACATTCCATGTCAACCACCCCAAACCTTAGGCAGCTTCTATTCCTTCTGCTGGTGGTCAAGTACAGAAGAGTACCACTACACCTGATGGAGTGACCTATTTCTATTGCAAGGAAACAGGGTATTTTGCTAAGTCTTGCCCCAAGAAGCTCCAAGCAGAAACCAATGCTAGTGCATCTGGAAACTACAACCAGGGGCAGCAATTTTTGAAGCAATAGAACTTTGTGAAAGGACATGTGAACCACATCACTGCTAAGGAGGCCCAGGCTACACTGGACATCGTACTGGGTATGTTTCTAGTAAACTTAGTATCAGCTTCAATTCTTTTTTATTTTGGAGCTTCCCATTCGTTTATTTCTAAGGCTTTTGCGGTTAAGAATGGATTGGGTATGGTTCGTCTTAGCAATCCTATGATAGTTCACTCCCCTGGAGTAGAGATGAGAGCAGGGACTTTGTGTCCAAGAGTAGTGTTGCTCATAGATGGGACCCTATTCCTAGCAGACCTTATGGTATTAGAATCCTAGGTTTGGATGTAAATCTTAGAATAAACTGGTTAGCCAAGAGCAATGGTCAAATCAATTGTGCTAACCGATCCATTACTCTCACCAATGACCAAGGAACATAAGTGGTCTTCACTCATGAAGTTCCTAAAAAAGGAAAGTGTGTTCTTAATTATCTTCAAGTACTAGAAGAAGTATTGGTTGTATGGAAATACCCAGATGTATTTCCAGAGGACTTACCGGGAATGCCACCGGATAGGAAAATCAAGTTTGTGATTGACCTAGTCCCCAACACTGCTCCTATATCCAAGAGGTAGTACCATATGCCAGCTAATGAATTGGCTGAGTTGAAGAAGTAGATTCAGGAATTGGAGGATAAAAGTTATGTTCATCCAAGTTCTTCACCTTAGGGAGCACCTATTCTCTTCGTAAAGAAAAAGGATGGTAGTATGAGAATGTGTGTGGATTACAGAGCACTCAATGATGATACCATCAAGAACAAGTACCCGTTGCCCAGAATTGATGATTTGTTTGATCAGCTGAAAAGAGCTAGTGTCTTCTCTAAGATAGACTTGAAATTAGGATACCACTAGTTGAAGATCTGTGCCAAAGACATCCCCAAGACTGTATTCTCTACTCGTTATAGATAGTATGAGTTCACCGTCATGTCCTTTGGACTGACAAATGCACCTACTTATTTCATGAGCATGATGAATGGTGTATTCATGGAGTACCTGGATAAGTGCGATTTACACAGAGGGTTTTGGAGGTGTTGTTCCAGGATCCAACAATGCTTTTCTTTTTTAGAGTCCATGCAGGTGAGGGGCAGATGGGCACCGCGATGGAGGGCTCTAGACCGAGACCAGCGTGAGGCGTAGGCATTAGCAACGATGACCGGTAGGAGGTCACCGGCTATAGGAAGGAGGTGGTGTCATCCTTGTGCTTCAAGACGGCAGTGACTAGGATGGGGAAGGTGGTGTCTGGATGGTGTGGGTAGATGGTGACCTTGTGCTTAGAGTCGGCGTTGGTGAGCTGAAGGGATGGGGATGGTGCTGTTGGCGGGCGGACGGATTGGGGCAGCGATGTTGGGTGGATAGAGGCGGCACAGCTGAGGGCAACGTGGGTGGCAAAGTAGTGTCAGTGTTGGAGAAGGCAGGGGCAGAAAGAAGTGGATATGGCTTGGATCTATGTTGCCTCGAATTGGTATGCTACTTATGGGTGGTATTGTGGGTAATTTCTACCCAAAAGCCCCTAGAAGCGGTTTTGAGGTAACTTTTGGCTTTTGGCTTATTTTAGTTATATGTGGCTTTTTGCTTATGCAAAAAATAGCTTCAAACACTACCACATATGGGGTCATCACAGACGGTTTGTAACCCTCATCAGAGCTGGTTTCTGAACCATCTGATTTATTGCATCAGTGATAACAGGTGGTTACCACTGACGGCTTCTAAACCATCTATGATGAGTCACAACATAGACACTTTTTTAAAAATAATTGTCTAGGATATCTGATATATCACAAACGGCTAATACAAAAAACCATCTTTGATGGTCTATGTATTACAAATGGTTTTGTGTTAGAAATCGTCTGTGATATTTCTTTGTATAGTTAAAAAATTTCTATTTTTCAGCTAGCCTCAAGAAATACTAGACATGCCCTCTGAATATAAGCAAGCAGATCACAGATAAATGAATTACAACTCAAAATCAATTACAACAGAATATTCATGTATTGTTGCTAGAGTTACAATTCAATTACAACTCAAAGTGAATTACAATTAAATGAATTACAATTGAATCAAATGTTTGAACATGTATTAATCTTCATCGCTAGAGTGAAACTCTCCTTTTGAGTCAATGACCTCTGTCATCAAGAATGTGCAGAGCCATTCTAGAATGTTTGAGAATTCACTAAGATCAAATGTACTTGATTTGATTGTTATGCGTGTCACTAGGAGAAGTAAAGTAGTAAGCATATGTATTTAAATTGATAATTAGAAAATCATTATTGCAAGATTGACAAACCTCTGGATCATTCGTCTTAGCTCTCATGATTTCCTCCATATGACAAAAAATGCACATAGGTTGCCTTGTAGCTGCTGGTGGCACTGTAAAAATAGAATTACTTACATAGGTATAGTCAGTTCGATAGGCATTATTACAAAGTATGATATATTATTATTGTGTGTAATAGGTACCAGAAATCAAGTCCTATGTTGCAGTGTGGCGCTTGATTCTGTGTGTCTCCCTCCGTTGGCAACATAGATGTTGAATGACCTACGTGATTCTAAAAAGTTATCCTCGTCCATTGCAAACAAAGAGAAGACTATAATAGAGTATCTATGGAAGAAATAAATATACCTGTCGAGTGTTTGTTGCACAAGGGTGAAGTCATGATCATTCTTGAGTAAGAAATCAAGGTATATTACCTTGTTCTACTTTGGTAAGTACCATCTACTTATGTATGTCACCATAGTCATTAAACCTAAGTTCGTGTTGCGTATAAAGTAGAAATGAAATCTGTATAGCAACTAGTGAAGCACTTACCGCTGGTTGTAGGGCACTAGAATGTAATTCTTAACATAGAATGCATCTTGAGTGATACTTTGCTTAGAGATCAACTATAGGGTGAGGAAGCCGACCAGTTCTTGCGATCGTCAGGCGTCTTGCGTCATGTATCTATATATAAGCAATGAATTATGACATCTATCAGTATTATGTGAATGTAGAACTTGACTGTACATACTTAAAGTGTCCAGCATTATAGAAGTGAGGTGTCAAGGTTAAATAGTTTGAATAAGTCATTGAAACCCACGACGAAGAAGCCTGGGCCGTGGAGGAAATGCCTCTCTATGTATCTGACGGTGAATCCAATAGGCTTGTTTGTCCTCCTCTCATTGGTCCTCCGCATGTACCAAGCATGCAACTCCCGTAACCCATTCCAAGGTGGGGTAATAGTGCGTCGAAGACCAACGAATTTTCGAGGCTTGCGAGGCATCTTAATGTTCTTCAATTTGGCCTTAGCATCTTACCTATGATATGTCTTCCCGGGAGACGACTTGGCATGCTTTTTTTGTTTCTTCGGTGTCATCTCCATGGGAACCGATGCAGTAGCATTCTAAAGTGGAGGTTGAGGTAGAGTCATCAAGGGTTCTGTTAGAGATCGCGACATTGTAGGGTCCAGGGCGATGTCCATCTTGTGCCACTGGACAAAAGTGTGCATGACAACCCCTAGTGTTATGATATCATTATTCAGGGCTTCTCTAGTAGGACAGCCATGAAATGGACATGTACCAGGTCCACCTAGACCTTGGTGTAACCCTGCGCCAGCTGGGCACTATGCAACACTGTCCCTTCCTGGCATGGAAACGCCATCCCCACCCAGCACAATAGGAATTGACCCAACGAGCCTCACATGGAGCTTGCAAGGTGTGGGCTCCTACAAAATGATACACAATTAGGTGAGGCATCATACATGTCTATCTTTGGAGTATTCTGGATATATACATTACCTAGATTTCATCAATCAGAAGTTGGGCATCGCTTTGGTTAGATTTTGTGAATGCTGTCCTATCCTGGTTCACAAACTTCAAGATAAGCATGCTCTTGAAGTTCTTCCATGCCTTGCCCATCACCAGGAACGCCTGTCGTCGCACGAGATCCTGCACTTCTTCTCTGATTTTGATGGACCTTGAGACCTCTTCCCAAAGCTGCTCACGTTAGAGACTTCCAGCTTGGTGTGGTGATGGGGACCTGTTGCCTTACAACTATCCTGCAAGTGGTCCGGAATGCGGCTATTGCTTTCTTGGGATATAGAGGGACGTCCATGATGGTCATTTAGCTCTCAAGAATTTTCAATATGCCTTGGTCCTCATGCTTAGTTGCTTTTTTGGTCTGGTCATCGAACACATTCGGCGAAATTGAGCCCAAAGATTGTGTGGATGCCATCTCACAAGGACTATTTGTGATAAATATGAAATTATCTTTCACTGAAGAGTAACAATTATATGTCATACATGAATGAAGCAGAGATAAGTGGCAGCAGCTAAGAGTAAAGTAGTGGCAGCCATGGACCAAGGGGGCAACGAGTTTCAACATGATGCTTGTGATGGTATCCTCCTTAGATATGAAATTGCCTATAAAAGCAATCTCCTAATTGCACCACATTATTTAAATTCTAGCCATTAGATCAAACTCAATTAAAATGTTAAACATTAGATCATAAAATATTAATCATTAGATCTTAAAATATTAAACATTAGATCATAAAATATTAAACATTAGAGCTTTGAACTATGACATCCTTTGTAGATTATAAATGAGTAAAATGCCTGGCAGGTCATTAAACTTTGTTGCATTGTATCAACTAGGTCACGATACTATCAAAATACACATTTAAATCAATAATGAATATTAAGTGGTTCATTTGTTGGTCACTTGGACACTTCTCGCCCAATCTCTTTTATGGAGTTTTGCCGCAAATCCTTCTACCTGTGCACTCCCCATCAACTCCTCTTCCATACATCTCAGGTATATTGGTCGATCCACTGTGGTTCACTCCCACAATGAACACCATCGTCGCTGCCGCTTCCAACACCATTGTCAGCCGCCACCATCGTAGACACCACCCATGGGTTACTCATTGCCCCCTTCATCCTTGCCACCATCGCTAGAGAGCAGCCGAAGCCGCCACCTGACACCCAAAATCATGGCTCAGATTATCTTTCACTAAATTGCAATGGGAACTCACCTTGCAATGGGAGGGTGAGCTTGTGGTCATCGGTATTGAGGTAGATCGATGGGTTGAGGATGAGCACACGCGGGCCAGGGAGAGGAATCTGTGCCATGCCGGGAAGGGACGCTGGAGAGAGCTGGAGGCAGGCCTGGATCCGGCAGCGAAGGAAACTGAGAAGGCATGGGTGTGTTGAGGAAAACCTAAGTATCACTACTACAAAAAGGGTCATCATAGACATTTCAAAACTGTCATCACAAATGGTTTTTTGAACTGTCTAAATTTATATGTTTGTGATAATTCGAGGTTAGCACAGACAATTTGTAACTAAAACTGTCAGTGAAGAACACTATCACAGACACTCGAACCAAAAACCGTTTGTGACACTCACACATCATAGACGGTTCTAGGTACCGACCATCTATGATGGGCGAGTATCACAAACGGTTGGTATATAGAACCATCTGTGATACTTTCCCATCATAGATGGTTGGTAGATAGAACCGTTTGTGATGTGCGAATATCACAAATGGTTTTTAGTTCGAGCTGCTTGTGATAATCCTTCATAGACGGTTTATACCACAAAACCATCTGTGATAGTTCATTCTATATCTAATTTTTTTCTATTTTTTGGCTAACTTCAGGAAATATTAACTATGCCATCTGAAAATAAGCAAATACAACAACAAACACAGTAGCACATTCCATTTCTATTAAGATTAGAATCCACCATTACAACATCACAAGATAACGAGTAGGTTACCCATCTAGCTAATATAGCAAGAACGTGAAAAGAACACATCTCCTAATCCTATGAACCTAACTCTTAAACATGGCAAGACCAGAGAAAAAGCAGAGATCCTAATAGATACTAGAAGCTCAACCGCACCGACGAGGCCTCTATGCCTAGGCCCTCTCACCCCTGATGCAACGTGGGAGCAAGATGTCCTTGACACGCACCATCGCTTACGCCGATTTGAGCATCGCCTTAGTAGCCAGCTGCTTCCGCGGCGTCTTGCCTCCCATATATTTGCGTGTCACCTTGGTAGCTAGCTGCTTCCGCAGCGCTTTGCCTCCCGTAGACTTGCAAATCATCTGCTTCGTACGGGACAAGGAGGAGGCTGGGTTGGGGTGAGTATTTATAGGGGAGGGAGAGGCGGGAGTGCAAAAATTTTTAGCGGGGGACGGAGAGGTGGAGCTACGATCTGTGGGGTAGGGGTTGGTGTGTTTCTATTGGTTAAGATTGGGTTGAGCAGGATCGACGAGCCCAGTGGTCCAGGACATAATTATCACAGACGGTTTGAACTACAAACCGTTTGTGACACATAATTATCACAAGCAGTTTGAACCACAAACTGTCTGTGATACATAATTGCAATATATATATATATATATATATATATATATATATATATATATATATATATATATATATATATATATATATATATATATATATATATATATATATATATATATATATATATATATATCAGTACAATGTAAACAACTAGTCTCAAAAGATGAAATAGTAAAGTTTTGTATGTCTTATGTATGCTCATTTGAAAGATTTTGATGAGATCTACAACTTTGCAGTTGAGGAAAACCCCAAATTCCAAAGGAAAGATCAAAACTTTTGGCAAAAACAGAAACCGAAAACTTGTGATGTAAATTTAGGGCCAAAGATGGCCAATTTTGGAGGTCTTAGAGGGCGAATGACCCAAGCGGGTCATTTTTTGGATCAGACTCATTGTTAGCTTTCCAATAAGTAAAGAACATCGAAAGTAGACACCGTATGCAAAAGTTATGCCCATTTTAGTAAAAGTGTCTTGGAACGGAATTCTACTTGGACTCGAATTCATCTCGGGGAGAAGTGGGCGGGAGATTGTGAAATTTTAGGGGATTACGAGTCGAAAAATATACCACAAACAGTTTTTTGTATAATATAAACACAAACACATCAGAAAAGTAATCAAACATAAGCTAAAGAGTATTCTTAACATGAATAATTTACAAATAGATGTACATGCCAAGTTTCATAATTCTACTTGGCTATTTTCTTTTAAAAAAATAGCCCTTCACGATGATCGATGCGCACATAGCTAGCTTCCTCAATGGGTTCTTCCTTGAGCTTGATGCTATCTCTGAATAGAAGTAACTCATTAAATTAATTGTACTCTTCCTCATCCACAACATTCTCAACTCTGTCAATCCTTCTTTTTCCATGAAAAACTATGTGGCGGTTCTTATTTGCCTGGTTCATTATATAAAAAACTTGAACAACTTGCTTATCGAGTACGAATAGTTTATTTTTATATCCGACATGTTCAAGGTCCACAGTAGTGACATTGTATTTGTCGACCTTCACACACTATGAAAGTTGGACCCAACGGCACTGGAACAGGGGGATTTTGAAAAGTACGTAGTTAAGCTCTAAAATCTCCTCTACGAACCCATAGTAGGAGTTCAATATGTTTGGCCCAGCGGTATTGAACTACTTGTGAAATGCATCTATGCAAATACGTACCGATGTTCTGTACTGTGCTCTTTCTACCCTGAGCTGTCATATAAAATATATACCCATTTATGGCGTATCTTGGCCATGTTATAATTGTAAATTTTAGCCCTTTTACCAACCATCACAGCATATCATCACTTGATGACCTCTCAGTGAATCGCACCTTTAACCATTCATTGAACTGATGGTTGTGCTATCTCGTAATCCAAACCTTCAACTGGCATGGATTCTCTTGGCATATATACCATGTGTTTGTGCAATACCCGCCAGCCTCCCCTCATGTTAAGATAGAGGCACACCTATCGGTTCCACCTGTGCTATGTAGTCGATGTAGAACTCAATGACCTCTTCAGTTGCATAACCTTCGATGACGATGCCCTCCGACCGAGATAGATTCCATACATAGGACTTGAGAATTCTCATGTATCTCTAGAACGGGTACATATGACGTAAGAATATTGGGCCGCATATCTTTATCTCTTTCACAACATGAAAAATGAGATGGACCATGATATCAAACAATAATGGAGAGGAATACATCTCAAGATGATATAGAGTCATCACTATCTCGGCCTGTAGAGCATCTAGTCCATGGGATCGATAACCTTTTAAGCAATTGAGTTAAAGAAATAACACAGTCTCATGATAGTCACTCGGACCTTGTTCGGTAAAATACTTCTAATCACAATAGGAAACGTTTGTGTTATTAACACATGACAATCGTGAGACTTCATACCAATTAATTTCATATCTTCTATAGAAACAAGTTTCTTTGTATTGGTGGAGTAACCGGAATGAACTTTCATACCATGTAAGCTTTGGAACAGTTCATTTTCCTTGGCCTTCAACAGAGTGTAGCAAGCTGGAGGAAGATACGTTTGGTCTTTATCAGTCTCTTTCGGTGCTAACTCGGTCCTTATGTTCATATCAACTAAGTCACGATGTACGTTTACACCATCCTTTGTTTTATCACGAATGTTCAGTAAGAGACCAATCAAGCTATTACATACATTCTTCTTTACGTGCATGACGTCAATGCATCGGTGAACTTCTAAGTGTTTCCAATAAGGTAAGTCTCAAAAAGTTGATATCTTCTTCTAGATGTTCTTTTGACGGGTTCTCAATTCACGTCCTTTTTCAAGCACAACATTGATATACTTAAACATATCATAGTCCTCTTTCCCTCTAAAATGCATTGGAGCTAAACTGTCCTCCTCCTTTTCATTGAATTATTTCTTTATCTTGTGGTATGGGTGATACTTGGAAAGGAACCTATGGTGATACATGTACATAGTTTTGCATGAGTTGTTTAGCCACATACTCTTGGTATCATCTAAGCAGTAAGGACAGGCTTTAGCTCCTTTTGTACTCAAGCCCAATAGGTTACCAAGGGCAAAAAATCATTAATGGAGCAGAACAGTATGGCACACAGAGTGAAGTTCTCTCATTTATCCATATCCCATACCTGCACTCCTTCCTTCCACGGTGTTACAAGATCTTCCAGTAATGGTACTAGGTACACATCAGTATCATTCTCAAGTTGCTTCGGCTCTTGGATAAGTAGTGACATCAAAAAATCATTTTGCTTCACACACAGCTAAGGAGAAATGTTGTAGATATATAGATTCATGAGCCAAATGCTATGTCCGCTGCTCATGTTACCGAAAAGATTCATTTCGATTGTACTCAATCCAAACATTATATTTCTCAGTTCTACACCAAAGTTTACAAACATCCTATCAAAATTCCTCCATTGGGCAGAATCAGTAGGTGTCTTAGCTTTCCATCTTTCTTACACTCCTCAACGCAGCAATGTTGCCTACTTTTAGTTTGCAAATACATGCTTCAAACAAAGAATTATAGGCAGATATTATAACATCTTAGTAGGAGGTCCTTATTTCACCTCAATGCCCTCATCGTCAATAGAATGATTCTTACGCTTGTATCGAGATGCTTCGCACACAGGACATGCATGCATATTTGCATACTCTTTACGGTATAGGATATAGTCTTTTAGACATACATGTATTCTTTCTACTTCTATTCCCAAGAGAGAATCTTCTTAGCTTGGTACGTGGTTTTGGGCAACACGTTTGCCTCTAGAAGCATGTCTGCTAAGAGATCTAACAATGTTGTCAAACTCTTATCGAACCAACCATTGCTTGCCTTCAACTTTAGCAGTTCAAGCACAGATGATAACCTTGTGTATTGCATACTCTTTACGGTATAGGATATAGTCTTTTAGACATGCATGTATTCTTTCTAATTCTATTCCCAAGAGAGAATCTTCTTAGCTTGGTACGTGGTTTTGGGTAACACGTTTCCCTCCAAAAGCATGTCTGCTAAGAGATCTAACAATGTTGTCAAACTCTTATCGAACCAACCATTGCTTGCCTTCAACTAGCAATTCAAGCACAGATGATAACCTTGTGTATTTTGGCTTGCAGCCCAGGAACAATAATATCTCCGAGTCCTCCATCAAGCCCTTGAATTTACCAAACTCTCTATCACTATAGTTCCCTTCTGCATCACACAACATTTGATCCAGATTAATTGTGCAATTTATCCTCATCGAAAGAACAATTGACATCTAGTATATGGTTGTCTCCCTCGACGATGTTACTACCTTCCTCTATAATTTGCTATTCACCGAGGTTGCTCCAATATGTATACCCCTTTTTGAAACCCCTTTGAATTAAGTGTGCTTCTATCTACGCTGAATCGGTAAACATCTTAAAATTCTTGTAGTCAATGTATGGACAGTATATAAATTTCATCCCCTCTTCAACATATCTTGCTCAGCAGCTCTTCTAAAAGCAGACACACCATCGATATATTCTTCACTCGCATGGTTCTCAACATACATCCAACTTCGGTCTATCTACGCTACATATACAACAAATTAATGTTAAATTAGATTAATGCTCTCATAGGTAGCCATTACATGTACGTACACTAGCTCTTACACATAATTGTCATTCACCATAATTTGTTCATCTAAAGTAGCTAGCTATGATTCATGAACCAATTTAACTAGAACTAAAGTAGATATGAGTGAGACTCACTCTTAAATTAGAGCAAAAACTACCAAGCTATATCTTTCTTTCCTTCCAACTAAAAAGTGCACAGATGTAGCTAGAATATAATGCATTTCATTAGATATAATACCAATTACTAACCTTAGATCACCAAGAATAAATAGATACACAAGTCATAAGCCATAAGTAGAAAAGAACTTAGCCAAAAACGTTGCCTCCTCCCAAGTTTTTTTTCTATTGCAAATGCCCAAACCAGTTGTAATTTGAATGGGTTACCAGCCTACCCAACCAGTTTTTTAGAGGCCAACGTGGAAAAAATTTTGGGGCCCGTATTTTACATCTTGGGCCTAAAACTAGTCTTCCAAGTAGACCATAACTACGCTAATTCTGAATGAAAAGTCAGTATATAGAGGGCACATAAATTGATTGAGAGGGTTTTGTGTGTGTGTGGGGGGGGGTTGTAGTAGCCAAGTTTTTGTAGGGGTACATAAGAAATTTGACTAACATTTATTATTCTATGGGGATAAAGTATAATAGCCAAGTTTTTGTAGGGCTACATAAGAAATTTGACCAAGTTCTGAAGAACACTTAGGCAACGTTCCAACGAGCCCAGGCTTCTGGATGCGAGAAGCCAGAAGCCGGTTGGAAAGTAGGGGCTTCTGCTGCGACTTACCGAAGCCGCTTTGGCTTGAGTAGATAAGGCAGACGAGGCTAGCTTCCCCCATACGCGAACATCTCTATCCCCCACTTCCCCACTCATGCACAGAATCTTCACCCCTAGTGATTCCCCTGTCCCCCCTGTTGACAGCCATGGCAACTAAATCCGCGCCACCCTATCAGCCCACCCCTCTTTGTGTCGGCCTCTCGTCTCCCTCTCCGCCCGTGCCAGCTTGGCCATCCTATTTTCGTAGATCGAGAGTCATCCACGGCGGCCCCCAGTCCAAATTCTTGGGGTGCTCAGATGGCCTGTGCTCCGGCACTTCAGTACTGTCATTCCTGCCTCTTCCTTCGGTCGGGAAGCGAGCACCATGCAAGTTCAGCTTTGGGTCGCCCATCACGCATGGGACAAGCTCCTCCCAACGAACACCGCACGCGAAGCAAGGTATGGCTAGTTCCCTTCCTCATACTCTCATCCTATTTTGGACTCCATTCACGTCTGAGTTTGTTTGAGATGGTTTGATGCTGGTTTTGTTGAGCTTCCATGTTTGCATGCACATGTTTACGCACCTTCTTTGAGGCCTTGCATTTCCTAGCACCGTCATGACTGTAGATGGACAAGGCATCCTGGAGCGATGAGGCTATGTGTGTTTACCTAGAAATCTGCACCGAAGAGGTTGTAGCCCAGAACCGGCCTTGTGCATGCTTGAAAACGTAGGGGTAGAACAACCTTGTCCATAAATTCAAAGATCGCACCAGCCATTCCTACTTGCACAAGCAAATGAAAAACAAGTGGTAGAGCCTCAAACACGATTATGCCTGGTGGAAGGGATTGAAGTGCATGTGTCAGGCCTCAATGTGGACCCTAAGACTGGCTTCATCACCACCAACAACTCGTGGTGGGAAGAGGCCATCACGGTAAGTTGCTAGTACAAAGTGAAATGCTCTTTCAATTCATTTCATCCGCACAATGCCCAAAAGATCAATTGATAATTTCATCTACCAATGCAGGGAATGTCTAGGATGTCCAAGTTCAAGAATGGACCCCTTCCCCATGAGGACCTAATGGAGCTCATCTTCGTCAACGCCACTAGCATGAGTGAGTACGCATTCGTGCCTGGTGTTGAAACGTTGGACTCCGACAATGACAATAATGAGGACATCACCACAACCCCCACTACAGACTATCGACAACCCCGCTACCCCACTGCAGACTGCCGGCAACGCTGCTACGCCATTGTAGAATACGAGCAGTGATGGAACATCTAGCTCCTCTCGTGGCAAGAGGCCTCGGCTGGTGCTAATGCCGCCGAGTGGCATCCAGCCAACAAAGTGCATCAACCGTGATGCAAAGCTCAAGCTTCTAGTGGACATCTATGAGAGGACTCTCACGCCCACCAGTCGGCTATCGGGTGTGAGCGCCACATCCCCTATACGCGACTTGGCGAGAGAAGAGTTCATGAGACTCATGAAGCTGGTAAAAGACTCAAGGGCTGGCAAGGAAGCGATGAGTACTACTACACCTCATAGCTATTCATTAATGCAAAGCTCAGCACCAACTTTCTCTCCATGGAAACAAGCGAAGGTTGACTTAGCTAGCTTGTGCGGACATAGGAAAGGCTGAAGAACCACCCCTCAGCGTTTTCGTTTAGTTTGGCTCTCACAATTCGCATGCGTTTCTATCTTTGAGCTTAGTACCTTGTGTTGTCCGTATTTGAGTATGTTGTGTTGTAGTGTTGTTGGCATTTCATTGAATTCCTTGTTGTTGTTCTATGATATGGGTCACAGATGTTGTGTCATTGGTATTTTGGTGTCTTCAAAACCTTATTTGTTCAGTTTCTTAAACACCTTATGTGTTCTGGCTCATAGTTGTTTGGTGTGGTCTTTGCATTATCATGTCATTTGTTGCATGCTTGCTCTGTCTTCATTACCCAACCGATGTCATTGTGGAGTGTGGAGTATTGAAAAATGAATATTCTGCTTTTGGGGGGGTGCTATTGTGCAGTGATGAGTGGGAGCAAGAATGAGTCTAGTGACGGGTTAAGGAACTCTATCGCCTTCCTGGTCTTCACCATGTTTGGCTACGCTGACGAGGAGGTGAGCTCTCAGCCACCCCCAAGAGTTCTAGTAATGACTGGATGACAATGGGTTTCATTGCAACTTGCTGATGATCGACGTGGCTATGACATGTTCAGGATGCGGTGGGGTGTGTTTGACACGCTTCATGACACTCAGTGGCAAACTATGGCCTGCGGTCATCTCCAGAAATTTGTTCAAAAGAAGCAATCGTCTTGTTTTTGTGGATGCGTGGCGCGTCGCAATAGCAAAGACAAGGCATGAACCGATTTGAGCATTCGGCTGGTACAATTTGCAGGAAGTGAAGTATGTGTATAGATTAGTTAGTGATGTCATTGCACCATTTTGTATTAGAGTGTGCATCTGAGGCTCTTACAACAAAGATTCTATCCTCACTTTATGAACTACATAGGGATGATTGATGGCACACACATATGAGTCATAGTTCCAAATACCGAGAGGGCATGGCATTTCAATACGCACAGTACACCAGTCAGAATATGCTTGTGATATATGAGTTTGATTGTAGGTTCACCTTTGTGTATGTAGGATGGCCCAGGTCGGTGCACAACACGCGTGTCCTACACGAGACAATAGCGAAATACGGCGACCACTTCCTGCATCCACCGAAAGGTAATATGTTCAAACAGTTTTCAATTGTACCATGCATTGCACGAGGACTACTAACAGATATTTTCCTTCTACGCTTGTCCCACATGTAGGCAAGTATTACCTCGTCGACTCCAGGAATCCCAACAAGCTAGGGTACCTAGCCCCGTATCGCAACTAGAGGTACCACCTTTCGGAGTTTGAGAATAGTACCCAACCATCCGAATGCAGAAGCTTTTCAACTTCCTGCACTCGTCCCTACGGAACGCTATCGAGCATGCGTTTAGCATGAGCAAGATGAAATGGAGCATACTCAATAAGGTTCCTAGCTACAAGAGTTGCAAGCAAAAGACGATCATTGTAGCAACAATAGCTTTGCATAATTTCATTCTTGACTCCGAATTGGCCGCGATAGTGCCAGTAAACCCACCGGAGTAGCACGAGGGACCTTCGGTTGTGGCCCGAACCGTGGCACGCAGCCTACCGCAGGGCACCGAGGCCATACTGATGGACATGACATATAATTGATAGCAGTGTTGTTGCTGGCAACGACTTAGGTTCGTCATTGCCAACGGGAAATCACGCTTGTATGTAATTTGTAGGTCTATTCGTGGCGTAAGCGATGTCTGAAACGTGCTCGTATTTCTATGTCATAAATCAGTTTGTTTCAGCTTCTTTCAACTTCTTTAAGCCGTTATAGTGTCATTTCAGCCGCTACAATGCTTCTTCAGTCATAAGCCAGAAACCAGCAGCTGGATTGAGCCGGACCTTTGTGCTCTATTTCACGACCACAGATTCACAGAGAAGAAAAAGGAGAAGAAAAGATCTCGCGGACAAACTTTTGAGGATAATGTGGTCGGACGTGTTGTTTCTTGGAAGATGCATGAATATTTAAGGACATGTAGAAAGTAGAAACTCTTGAAGAAGTACCAAACAACAATGTGCTGGACTGTGCCTTTAGAATGCGACCTGAGTGTTACCGCTTTGTACATTTTCTATTTTTGAGAGCAACGATTTGAACATTTATATGTGACACCTCCCTTTCAAGGATTCTTCAAATCAGTTTTGGACGCTTGCAGGTGTAGACGTTTAGTGAGTTCTACATATTCGTACGAAGAAAAAGTTTCTTTTGCAAGATTTCTATATTAAAAAAAATATTCATGGTGCTACAAATGTCATGAATTATGCCATTAGATCAGTGAAAAATGCGCAAGATTCGTCTGGGTACCATAGCAACAGTGGCACTAGAGATCTAGGTCCAAATCAGTACTAAAACCCTTACCGTATGAAAGCGTGTCAAATAAAATTTTAATTACAAACTGTAAGGCTTCTTTCTTAAAGAAAGTTATAGGACTTGTCTAGGGGCTAGGCAACGAGTAAATCAAATGGCATCGGCTGATTTCCTTTCTCAAAATAGGAATGGAGTAGGCTAATTTGAACCTCGTGAAACCTGTGCAGCTGGTACTGACTATCATTTAAACCCATCGTTGTTAGTTGTCACTTGTCAGTACACACTATTGAGATAGATTTGAAAGGAAGCTAGCAATGTTTACGGCGTTTGTTGTTAGATTTGAAGACCTTACGGAGCGTGGGTATATATTTTCCTACTGAAAATACAAGCGTGTGTGATGTGAAGAACTCGGGATAGATAAAGGATCGAACCCGAGCAGAAGCTCGCACGACGGTCGAAAGACTGATGTTAGTAAGTCCCAAGCTTTTCAACCTGGGTCGTTTCGAAGCTTGTTTGGGTGACAAAAAAATGGGCCAAAGCCGGTGTTGATTAGAGCAGACCATCAGCAAGGCAACAAAATCTGAAAAAGCTGTGCAAATCTGGCCGATAGGTGGGCTTTTTTGACGCTTAGCGCCGAAAAATGGAGATTTTCAGTCCGTCTTCTCACGGTAATCAAGGTCCACATCCTCAGTCAGCTTCCGAAAGAGGTATTGTAACTCCCCTTGTTTCTTAACTGGCCATAGTTGCTAACCTCGCAATGTAAGCCCGAACGTAACTGCGTAATTAACAAAAGCATCGCTTCCATTTCAATTATCAAATTGTACCACAATTCAATCGAAGTAAAAGACGATAAAGTAAAGAGATGTAATTTAGACATACATAAGAGTTCAATAATATTACATTTATACATAAGAGTTCAATAATATTACATTTATTTCCATACATACCAAGAATACAGTAATTATAATTAAAATTGAGCTCATTTCTTACACATTTACGAGTAAAGAGATATTACAAAACAACAAACAATAGTAATTGCGAGAAAAACAAATAACAAGATATAGAAAAACAAAACAAAAGAAGAAATTCAAAGCCATATTGTCATCGAAACCCTCGTTAGGTTATCAAAATAGGTGTTTCGCTCGTCGAGGTACTAACCATCCTGGGTCAGTCGGCACCTCTCACAGCTATAGAGTTTCATCATACGACGTTAAAAGCAAACCTGAATCTATTCCAAATTCATTCCCAACCAGCCTATACCCAAAACCAACCCTCATTTACACAGTGAAAAACCTCGCTCACAGCACAAGGGAGAGGATAAGGCCATGAGAGATTGACCAGAGGGAGAGAAAGTTCATTTTCAACCATTTCCGTAGCCACAACCAAACCATAGTAGCAAGCCACCATTGCCCCAGATCCAATCCGTTTCCCCCAAAATCCCCCAAGCCAACAGAGCGGAAGAAGGTGAAGTAAAGCTTGGAAACTAGGCCAGAGGAGAAGAAGACGTCAGGAGGAGGAGGAGCAAGCGAAGGAGAAAGGGGACGGCAACCCTAGGCGGAGGTGACAGCCGAACCGAGCGCTAGCCAACCAGAGCACGTCCGAGCCAAGCACAAGCCCCCAGGAAGACCAAACCTTGGGTCAACCCCCAAATCAAGCCAACCGCATCTGACAAGGTATCCCCCACTTCTCATTTTTGATACTTGCCATCACCATCACAGCATCATTACAATCACAACATCTCGCCGAGTCCATGGCGTACATAGAGGTAAGCTAGAGGTAGAAGGAGAAGATAGGGAGGGGGTATAGTATACCAGAGGAGAGCCAACCGCGGCGACAACGTGCCACCGTTGGCCACCATGCGCACCTGACGGCCACTCACACTTGGCATGTGAGCAACCTTGAGCCCCACCACGGCAAGCCGACCAGTTCAACAACCATCACCACCTCCGCCTCATCTTTGTCAAGAACAATTCCAAATCAAAGAGTAAAGCAAGCAAAATCCAAGAACTAAAAGTAAATTGGAAGGGAAGAAACGTGACTAGAGGGAGAATTTTGGATCCTAGCAGCTGGAGTTAGATCCTCGGTGCCAGAAGTTGGATCCGGCCAGTGGTGAGCCGAGGAAGCGCCAAGGCAACCAGCGACAGTGGCAGATCTAGGATTTTTAGGATGGGTGTTCAAATTTTGGAGCTTAAGTTGCTCGAATACGTCGATACCGTAGCACACCGTCCTCTCTAAAATACCGATACAATGATACGTGTATGTAGATATAATAAAAATACATAATTTATAGAAATTAATGATTTCTTATGAGGAAATATGCGACATAAGGCGAGCATAATTATATGAATTAAACAACAAATTATAGAGATAATAAGAGTTGTATATCTTTTTGATCTTACCTTTTTTTTGCTATTTCTCCATCAGTAAAAACTGTCCATCTAAGAGGAAATTGTATGTTCCTTCTATGGAGCAAAACAGACTAAGAAAGTAAATAAGTGGAGTAGGGTAGAGCACACCTAGATCTGAAGAGAGTACGATGACAATAAGTTGGAGGTGCTACTTACTTTCCAATACCATGCTCCCTCCTGACTACCGTGCTACTCCCTTCTTGTCGCCCGCTCCATACCTCCGTGTTCGTTGTGCCACTGCCCGCTTGCCCGTGACACCTCTCTGCTCGCACGCGTTGCCACACGCTCACCTTGCACCACACGCTGCCTCACGCATGATTATCGTCACATTATGGCACCACGTCCACGTCTGCCGATCGTCACTAGCCTCTAGCCTGCACCTCCGCCCGCTCGCCACTCGAAGGCCGAAACTGCCTCCCACACAGACAGTCACAAGATGAGAAATAGAACACATATTAGGATTTTGTTTATATCTTTATTTATTTGGGCGTGAGGAGGGCTGAGGTGGAAAGAAAATGTGTCTAATGTATTACATGGGTTGTGCGCGAGATACGGAGAGTGCGGACTGAATTTATTTATAGGCATAAAATATATACCTGGTATTTTACAAAAAAATTGGGTGTCCGGCTGAACACCCATGCCCCATATAAGATCCGCCCATGACCAGCGATAGCCGAGTTGCACAGGAGGCAACGACCGGGTAGGAAGTAAGCCGAGGCACAACAGTAGAGAGTGAGGAAGAGGAAGCCGACCAGAGGAGCGAGTAGGCGACATAGCGCCAAGGGCCTGCCAGCCTAGGGAGTCAACGCATGTAGGGAGTCAGTGTAGGAGGGAGGCGATGGTACTGAAGAGGCATCGGCCATGAGAGACCAAGAAAGGAGGCGAGTGAGGGTGGAGTGGAGAGAAAGAGAGGAGTCAAAGTAATGGGCTGAGGCCCAGTCGGTCGAGTAGCCAAGTAAGGAGTGATGAAGGAGTAGAAGGGAGTATATACCCGCATAGTGATGTATTGAGTACTTCAATTCATGTTTAGTTGCATGCCAGATCATTTAGTTAGTATTTAAATTAAAGAATTTAGATAATAATTATTTGTAGATAATTAGTAAACTAACTTCACGTGGCGATATAAAATAGGCTTTATTAATAAATTTCGTATTTGGTTAAATTGACCCTAGGGAATCGCATAGGAATGCATCGGCATAGTTTATCTTTTATGTCTATAAATTATACCATATTGTACGCATTAAATGTAAGAAAAGAATTGGGTCCAGAGGAAGGGTTTCACCCAAACGAACCTAAGACCAAGACTTTTGATAACTCGTAGGCAAGTATACCTTTGAACATATGATCAGATTATCTTCAATAAAAATAAGTATTTACCTACTAAAATATATCACCCTGCATCAAATGAAATTATGTTTAACCCAAAATAATGTTGTGTGAAAGAAATGAAAGAGATATAGTAGTTTCAACTGATGGAGTAGTTGACCTGTATTATAAGTAAATGGTGGGCAAATGGTGTCTTCAAAAGGTGATAAAGAGAAATGTTGGGAACCTCTACATAGGGGTGACATGCATCATATTTTCTTATATTTTCTATCATTTTACCCTTATATTTTTGCATTCTATGGATACTTATCATCATTTACATGCTTTTCGGTAATTGATTGCTCGACATGGACTATTTTATATTTTTTTACAGGCTGATGCGATCGAGGCAGATAAACAACAAACTTGGCATTCTAGGACTACTCCATATAGATGTACGCATCACCGCTAACGTGTAGGATCAAACTACAAAGAAATCGAACTTCTGAAGGGGCCAGAATAGAAGAAATCCTAAGAAAGAAAGACCTGATTGTAAACCCTAGATTCTTTGATGGCTAATCTGCAAAATGCCAAAAATTCCCCAATCCTTCTAAACCTATCCACCGGCCATTGCTAGAACTTGCGCCCGGTTTCTTCTTCCTTAGTCTTATATTGCTTTTCTCCTCTCCCCCTACCCTCTTCTCTAGCCACGGCATCGGCGAGGCCGGGCCAAACTCATCGGCTGCCACCTCATCCTCCATGCTCAGCCTTCCTTCCTCTACTGAGATCGACCATCCCACTGCCTCCCACCCTCCTCTCTGATCCCACTGCATCTCCTAGCGCGTGCCACCGCACCAAATTGCCACCTCCTCTCTCCTCCATCCATGCCGCCCCTACAATGCCTCTCCCTCTACCAAATCCACGACCCTAGCATTTGCTTCTTCCCTAGCCCCCATTTGCTCCTCTCCCTCCTTCTCAGCTTTAGACTGCTGGTGAGCTAGGCCATCTCGCCGGTGTGCCCCTCCATCCATCAGCGTGCCGCCAGCTGCCACTACCTTCCTCTGTGCCTTTGCTTCTCCACCCACAGCCCTTCTTCACTCCCTCTCCACTGCGCCACCATCTTCACATCGACGCCACCTACGCTGCTCCCTAAACTCCACTGCTCCCTACTTACCTCACCTCCAGCCATCTCCCTCTCATCCCTCACTGACCACCTCCTCTTGGCCTCCCACCGCCTCCCCATCATCTTGGCCTCCGCTTTCTTCTCTACATCCACTCCTCCACCTACTCTTCTACCACCAAGCACCTCTCTCCCTCCCCTTTCTTCTCGCCACTGATCGACCACCTCCTCTTGGCCATCGCCTCTCTCTATCCACCGCAACTATAGCCATCTGCTACTCTAATCTGCATCGCCTCCTCCACTACGACGACTACGACAACCCCTTCCTTGACTACTGCTTCACTTCAGCGACTTCATCAACTCCAGCCACGCCAGCACTGCATCTGCTCCACCACCGCGCCGTCCTATATCTCCACATCGCTAGCATCTCTCCACTGCAACCTTCTCCTCTGCTACCCTCTGCTACTTCGGGTTTACCTCCAACTCATCTCCCTTAGTCTCTTTGCTAGTCTTAATTACTGCTCAATAATTGCTTAGTGTGGACTACTAATTCTTGTTAATTGTGCAATGTTAAATTATTGATCTATGATTTGTGATGTGTCTCTATGAATTGTGACTGAGATAAGTATTTGTGCCATGCATTTTGTTCAATGGTTGTCAATTAGTACTTTGTAGTATATTTAGTTGCAATTCTTGTCTCTGTACTAGATGTGTGTGATCTGTATTGGTTAGTGAGTATGGCTAGTGTTTGTGAATTTTGTTGTGTTTGTTGTGTTAGCTATTAGAATCCTTCTATCAAATGTTTTTGTTAAGTGATTGTTTTGTCCCGTAGTGATGTTTGTTAGCACGAATTAGCTAGCCGGTGACCGTTTCCTCTCCCTTTTCTATCTCGATCCCCTCCTTGCTGTCTAGACCCCCTAGTGCTTCTTGACTCCCTCTTTTCTCCTTTTTGCGATTATTTAGTAGTTAAGTCATGGGTGTGTTCGTCGTAGTTATTTGTTGTCCTGCCGTCATCGTCTAGTTAGCCATCGACCATTTTTCCCCTCTTTCTCTCTTGACTCCCTCCGTTCTTCTAGACTCCCCTAGTGCTTCTCGACTCCCTTCTTTCTTGCGATCGGTAGCTAGTTAGGTCGTTAGTCAGTAGTCGTATTCGTTCGTGTGTGTAGTCTCTCGTTGTGTTGTGCGACTTCAATTCGCACGGTCGTTCGTTTCCATCGTTTTTGCTTGTGCGTTCGTTTAGCTCGTTCACTATTTTCTCTATGCAAATTAGGGTTCGTTCGATCGTATTTGATAGTTAGTTCGTTTTGCCAATTTGATAGTCGTTTTAGGTTTAGTTTTTGCGTTCTATTCCCCCATTTCAATTGACCTAGCTTTAGCTAAGCACTGTCAGCCTTAGTCTAGTTTCTGTAGAGAACATGACACTCATCGCTATTTCAGTGGCAACTTGTGTACTTGCGGGTGTGTTATTTTTGCATGACCAAGGGGGTAAAATCTGAGGACTTAGAAACTTCACTCGTGTAATAGACTGTATCGGTCATTTCAACCATTGATCCTTCTAGGATGGGCAAGATTAGTAACTCTTATCAAAATTATTATATACTTTACAATTGGGTATTTAGATTTATATAGGAAGAAATTAGGCGAGGTCTCAATTGGACTTTGGGCTATAAAGAATAAGATTAACGCATATATTTAATGATGTGGAGTGTCGAGTGAAGGTGCGTCCGGTTTGACCAATGACTAGCTTATAATCAGGTGGGTACCGGGTGAGGGTGAGAAACTATCTCGGGCCAACGATTGTGACTAGTTGGATGGAGATATAATATACTGAGATAGAGATAAAAGTTTTGTGCTCTGATTTGGACATCACATATGGGGAAATACACAGATCCATTCGCTACAAAAATCAGGGTGATTATGTGTAAAGTGATATAAGACTGTGCAGTGCTATATAAATCATGAATTCATGCATGTCTCCTAGATTGGAGTCTATGGGAACCATTGGAGGTTTTATCTATTTTATACAAGTGCTCAGTAAAATTTTAAATTAATAAATTAAATTCTTTATCAACCTAAAAATATTTATATCTGAGACATTGAGAATGGATTTGAGGAAAAGTTGGTTTATGAATATAAAGTACATTCTTTTACTATTAATACTTTTTGAGTACTCTGCACTCTCCTTTACTATTATTATTATTCTTTGTTTAGAGGTTAGTCAACCTAGAAATTCACTCGGTGTGGATGAGGCCTACCCACATGAATTCTATACTCAGTAGGAGGAAGATGATCTTAAGTACGACCCGTATACAGTGGACACTTTATACGAAACCTAGGACGACTAGAGTATTACTAGCAGCTTTGGCATGACCCTCAGGGTATATGTAAATTATTGCGATGTTTTATATTCTCTAGTACTTGGGTCATTACTAGTTAGACTAGAACTGCTTCTGTATTTATTTTTATATTTAGGCTCTGGTAGCTTTGTAAAAGACTATGAGCCATGTGTGGCTATATTTATGTAATATTATATTCAGTCTCTAATTATTTTTCTGCTACAACACTCTGATAAACTTATTTCAGCGATACAATATTTTTAGTGAATAATAATTCGTTGATCAGTGTTATTAATTACCTTTTAGAAATGACACGGGTTGCCATATGCATCCACGATCCACGTGTTCATAACACCATCAGAGGAGTTTTCACGATGCATTGTACGTTATAAATATTACAGTGCATCGAAAACACATACAAGGTGTATTATAGTCTATAGCATCAGAAATCAAGACCCAACTGTAAAACAACTCCAGGTCCTGATGAATCCTTGTTTCCGCTCAACGAAAGATGTGGCAATATCCACATGGTCAATTCTCACCGGTTTCAGCTTACCGTTGTGCATTCTTTCGGTCTTAACATGGAAGGGAACAGTGGTAATATATACATTAATACATCTTGGCTGTGAGAGCGGGCGAGCGAATAATATTCACCTAGCATAAGTTGAAAAATGCAAACGCATTAGAGGTGTCATCTTGCAGGAACTGACAACCGTAAATAAAAAAAAGGTGCGACCTGTTTAAAAACAAAATAAAATAAGGTGCGAGAAATAATCACCTTGCACCATACAAATTCTTTGCCAGCGTAGTCCAAGCACATTATTTTGCTCTCCCAAAACTTACGCCATGAAAATCGCAAATTAACCGGATCGCCGAGGTAGCGAGAATCACCTTGGTGAATCAGGCCGTAAGCAACAAGTCCCCCGCTTGCGCATGTGTAAATGGAACCCTCGACAAATACTGATCTCCCATTTAGAAATCCGGCCCCTTCCATGACTCGCTGCCTGGCAGAAGTTTTCTGCGCCATTGCAATGGCCTTGTAAGACCGACAAATGGAATGACAAGACTCCATCTGTTCGTATGCAGGTCCAGCAAGAAACGTGTCAGTTTCAGAAACTATGAAGGAATCATCGCTCAAGGTCGCATATCCATACAGGTTAACTTTCCTTTCCAGATCAAGAGACCCATATGTCATGCGATGCTCCCATTCGAATTTATCAGACAAACGATAGACGCCTTGGAGAGTATCACTAAGTGTAATAATCTGGCCACCAACTCGAAGAATCATTCCAGTAGGCCTTGTCGTCTGAAGTGAATTGAACGATCTCCTCTCCAAATCAAACATATAGTGTCACAAATGAAATGCCGTGGGAGAGGCTGTTACATCATATCATCATCATCTCCGTCAGATATGAGTGTGTCCATAGTGCAATGCGGTGTGAGAGATCGAATTTTCATTACATGTCAACCTTCCATTCAAGATAATAATCAGATACACAACTGAATGAGAACCAGTTTGGCCAGTAATATATACAGAACTTTGTTGGTCTTGATAGCGAGTCCTCATGCAACAACAGCTCTTGACCGCTTCTCAAATAAAAACTTCCTGCAACAAGCAAGCATCTCGGAGGATTCTTCGACATCGGAGGAGCTGGTTGCATCTTCCATCCACTCAAGCAGCATTGGAGGTCCCATGGCATTCTCTGGTAGTTTAGTAATCTTGTTTCCGTTTTTCTTGTCGTATCCGAGTCCGGAGTAGTTGCCGAGTCCGTATACGACAAGGAGTCCGTGTCCTAGTCATCGAGCAGTATATAAGCAGGGGAGGTAGGCTTGTATCAAAGACAAGAATTAGCAGCAAGAGAAATGAAAGAGAGAGGAGAAAGCAATGTAAGCCAACGAGAGAACGTGGCGACCGGAAGTGATCGTGTGCGATTGGAAGCTAGGAAGTAGCAGAGAAATAAAGAAAAGAGGGAGCGGTGGGTGCTCCGGGAAGACAATTGTGATCTCAGGGTGTTGCGTTTGTTTTCTCTCCAGCATAGAGACGCGTGCTCCGTTGCGTGGACGAATCACGTGAACGCAAAGTCAACAGAGAGCAGCAGGGGTGCTGCACACCAGAGGGCAGACGAGACGTGCTGTCCTTCAGGCGGGTCACGTCGAGGCTTCGTCACACATCAACTCAGCGCGTCACGTTGGGAGTAAGTACCGGCCGAGCGGTGCAAACATCGGGACGGCAGAGCGCCGTTTTCGGCAGGATCCCAGAGCAAGGAATTAGGAAAAATTTCAACATTCTCATGAATGTACTCGTACTCCTGTAGAAAGCAGCATTCATGGCTGATTTCATTGGGCTTGCTCGGCAACATGTCTAACGGGAGAAATTTTATCATGTCACCGTTACACGGATTCATTTATACAACAAACCAATAAAAGAGAGGCACGTGTAAAGTATCATGCTGCAGGGAGATCTCTGCTGCAGGGCCCTTCCCGCCAGTGCTGCTCTTACTTTTTGCCTCTCCTTCTCATCTCAGATATTCTTCCCGCCACTGCTGCTCTTCTCTTCTCTTCTTCCCTCTGTCATCCAGCAGTCGGCCTCTTCTTCCCGCCACTTCATCCAGCAGCCGGCAAACCAGCCAGCTCGTCTTCACCATTGCCATCCAACAGCCCCTCTGTCATCCAGCAGCCGGAAGAGGTTAATTTGTGCAAAAATCTGCAAGGCTACCACAAAATCTACAAGGCAGTTTGTGCAAAAATCTGCAAGGCTACCACAAAATCTGCAAGGCAGCACAACTAACTACCAGCCAGCTCCTCTTCATCCAACAAGACTTCATTAGCAGGTGCATCCATTTTGTACTCTGTGGGGGGAGAACACATTGCAATAATTATACTCTGCATTTACTCAACAGACAAACACCTCTTCTCAAACAAGGCTTGGTGGCAGCACAACTAACTACCAGCCAGCCAGCTCCTCTTCATCCAACAAGGCTTCATTAGCAGGTGCATCCATTTTGTACTCTGTGGGGGAGAAAACATTGCAATAATTATACTCTGCATTTACTCAACAGACACATTTTAAAACAGACTTCTGAAATCATGAATAAATTTGTAGTACTTGCAGACTGCATGTTTCTCAATCATATATAGTACTTGCAGACTGCATGTTTCTCTTCGCTGTGGGGAGAAAACATGGATGAAACAGGAAATGAGTCAGGAGATAGAGCATGGAGCACAGAAGGGATCAAAAATATTGGATTCAAGTAAAAGTCATCTCTTTCTTTCTTGTTCTTACATTTTTGTGAATGAACAAAACATGCTAATCTAATCTATTAATTTAAGCCTACGGAAACATTCGAATTGCATTAATCAGATGATCATCATGCAAGCGAGGAATCATTTCCATCTATTTTGGACTTGGAACTTAAGATTGGAACAAAAGTAGCATCAGAAGAAGAGGCCTATGAGCTATATAACCGATATGCTATTAATATGGGTTTCAGTATTAGAAAAGGGAATAAACGAGTTGTGAATGGAGTTATCCGGCAACGAGAATTTTTTTTTGTTCAAAAGAAGGAGAGAAGAATTCTAACAAGGATGCTCCTGCACAACGAAATCATTTGTCAACAAGAACCAATTGCATGGCCAGAGTTCGGTTTACAATTGCAGATAACAATTGGGGGATTACTCATATCAATGACATGCATAATCATGAGTTTGCAACACAGGAAGAAAAATGCAATTTGAGATCTAGGAGGAAAGTGTTGGACTCTCATGCTGCTATCATGACATCCATGTACTGTGTTGGCATAAAACCAAATCAGTCATTCAAGTACTTGGCAAGACAAGTTGGAGGTGTGAATAATGTTGGCTTCACAAAGAGGGATTGCTACAATTTCTTACAAACAATTAAGGAAAATATGATTGGAGCAGGGGATGGACAAAGTGTTTATACACACTTCAAGTAGAAACAGATGGAGGATCCATTATTTTTCTATTCAGTCCAAGTGAACCAACATGGTCAGATGACCAATTTCTTTTGGAGGGATGGAAGATCTAAGGTCGATACAACTTACAAAACAAATAATTATAACTTGATTTGTGCACCCTTTGTTGGAATTAATCACCATTGGAAGAATATACTATTTGGGTGTGCTTTTCTATCAGATGAAACAACTGAATCCTTCATTTGGCTATTCCAAACATTTCTTGATGCTATGGGAGGTCGTCAACCAAAGTGTATTTTTACAGATCAAGATCAAGCAATGGCTAATGCAATTCAGATTGTGCTCCCAGATTCATGTCATCGACTATGCTTATGGCATCTCACTGTAAATGCCAAGAAGCATCTTGTTGGACTATATGGAAATCCCTCATTCAAGGCCATGTTTCACAAATGCCTTTCAGGGTGTTATAGTATTAATGAATTCCAATCAACCTGGGAAGACATGATTACAACATACAACCTATAGAGTAACAAGTGGCTCACAAGATTGTATGATGCTCGCGAAAGATGGTCAACGGCATTTAGTGTGGATATTTTCTCGGCAAGGATGAAGTCCACCCAAAGGAGTGAAAGCACAAACAATGTCTTCCATCAAATTTTGGGCTTGTGCTTACCTCTGGTAGAAGTGATTAAACACTATTAAGAGAAAGCTAAAGACATGCGCCAAGTAGAGCAAGACGATAATTTTCATTGCAAAAATGGTAGCCTTGCAGATTTTGTGGCCAAGGGAGGAATTTTGGGGCATGCTGCTAATGTATACACGGTAAAATTATTTATGATGTTTCAGGATGAGTTATTTGAGAGTTTGGGTCTGAATTGTCTAGAAATTGAGAATGATGGCCAAGTTGTGACATACACACTAAATAAAGATGGCAAGAGGTACTTCTCAGTTAAACTTGACCGTCTTGATCTCAAAATATGCTGCAACTGAAGCTATTTGAAATTTTGGGTTTGTTGTGTTGCCATTGTTTGAGGGTACTTCTCATGAACAATATACATAGCATACCAGATTTGTATATATTGCCGAGATGGACTAAATGTGCTAAACAAAGAGCTATTTTTCCTCTCTCGAACCATCAAATGACCAAACTTCTACTCGCGCATTGCATGCAAGTGAGCTGAATCACATAGGACATTATTTTCAACAAGGCTTTATTAACACCCAGAGGGACTCAGATTGTGAAAGATAAATTAAAGGAGGCACTAATCTTGGTGGAGAATGAACTAGAGTGCAATCTTGGTGGCAGCACAACTAACTACTCAAATGAAGGGGTTGAGGTGTACGATCCACCACATATCAGGTTGAAAGGGTTAACTAATGCTAGAATCAGGTGTCAGTTTGAAAACAAGAAGAAAAGAAAAAATGCTTCACAAGCCACACATGTTTCATTAATGAAAGAAAATATGCAGCCTATCACTTCTCAAATTGGTGTTAAAAAGAAGCAAAATGTTGCTGCTAGAGGTAAAAAACAAAGATCTAATGAAGCTACACAACCATCTCAAAACAGTAAGTGAAATTTGAAGTGTTCTTCTATGTTCTAGACTGCATTACCTTTATTCCCATTGTGATGTCTTATTGCTTCATTGCAGGTATTGCTAGTTGAATAGAAAGAGAGATACTTTCTTTTGGCTTCACGAATCAAGATAGCGTGTCAAGGACAACACTTTCGTTGGTTTGAGGATAAGATATGTCAAGTTCTTTTGTGGTTTCAGGATAATACTCATATGAATGAAGCTACTGTCTTTCGGTTGCAAATCAATTTAGCAATATCAATCTAAGCTATTGTCTTTCGGTTGGAAACCAATTTAGCAATATCAATCTAAGCTATTGTCTTTCGGTTGGAAACCAATTTAGCAATATCAATCTAAGCCAATATGTTACATCATGCACCATAAGACAACATCTACATCAATAAAACATGAAAAGGAAAGGAAAAAAGCTATACTTGTATACTGATCATACTGCAAATAACCACAGGAAGATGACTTTTTCCCCGACAAAGTCCACACATTTAACACAAGCCCGCGGCAACAATCATAAAAAATCCAGGCAGAAAACACTACTAGAAATCACCAGCCATTTAACATTGCTAATTGCATACTCAAAAGATAACCTAAGAGCTGACTAGCTGAGACTCATTAAACAAAATGTGCGCAGATGCCATCCGTAATTTCAAGTCAAGTTTTGAACACAAACATTCCATAATCCTCCCATTATTAGCAAGAGGTTTGGACAGAAACATCTAGATTCAACAATCGCTATCGAGACGTGCCCCACTTTACCACTCCACACCGCAACCAATACCACTAGCATATTGCAGAATCGAAAAAGGGAAAAAAATCATACCTTCATATGGCGACTGCGCCGGCCCAAGGATCATGACATTGAAGTAGCGCATGTTCTCCTCCGACGGCGACGCGCTGATCCTCGGCGCTGCACAAACCAACCCATTCAAACAACAGAAGAAATGCAGAGCAGATTGGGGCGGGGCGGAGCGGCGGGGATAATAGCGGCGCCGGCCAGTGGGAGGCGAGGAGGAAGACGAAGAAGAAAGAAGAAATGCAGAGCAGATCGGGGCGGGGCGGAGCGGCGGAAGAGATCGGGGCGGGGTGGGGCGGAGCAGCGGGGATAGCAGCGGCGCCGGCCAGTGGGAGGCGAGGAGGAAGACAAAGAAGAAAGAAGAAATGCAGAGTAGATCGGGGCGGTGCGGATCGGGTTGATCGGGGCGGGGCGGGGCGGAGCGGCGGAAGAGATCGGGGCGAGCGGGGCGCGGCATGGAGCTTGAGGGGCAGAGGCAAGGCGAGGATGAACCAGTAGAGGCGAGAGGATGAATCCGGATGCCTCGAGGCTGCCTCCCTCACTTTACACGTGTCTCCCTTTAATTGGCTTGTTGTATAAATGGGTCTGTGTAACGGTGATACGATAAAATTTCTCGTATAACGGGTGGCAGGTGTGGAAGAATGCAAGACACTGGGCGGGTACTTCGTTCTCGTAAGAGAAGTTGATGGTGGTGACGTCCACCCACCGGTGGCATCCTTTCCGACGTGTTGCATCTAGGGAAAATTAATTTGTCTTGCAAAAAAATTCGTTGCCCAGCAAAATAAACAAAATTTTGAAATTTTGTTTATTTCAACCGAAATTTCGGATGAACCATTCAAATATCATTTGAATTTTGATAAAAATTAACTAAATTTTAAACAAATTTTACATAAATTTCAAATGGGGATAAATTTGGCCGAATTATTTGCCTTTTGGCACCAAACAAAATGGAATGCCGAAATATGTAACCCTGGTTGCATCACGAGGCGGCATGAGCTAAAAAGACTCCGAAGAGGTACGGCGCCCGGATGTCGCCAACGGCCGAGACAGGGTGGTACGACATGAGGGGCCCTAGCGGTAGGCGAGGCAGGGAGGACACGGTGATCCTCTGTTGGTATTTTCTCGACATCATTCAATATCTCAAGGGCATCATTGCTCTGGCCGGGGATGCGACCAGACCAGACCGCACGACGCGGAGCCGGTGCAGGCGTAGGCACTTACTGGTTATTGCCGGAGAGGAAGCCAACGAGCAGCGACCACACGGGGCGGTCGTCCGCGCCGGCCGAAATGCATGAAGAAGTTAATCATGTTGCTTGTTCGTGTCAATGTTTTGTCTGTGTTAGTAAGTTCTCTGATATCGGCTCGGTTGGAAATTTAAATGCTTATATACTGTAGCTCTTCTGAAAAGGCTATAAAGAGAGCAGAAACTGAAAGGTGCAGTGAGACGTTGAGCACCACAAAACAACTATGTTTTCCCCTAGCTGTTCTTCTACCTATGCATGTGAGCTTTAGATTATCCTCTGTTCCAACATTTGGTATTAGAGGCTAGGTTGTTGGAGGCGATGTTAGGTGAAGGTACACCGGACGAGTCACCGCAGAAGGCTCCGGTGATTCTCCCTGATGGCGTGTCATCATCTGGTAGAGCGTGAGGAACAAGTGTGCAGATCCAGTACCCAATGCTCACGGATACAAATTGCAGTTTGTGGGCTGTGAAGATGAAGATACTCATGCACTCTTTGGGAGTGTGGGGAGCAATCGAGGGAGATGCCGTGGTCGATGAAGAAAAGGACCATGGCACTCTTGCTGCCATCTCCCAAGCGGTGCTAGATACTGTGCTGATGGCTATCGCAGAGAAAGAGATGGCGAAGGAGGATTGGGAGGCACTCAAGGAGATGCAAGTAGGTGAGGATTGTGTCAAGAAGGCTCAGGTGCTAAAGAGGCAATTTGATAGATTATGCATGGAGGACAATGAGACCATCTTGAGTTTCTCACAAAAGCTCACCACTTTGGTAGAGAAGCTATTTAGCACCATCCCGAATAAGTTTTACCATATCATTGGCACCATTGAACAGTGGGGCGATGTGTCATCGATGGTAGCCACTGAGGCGATCAATCAGTTGTGGGCATACGAAGAAAGCTTGAAGGGGTGGCAATACCGTAATTAAGGAGGATGGAGAATAGCTGTTGCTCTCTCATGCACAATGGGAATCTCTTGCTGCCAAAGAAAAGAAGGGTGGTGAAGGTTCCAGCAATGGCATGAAGAACGGAGGTGGGCACGATGGTGGCAATAATCATGGCAAAAGTCAAGCAGGTGAACGAGGTGATGTTGCAGAGAAGAAACCTCATTGAAAGTTTGACAAGTCCAAAATCAAATGCTATAACTATTCTGAATTTGGTCATTTCACATCTGAATGTATGAAGCCAAAGAAGGAGAGGGCATACTATGTGGAGAGACAAAGGAATGAAGAACCGGCCTTGTTGATGATCGAGACATGTGAGCTGTTTAGAACTATTGTGCACGACACTAAGGTGGTGATGCTAAATGAAGAAAAGATTAGCCCGAGCTAGGAACAGAGGAAAATGTTCAGGTGTCTTGTGGTATCTAGACACAGGCGCTAGCAATCACATGACCGGAAATGAGGAGGTGTTCACTGAAATGGATACATCTATGAAAGACACGGTAAAATTTGGTGACAATTCTGTGGTAGAGATACAAGGATGAGGCATAGTCCTTCTCCAAAGTCTCTCAGGTGAACACAAGGCTCTCATAAGTGTTTATTTCATTCCTCAACTTCAAAGCAATATAGTAACTTTGGGGTAGCTTAATGAATCCAGATGCAAGACGATGATCAAAGATGGCAATCTGAGCATCTATGATCAAGAAAGGATGCTGTTGGCCAAAGTCAAAAGATCATGGAATCAACTATATATATCCTACGATTGAGTTGGACTGGGTCGGTGTGCCTCCTGTCTAAGTATGCAGAGAAGGAATGGCTTTGGCATGCTAGTTATGGACATATAAACTTCTAGGCATTGAGGAATCTGTCGCAGATGGAAATGGTCGAGGGACTACCTCACATTGAGCATCTAGAGCAGTTGTGTGAGGTGTGCTTAGCCGAAAAATAGCACCAGAGTCCATTTCCGCACACATCTACATATCCTGCTAAAACACCTTTGGAGCTGGTGCATGCGGACATCTGTGGGCTGATCAGTCCAGCGATTCCTGCCAGTAACAAGTACATTTTGCTTGTTGTTGATCACTATTCATGTTTTATGCGTGTAATGCTGCTCAGGAGCAAGGATGAAGCACTGAATGTTTTAATGAAAATCAAGGCACGAGCTGAGGTGGAAGTGAACACAAAGATGAAGTCATTGCATATAGATCGAGGCGATGAGTTCATGTCAGGTGACTTTGAAGAATTCTGTGCTCGATAAGAAGTGAGACAGTTCCTGACCACACTATATTCCCCACAGCAAAACAGGGTAGCAGAGTGGTACAACCAAATAATTGTCGACACAGCAAGGACTTTGTTGAAGAACAAAAGAATGCCTGGAAGGTTATGGGGTGAGGTAGTAATGACGGCTATATATTTGCTGAATAAGGCACTGACAAGAAGTGTAGAAGGCAAGATGCCCTGTGAGCTTTGGTATAGAACAAGGCCCAAGGTGCATCACCTGTGTATTTTTGGATGCATTGCACATGTCAAGATAATGACCCCCTCATCTCAAGAAGCTAGAAGACCAAAGTATCGAGGCTATGTTTGTGGGTTATGAACTAGGTTCAAAGGCCTACCATTTATTTTGTCCGAGCACTGGAAGACTAATGGTAAGCCATGATGTGGTCTTTGATGAGAAGAGAGAATGAAATTGGAGCAAACCAATAGAAGACGAGGAAATATAGTCAGGAGGAACCTTCATGGTGGATTTTGGGGTTTACTCAAATATAGTTTCACAGGAGACAAACCAAGAAGGAGGGATGAAGCATACAACATCAACATCAAAGAAGTTTGATTTTTAGGTGTTGGCATGCCAGGAGCAGGTGACACAGCCTGAGGTACATCTGTTGCAGCTGCTTCTCCTTCAACTCCAACCATGTCTCCACCAACACACATGGAGAACCCTCCCGTGTCAACACTAACATCTTTTGAGGGACCAAAGCACTATCAGTCTCTCCAGGAGATCTATGAAGATACAAATGAGTTGGAGATAGTGTACTCTGATTTATGTATATTGTCCATGGAGGAGCCTGTCAATTATCAAGAGACAATGAAGTAGAGCTGTTGGAAGGAGGCCATGATTGAAGAGATGAATTCAAACGAAGAGAACAGGACATGGAAGCTAACACAATTAACTGCATGTCACAAGTCAATTAGACTGAAATGGGTTTTCAAGGTTAAAAAGGACTCTGAAGGCAAGGTGATGAAACACAAGGGTCGACTTGTGGCTAAAGGGTATGCACAAAGACAAGGAGTCGACTTTGAGGAGGTGCTCGCTCCAGTAGCACGTCTAGAAACTGTGAGATTGCTTCTTGCAATGGCAGCTCATGGTAACTGGGAAGTCCACCATATGAATGTCAAGTCGGCATTTTTGAATGGAGAGTTAAGCGAGGAGGCCTATGTGTCACAACCTCCTGGGTTTGTTGATGAGAACAAACCACAATTAGTGCTAAAGTTAAGCAAGGCACTCTATGGTCTGCATCAAGTGCCCCAAGCCTAGAATTTCAAGCTGGATAGGAGTCTCACTTTGTTGGGTTTTGAGAAAGAGCACAATGGCTGGGTTTTGATGGTAGGAGTATATGTTGATGACTTGATTATAACTGGGTTAGCCATGGGTGACATACTGGAGTTCAAGAACCAAATGAAGAAACAATTCAAAATGAGTGATCTTGGACTATTGAGTTACTATCTAGGCATTGAGGCCAAGCAAACGTCTAAAGGAATATCAATATGCCAAGCCAGGTATCCTGAAAAGTTCAAGAACCGACTTAAATTGAGCAAGAAAACTGAGGACCCTATTGTGGATGTAACCATGTATCAGAGTATCATAGGAAGCCTATAAGACCATACATTCAATATGCAGTGGGGATTGTGAGCAATTCATGGAGTCACCTCAAACTCAACACCATGCAGCCATAAACCATATTCTAAGGTATGTGAATGGGACTCTGAATTTTTGGTGTTTCTATGCGAAAGGGGGAAGCCAGGAACCAAAGTTAGTAGGCTACTATGATAGTGACTTAGCGAGTGATGTTGATGACCGCAAAGTACTACCAGTTTTGTTTTATTTCTTGGCTCAAGTTTCATCACCTGGCTTTCACAAAATTAGAAGATTGTGGCACTTTTGTCTTGCGAGGCGGAATACATTGCAGTGACAACCGCTGCATGCCAAGGTGTTTGGCTGGCATGGCTATTGGCATATTTGTTGAAGAAAGAGCCTGAAAAGTCGTGTTGAAGATCGACAATAGATCAGCCATATCCTTGTGTAAAAATCCAGTACACCACAACAGGAGCAAACATATTGATACAAGGTATCATTTCATCCGAGAATGTGTGGAGACTGTAAAGATTGTGATAGAGCATGTAAGTTCGGATGAGGAACGAGCCGATGTGTTGACTAAGGCATTGGGCGTGTCAAGTTTCTTGAAATGAGGCAGAAGCTTGGGGTGCAAGATGTGAAGGCAAGGCAACAAGATTAAGGAGGTGAAATGAAGTTAATCCTGTTGCTTGTGTTGTGTCAGTGTTTTGTCTATGTTAGTAAGTTCTCTAATGTCGGCTTGGTTGGAAGTCTGGAGAAATTCATAATTGTTGATATCAGCCTGAAGCTTCAAAATGTGATCAGTCTAAGCATGTTTTCTATTTTGGTTCACACTACAATCTATTAGTTATGTGGGTGAATCTTGGGGCTATGTGCTAGTAAGTTGGTCGGTCTTTGTTAGTTTTAATTGTGTGTGAGAGAGAGAATTGAAGAGTCAGTTTTCTGGTTTAAATGCTTATGTACTGTATCTCTTCTGAAAAGGATATAAAGAGAGCAGAAATCGAAATGTGTAGTGGGAGGTTGAGCACCACAAAACAACTATGTTTTCCCCTAGTTGTTCTTCTAACTATGCTTGTGAGCTTTAGATTATCCTCTATTCCAACAATACAGGCGTAGTCCCTACCAGGGATCTGTGGCAAGTAGGCAAGATGCCAATAGCAGATGCATTTGTAGAGAGCGCATTTGGGATCGTCGGCCGGTGGCGGCGGCGGCGCCATCTTGGATTGGATTTGGCATGCTAGGGTAGTCAAGTGCACTTGTTGACAACTCCTAAAAATTTGCAAATAGTATGATCATATCTAGAAGTTGCAACGAGCTTAAGATAGGCTATACCAATATAGTTTTATCTTCATAAATACAGATCATAGTTGGAACTTTGAAGTTCACGTATTTAGCAGGGTGGTCTGCGCATTTGTGCGGCTAGATTTGTTTAAAAGTTTATAGTATCAAATAATATAACTTAATGTTTGATAATATATTTGTGTACCATATAGGCTATTTAGATTTTTAAGATATCATAAACAACAAAAATGATAATAGAAACTCAAAGGAAAATATAACTCGAGGAACATACTCAAAGTATGAGCTTTAGCAGAAGAAAATCATTGAAAATAATAAGTTGTTCGGGTTCTTAGGAATGTGGCCACTCTTCATCATGTAACTGTATATGCCCTTATTCTTCCTCTATTAGTACCTTCTACCAAAATGTATGCATGAACATATATCTCTATTTAATCTCAAGCAATATTTTATTATATGTGTGGTAAATTATCTTATTAATTTACATGTTATTAGAGTACCTTGCTTATGCATACACCGATGCACCATGGACGACCTACCTTGAATTTATCTTCCCTCATATGTCAGTTGTCCAATTAAACCGTGTCTTCTATCTCTTCTTGTCGCCTCCAACAATAAGCCCAATTCCTAATCTATTCCTCTCAGCTGCTACCCATTCTGATGCAATACTCTATCACATAGTTATCTTCTACTTCTAATTATTGCTTAATGCTGACCATTGCAACATCAACACAAATACACGTGCAACTGCTATCGATCCCTTCTAGGGACACCCGTCACGCTCTCTCCGATGGCTTTGAGCCTATTCCCTACGGCAGCGTCATCTCCACTCTAAGCTCTTTGCTCATTTGCTTTTATACGTCAGTGCTTCTACTTGTATAGATGCATGCATGTATATGTATAGTGTTATACATGCTCGATGTCCTCTTCTTTCGTGTCAGTCGCTCCTTTTCTTCGATGTTAGCCACTCAATGCTATGGCTTCCTCATTAACCGTGGTGACTTCCCATCTTCACTTGTAACATCCTGATTTTCAAAGCCTTTTTGAAGCTTTTAAAATAAAATTCACCATTTGAATTTTTCTGGAATTAATTAAAGCTTAATTGGAATTTTTATTAAATAAAAGGGTTTAATATGATTAAGTTAAACATTAACATTTGCCAGAATTATTTTATTTGAGTTCCTTGAGTCTCAAGGAATTTTCTGGAATTTTATTGGATTTTTCTGGATTTATTTGCTATTTTCTAGAGCTCAAAAGCCTTTATTTGAATTTCTGAAAAAAGAAAAAGAAAAACCCAAAAAGCCAGGTGGGCCAAAGCCCACCTAGCAGGTCCAGCCCGCCAGCCACCCAGCCGGCCTGTTCCGCCCGCGCCACGCGGCGAGCATCCGTGCCCGGCCCGCGCCCGCGCCCCTCCGCGCGATGTGCGCCACGCGTCGTCCATCCCCGCAGTCCGCCCCGCCCGCGCTCGATCGCAGCCGCCGCTCGCCTGTGCCGCAGACAGGTGGGGCCCCCGCGTCAGGCTCGTCGTCTACACCCGGGACTCCGTCCCCGTCTCCGAGCAGGACGCTCCGCCGCCGCCTTCCTTTTCCGCCGCCGCCCCGCGCGTGACCCAGCCGGACTCCGCCCCCGTGTCCGCCGTGGATTCTCCGCCGCTCGGGTATAAAAGGGGCCGACCCCCCGGGGTCCTCCTCGTCCCGCAGCCGCCGCCCTCGCCGCCGCTAGCCCCCGAGCGCCTCGCGCTCGCCGCCGGAGCTCGAAGCCGCCGCCTTCGCCTCGTCGGCTTCATCGCCATTTGCCGCCGCCCGTCTGCCGTCCGCCGTCGTCGCCGCCGTCGTCATCGCCGCCGGTGAGCCCCCGCTGCCGTCCCAGTCGCGTCGCCGATCCGCTGCTCCCCGCGCCCGCCTTGCCCCTTCGGATGCGTGTCGCGTGTCACCCATCCACCCGCTGCCACTCGCGCTCGCGCGCATCGCTGCAGCCCGCTCGCCCGCGCCACCGACAGGTGGGGCCCACCTGTCAGGCGCATCGTCCCCGACCGGGACTCCGTCTCCGAGTCCGGCTAGAACCCGCTCCGCTGCCTTCCTTTCCCGCCGCCGTCTTCGCCCCGGACTCCGCGCTTGCCGTGGATTCGCCCCCGCCGCCCGGGTATAAAAGGGGCCCTGACCCCGAGGTCCTTCTCATCCCGCAGCCGCCGCCCTCGCTGCCGCTAGCCTCCGAGCACCTCGCGCCCCGCCGCCGGAGCCGCCGTCTGCGCCGACGATGTCGCCTCGCCGCCGTGGTCGCCTCCCGTCGCCGCCGTCGTCGTCATCGTCGGTGAGCACTGCCGCCGTCCCAAACCACCGCCGGCTAGCCGCCGCCGCCACCGGACCCGCCGCCGCAGCCGCGCCCCGCCGCCCGCGTCCGCGGACCGCACCGCGCCTCCTCGGTCCCCGCACCCGCGTGCGTCACCGCTGACGCCAGCCGCGCCTGCCGCTTCGCCTTCCCGTGCGCCTGGTCCCCCGTACGCCGAGCCGCTGGCAAGCCGGGCCCACCGGACAGCCGTACGAGCCGTAGACCCGTGCGCCATTAGCCGCGTCAGCCGCCACGCAAGTCAGCCACGTCAGCCCTAGGGCCCAGTCAGCAGATGCGTCAGCAAGCCCAGTCAGCCCGTACTGTGCCGTGCCGAGTCCACCGTAGACTCAGCTCTCCATGCGCCCGGTCCACAGCACAGTGCGATTTTCCAATTTCCCGATTTTCTGTAGATTTAATCTTCCCAGAGCTCGTTCTCCCTCGTCCTAGCTCCGATTGACCCGATTCTTTTCCTAAATTCATCTAAAATTGAGCTCTTCCTTTTGGTCCAGGTTTGGAAGTTTTTAGAGTTCATTTGAATTTTATTTGATATTATTTTGTGTTTTCGTTCCGTTTTCTCTCTCGTTAGATCACGTTTTCGAAGGAGTCGAAGCAGGGTTTGAAGATCAAGATCCGTCAACTGAGCAAGGCCAAGGCAAGTCGTGTCCTTTGATCATGTTGAACCCAGTTTTCAAATCTATTATGTATTATGTTGCTTTAAATTATCATGCATTGCTACTTTATTATAAAACCCTTGTATTGGTAGTTAATGACCTAATTGATTATTCCTCCTTGATAATTTGAATGCCCTGATTCCATTGACACCTTAGGATTGGGAATTATTTAGTGATACAATAATAGTTGTCACATGGGGTTACGTTTAATTGCTTAGCCATGCTTATTATTAGTACGTTGGGTCTGTCATCACATGTGGTTAATTAATCTTGACTTAATGGTATACTTGAGCGTGGTGGTTCACCACAGTTATAAAATTTGTTTGCCATGGCATGGGTGGTGTCATGGGCATTGGTGACACAAAATTGGTTTTCACTTGGGCGATTGATCGTGCAGTAAAGGGGGTGCGAGAGGCACATGGGATGTGGATGTTTCGCCTGAGTAAATTTAAGGACTTAACTTTGTGCGCCATTGATCTGAGCTTTATCGTACAAACCACATGTCTAGTATGGGATAGACCTGGCATAATAACTTGTGAAGTCTCCACTTTGGTTTTACTACTGATGTTGTTGTGGCGCAAGAGGGGGCAATTATCGACTAGGGATTTACCCTACTCGACGGCGAATCCAGGATCACGCTAGTGCACACAGTAAAAACAAAGATGAAATAACGAACATATCACGATTCACTAAGAAAAGACTCAAATATTATTAATAATCATCAGAGTACGACCTTATGGTCAAGCTTACAATAGACTAGCCCGAAGGGCTTAACAAAAACTAGCAGCGAAAATCCAAAAGAAAGCGCAGCAGCCAATCGACACGCCCACAGGCTATCGAGTGGAGAACGAAGCCTAATCCGCGAAGACGTCGGAGTACTCTCCTTCTGGAACCTCCTGCTGGTGATTCTCCTCCTCCTCAACTGAGCAACAGGGGCATAAAGCCGTGAGTACATAGAGTACTCAGCAAGTCGTTTGTAACAAATATGCAATATAATATGCAAGGCTTAACAATGGATGGCTGAAAGGTTAATTTTGCAGAAAGCAATAATTCAAAGTAAATACAATAAGTAGATTGAAAAGCAAGCTTTGTAAATGATAATAAATAAGTAACCAAAGGAATTGAGACCAACCACAAGTGAACTGACCATTCACCCAAGGAATCCACCATGAACCAAGATCCATGAAATGAACACTTGTGAACTAACCATTCACTTCCCAACTTAACCCAACCAGATTTTTATGAAAACTCTACCCCTCGTGTGAAATCACCGAGCATTGTCCATGACCGAGGACACGGCTATTCGAATAGTTTTACACTCTGCAGAGGTTGCACAACTGTACCCACACGATGTGATTAGCCTCGCGCTAAGGAAATCACAACAAGGCTTTTACAATGATCCATCTCCACCTGATCCCACTCGCTAAGGTTTCGCCGTCGAGTAGGGCAACCCCCTAGTCGATAATTGCCCCCTCTTGCGCCACAACAACATCAGTAGTAAAACCAAAGTGGAGACTTCACAAGTTATTATGCCAGGTTTATCCCATACTAGACATGTGGTTTGCACGATAAAGCTCAGATCAATGGCGCACAAAGTTAAGTCCTTAAATTTACTCAGGCGAAACATCCACATCCCATGTGCCTCTCGCACCCCCTTTACTGCACGATCAATCGCCCAAGTGAAAACCAATTTTGTGTCACCAATGCCCATGACACCACCCATGCCATGGCAAACAAATTTTATAACTGTGGTGAACCACCACGTTCAAGTATACCATTAAGTCAAGATTAATTAACCACATGTGATGACAGACCCAACGTACTAATAATAAGCATGGCTAAGCAATTAAACGTAACCCCATGTGACAACTATTATTGTATCACTAAATAATTCCCAATCCTAAGGTGTCAATGGAATCAGGGCATTCAAATTATCAAGGAGGAATAATCAATTAGGTCATTAACTACCAATACAAGGGTTTTATAATAAAGTAGCAATGCATGATAATTTAAAGCAACATAATACATAATAGATTTGAAAACTGGGTTCAACATGATCAAAGGACACGACTTGCCTTGGCCTTGCTCAGCTGAGGGCTCTTGATCTTCAAATCCAACTTCCGCTCCCTCGAACACGTGATCTAACGAGAGAGAAAGCAATTCGAAAAGACAAAATAAAATCAAATAAAATTCAAATGAACTCCAAAATCTTTCAAACCTGAACCAAAAGGTATAGCTCGATTTTAGATGAATTTAGGAAAAAGAATCGGGTCAATCAGAGCTAGGACGAGGGAGAACGGGCTCTTGGAAAAAATGGATCTAAAGTAAATCGAGGAAATTGGAAAAGTGCACTGTGCTGTGGACCGTGCGCACGGGAGAACGGGTCTACGGTGAACGCGGCGCACGGAACAGTGCGGGCGACGGGCTGCTGGCGCAAGCGGCTAGGGCTGACGTGGCGACCACGTGGCAGGACACGTGTGCTGCATGGGTGATGTGGCAGGCTGACGAGGCATGGTGACGTGGCTCGGTTTATGGCTCATGGCTGACAGGTGGGTCCGGCTTGCCAGAGGCTCGGTGCACGGCGGACTCGGTGTGCGGGAAGGTGAAGGGGCGCGGATGCTGGCGTCAGCGCTGACGCAGCGATGCGGGGACCGAGGCGTCGCGGGCGGGTCCGCGGCGAGCGGGCGGCGGGTATCCGGGGCGGCGGATCTGGCCGGCGAGGCTCGGGACGGTGGCGGTCTGGGTCGGCGGTGGCTCGGGACGGCGGCGGGGCTCACCGGCGGCGGTGGAGACGGCGGTCGACGGCGGCGACGGAAGGCGACCACGACGGATGCGAAGCGACGTCGTCGGCGAGGGCGGCGGACGACGGGCTCCGGCGGCGAGGCGCACGGCGCACGGTGGCTAGCGGCGGCGAGGGCGGCGGCTGCGGGACGAGGAGGACCCCGGGGGGTCGGCCCCTTTTATACCCTAGCGGCGGACAGTCCACGGCGGACACGGGGGCGGAGTCCGGCTGGGTCACGCGCGGGGCGACGGCGGAAAAGGAAGGCGGCGGCGGAGCGTCCTGCTCGGAGACGGGGACGGAGTCCCGGGTGGAGACGATGAGCCTGACACGGGGGCCCCACCTGTCTGCGGCACAGGCGAGCGGCGGCTGCGATCGAGCGCGGGCGGGGCGGACAGCGGGGATGGACGACGCGTGGCGCACATCGCGCGGAGGGGCGCGGGCCGGGCACGGATGCTCAACGCGTGGCGCGGGCGGAGCAGGCCGGCTGGGTGGCTGGCGGGCTTCGGCCCACCTGGCTTTTTGGGGTTTTCTTTTTTTTCTTTTTCCAGAAATTCAAATAAAGGCTTTTGAGCTCTAGAAAATAGCAAATAAATCCAGAAAAATCGAATAAAATTCCATAAAATTCCTTGAGACTCAAGGAACTCAAATAAAATAATTCTGGCAAATGTTAATGTTTAACTTAATTATATTAAACCCTTTTAATTAACAAAAATTCCAATTAAGCTTTAATTAATTCTAGAAAAATACAAAGGGTGAATTTTATTTTAAAAGCTTCAAAAAGGCTCTGAAAATCAGGATGTTACAAATCTCTGTAGAGACCCGAATATGCAAATCCGGACTCTCCTGTGTATTCTGCACTAGTCCAGGATCACGCTAGTGCACACAGTAAAAACAAAGATGAAATATCGAACATATCACGATTCACTAAGAAAAGACTGAAATATTATTAATAATCATCAGAGTACGACCTTATGGTCAAGCTTACAATAGACTAGCCCGAAGGGCTTAACAAAAACTAGCAGCGAAAATCCAAAAGAAAGCGCAGCAGCCAATCGACACGCCCACAGGCTATCGAGTGGAGAACGAAGCCTAATCCGCGAAGACGTCGGAGTACTCTCCTTCTGGAACCTCCTGCTGGTGATACTCCTCCTCCTCAACTGAGCAACAGGGGCATAAAGCCGTGAGTACATAGAGTACTCAGCAAGTCGTTTGTAACAAAGAATGCAATATAGTATGCAAGGCTTAACAATGGATGGCTGAAAGGTTAATTTTGCAGAAAGCAATAATTCAAAGTAAATACAATAAGTAGACTGAAAAGCAAGCTTTGTAAATATAATAAATAAGTAACCAAAGGAATTGAGACCAACCACAAGTGAACTGACCATTCACCCAAGGGATCCACCATGAACCAAGATCCATGAAATGAACACCCGTGAACTAACCATTCACTTCCCAACTTAACCCAACCAGGTTTTTATGAAGACTCTACCCCTCGTGTGAAATCACCGAGCATTGTCCATGACCGAGGAAACGGCTATTCGAATAGTTTTACACTCTGCAGAGGTTGCACAACTGTACCCACACGATGTGAAAATCCTCACGTTAAAGATAATCACAACAAGGCTTTTACAATGATTCATCTCCACCTGATCGTACTCGCTAAGGATTCGCCGTCGAGTAGGGTAAATCCCTAGTCGATAATTGCCCCCTCTTGCGCCACAACAACTTCAGTAGTAAAACCAAAGTGGAGACTTCACAAATTATTATGCCAGGTCTATCCCATACTAGACATGTGGTTTGCACGATAAAGCTCAGATCAATGGCGCACAAAGTTAAGTCCTTAAATTTACTCAGGCGAAACATCCACATCCCATGTGCCTCTCGCACCCCCTTTACTGCACGATCAATCGCCCAAGTGAAAACCAATTTTGTGTCACCAATGCCCATGACACCACCCATGCCATGGCAAACAAATTTTATAACTGTGGTGAACCACCACGCTCAAGTATACCATTAAGTCAAGATTAATTAACCACTTGTGATGACAGACCCAACGTACTAATAATAAGCATGGCTAAGCAATTAAACGTAACCCCATTAGACAACTATTATTGTATCACTAAATAATTCCCAATCCTAAGGTGTCAATGGAATCAGGGCATTCAAATTATCAAGGAGGAATAATCAATTAGGTCATTAACTACCAATACAAGGGTTTTATAATAAAGTAGCAATGCATGATAATTTAAAGCAACATAATACATAATAGATTTGAAAACTGGGTTCAACATGATCAAAGGACACGACTTGCCTTGGCCTTGCTCAGTTGACGGATCTTGATCTTCAAACCCTGCTTCGACTCCTTCGAAAACGAGATCTAACGAGAGAGAAAACGGAACGAAAACACAAAACAAGATCAAATAAAATTCAAATGAACTCTAAAAACTTCCAAACCTGGACCAAAAGGAAGAGCTCAATTTTAGATGAATTTAGGAAAAAGAATTGGGTCAATCGGAGCTAGGACGAGGGAGAACGGGCTCTGGGAAGATTAAATCTACAGAAAATCGGGAAATTGGAAAATCGCACTGTGCTGTGGACCGGGCGCATGGAGAGCTGAGTCTACGGTGGACTCGGCGCACGGCACAGTACGGGCTGACTGGGCTTGCTGACGCATCTGCTGACTGGGCCCTAGGGCTGACGTGGCTGACTTGCGTGGCGGCTGACGCGGCTAATGGCGCACGGGTCTACGGCTCGTACGGCTGTCCGGTGGGCCCGGCTTGCCAGCGGCTCGGCGTACGGGGGACCAGGCGCACGGGAAGGCGAAGCGGCAGGCGCGGCTGGCGTCAGCGGTGACGCACGCGGGTGCGGGGACCGAGGAGGCGCGGCGCGGTCCGCGGACGCGGGCGGCGGGGCGCGGCTGCGGCGGGGGGGGGGGGGGGGGGGGGGGTCCGGTGGCGGCGGCTAGCCGGCGGTGGTTTGGGACGGCGGCGGTGCTCACCGACGATGACGACGACGGCGGCGATGGGAGGCGACCACGGCGGCGAGACGACGTCGTCGGCGCAGACGGCGGCTCCGGCGGCGGGGCGCGAGGCGCTCGGAGGCTAGCGGCGGCGAGGGCGGCGGCTGCGGGATGAGGAGGACCTCGGGGGGTCGGCCCCTTTTATACCCGAGCGGCGGAGAGTCCACGGCGGACACGGGGGCGGAGTCCGGCTGGGTCACGCGCGGGGCGGCGGCGGAAAAGGAAGGCGGCGGCGGAGCGTCCTGCTCGGAGACGGGGACGGAGTCCCGGGTGGAGACGACGAGCCTGACGCGGGGGCCCCACCTATCTGCGGCACAGGCGAGCAGCGGCTGCGATCGAGCGCGGGCGGGGCGGACAGCGGGGATGGACGACGCGTGGCGCAAATCGCGCGGAGGGGCGCGGGCGCGGGCCGGGCACGGATGCTCGCCGCGTGGCGCGGGCGGAGCAGGCCGGCTGGGTGGCTGGCGGGCGGAGCAGGCCGCCAGGCTGGACCGGCTGGGTGGGCTTCGGCCCACCTGGCTTTTTGGGGTTTTTTTCTTTTTCTTTTTCCAGAAATTCAAATAAAGGCTTTTGATCTCTAGAAAATAGCAAATAAATCCAGAAAATTCCAATAAAATTCCAGAAAATTCCTTGAGACTCAAGGAACTCAAATAAAATAATTCTGGCAAATGTTAATGTTTAACTTAATCATATTAAATCCTTTTAATTAACAAAAATTCCAATTAAGCTTTAATTAATTCTAGAAAAATACAAAGGGTGAATTTTATTTTAAAAGCTTCAAAAAGGCTCTAAAAATCAGGATGTTACAAAACTGATGCCGACATGTCTACTTTAGTGGTTGTTTAATGGTATCAGTCTTTCTCTTTAATGACTCTAGTTAGCAGCATAACATTGTCCTCATCGAATGGCTAAGGTCATCACACGATATTGTACTCATCTTCGCTACCACCACCTTGGTTCTTTGCTTTACCGTGGGTCAATATCTTCTCATAGGACAAATACTCCCGTCACGCCCTCTTGGTGGCTTTGAGCCTATTACTCCCGTCACGCCCTCTTGGTGGCTTTGATCCTATTCCCTACTGCAACGCCATCTCTACTCTAAACTCTTTACTCCTTTGCTTTTGTACATCCATGCTTATATTCGTACGGATGCATGCATATATACACACTGCCCTCATCTCTGCCACTAGCACCTTGGTTCTTTACCATTGGTCAATGTCTTCTTGCAGGATAAATCGACGCTATTGCACTCTTTCGTGGTCTCCTTTGTAACTTTTATTTTAGTCAAAATTTCAATTATTTTTGTTGGAGTTCGTATGCAAATCAAATTGCTAATTTTATTTAATTTAGTCTAAATTTTAATTATTTAGGGACTTTACTTTAAAATTGGTATGAAATCAAATGGTAAATTTCCTATTTTTATTCCAAATTTCAATTAATTTTGGTTGCACTACGTGTACAAATCTAATTTCTAATTTTTGTTTAATTTTTATTCTGAATTAAAGTTATTTATGAATTTTATTTTAGAATTCATATAGAAATCAAATTAATTATTTTATTTAGATTTTATTCCGAATTTGAGCTATATTTTGGCTGGAATTTGTATGCAAATCCACTTGTTATTTTTTTAATTTTTATTCCAAATTTTGTTATTTATGGATTTCACTTTGGAATTTGTATATAAATCAAGTTTCTAATTTTTTATTTTTATTCTAAATTTTAGTTATTTTTTTGGTTGGAATTTGTATATAAATCAAGTTGCTAATTTTTTATTTTTATTCTAAATTTTAGTTATTTTTTGGTTGGAATTCGTATACAAATCTAATTACTAATTTTTGTTTAAGCTTTAGTCCGAATTTTATTATTTAGGGATTATACGAATTCCAAATCAAATTGCTTATTTTATCTTATTTTTATTCTAAATTTTAGTTATTTGTTGATTATACTTGATATAGGCTTTTTTATTCTACATCATTATAATCTGTACCCACCAAAATCGACTGTGCAGATCTTTCTCTATTTCCTCTGATTAACATGATAATTTCTAGTCTTTAAAAGTGACAGTAGCGGCTTCTTTTTCCATCGCTTTAATAATATAATAGATCAAATAACAATCTTTTTCTTTTTGTGAGAAAAATAAAGTCCAATCTAATGCAAACCTTACTCAAGGAAAAAAAAGTCAATTTGTCCAAAATATTAGTTCCAAAAAAAAATTAAGTGGAAACATAGCCCAATCCAAAAATAATAACTGCACGGCCAAGTGTTCAACAAAGTTCTCCCAACTCGATGGCCAAGCAAACGGCAAGGCTAAAGCATCAGAAACACCAATCCTTTAGCCCAGCATAATTGGCCTTTGCAAAAGATTGCATGCACGTTTGTGCCAATGCTGGATTCGCTTTCATAGCTTTCAAGCTTTCAGAAAAAAAAAACACACAGCGAATAAATCAAAGCACAAATGTCATGCTATCTCTTGGACACCATCACAATCATCTCTATGCATGCTTAACCGAAGGTGAGAACCATCATCATCTCCAAAGCAAACGAAACGAGATAGATTCCTCGACACAAGTCACAAAGCCAAAGTGCATCATTTTATATGGTAGTTTACAATGATAAGATCATGTTCTGTACACAATAACAAGCCATGCATATACATAATTTAAGCAGTGCACAAAGATAAGAGCTTGAAAAGGCAGACGGGAGTAACCTTCAGCACAGTGATATGGGGTGTGCCCACCACAGGAAGCTTGATCACAAGAACGGTGGAGTGCTAAGTCACAAACGGCAAAAGTAAGCCAGACAACATCATGCATCGTCCAAAGTTTCTTCCCACGATCCAACCACACCATGAGGGGGCAGGGAAAGCCACAGTGCGGCAAGACCATACCACCGGAGATCAAGCATCAGAATCCCACAAAACACAACCTTTTGAGGCCTGCAGAAAGAAGCAAAAGCAGGATGCCTTCCTTGCCTTCGACACCCACAGTCAATCCAGTAAACATGATGATAAGGGCCTTGTTTAAGGCCATATATACATATAGGCTGCCTTCCGATTTTATTTATGTTGGGCTTTACTGTCACCACCATATCACTGGCCAGTTCTAGTTATCCGAGCCCTCCACACCGAGTTTCTTTGCCTCCATCTTGAGGAACTTCAGGTATCTAACAGCTTCCTCTAGGACAGCAGGAGTATCCAATTGGTCTCCACCTGGGATTATTCCCCTAACAACAGTGATCATCTTCCTCATCCTCTCATGAGTAACACTTTCCATGGATCCATGGAAAACTGAACTCTTTTCAGAAGAATGCCTTATTTTCTTAAACCTGGGCGGTGAAGATGAATCAAGGAGACCACTCTCCAAGGGGTCAGGAGTACGTCCAGTACTCACGACATCATCTTCATCGCTTTCTTCATCCGAGCTCAGCAGAGCATCGATTTCTCTTGTGTCCTCCTTGAAAGACGATGAATCTTCTTCCAGATTACCATTGTCTTGTCCAGAACTTGTGCAAACCGCCTCACGGTAGGAAGGGAAAGCATTGATGTTTGTGGTGTTCAGCTTGTTCACCAAGGCAGGATGATACATGATACGCCCTTTGTCATTGGTGTGATCAAAGATGATGAAGTGTCTGGGGCACACCTTGGAAGGTTGAAACCCAAATCCATCAAGCAGGGTTCGGAGTTGAGGGCTTGTCATGCCTGCAGGGACACCAAAGGCAGGTGAAACAGGAACCCTGTAGTTGCATTGACCACCCAAAGGTCCATTTGCCATACAACCATCTGCTTCATGTCCATAAGCAAGGGAGGGGTTTCCAGTCAAAGCTGTCGGATCCCTCTGCATGGGTGGATGGTTGATACTGGACAATAATCACTTAAGTTCGGAACTCTACCTGATTTGGTGCAGTAGCTACACTGCCCAAAAGCAATGAGAATTCTACAATATGTATGCAGCTCGCAACAACAAAAGGCTTAATATGTCCTACCACAAGGTAGCCATCATCACCACTGCACTGCTTTTTTTTTGTTGCACTTTAGTATCAAATGAAAGCTAAAATTGCAGATACAATAACTAAACTTGTGTCCTCTGTTTAGACTACGTGACAGGCTTAAGCAGCTGACGGAAGTACTCAGCCTGCAATTTAGACCAAGTTGTTAGAATACCAATGACACACACAACAAAAATGTGTAGAAAGAAGTGTGAAATAACTGAATACATGGATAATCTAAAAAAGAAAATGTAAACAGAAATTTATAGGTGTATATATTTGATTAAGATAGATATGCACAGAACAATGAAGTATCTATTTACTAGCCAAGCTAGATAAAAATAACATTACCAGTAAACAATGTCGCATTTGACATAAAAAAAAGGAAATAAGAAAGATCGATTGAGCATATTTTCTTGCATAACTCAAGGATACCAGGGTTGGGTCCCAGGATAAGAACTAGAACCTGATAATCTACTTGACCTTGAGCGTTTCACTCGAAAACATAATTAATTGAGCTATTTCATAACAGGGACATCTCCCATCGATATTGATATACGATACTTGTCACTACTACATCAAGATTATTGTGAAAAGTGCCAAACAAATTACCATAAAGTTAGCTATGAAAAATGAGACTTGAATGTTTGTTGAGAATCAACCATATTTCATTTATGAAACAGGATTATTTAGGAGAATAAATAAATAGCTCACCTGGCACACTTGCATCAACTGATAACAAGCAAAGATCCTCACATTCATTACTATAGTTCCCACTTCCTTCACAACGCGAAATCTCTTAAGTTCAGTCGTAACATACATTCTCAATCTTTTCACACCCAATATAGTCAAGAACAGAAAACCACCGAAAGGAAAAGAGTCTCCTGTAAATGTAACTCACCTGCAATGCATGCCAAATGAAAAATTGAGAGTGCACTCTACATTGTGAAAATTTCTGATGATGAATGCAAAATAAGTTCTGAGGAGAGGAAGTGGCATACACAATCACAAGGAAAAACACAACAAGGCGAACACACTTTCGGCTACTGTAGTAAGTCGAGTACAGGGGAGTCCACGGCATACTGTTGCTCAATGCTTAACTTTAGTTATATTCCTGCAATCCTGCTGATTGTTGAACATGTCATCAATACTGAGAATTAGCAACAACAAGACAGAGAGATATGCTAACTAGTACAAAAATTATACGAACTCATACAGTCATATATGATCCAATACAACACCCCTGAAATGTGTCATTTGTTTGGTGGCACCCAGTTCGTAAGTACTAATCGTAACGAGTCAAAATTCTCTTGAATTACGAAAGGAATTATCGTCAGAATACTAAAGAACTAATCTTAATACCCAGGGGCAGGGTACTACACCAAATTATACAAGTGGATCATTCTTTATTAAGGATGCTGATAAACATCATCCAAATATTTTTCTTCTAACTATCATCTAGATTTATAATCACCACAAATTCTCCCCCGAAAAAAAATTCTCCATAAAAAAGAACCGTTGGATTAATCCATTGATCCCAAATTTAGATAATTATTAAGAAGAAAATATCTGGGTGATAACTACACACCCCTTTGTTAAACTAACTGGAGAATTGCATGGAGTTCAGCAAAGAATAGTAAACATCTATCCTTAATCAAACTCCAAGGTTAAAACTTAAAAGAAAGAATCGAACTTAGTATCCCATCAAGAAAACAACCAAGTTTGCCGGGTAAGCAGACACTAATCATGGAAAGCCCCAAATTTCACAATTCTAACCACGACCAAGCCCCTGATCTAAACGAACAGAGAAAGAAACCAAACAGTTACAAGAATAATAGGACCGAAGATAGGTGCAAGAAGCCAAGTATCAGAATCAGAAAATTACAAACAAATCGAGCGCGATGGCGCGACCTGCGAGGCGGGTCTTGACGAGGAGAGGTTGAATTCTTCGCCGTTGAGATCAAATCGGATCTTGGGAACGATCCCGAGGCGGCGACCTGGAGGCGTTCGTGCAGCAGAACCAAGAAAAGGAGAGGAATTTGGGCGTGGAGACCGCAGAGGAGAGCACAATAGGAACTTGTAAAAGGAAGCTTGAAGGCACAGCAGTACAGCACTAACACTCCTTAACAGTATGGTTATGGGGGGCGTGGGTGGGGAGTCACAGTGCACGAGAGATGGCAGTCGTAGTGCTGCCTGCTAGGCTTTGCAGCGGCCTCCATACAACATGGGGTTATTGCTTTTCTCCCTCGGTGGATCTTTACCTTTTCTCCCCCCTCCTTTTTCTCCGAGTGTTATTGCTTTAGTAACTTTGCCCTCCTTTCCTGGTTTGTGTTTTGTGGATGAATTGTGAATGCGTTTTGTTATGCAATCTCTGAATGCAAATTACTTGTATGGTCGTTTTGATTTAGGACTTGGGGCATGTTCTTTTCGGCTGCGACTTATGGCTTATGGCTGAAATTTTTGAATTTTGGCTGTTTACGGTACAGATTACGGAGAGACAGATACTCACTTGCGATTTTGGCTGGTATAGATGTTGGGCTTTTAATGTATAGATCGTTTAACTTGTAGACCCCGTCTTGAGAAAATACTCCGTTTAAAAGTTAGTTACTGTAGCAAAAGCCAAAAGCCGCCAGCTTTTGAGGTAAAGAACAGGCCCTTGTTCTTTTCAGCTTTTGAAAGCTGTTTTTTTGGCTTTTCTGTAGTAACTAGCTTTTAAACGGAGTGTCTTTTCAAGATAAGGTCTACTAGTTAATTGTAGTACATATTGTACCAACTTCATGTATATCGGCAAAAACCGCATGTGAATTTCTGTTACTCTGTAATCTCTTGCACGAACAGCCCTAAAGCCACAAGTCGCAGCCAAAAACCATACGTTTAAATGTAAACATGAAAAGGAATTCATAATTTGTATCCAAACTCAATTGCGTGAGAATGCCAAATGTTGGAGGAGGAGTAGACGGGCAGGCCGGCAGGAGAATGTCTGCTGGTGTCCAGAGGAGAAGGGGGCGGGTGGAGGTTGAAGGTGAAGGGGGCGACCAGGCAGAAGGACGTTAGAGGTGGAAGGGGTGGGCTGAGGCAGAAGGTGGTGCCGACGTCCCTAGTCGTCGTCCGTGACTTAGGCATGTGTGTTAGAAATAGGCCCATATGAGTGAAGCAAATTTTCTATAATTCCAAATCTTACATAGTTTAATACCATAGAAACCAATATATAAGGTGGAGCCCTTACCACTCCTTGAATCATGTGGCACATAAAAGGGGATGGCATGAGGAGGGCTTTGACTAAAGTATTTGTATATTTTTGTGTGAAAAACCATGTAACTTGCAATGCACGACTGTGTCGTGACATGGCACGCCACTTGGCAGACCAAGTCCACTTTATTTTTTGCTAAACCGTGCATCATCTCTCTTCTTTTTGAATTGTCGCGGAGCTGATAACCACAACAAAAATATCATTATGTGGTTTCATGAGGTAGTTACCATAGCATAAATATCATTATATGGTTTCATGAGGCAGTTACCAGTAAGTTAACTATGTTTAATCATAGCAGTTGCTAATGAGTGATTGTAGCGCCTTTAAAAGGGCTTGGAGACATCCAAAAAATATAGAGAATTCCACCTCCATTCTTCTATCCCCTCTTTGGATAGCGGTGCTATAGTATTAAGCTGCTCAACTACGCCAAACTTTCTTCTCAGCGTGCACCCACAAGAGAGGAGAGAGGGATCTCCAAACCATTGTAGTAGAGAACCTGCATGGGGCGGCAATAAGTTTCTGGGCAGCGCAACCTGCATGACCGCTTGGCTTCTTTCTCGACATCGACTACTTCCACGATTGCATCGAGCCTACGTTGCTTCCTGTTCTTCATTAGATCTAACTGTAAGTTGTTCGCACGATTGATCGACTTGTTTACATTCTGTTTCTGCATATATTTCAAAGTACAATGAGTTGTCTGCTGTTAGAACTGATTTATGCATCATTAGTTATTTGTAATATTTGCTTTCTAGTAAAATCTGAAATTAAAATATTGCCCAAATTTCCAACATTCCAGAAATATTATTGTGAACTTTGTTGCAATACAGCAATGGCTGGTGATTCTGATGCTATAAAACCTAAGAGATTTTCTAGTTAAAACTTTCATAGATGGCGAATAAGAGCCAAGTTTTGGCTCATGTCTTTGGGGTTGTGGTGGGTTATCCACCCACAGTATCCATTTATAATTGAGCAGTTCATGCAGTTCAAAAATACAAATAACATTACACTTAGCTGCATTCTGACCATTTTGGCATATTAGCTCTACGATGTGTATATGGACTACAAGTTATCCATAGTGTTGTGGGATGCACTAGAGCAAAAATATACAGAGGCAGGTCACTGTCTCTACATGTGTAATTTTTTGACTTTAGCATGGATGAGGGCAAGTCTATAGTTGGACAAGCTCATGACCTCCAGCTACTGGCTGGTGAGATTGCACACTTAGGCTATATGTTGCCTCCTAAGTTTATGCCTGCGGGCATTGTTGCCAAACTTTTTGGTAGTTAGCGAATTTTGCCACTAGCTTAAAGCATAAGAGGGAAGAGATTTCTATCGAGGATCTCATCATTGCCCTCGATGTGGAAGAAAAGGCTAGAGCAAAAGATGCACCCACCACATCTGGTTAGAACAATGCCAATATCATAGAGAAAAGGATAACTAAAAAGAAGTAAAAATTTAATAAACTGAACAAGACAGCTAGCTTTAAGAAGAAGAAAACTGAGAAAAAGGATTTGAGGGACATCACCTGCTTTGTATGTAGAAAAGACGGTCATATGGCAAAGGACTGTCGCTTGCACAAGAGCAGAGATGGTGAACAGCCAAAGAAAAAGGTTATCAATGTGATCCTAGGCGAGGCCTCGACTTTAGGAGGGTGTGGTAATTCACCTATTGTCTTTTTAGTGTGTCAATCTACTGATTAGTGGGTTGATACTGATGCTAATATTCATTTATATTAAGATATTTCTTTGTTTTCTTCTTACCGGTAGTAGGGGCTTCCTCTGTTCTAATGGGAGATGGGTCGTATGCTTCTGTTCTTGGTATTGGCACAGTAGATCTGAAGCTTACTTCAGAAAAGATTGTCCACTTAAAGAACATGTAGCATGCTTCTACAATAAATAAGAACCTTATTAGTAGTTCTCTCTTATGCAGGGATGGTTATAAGCTGGTCTTTGTATCAAATAGAATTGTAATTTCTAAGTTTAGAAACTTCATTGGTAAAGGCTATGAGAGCAGAGGCTTGTTCTACCTAAATACTTTAGAGTCTTGTTATAATATGAATGTTGCAACTGGTTTAAATAAATATGAGGCTAATATTTACCATTCTCATTTCTGTCATATTGGTTTTGATAGTATCGCTAGAATGTCCATATTTGATTTAATTCTAAAATATGAAATTGTCAAAAGATCAAAATGCTAGTCATGTGTGTAAGCAAAGCAATCTCGAAAACCCTTTAAAGGGATTAGAGAATGAAAAGAACTTAGCACTATTAGATCTCATTCATTCAGATTTGTGTGAAATGAATGGATTGTTGACGAAAAGAGGGAAAAGATACTGTCTAACTTTTATTGATAATGCAACACGCTACCGCTTTGTGTATTTACTATAAACTAAGGATGAAACTTTAAACTACTTTAAGACTTACAAGGTCGAGGTTGAGAACCAATTAGAGAAGAAAATAAAATACTAAGGCCTGATGGAGGGGAGTATATCTCTCATGAATTTTCCTAATTCTATTACGAGTATGGAATAATCCATAAATTTACACTACTATATTCACCTCAATCAAACAGAGTAGCTGAGAGAAAAAACCAAACACTAATAGACTTGATTAATGCCATGTTAAAAAGTGCTGGTATGCTTAAGGCATAATGGGGGAAGCTATATTGATAATCTCTTTCATCCTAAACAAAGTAATCACTAAAAAGAGTGAGATACCCCATATGATGGATGGAAGGGGCGAAAACCTAACGTCAATTTTCTCTGAACTTGGGGATGTTTAGCAAAAGTCAATATACCATTACAGAAAAAGATATAACTTGGACATAAAATAGTCGATTATATTTTCTAGGGTATGCTCATAATAGCACAGTCGATTGCCTATAGATTTTAAGTAGTTAAATCAGAAACTCCTAAGATTATTGCTAACACAATAATGGAGTTTAGAGATGCTTTATTTTTTGAGGATATTTTCCTTATGAGAACTGCAAGCAGTACTTCACGTACTGAGAATGTTCAAACTAAAAATATTGGAAGTGAGAATAATAAAACTTCCAAACTTTCCACTATTTCTGAACCAATATGTGATATCCTTGTGGAAGATAACAATTTAGTCACAGAGGCTCCTTGTAGGAGCAAGAGACAAAGGGTTAGAAAACCTTTGATGATGATTTTATTGTATACCTCATGGATAATATGTCAAAGACTCTTTCAGAGGCTTATGCATCTTCGAATACTGAGTATTAGAAAGAGACAGTCCATAGTGAAATGGACTCTATCATGGCTAATAGGATTTGGGAGATCACTGATCGTCCTATCGGTGCAAACCTGTAGGATATAAGTGGGTCTTTAAAATGAAACTAAGGCCTAATAGTACTATTGAGAAGTACAAGACAAGACTTGTAGCCAAGGATTACACCCAAAAAAGGGATAAGATTTTTTTGATATCTATTCTCTTCACTAGGCTAACCACCATCAGAGTGCTCCTTGCGTTAGCATGTTTTTATGGTCTACATGTCCGTCAAATGGACATGAAGATAGATTTTCTTAATGGAGAGTTGGAGAAAGAAATATATATAGATCAACCAGATGGTTTTGTGATTTTTGGACAATAAAATAAGGTATAAAGACTATTGAAATCCTTGTATGGCCTAAAGTAAGCACCTAAATAATGTCACGATAAGTTTGACATCCGTTGGCTTTGTTGTGAATGAAGATGATAAATGTGTATATTACCATTATGGTGGGGGATCAAGGAGTGATCTTGTGTATATATGTGGATGGCATACTTATATTTGGAACAAATACTGCCATAATTGATGAGGTCAAATCTTTCTTATCTCAATACTTTGATATGAAAGACTTAGGAGAGACAGATGTCATTCTGAATATTAAATTAATCAGGAATAAGGATGGGATCACTTTGAATCAATCCCATTATGCTAAGAAAATATTAAGCTAGTTTGGCTTTGAAAACTGCAAAATTTCTCCAATGCCTTGTGATGCGAGCATTAAGGTTCGAAGGAATCAGGGGCTAGGAAAGATCAATTGAGATATTCGTAATTTATTTTGTCACTCATGTATTTAACTGGTGTCACAAGACCTCATATTTTATTTGCTATGAATAAATTAAGTTGATTTACTTCTAACCTAGAAGATGATCACTGGGAGGTACTTGAAAGAGTGTTGCACTACTTAAGAAGTACGACATCTTTTAGAATTCATTATAGTGGATATCATTCTGTATTAGAAGAATATAGTGGCTCCAATTGGATCTCTGATACAGATAAGATCAAAGTTACAAGTGGCTATGTATTTACTCTAGCTGGTGCTGTAGTTACATGGTCTTGCAAACAAATCATATTGATGAGATCAACTATGAAAGCATAACTTGTAGCACTTAACACAACAATTGTTGAGGTTGAATGGCTGAGAGAGTTTCTGTTGGACTTTTTATTGGTTGAGAAACCAATATTGGCAATCCAAATGTATTGTGATAATCAAACAATGTTGGCTAAAGTCACAAGTACTAAGGATAATATGAAATCCTCCAGACATGTAAAACGTAGGCTTAAATCTATCAGAAAACTGAGAAACTCTAGAGTGATTACTATGAATTATATTTGCACTGATAAAAACCCAACAGATCCTTTTACAAAGGGTTAGCACAGAAAGTAATTTCCGTTGCATCTATGGATATGGGAATGAGGCCCACTTGAGTTATACCACAATGGTAACCCATACCTCTTGATCAGATATCCCGTGACTTAGGTAATAGGAAAAATAAGTTAATATTGTAATAAGAGAGTACATATTCATTATACCCATGTCCTAATAAATAAAAGTACTCTCAACTGTATGGAAGATTGGCATAAAGTCTTAATGTATTCTGTTCTCCAAATGAGAAAAAGGTGTTAGCATGCAGTATTCCTAGAAAGAATATACATACTTAAGCCTAACTGTGCAGTTCATGAGAACGGGGCATTCTCTAGAATGCTCATGAGCAGATCAGGGAGTGTGACCATATAACGCTCTGTTTAGGCGTGGTTCATTGGCAGCCTAGTATCAGTTGAGATTTCAAATGAAGTCTGATCATGAAAAGCTGTGAATTCAAGGCATAGTCTATTCATCTGCTATGAGAAGATGAATTTTATTATTCTATGTGCAAGTTCAACCCATATAAGCCTTACACTAAAAGACTGATATATTAACAGTACTTCAGCACAATATCTTTGACATCTTTTTGCTAACTGTTTTGGAATTGGTGGGGGATTATTAGAAATAGGCCCATATGAGTAAGGCCTATTTTCTATAATTCCAAAATATGCATGGTTTAGTATCATATTGCTAAGGCAAAATAGAGGAGACAAATTTATAAGGTGGAGCTCTTGCCACTTCTTGAATCATGTAACACATGGATGGGGATGGCATGAGGAGGGTTTTAGCTGAACACGCGTGTGCGCACGCACGTGTGCGGGCATGTTCGCATATTTTTGCATGAAAAATTCGCGTGACTTGTGACTTACAACACGTGACTGTGCCGTGATATGATGCGCCACTTAGCAGACCATGTCCACCTTATTTTTTGTTGAACTATGCATTATCTCTCTCCTTTTTGAACTATCCTAGAGCTGATAACCATAGCATAAATATCATTATATGCTTTCATGAGGTAGTTACCATTGAGTTAACTTTGTTTAATCGTGGCAGTTACTAGTGACTGATTGCAGCACCCTTAAAAGGGCCTAATGACGTCAAGAAAAATACATAGAATTTCACCTCCATTCTTTCACCCCCTCTCTGGATAGCTATGCTATAGTATCAAGCTACTGAACCACGCGTGCACTGACAAGAGAGAAGAGCAGGATCTCTGAACCAATGTCGCAGAGAGAACCTGCACAGGGCGGCAGTAAGGTTTTGGGGGCAGCGTAACCTACGTGATCGATTGGCTTCTTCCTCAACATCAACTACTTCCATGACTGCATCAAGCCTATGTTGTTTTCTGTTCTTTATCAGGCCCAATTGTAAATCATTCGTGTGATCGATTGACTTGTTTACATTATGTTTTCTATATATATTTTGAAGTACAATGAGTTATCTACTGTTAGTACTGATTTTTATATCATTAGTTATTTACGATATTTGCCTTCTAGTAAAATCTAGAATTAAAATATTGTCCACATTTTCAACATGTGGCGCTATGTCGTGACTATGATGTGCATGTGTGTGCGCCTGTGTGTTGAGTTACCGACTTAGGGTTGATAGAAGATTGAGACCTGGAGTGTTGCTAGGCTGTGGGGCCTATTGGACTGAATTTGTTGTTGAGCTGACTGATTGGGTTTTAATTTTATCAAGTTTAGCAATCCTATCAAGTAACTCGTGAGTTGGCTCGGGCTCTGCTCGTTAAGCAGACGAGCAGAAAATACCTACTCGGCTCAGCTGGCTTATGGCATGAGTTCGAGCCGAGCCGGCTCATAAGCTTCAAGATTTTTTCCACCCCCAATCTAAAGGGTTGACCTGTGCTGACTCATTAGTAAATCAGTAGTGTTTTTGGTTTGTGTAATTTTTAGATGGGAGCAAACCTTAAAATGAGATGATACGATGTTCCATATGCACTGTTTGATCATGCAAGTATTTTTGTCCATTCCACCTGGAAGCTATGATTGATTCTCATGTCAATCGGTAGTCAATATTATAAGTTTGTATTATTTTTAAGGGTAATTCACAATAGAAACACCCTACCCATATAATATCATTACTGAACATAAAATAAGTATAAGAATTGAATTTTTTTATGAAATTGTATGAAATGGGAAACAAATGAAAAAAATGTGAAAATGAAGAGAGATGTCTTCGGAGTATACATCACATCGCATCCATCTTTAACATCTATTAAAGCTGAGTACCAAAATAGGCATAAAAGAGCGTGTGGCATCAGCGTAAGAGCATCTCCAACAGTATGAGCTAGTTACTAGTTCTAAGACAACTTCTCCAATAGTACTAACTTTTAGCACATAACTCATAACATAAATAGCCTCACATGACACTCTCACATAATCTTGGAATGTGTGTATGAGACTAACTCTTGATCAAGAGATAGCTTTTCTCTCTCTTCTATTAAAATATGAAATAATATGCTTAGAGCTAGCTCATAAGGCCAGTCTCAGTGGAGGTTTCATGTCTCAGTTTCCAACACACCCATATTTTGGAAACAGTGCAGAAGAGTTTAATCCCCATGAAACTCTCTCTACTCCCATGAAACTTTTATCATCTCTCTCTTCATTAATACAGTGCCATGTCAGCGTATTTAATGTCCATGAAACGCCATGAAACCCCCACTGAGACTGATTAAGTCACTATTGAAGATGCTCTAAAGTCGAGTTCCGATTCAATTAACATGAATGCGCATGAGAAAGACTACTGCTCCTTCCATTTCTGAACGGACGACGTTTTAGTATTTTTTTTTACTTCAATCAAGGCACGCGTAGAAGTGACCAAATCGTCTTCTTGGTTAGCTCAGTTATTGCGCTCGGATGATTTGTTACTTTAGTCCATGGCAGTAAATAGCATCGAAATAATGAATGATAAGGATAAAGGAAAAAAGGTTAAAAGTTGCTTAGAAATTGTAGAATGACATGTATTTAAGAAAAAATTTGAAAGCTAGAATGATATGTGTTTAAAACAGAGAGAGTACTCTATAAGCCATACTACAATCTAGAACTTGCACAAGTGGATTTATCCTTGATTGATGTGTGTAGGACGGATCAGGGGGTGAATGATATTTGCCTCTTTTCAATTTTAATAAAATTAACTCTCTTTGGCTGTTTTTTACTCAGTTAGTTATGAGAATCTAATAAGATCAGATGCACAGTGAAAACAGAGACAAAATAGAAGCCAATAAGCCAAGAGAATAGAAGAAGTAACGAGCGGGCCAAAATCTCACTAGGCTGGTCTAACCGGGCTGGGTAGTCAGATCGCTTGTCTAGGGCCGGTCTGACTGCAGGTCTGGGGCCGGCATGATCGGTCATCTATTCCTAGATTAAAAAGACATTTTGTATCAAAACTCAAATATTAAGAACTTGCTTAAATCTCATCTAAACATCCCTAAATTTTTTACGAGATTTATTCAATTTATTATGATCCTAAACCAATTAAGAATCACATGATTTTTGGGCTCAGATTTACAAATTAAAAGCAATCAAATCTACATCTCAAGAACACCTAAAACCCTAAAATACAAATTAGTTCTTACTCGAGAAGTTTTTAATCAAGAGCATGATCCATATCTACTTCTACATATCATAGCAAGCTAATCTATGCATAGATTTGGGATAAAACTATCTTGACCACAAAAACCCAAATTTGAGGCATGAACAAACCAAACCAGACTTGATCTTGAATCTTGCTATGGAGGTAATCAAGATAGGCAATGATTGATCAATTAGGATCTTTTAGTGTCTCTTACTCATTATGGATCACAACACGATCAAGAGAGAAGGAAACACAAAAAAACCATGTCAAATCAACATTTCAATACTTGAGCAAAGAGAAGAAGGACTTGGGCGAATTTTGATATTTATTAGTACTTAGAGATAAATGTTCACAACCACTTTCTAGCCACTCACAAAGCCTAAGAATGAAAAAAAATCTCAAGATAAAAAGTCAGAACCTGTCTACCAAAGGACCTCTCCAAGAATCCTAACCACTTCAAATTAGATAGGGCCTGTTCTTTTCGACTGCGGCTTATGGCTTTTGGCTGAAATTTTTGAATTTTGGCTGTTTATGGTACAGATTACAGAGAGATAGATACTAACTTGCGATTTTGACTGGTACAGATGTTGGGCTTTTAACATGTAGATCGTTTAACGTGTAGACCCCGTCTTAAGAAAATACTCCGTTTAAAAGTTAGGTACTGTAGCAAAAGCCAAAAGCAGCTTTTAAAAGCCCAAAAGAACAGGCCCATAGGCACAAGCTTCTCTAGAACTTCACACTAAGTCAACATCTCTCGCTCCTTATATATGAAGGCTCACAAGAAATTCTAATCAGAACCTCTAGTTAGGTTTCAATCACTTACATGAGCTGACCCGTTAACTTAACACCATATCAGGTTTTACACTTACACATGTACACTTATCAAAATGCACACAACTATTAACTCAATAGTGAATCAACACTTGATCTACTAAATATTTTCAGCACATCTTTGACTTAAACCACCTCTCTTGCATGTCTCATGCTATGGTTTGATCAGGTGTCAACTTTTCTGTTTTGGGCAAAAGACTATTTTGCCTCCAAACCACCATCTATGAAGTTTCGTGTTTTTTGTCTTGAAGCAATCCCGTACTTCATATTCGAATTTATGTGGTCTCAATAACTTGCCATCAAGCCTCTTGCGCATTCAGATCCCACCAAACTGTTCTTACTTGCAAATGAGCCCAAGTCACTTGGTGTGCCACATGCATCTCCGTACACCATGACGACATCCGGCTCTCCTGACCGTTTTGGGCTTTAACTTCTCCTTGAGCTTAGTCCCATCCACCTTCCAGTTGCCTGTCATATTCACCACCGGTAGCTTCCACTCTGGCTCCTTGTTTTTCTAGCTTGTAACCACTCCGTTAGCCTTAGTCATCTTCTGATGATATCTTGATCATTTTAAACCTCAGCTCCCTAGCTTAATCCTGATCACTTGACTGCTCTGGACCTAAGCTCTCCTAGTTTAGTCTTGATCCCGTTCGTCTCACCATAATCTAGCTCCGGAGTCGTACAACAAACAACAACAAGCAAACTGTCGTGTAGCACTACACAACATAAAATCATCAATTGACTTAATTTATAAGCCAAGAATCTTTACCTTCCATCAAAACATCTCCACATGCTTTGACATGTAGATCGTAGTGCTCAATGACTAGCTATCATGTTTTCACATATTCGGACTCCTTCAAACCATCTCTATATACATCGGCCTCATCACTTGTTACACCACATGCACCAACTTGTCTCTTCACGATCCTTATTTTCTCTGTGCTTCCCACTTGAGTTAACGTAGCCTTACTTGAACTTACTTGACTGCATGAATCTAGCTCCCCCGCCTAGTCTCAGTCTCTTGCCATTGACCACTAACGTTCTTTAAGCCACATGCACATTTAAAGACCAAACAATCACCTTGAACACAAATTCTATATATATGACTCATGTTAGTCAAAATAATGCATCATGCAATGCATCACAAGAAAACACCAGCACCCATACCGTGCACACACTCAACCATGCTAATACACTGATCCTTATACTATAATCAAAGCTCAAACCAAAATCACAATTTTAACACCAATTCGTTATAAGCCGGTCTGACCGTCATTACCAGGTCGGTGAGACCGCCGGTAGCGATCTAACCGCTAGCGCCATGCCGGTCAGACTGGTCTGACTGCTTAAGAGCATCAGAAAATATTCTCTCTAGAATTTCGGTTAAACTATATCTAATTTTAGTTCAAAACTCTATTTTAGGTGACACATAGTACAAACATATTCTCAAACCAGGGCCGTCTCAATAATTTCAAGGGCCCTTGGGCAAGCAAGACAGCAAAGACCCAGCAATCTAATTTTTTAATATGACGATTAAAGTATATAGTACTACTAATAAGAGTTAACTTGCAGCATATATTTAGTTCATTAAAGATAACGATAGTACAACAAAGAAACTAAAAGAACGGTAAAATAACTATTATGATTACCTCAAATAAAACAATAATGCTTCAGTGCTTCTTCAAAAACCGCCTTCGGGCATTTCTTGATGCAAAATCTTCAAGAACGGTATCGAGATTAATGTTGTCCAAAACATCCTTCTCAATGCTGCACATAGCCAAGCCATTCAATCTTTCTTGTAGCATAGTTGACCTCAAACAATTTTTCAATAGTTTCAATTTGGAGAAGCTTCTTTCGGCTGATGCTACTGTCACAGGAACAGTTAAGAGAATCCGATATGCAATAGAGACATTCGGATAGCAATATGCAGCTTTAACAAAGTGAAGAATCTCAGGTGCTGACATCAATTCATCTGGCAAAGTTACTGATATACATACATACTCATGGGCCGGTGGGGCCCTCCCGTGGCATGGGCCCCCGGGCGTCGCACTTCCTGCCCACCCCCTTAAGACGGCCCTGTCTCAAACACGACTACACAAGTGTTTGGTGTGCAATTTCCAAAAAAAACATATGACTGGTCTTATTGCTAGCCCTATAGCGGTCAGATTGACATCTACGGGTTAAACTAGCTGAAACCTGATAGCAACTCTGAACAATGCAAAACTCTCTAAACTAAACTCAAACTTCGGCAATATTTGCATAACAAAGTCAAATACTCATCGTACACCATAGTGTGACCTCCACATGATTTCACAATGTGCTTAGTTAATTGGCTCCATCCTACGTCAAACATTTTCTTCAATCATAATTGAAAAAAGATATTAGAATTGCCGCAAGTCCGCAACAACGCAGTATAGTTTTCCCTGAAGTTGAGATTGACCAAGAGGTTCCCTCTAATAACACTCCCATTTGTGTCCACTTATTGGTGAGTATTTGATGCGACTTTGGCAAATTTCTTTGAAGAAACCCATTCGTACGTACGCATAGCACCGCTCTTTGGTCCAATGCCTTTTATTAATGGGGGATAGGATCATAGGCATGCAAGGCTCAGCTGTTTCTGGGAGGCAGCGTTTCCTTGCCGAGAGTGACATGGTACCTAACTTTATTTCCTTGGCGATCCGGTGTTGACTCCCTGAGCCTTCTCCTCGCCGGCCGATGGGCTGCAATGGCCGTTTCTGTAGTTTCACCACACATTCCTCCGTCTTTCGTCAGCCCAGGCACGAGCGCAACCAAAAAAAAAAAAAGCAATGTGGCAGCATCCAAGATCGCCGCTATCAGTAGCAGGAAATGCATGCATCCCAAACAGAAAAAGGGAACATGTTTTGTAGGTCAGGTCAGTAGGTGACACACTTGAGAGTTGAGAGATCGATCCATCCATCACCCTGGAGTTCTTTTCTCCGGCTGTCTGTCTGGAGCATGATTAGGTTTGGACGCCTGACAACTAAATATGCTCTGGCTTTGTGATCATGGGATGAGATGGATGGCATGGATTGGTCTTATGTATGCCTGTTTGGTGTAATTTGCTTCTTGAAATACGAAGGGCTGATCTGTGGCGTCCGTTTCGCGATCAAACGGTCTAAAGCGCTCACTCAAGCACTAAAAGCAGGACAAGAACTAAGGGGAAATTGTGTTGTCCAAGCATCTTGCCTTTGCATTCATCGCGCATGGTAAGTAGGCACATGACTTGTATAAGTTACCTAAGAGCAACTCCAGCAGCAGCCCTCAAAACAGAGCCCCTACTTTTCATTTGAGGGCTCCCCCTACTTTTGAGGGCCCAATTTTTTTTTGCTTCTACTCCAACAGCACCCCTTAAATCTAAGCCCTCAAATCCATCCACTACACACTGACATATGGGACCCACTCCTGACAACTCCATTTGGAGGCGACGGCGACGGCGACGGGCGGGGAAAGATGCGCGCGGAGAGGGAGGCAGGCGGCGCGCTCGGGAGGGAGACGCGCGGGGAGGGAGGTGGGCGGCGCGCTCGGGAGGGAGGCGCGCGGGGAGGGAGGTGACGGCGACGGGCAACGGGCGGAGGCGTCGGCGATGGGCGAGGCGGCGCGCTTGGCAGGGGAAAGAGGCAGGCGGGGCTCACGCTCACGCCGCCGGCCGCCGGCCCGAAGCCGTGCCGTTCGGCTTCTCCGCCACGCGCCCGCATGCGCCTTGTAGCAGCGCCGCATGGGAAGGAGCCGCCGCGGATCCGGCCTTCGCAGCTCGGATCCGGCCTCGCCCCTCCTAGATCTCACCGCCGCCGCCCGGGGCCGCCTGCTGCCTTCGCCCGGGGCCGCCGCCGGCTTCTTCTCCTCGCCTTTCCCTGCCGGGGCCTTCTCCGCCTTGTCGGCAGGCTCCTCCTCCACGGGCTTCTCCGCCTTCTCTTCGCCGCCAGCTTGGGTCGCCGCCCGGGGCCGCCGCTCGCCGAGGTCGCTGGGGAGTCGAGGTCGCGGAGGAGACCGGCGATGCGGAGGAGAGCGAGGTCGCTGAGGAGGCGGCGTCGGCGGAGGAGATCGAGGTTGCGGCGGATGCGGCGAAACGCGCGGCCGAAGGAAGTCGCGCACGAGCGGAGGAGGCGGTGGAGGGGGCGGAGGCGCCGGGGAAGGGGAAGGGGAAGGGGCGGTGGGGAAGGCGGGGAGTCGGGGGCGGAGGCGGCGGTGGAGGGGGTGGAGGCGCCGGGGAAGGGGGCGGCGGGGGAGGGGGCGGAGGCGGCGGTGGAGGGGGCGGAGGCGCCGGGGAAGGGGGCGGTGGGGAAGCCGGGCGCGGTGGGGGCGGCGGGGGAGTGGAGGCGCTGGGCGGAGGCGTCGGGGGGCGAGCGGAAGAGGAGGAGGCGGGGGGCGAGCGGAAGCGGGGAGGCGGTGAATTTTCACTCAGGCGGGGAAAAAACAGAAAAATGAGAGCCAGAGGAGGGCCCCTAGGAATGAGGGCTTGAAGACCTCATTTGAGAGGCCTCCTATTTTTGAGAGCCAAGTTGGGGGTCTGCTGGAGTGCAGTTTTTTGCTCTGGCTCTCAAATATGAGGTTTGAGGGCTCAAGTAGGGGGCCTGCTGGAGTTGCTCTAAGGGCACTCCTAATGCAGAAACTATGAAGTAGTTTCTATACTTACCAATTAATGTAGACACTGCCCATGGAACTATACTCCCATGGATAGTTTCTACAAATAAAATTTTCATCCAATCATCTATCTTCTCTCTCCTATCATCTACCTATCACAGCTCTTTCTATCTTGGTTGTTGTGTAGACATGGTTTCTATATAAGAAACCATTTTCTTATCTCTCCTCCTTAACTCCAATGACACATCAGCATTTTGCTTACTTTGCACCTTATTTAATGCCATAGAAATCATCCATAGTTTCTGCATTGGGAGTGCTCTAAGGGGGTGTTTGGGACTGCTCCACTCTACGTTTTTCAGCTCCGCTCTATGTTTTTTAGCCAAACAGGTTCAGCTCCACGCACTCTGTTCGAGGAAAAAAGGTGGAGTTGTGAGAGCACCTAAAGGGGTGCTCCACAAACTCCAGATTTTTTGTAGAGCTACTCCACGATAGAGTTTGTGGAGCAGTCCCAAACACCCCCTAAGACTTGTTTTTTTCCTAGAATACGAAGTTGCCTAAGACTTGGTGTGAGCAAAGATAAAGTTCCAATGGCCTAAAAAGTAACATTTTCTAACGCATGAACTTGACGTTTGCTTTTGAATCAAATGGACCACGGGTCACTCGTATATTTCGTAAGAACGGTGTTCATGGGTCAGTACTAGTATGGACGGCGCGTGGAGCCGTGGACATCTCAGGCACGCGGTCCAATTGGGACTGGTCACCTGGGAGCACAAGCAGTAAAGCAGCAAGCACACGCTGAGTTGGGCCAGACTAACGAGCATGGCGAAAGTTTTCTTGAGTTAGCCGACGGCATACATTCTCGTCCTCGTTAACCCAATCTGAGAATTTTTTTATTATTTTATCTTTTTAAAAAATTATTTTAAAATTAACCCCTCACGAACTTTATGTTTCAATTCTGACATGATAAGAGATTCTCACGCCACGAGACTTGGCGTGACAAGGGGTGATTTAAGTGCAGCTGCCGCTGCAGTTTCTATTTTCCCCCACGTCCTTTTGTCCTGACGCGTTCTTTGTCCTCCCCAAATCCATCGCCAGCACCACCGCTCGCCTCCAGCCCCGAATGAGCACTTTTTGTGCCAGCTAGCAAAATTTTCTTTGTCCTTTTAGTTTTCTTTTTGTCAGTTACTATGATGTTTTTGTAGCCATTTTGTATTGCACATAGATATATTTGTCAGTACATTAATTAAACTTTTTTTACCAATCCTCATTGTTATTCTTAACACGTACGGAAGATGAATATATTCAACATTTGACCCCGCAGGCATGCAAGAGGAGAAATCTCCTTCGCAGCTTAGTTTCTTCTCATCCTCGTTAATAGCAACCAACCTGGAAATTTATATGAGATCGGTTGCAGTATGTTCAAGTAGCACAAGTTGATTTGAATGTCGCATCACAGTATGAAGTTAGATATTCTATACGCATATACATGCACATCAAGTTAGTAGGCGGTAGCAAGTTAAATAAACAAACCAATGAATAGTCTTGCGATGAAATGCAACGTAAGTTGATCACTTACAGCTAGCACAGGCGACAATTGATGTTAATACTCTCGATGGTTGAGAATGAGAAAGAAGCTAGATTAGGTTCTCCTCCATCCAGAATGGATAGATCTAGGCAGAGGCAGTCAAAACCAAATCAACGCTTGCATGCTTTTCTGCTGCGTTGATTAATTCAAACACCCCGTGTAGTACGTACATTGGTATATAAGCCGGTTAATTGCATTGGTGGATATTTTTGTCATACAATATTTTTTTCCCGCTTTCTCTCTCCTACTAATCAGGGTAATACTATTATAATGTACTTTTTGTTTTGCATTTAGTTACATGCTGTAAAGCAACTGCTCTGATCGATACTTGTTTTGAGACTTGCTTAGGTCGGTACTTGGTAGCGTTTGATCCATAGTGTCCTCTATGTCGAGCTTAAATTCATTCACTCTGTGCTAGTTAGACATTTCGTGGCTACTTCTATAACTCATTTTTTCATATTGTTGGATGCCTTGCTACACAAAGAATTGAATGTGAAAAGGACGATGAGATTTGATGTTACGAATTAAAATAGATTTCATAATAAAGCTAGGAATAACATGGCGTACAACGTTGAGACCATGCAAGTGTAGTCTCCCGCTATCAAGTTGACTCTATGGTTTTGGCCACCATAGAGTTCGCTCCCTATCGATGTGCCCCCGGCTACCTTGACGGCATATATATGCAAAGTGGGTTTGTATTCCTCCGCTTCTTGATTGCATGCCTCTACCTCCGCTAGAGCAAGCTGCTTGGCAGCAACTGCACCCCAACGATGGCCAGCATTGTACGCATACCTCGCATGGGTCCACCGATCCATAAAGTATACGTTGGTTTTCCGAAATGAGTACTCCAAGATAGCCGAAAATGGCATAGCATGGATGCCCTTAATAACATTGTTGGACACTTCCGAGATATTTGTTGTCATCATATGCATGTGCCCACTTCGTCTTGTGCTGCAAGACCTTGTCCAACCACTTATTACCCTATTCATTGGTCAGTCCCCTAAGCTTCGTCAACTTGACCTCGAAGTCCCTCTTCTCCAAACATCTGCACAATAGCTTGAACTTTTTTAGATCTTCCCTACGGCAATGCTTAAAAGAAATTAGCAGCTAAGTGACACATGCACCACATCCGGGTGTCCGAGACAATGCAAACAACCCGTCCAGGCTGAACGAGGTGTACACAAACTATATCCACGAACCATTCCCAACTCGCATTGTTGTCACCCTCTACTAGTGCGAATGCTAATGGAATCAGCTGGTCCTTGGCGTCAGCGAATATCAAGGCACCATAGTACTTCCCAATTAGGAACATATAATCAATTGATATGATAGGCCTACATTGCTTGAAGGCCTCTTTGCAATGCCCAAATAACCAATACACCAGCCGGAGAATATATTTCATAACCCCTCCGCCGAGTTCCGTTCGGTTCCCGTGGATTGATCTGAATATAAATAGGTTGGACACAGCACAGACGATTCTAAATTATAACCATCTGTGTTAATATACATCATAGACGGATCTACTTTATAACCGTACGTGATAAATATACATCACAGATGATTCTGAAGTAGAACCGTCTATGATAATAAACATGCTATACGGTTGTAAATTAGAACCATTTGTAATAATAAATATCACAGATAGTTCTAAATTCATTCTCATATACATAAATGCAAATTCACATATATATGACACATTCTCATATACACAAATACAAATTCACATATACATGACACATTCTTATATACATAAATGTAAATTCACATATACATGACACATTTGGTGTACGTGAATCAGCTTGGGTTTGATCTGATGCGGTGTTTCGGGGTAATATCGGTTGGTTAATGGGCCAATTCTTTTGGTTTGGTTAGGTCTGGTCTCTGGGAGACCTGATGGATCCTGAAAGGCCACTGTGTTATTGGGCTTGGGTTTTGACAGAACTTGGGCAAACATTTTTAAAGGACATGGCTGGACATTATGGACAGCGTCTTAAAGGAACTAATCAATTAATGAATGTTAACGGATTTGCCTGATATATTATATACCATTACACTTGCATGCATTTAAAAGTAATCCAAAGATAGAGAGATTTGGTGCCTAGACACTATATATATCATTGATGGAAAGTCGTAATCATAGATGGAAGGTCGATCATGGAGCCCAGGCACCATGGTGCCTCAATTAATTATACTACCATGGAAGCCTCTTTTCTACTCCCAGATGTAATTACACCCTATGTCGTATCTCACAATGTAAGAAGTATCTCGCGTAACGAAGGGTATGTACATGTAGTATACGAGTATTTAAGACCATATAGGTAGTATGAACAATTTTTCAGAGGTGGTATGCATATTTTTTCGATATACTCCTTTTTATGTCCATATATAAAAGTATTTATAAAATACGCTAAAAACTATAGACTCTCTTGCAATTTTTTCATGTGGTTCACATTGGAGTATCTTATAATTAGTATATAAGTATACCTAAAGTGATAAAGGAGTATTTCAAGTTTGTTTAGGTGGTATATTAGAAGTGGGTGTAATTACACCCGGGAGTAAAAGATATATATATATATATAATACAGTAAATACAAATTCATCCGATTTTTTATTTTTGTATTTACATAGGGCCAAACAACGTGGCCAGTTGCTTCTTACAAAGATTAAAAAAGTAGAAACCTAAGCCAGTCGCTTCTTACAAAGATCAAAGCTTTCTACTGGCAGAGGTAGCATGCAAGCTTTGTAGGCGACGTAGTTTGCATCAGATGGTTCGGGATCATCAACGAACAAAGCCCAAAATGCGTCCACCCGCTAACACGAGCGTTCGAGTGTCTCGCGAAGACCTTCTGATTGACAAATCAAGTCAAATTGAGCCCATAGACTCTCTTCTCTTACTTTAGGGGGTCTCGACAAGGTTAACTCAATCCCCCACTGCTTCGACTAAGCACTCCAAGTGATGGCAAGCCTTTTGGAGACATGTAACGTTGTTGTGGAGGACCACGTCAATGGCGAGGTTAGCTCGCTGAAAGTAGGAGACCAACCAGAAGGCGCAGTGGAGGAGAATATCAAGACAGTGGAAGGTGGCCATCACCTTCTTTGGCAAATCCTCAGATATAGGAGTGAGGACACTATTAGCACAGTATCCTTCCATAATACACGCCAGCGTACGGTCGGCGAGGTGCTCGTATAAGATGGCCAGGTTGGCCATCATTGCCAATGACAAGGAAGAGGCCACCGGAGCCATTTGTTTGTACTTGAGAGTAGATAATATGTGTATTAGCGATGTGGGGATTCATCTTAATTAGGTACATGGCGGCTAATCATCTTTACAAATTCGACACGTGAGACGAAGAGAGCATCGAGATGCCGAAATGATCAGAGACACATCGGGGAGATGAAGCGATTAGAGACACATCGGGGAGACGAAGCGCGCCAGTCTTTCAAAGATACACCACAGATGATTTTTTAATAATCGTCTGTGGTAATATCATAGACGGTTCTAATTAAAAAATCGTCTGTGATGTCTGCAATTATTCCGGATGGTTCTTTTTAATAACCGTTTGTGAACTATCACAACCGGTTATTAACAAGAATCATCTATGATAATTGTGTATCACAAACGGTTCTAGCCATCGTTAGTAACATAGACGCTCATGCTTGTAAAACTGTTTGTGATAATTACGGCATAGATGATCCCTCATGGATCGTCTATGATGAGACGTCCAGTATAACCTGTTTTGTAATAGTGCGTACAGCTCAAGTCCCAGTGCTCATGAAGGACGGCGACCTGTCACGGTGATCTCGATCTAGCTAGGCCACACGATGTGGGACCTTCGGACACTGCTAACCAAGCCCAGCCGCTCTAGCCGTGGGTGCCACCACCAACTCTAAAGGCTCGTTCATATTGATTTTTGCTGGTGGGTTTTAGATTTAGCTTATGAATAGTAATAACTTGTAGAAAGTCATATGGAGATAGAAATTCAGGTACGATTTTGGTCGATATAGATGAACTCGTCATAGTGTATACTATAATCGACTAGTAAACTTCGTCTTAAAAAACACTCTGTTTGAAAGCTATATACTATAGAAAAATTATTTATTACAAGAAAACAGCTTTTAAAAACGTAGGAAGAGGCCGTGCATGGAGTTAAAGAACTTGAGGGCGTCGGCGGTAGGGCCATTGCATGTCGATTTGGGGCTCGGCCACTGCAAATTTGGCTCGCGATGCACATATCTCGCGGTCGGCCGCTTTGAGCATCAATGCTGCTTGGTCGTACGCGCAACTTCTCCAAGCCGGGGCACCAAGCTACGCGCAGCCGAAAGGATCCTCCTCCCCCACGTCCTTCTGATCAAATTGCGTAGAGGATACAAACTTATGAATTGTGATCGAAATGCTTGATAATTTTTTATGACTTTTTGAATTTTTTTTCTGAACTTCTCAGAATTCTTTGATTGATTGGGATTTTCCCCTGTTCCCTCGTCCAAATGCAAAGAGGGATTCCTTTTCCAGTGGGTGATTTCCCCAGTGGGGTTGAGGTGGCCAGCAAATCCCTGCAGGGATTAGTTCTCAATGGGATTTTCTTCTCAATTTGCCAAACGAAGGGATTGACATCAGGGATTTGGCACCACATCTTTTCCCCATTCTCACCACCATGAATCTGTATGCCGATAGGTTTCATTGAAAGGATAAAATGACGATGATTGGGGCAAATAATAATCAAATGATAATGATTGTGTGAAATCAAATAAGGAAACGACGAAAACTTATGGTTTCAATTCCGCCCATCTTTATATTTTCTTTCCCCGACGTCTATTCTGAACAACACTGGCACATCTACAGTGAATGTGGGTGACCTTGGGACTTGGGACTCACAATGCTGCAGCCCCGTCAGCCAACAATTTCCTCACCCACAGATGAAAAGGAGGAATTTTTATGCAGCGAGAAGGTCACCCAGGACTTTATAAAAAAGGTCTAAAAGATTTTAGAGGGAACACTATACAAACAAACTTAATACTACGTCGGCGTTTGCTTCACCATATCGGAATGAATAAGAGGCAGAAGAAGAAATAGGACAAGATGATAAAGCAATGAGAGGAGACCCGCGATCCAGCAAGGTCAGCTGCCGCCCGTGATGAAAAAGCAAGAGATGTTGCGGCCCGGACAAAACAAGCTGAGCGTACTACGAGGTCAGCCCCCCATAATGATGCCACCCGTAGCAATAACCCCATCCCGGATGTTCCTCCGAGCGTTCGCCGCAACACCCACCAGAGGGGGGAAATGCCCCTCTTTGTTGGTGCCGGGACCTGTGCAAGTTCTTCAAGTCTAAGCATCACCTCAGCCTAGGTATACGTTTCTGGGATTGCGCAAACTACTCCAGTGACTATCCCGATCGTTGTCTAGACACCGCCGCCTATCGGTAGCCGGTAAGGACCAGATGCACTGTGTTCCCCCTACTTTTCTCTTTTAAAGTACGCACTAACAATCTCTCCCGTGTATCCATAGTCCCCAGAATCTCTATATGGTTACTGCAAATGAATTGATTTTGAGATCCACCCAGAGGACCAGTGGGTCCTCGACTTCGAGAAGTGAAACGTCAAAAGGTCCTGCGAGACTGGGAGGAGTACCACAAGCGCGAGCAAACCAAGCATATACATTGGCAGACGAAAACTCATCTCGAGGTGTGCATGGGCAGGGGCGCGAGAAAAAGAGGAAAATGGTGACTAAGGTAAAAGAGGCCGCTGAGGAGTTCAACGGTGACTAAGGTAAAAGAGGCCGCTGAGGAGTTCAACGCCAAGCTCGCAAGGAAGGAAAAATGGCTCCGGTCCACGCAGTAGATCGTACGAGCAGTTGGGTTCGTTGGTCGCACATGATGCTCTATGTGTTGGAAATCTAGTCAATTTTTGGCATATTTTAATCCAGAAATTCAACATATAAAACATGACATAAACATGCATGAGTGATCTATCAACGATGTATTCATATTCGCTAACGAACAAGCTAACAGAAACATCTATTAACATATTCATAGCGCACAGAAACAAATACATCTGAAAAGTTTTAGATTTATACCCTCGGGCGGGGCCAGTGCCGGAGACACCGGAGGCGCCGTTACCATCAGTCGACATGATGGCCTATTCGATGTAGTCGATCAAGGCGTGATGCAGGACGAAGCTTGATGCAGGAAGATGTTCGCAGTGCAGTCCCGCGAACGGTTCACCACCAGGAAGTAGACGTCGTAGATTGAGTAGTCGCGCCGATGCGCTCCCCAAAAACTTGATCGTCCGCCTACCCGTGCAGGTACACAAACGGACGAAGTTCCGGAGGCCTACTCGCCCAGAAACTTGTGCGCGCAAGGTTCTGGACCGGAGATTGCAGAGAGCAGCAACAAAAACAGAGGGAGAGAAAACTGTTATTTCGTATGGAGAGGAGAGCCTTCTTATGCTGTGTTCTCTTGTAACAGCAAAAATGAAGAGACCAGTAACTGCCGCCATTAGTCACCAGTAACTGCACCCATTACTCGAAAGTAACCGCAGCCATAATCCACTGGTAACTGCACCGTTACTGCCAGCGAGTCAGTGCGTTTCGATTTTCGAATAGATAAAGAAAAACGCGCCCGCACCCGACACGCCTGCGCGCGTACGTACACGCACACGCACACGCACACGCACACGCACACGCACCGCACCGCACCGCACCGCACGGCGCGGCGCGGCGCGGCGTGGCGAGGCGAGCGAGCGAGCGAGCGCGCGCGTGTATTGGCTCTCTCCAATTCCACAAGGGGGTTACCACGTTCCACCTTTTAAAGTGGTGTAACTCCCATTCAATTCTCCATATGGGACTAAACAATTTTCTACCTAGCATTAGTTGTGGGCCTAGGAATTTCATTTGATTAATTGCTAAATTTAAAATGGGCCAATCCCAATTAATTCAACAATCCCCACCAAATTTCAAGGCACACGATAAATGCTCTCAGTTCTGCTGTTGTTTGATATACCAGTGTTTCGATGGAGACTGTTAAGTTGAACATCCACCTAGGAAAGGAGTTACACTCATCCACAACTGAACAATGGACTATGCCTTGAATTGACAGTTTTGTGCGAACAAGCTTTACCCAATTCCTTTACTAATACTAGGCTGCCTAAAGCATCCCCTCTGGTCGGAGCGTATAAGTCATACTCCATGCCTATTCATGAGTATCTAGAGATCACCCAAATCTCATAGACTGTGACCAGCAGTCGAACTCATATAGGTGTGTTCCTTCTAAGATGTCCTGTAGGCCGACATCTCTGCTTTAAATAAGCCACTCGGATCACATTGAGGTAAAAACCAACCTGCCATACAGAATAAGAGAGAAGTGCATCACTGAAGAAATGAGCCTTGTAAAGGTCTCTCCTCCCAGTCAACCAACAGCTTGTTTCACCATCCTACTTCACGGGATCTCCGATCACGTAGAATAGGTTACCACTATGATACGACTCATGTGGGTCTCAGGCCCATCTCACTCGATGCACTATCTATCACATTATGTGATAAACCCTTTGTAAATTGGTCGGCCAGATTCTTAGCTGTCTGGACATAGTCCAGTGCTATCACTCCGGAGTTTTTCAGCTTTCTAACAGACTTCAACCGCCTCTTAACATGCCTAGATGACTTCATGTTGTCCTTAGAACTGTTCACCTTGATAATTACAGTCTGATTATCACAGTTCATCAGGATAGCCGGTATCGGTTTTTCAACCACTGGCAGATCCATAAGGAGTTCACGAAGCCACTCAGCCTCAACAGTGGCGGTATCTAACGTTGTGAGTTCTGCTTCCATTGTTGACCTCGTTAAGATGGTCTGCTTGCAAGACTTCCAGGAAACAGCACCACCTCCAAGTGTGAACACATATCCACTCGTGGCTTTTATCTCATCAGCATCAGAGATCCAGTTTGAATCACTATATCCCTCCAGTACCTTTGGGTACCCAGCATAGTGAATGTCATAGCTCACAGTTGCCTTTAGATAGCGCATCACTCTCTCAAGAGCACGCCAATGATCATCTCCCGGATTTGAAACAAACCGGCTTAGCTTGCTCACAGCAAACGAGATGTCAGGCCTCGTAGCACTAGCTAAATACATCAATGAGCCAATGATCTGGGAGTATCTCAATTGATCCCTTGTTATTCTTCGGTTTTTCCTCAATAACACACTAGGATCATAAGGAGTAGAAGCAGGCTTGCAGTCACTATAACCAAAGCGACTCAAGACCTTATCCACATAGTGGGATTGCACGAGTGTAACCCCACCATCACCTTCTCTCAGTAGCTTAATGTTAAGAATCACATCAGCCACTCCCAAATCTTTCATCTCAAAATTCTTGGACAGAAAGTCCTTGACCTCCTCAATCACATTGAGATTGGTCCCAAAAATCAGTATGTCATCAACATACAAGCACAAGATCACTCCTTCTCCCCCACCATAGCGATAGTACACACATTTGTCAGCTTCATTCACAACAAAGCCAGCATATGTCAAAGTTTTGTCGAACTTCTCATGCCATTGCTTAGGTGCTTGCTTTAGGCCATACAAAGACTTTAACAACTTGCACACCTTTTCTTCTTGACCTTCTACTACAAACCCATCTGGCTGATCCATATAAATCTCCTCCTCCAACTCTCCATTTAGGAAAGCTGTCTTAACGTCCATTTGATGAACGAGAAGACCATGAGAGGCAGCCAGGGCAAGTAGTACTCGAATTGTGGTCAATCGGGCAACAGGTGAATAAGTATCAAAAAAATCCTCGCCTTCTTTCTGGGTATAACCCTTGGCCACAAGCCTTGCTTTGTACTTTTCAATTGTACCATCAGGCCTAAGCTTTTTCTTGAAAACTCATTTACATCCTACAGGTTTACACCCATAAGGACGGTCAACAACCTCCCAAGTTCCATTAGACATAATAGAGTCCATCTCACTCCGTACTGCTTCCTTCCAATAGTCAGCGTCAGGAGAAGAATATGTCTCTTCAATGGTTCTTGGAGTGTCATCCACGAGGTATACAATGAAATCATCACCAAAAGACTTTGCAGTCCTCTGTCTCTTACTCTTTCGAGTAACTTCATTGTTATCCTCCTCAGGATTTTCCACAGGCGTTTGCTCAACATGTTCTATCGGCACAAAAGAATCAAGGGAAATTATAGATTCTTGACTAGATAAGCTAGATACACCACTTTTCATAGGAAATTCATTCTCAAAAAATGTAGCATCTCTGGACTCTATGATTGTACCAATACGCACGTCAGGTACTCCAGATTTTATAATTAAGAACCTATAACCTACGCTGTGTATAGCATAACCAAGGAATACACAATCTACGGTCTTTGGTCCAAGTTTGCGCTGCTTGACAATTGGCACGTTAACTTTGGCCAAACATCCCCAGGTGCGCAAGTATGAGAGAGTCAACTTCTTCTTTTCCCATTCCTCGAATGGTGTTACTTCTTTGTTCTTTGTAGGAACTCTATTCAGGACATGACATGCGGTCAATATAGCCTCACCCCACCATTCCTTAGAAAGTCCCGCAGTGTCTAACATGGCGTTAACCAAATCAGTTAGAGTGCGGTTCTTTCTTTCGGCAATCCCGTTTGATTCAGGAGAATAGGGAGGCGTCCTCTCATGAATAATTCCATGTTCCTCGCAGAATACAGTAAACTCATTTGAAAAATACTCTCCTCCACGATCAGACCTTACCCGCTTGATTTTCCTTTCAAGTTGGTTTTCTACCTCAGCTTTATAGATCTTAAAGTAATTCAATGCTTCATCTTTTGTTTTCAATAAGTACACGTAGCAAAATCTAGTGCAATCATCTATAAGCGTCATGAAATATTTCTTTCCCCCTTTAGTCAACACGCCATTCATCTCGCATAAATCAGAATGAATGAGTTCTAACGGTGCCAAATTCCTTGCCTCTTTTGCTGCCTTGTGAGGCTTGCGAGGTTGTTTCGATTGAACACACGCATAGCACTTAGAACCTTTGACCAAAGTGAATTTCGGGATTAAACTCATATTAGCTAAGCGCGTCATACACCCAAAATTAACATGACAAAGTCGTGAATGCCAAACATTAGACTCATCATCATCATTACACACATGGTTCACAATTTTATTACAGGAATCCATCAAAGAAAAACGGAACAAACCTCCGCTCTCATAGCCTTTACCAACAAATGTTCCATACTTAGACACGACACATTTATTGGACTCAAAAGCAAGCCTAAAACCATCTCTACATAGTAGAGATCCGCTAACGAGATTCTTCTTTATGGAGGGGACATGCTGCACGTTCTTCAACTGCACAGTATTTCCCGAAGTAAACTTCAGATCGACCGTACCAACACCATGAACAGCTGCATGCGATCCGTTCCCCATCAACAAGGAGCAACCTCGGCCGACCTGATAAGATGAAAACAAGGAAATATCAACACAAATATGAATATTAGCACCAGTGTCAACCCACCACTCAGGTGATTGACAAACAGAAAGAACTGTAGGTAAATAATTACCGTACCCCGATGTTCCTCCAGCGTCACTAATAACCATGTTGGCAGACTTCTTCTGCTTATCCTTGCGATCTGGATAATCCTTAGCCCAATGGCCAGAATCACCGCACACAAAGCAGCTGCCCTTTCCTTTGCCTTTCTTCTTAAACTCAGTAGTAGCCTTGGGCTTGACAAAAGGCTTATTTTTCTTTTTGTTGTGGAAAGCCTGAGGATTCTTCTTCTGCACCAAATTGGCGCTAGAACCTCCCACAGCAGCAACTTTCTTGCCACGAGTATCTTTTGCCCTCGCCTTCTCTTCAACACCAAGAGTGCCAATGAGATCAGTAACACTGAACTCTTGCCTCTTGTGCTTTAGAGAAGTAGCAAAATCCGACCAAGAGGGTGGTAACTTGGCGATAATACCGCCAGCCACAAACTTGTCCGGTAACTCACACTTATTGTTCTCAAGCTCCTTTGCCAGCGCCTGAATCTCATGAGCTTGCTCTACTACAGAACGGTCATCGACCATCTTGTAGTCATAGAACTGCTCCATGACATACAGCTCACTGCCAGCATCGGAAACTCCGAACTTGGCCTCAAGTGCATTCCACATATCTTTGCCCGTAGGCAAATGCATGTACACATCCACAATGTTATCCGCCAGTATGTTGACAAGCGCACCTCGGAAAAAGTTATCCGCTACATTGAACTTGCGTTCATCCTCATCAGACAGAGGCTCAACGGGCTTTCCTTGTGCAACATGAAAACATTCCATGGCAGTAAACCACAGGATCGCGCGTGCACGCCATCTCTTAAAATTTGAACCATCAAACGGAGGGTGTGGCTTAAGCGACGCAGCAAAGCTAACTACCGAAAAAGACCTATCAAGTTTTTGGATTGTTGGAAATCTAGTCAATTTTCGGCATATTTTAATCCAGAAATTCAACATATAAAACATGACATAAACATGCATGAGTGATCTATCAACGATGTATTCATATTCGCTAACGAACAAGCTAACAGAAACATCTATTAACATATTCATAGCGCACAGAAACAAATACATCTGAAAAGTTTTAGATTTATACCCTCGGGCGGGGCCAGTGCCGGAGACACCGGAGGCGCCGTTACCATCAGTCGACATGATGGCCTATTCGATGTAGTCGATCAAGGCGTGATGCAGGACGAAGCTTGATGCAGGAAGATGTTCGCAGTGCAGTCCCGCGAACGGTTCACCACCAGGAAGTAGACGTCGTAGATTGAGTAGTCGCGCCGATGCGCTCCCCAAAAACTTGATTGCCCGCCTACCCGTGCAGGTACACAAACGGACGAAGTTCCGGAGGCCTACTCACCCAGAAACTTGTGCGCGCAAGGTTCTGGACCGGAGATTGCAGAGAGCAGCAACAAAAACAGAGAGAGAGAAAACTGTTATTTCGTATGGAGAGGAGAGCCTTCTTATGCTGTGTTCTCTTGTAACAGCAAAAATGAAGAGACCAGTAACTGCACCCATTACTCGAAAGTAACCGCAGCCATAATCCACTGGTAACTACACCGTTACTGCCAGCGAGTCAGTGCGTTTCGATTTTCGAATAGATAAAGAAAAACGCGCCCGCACCTGACACGCCTGCGTACGTACACGTACACGTACACGTACACGCACCGCACCGCACCGCACCGCACGGCGCGGCGTGGCGAGGCGAGCGAGCGAGCGAGGGCGCGCGTGTATTGGCTCTCTCCAATTCCACAAGGGGGTTACCACGTTCCACCTTTTAAAGTGGTGTAACTCCCATTCAATTCAGACCTGTTGGGGTTGACCAAGCCCGCGAGTTGAGTTTCGACTTGGTTTGCGCGGCCTTGCTATCGGTTGTTTAGCGTGGAAGTTAGTCTTCTACTGTCATGGTTGTTTTTCTTTTGCCTTGGTGTTCCAGATGTCTAGTTTTCGGAAGTTTTTGATGTTCTTCGGCTTTCTGGTGGTTTTGTGGTGCTCTTAGGTGTTGAAGTGTTGCCTTTGGTTTGTCTTGGTATTTCTTGGTATTGTTGTTGTGTCAGTCCTCTTAAGGTCTGTGTCTGTGATGTTCCTCTTCAGGCTGATGTTTGTGTTCTCTTTTTCTTGAAATGGGGACAGCTTTAGGTCTTGATTTTTGAAAAAAAGCCTTGGCTAGATCCAGCTCTCTTCGTATCACGTCATGTAGGGCCTGTTTGGCAGAGCTCCACCAGCTCCAGATCCACGAAAAACAGATCCGGATCCACTTTTCCAAGCCAAACACCTCCAGCTCCAGCAGCTCCACCGTGGATTTGCTCCACCAAAACCATGGATCTGGCTCCAGATCCACCAAATCCATGGAGCACCTCAAGGGGTGCTCTGAAAACTCAGAGATTCGTGGAGTTGGGAAAAATTACCCACCATGCCACTGATTACACAAAAAACGGTTCGTTCTTTCTTTTTCCCGTCCTCTTCCCTCACTGCACGCCGCTGCCCCTGGCCTCTTCCTCTTTTTCCCGTCCTCTTCCTCTGCCCCTGGCTGGCCGTCGCGCCGCCCCCTGGCCGGCCGCGCCCGCCCCTTGGCCGGCCGCTGCCGCCTCCGGCCATCCGCCTTCTCCACCGCCTGGCCGTCGCCTTCCCCGCCACCCCTCGTCTCCTCCCGGGCCGATTTCTTCCTCCACCGCCGCGGTCTCCTCCAGGGCCTCCGCCGCCTCCCCCGCCTCCGCCTCCTCCCGGGCCGGCGCCGCCTCCCCCGCGTCCGCCTCCCCCCTGGCCGGCGCCGCCTCCCCCGCCTCCACTCTTCTCCCGGGCCGGCGCCGCCTCCCCCGCCTCCACTCTTCTCCCGGGCCGGCGCCGCCTCCCCCGCCTCCACTCTTCTCCCGGGCCGGTGCCGCCTCCCCCGCCTCCTCCCGGGCCGGCGCCGCCTCCCCCGCCTCCGCCTCTTCCTGGGCCGGCCGCCGCGCCTCCCCCCTGGCCGGCCGCCGCGCCGCCCCCGGCCGGCCGCGCCCGCCCCCCAGCCGCCGCTCCGCCTCCTCCTCTGCGCGCGTGCTTCTCAGCGGGAGGAAGAAGAATGGAGCTGCTCCACTGACGCGTGGGGCCCAGGTGTAAGTGAGATAGAGAGGGAGGTGGAGCTGTACCAAACACTTTGACGAATCCCAGATCCACGATGGAGCTGCTCCACGGTGAATCCAGCTCCAGATCCACCTTTTAGGTGGATCTGGAGCTGGTGGAGCTCTGCCAAACAGGCCCGTAATAACACGATCGGGACATACACACAGGTACGATTAGAAGTTACTCTATTTGGAACACATATGTTATAAAAAAACAATGTAATTCCTAGAGAATTCTATAAATTTTTCATTTTCCAAACGGCGTGGAAGTGTAGCTTGCCATGTATGTATAGAATGGGGTGTTTCCTTGCCTTGAGGATGTTCTCCATCCAAGGTCACTGTGCCACACTGATTTGGATTCACAAGTTTTGTGCTGCTAAGTGTTAAGATACGAGTAGGCTACACTAGCACAGAATAAAATTTTCTATTGTGTAAGTTAAGAAGCAATGCGAGTAAGAGATCATAAATTGTTACCACTAGACGTGCAGTGCATGGAAGTAGAGTTGAAGTGGCTGGTTCAACGTAGCGTGCGTCAGTGTAGTGTAAGTAGTCGATTGTCATTACAATCTTCTCCAGATTTGCGAAGAGCAAATTGATTAGGGAATACTGCTAGTACTGGCTGGTGATGAGTTCTTGTTCTGATGTCCAATGCAATCGTTTAATTTGTACTATTAGGTAGTCTCTAGTTGTAATGCTAGTTGTAGCTATATTGCTTAGTACCATATCCATATGAGGTCATTTCTTGGTTAGTCTATCCTTCTTAGTTAGTCTACACTCTCAATTTTTACAGTAGTAATAGTGAGTAGTGGTCAGTTCATTCAGATTTTCTTTGTAGTCTGTAGTCTGTACATGCCTGATTGTCCCATTGATTTCTTATGTATTGCCTCCACTATCCTATGCTAGATTTGTGATGAAATCTACAACTACAAGTAGCAATGCAAGTGTAAACAATACATTTCCAGCTTTGTTGGTGCCATTTTATGTTAATTATGTGTGGTTGTTGAAAATATAAATAATTCATGAATATTTGGATCAAATAAACTAGTTATGTATTTCCGTTAATGTCTAGCATATAATTTAAGAGATTTTCATGTTCTGACAAATATTTATGACTATATTCGTTTTGATTCGTATTCATTTAATATTTGTATTCAATATTATTCATATTTGTATACATATCTGTGGTGTTTATATTCATATTCATATCAGGGAAAATATGAAAACAAATATGGTAGAGCTATTATCCATCGATATTATCCATCAGTATTCGATCCGTTTTCACCTCTACTGACAATGAGGTGGAACACCAGACCTCAGCCAGTTAGATCCAGGGTTATCAATTTCGTCCAAAATGGGGCAAAATTTTAGAAATTTTGGCCCTTTCGGTACCCTCCGAAAGAAATTTGATTCAGCCAAATTTGGTCCTATTTGAAATTTGCTCAAATTTCATTCAACTTTTGTTGAAATTTCATAAAAAAATTTGAATTTTTCATCCGAATTTTTGAATGAAATGAATAAAATTTCGTTCATTCATTCTTTTCGCTAACCTCCGAAATTTTTTCCATCTTAAACTTTTTACCCTAGTTAAATCTGGGCCTACTAAATACGAGGCAGAGAGCTGGTGGCCTCCTCCCCCTTCTACAGGATTGATCTAATAATATGCTTCTCCTTTAAGTAGGCTTTGTTGCAGGGCTTCTCTTGATTTGTTGCAACACCCTTCTCTAATGTTGCAAGTATTGTTTTTGTCTATTGCTACCTCCTCCAGTTACTTTTGTTGCACTTGTTCTCTTGAATTATTTCAATAACCTTTCTCCATTGTTACAAGAACTAATTTTGTTCGTTCCAACATATCTTTCTTCAATCTTGTAGCAAGTTATTTTTGTTGCTACTGATTTGTTGTGTTAGTTTTTTTTTGTTGCAACAAGCTTATTGTTTTGTTGCGTTGTTGTAACGAAAGCGCAATTTATTTGAAGCTCAGGAATTTATTGTTGCACTTCATGAGTTTTTGTTGCACTTGATAGAACAGGTGAGATCGTCTACTTAAGTGATATCTGATGTCAGATTGGGCGTTCGATGGGAGTAGAGTGCGAACGCTAATCGATTCTTTTTTCTATAATTAATATAGTAATTTTTAGCCCTCTGTTAATATGGTACACGTCTAGAGTCATTGGTTGGATTCCTTTGCACTTCCAGCTTTTAGCTTATGTACGAATGAACAATAACTGGTTCAAAATCGGTACGATTTTTTACGGTAGGGTCTATGAGAAAATTATAGTATAAACTGTACCGGCCAAAATCGCATACAAGTATTTCCCTCTACATACTGCTTCTCACGAACAGACTAAAATTTAAAAGCCACAGTTAAAAAAAAACCCATCCATTGTTTTGTGACTGACTGACCGACTGTACGTCCATTTTGTTTCTAAGCTAGCTCCAAGTTCCCAACCGTTCAGCATTGCTGTTCAGTTGCAGGCTTCCCCCCCCCCCCCCCCCCCCCCCCCAAGTCGCTGGTGACGAGACAAACCAGTTTGCCTCGCATGTGAACCTCACCACGTCAATAATGCAGCGATGGATGGTGTCACGCATTACGTCACAGCACAGGGACGAGAGAAAGCAGGACCAGATCGAGCGCTACAGTCCCCATGAAACTTCTTTGCAGAGCGGAGGCCTGTCCTGTCCTTTTCACATTGTGGATTACGTCTTCTCTTTCTTCTTAGGGGCAAAATAAAACTCACTGCGCGTCGACGACTGACAGTTCAGTTCTTCAAGCAAGATAGGCGGCGACGGACGAAATCGGTGGGATTGGCCGGACGGCGGAGGGCTCCGTACGGCTACCGCGCGGGACCGGAGGCGTTTGGGCACGATAACGAGGGCATGGGCAGAACGATACGGCGGTTCTGTGTGGGCTTGGGACAACAAACGCTTGCAGTGCGTGCAGCCCAAAGTTTGTAAATCGGCGTCCCGCTTAGGAACTTAGGATGCAAAGGTTCTGGTCGATGATCACATATTCATACTACTTCGTCATTGGTGGTGGCTGAGGAAAGCACAAGGTGGCGAATTGTGTCTGCGCATCAAATTAACAACTTGCGATTATGCAATCTCGTATGGACTGGATTTATAAACAATTAGAGAATTTTCGGTGCTAACTTTTCTACAGCCTTATGAAAAGGTGAGAGACCATGTGGAGGTCCTCCCATGTGTGTGATGAGTTATTGACATAGGGTTAGCTAAGTCGAGTTTGGTTTGGGTGGTTTGGACCTTGACGTTGCGTGGTGCAACGGGCTCGTCGGACTGTGGTCAAACTTGGTCGTATAGGATTAGGATGCATATTCCGATGACTCGACAGGTTTGGACTTCACTGTGTGGTATGTTTATGCCATTTACGCGTTCATGTATCGAGCGGTGCTATTTGACGTGTTTCTTGTCTGTGTGGCTGCAGGACATCGAGTGGAGTCGTGGCGAGACACGGAGGACTGGACTAGGCACAGGTGGCGCTGAGGTCAGAACGGTCGGGATGTGTCGAAGACGACGTGGACTCGAGGTGGAGTCGTGGCGAGGCACGATGGACCGAACTAGGCGCAGGTGGCGCTGAGGTCATAACGGTCGAGGTGTGCTGAAGACGGCGAAACTGCGTGGCTTGCGAGGCAAGGGATGAGGAAGCTTCCTGGAAGGTGCGCGAGGGGCGTTTCGGTAAAAACGCAAAGCGGCACAAAAGGAAGCGGGTTTGGATAAAGCGTCGAGTTGTTGAAGGCCTAATGGGTAAAGCATGGTGCAAACCCATTAGTGGAGGCTATAAATAGAGAGGAAGATGTGTGCTGAAATTTTGAGAGAGTGGGTGTAAAAGTTAGGGTTCCATTTGGGTCTCTCCATGTGTGTATGTGTGTGTTCCTCCCAAGAAGCATGTGTAGCTCTTGGTGTTCTTGAGGATTGAGAGGGAGAGGATGGATTGAGAATTCTTGTAATCATTCCTCCGAATGTCCATGCGTATGGGGACGTAGTTCTTTGTATCTCGTGTTTCTTGGAATGGAAATATGAAGTTTAGTTCTTGATCCTTGTTCTTGTTTTGGCAGTGAAGAACCTCTTTTGTCTTTGTTATTTCCTGTGATAGCTCCAGTCGGCAAGTTTGTCTTTCCTTGTCCTTGGTTGAGCCTAGTGCAGTCTTGAAGTTCTCTGTTCTATTCCTTCTTGTCGTTAAATCTTGCTCTCTTCGGCCAGCAGTAAAGATCAAGGGAAATTGTGTGCAGCAGTAAACATCCAATGTGCGCCCCTTTTTCTCTGAATTTTTGCTGCCTTCAGATGTCTGTTCAAGCATTATTTGCTTTTCGGGTAGAGCAGTACCTGCTGGTCCTCTGATTTATTAGCTGCATTTGGTCTCTGCTCGTAGTTTTTTTGGTCCGATTTCTTCTCTGCCTGCCGAATCATTGCTTTGATCTTTTTATTCCTTTTGTGTTTGGCCGGCATTAATTGGTAGCGTGCAGTCTACAGAGAGGGAGTAAAGCATTTCACCTTTTTGTGTGGCCTTCTTTAATTGGCTTCAAGAAGCACTAATTAGCATTAAAAGCTTATGTACTCCACGTAGTGCACCATGGCCAAATGAATCACAATTCTAGAATGGTCTCTCTCTGATGGTTGTGCTTGCCACTGGTTCTTTTTCTTGCCGAACAGCTCTGCAATCTTTGCTCTTTTTCTTTTAGTTCCTCTGCTGCAGCTTTTAAGCTTTTCCTTTCGGTTTCTTGTCTGCCTACAGGTTTTTGTGTGTTCTCCTCTTTTGTTTTATGTTCTGCAAAACAGCCAAGCTGCAGTTTTGAGAGCCCTTGGGCAGCACGTATTTTTTCAGTGAGTTGTATTTCGCTGCTTCGTAGCTTTTTAGCTAGTGGAGAGGAAATTGACGTGAGTACTTGTACGGGGATAATTTTTGGAGAATCGACATTCACCCCCCTCTGTCGACCATTCCGATCCAACAATTGGTATCAGAGCCGGTTAGCTCTTTTTCAATAGATCTTAACCGGTCTCAAGAGCCATTGCGATGGACAAATACTCGACCAAGCCGCCCGTTTTCGATGGCATCGATTACCCCTTCTGGAAGAGCCGAATGGAGACGTACATCCAGACCCAGGGGTATGCCATTTGGCGGAAGGTTAAGGTACGATTCGTTGTTCCTGCCGATGAGAACATCAATGCCGGGAACATGGCTGATGTTGAGGTGAATGCAAAGGCAAGGAACATCATCATTCAGGGTTTGAGTCGTAGCGAGTTTGACCGTATATCTCACCTGTCGTCCACCTACGACATCTGGGTGACCCTCGACGCATACCATGAGGGCACCACCCAGATCAAGACGGTTCGACAGGACCAATTCAAGCGCGAATACAACAAATTCGAGATGCTTGCTGGTGAGTCTCTGGACGAGTGCTTTTCGCGATTTCACAAAATCTTGAGCAACCTCCGAGCGGTCGGTCTCACATACCCCGACTCGGACAACGCTCGTCAGATGCTCGCGGCACTCGATCTGCGTGTTTGGGAGATGAAAGTGACCACCATCAAAGACACGACAGACATCTCGACCTTGACTCTTGACGCACTGTACTCGCGCCTCAAGACTCACGAGATTGACGTTGTCTCTCGTAGGTCGAAGTCACAGTCGATGGCTTTGGTCACCGATCCCGTTTCTTCGTCTGGTCCTTCTTCTGATTTGCTTTGCGGTTTCTCCCTTGCTGCTCTATGTGACGTAACTGATGATCAGTTAGAGCAGCTCGAGGATGAGCAACTGGCCCTCCTAGCTCGGAAGTTTTCCCATGCTTACAAGAGGAGGAGGGACAGAAAGAGGGGAGGACCTGTGATTTGCTTCGAGTGTGGTGGCCCCAACCACATTCGGGCAAACTGCCCCAAGCTGGAGAAAGGTAAGAACGACTACAGCGGTTCGGGCAAGAACGACTACACCGACAAGAACCGCAACAAGAAGACTCCAGCTCAGACGTCGGGAAAGAAGAAGTTCCGCAACTTTGGCAAAGCCAAGAAGCTCTTCCACCGCGTCCTCACCGCCTTCGACGACCTTGATCTCAGCGAGGTGGAGGGATGGAGCGACGACGATGGGACGGGTGACCAAGAGCCCAAGGATGGCGGCGACGACTTCTCCGGCATGTGCTTCATGGCCCTCGAGGGCGAACTGAGCGACAGCGAGCTGTACTCCGACTCGGATGAGGTACTCTCTTCTTATGACCAGCTTAATGATGCTTTTCTTAAGCTAGGTGGATTTCATGCTAGAGCTAGGTCTAGGTGTACCGAGTTAGAGAAGGAAGTAGATAGACTTTCACGGGAGATTACTTCACTTAGATCTGCTCCCTCCCGTGACGATTGTGATACATGCCCTGCTTTGCTTGGAGACATGGAGAAACTAAAGACCTCTCATGATAGTTTGTCTTCTGAGCTTGATGTGCTTAAGGTGGAGAATGTTAGTCTGCTTGCTGAGTTAGAATTGAGTAGGATGGTTGTTACTCTACTTACTACTGATGAGACTACTTCTCCCACCTCATGTGATGTTAAGGACAATGCTGCTAGAGGACCTTATGCCATGCTCCTTGATCTGCCCGAGTCCTGTGAAAATTGCAATAACTTGAAGATGAACTTAAAACGGGCAGATCATAAAATTGTTGAACTACAAGCTTCTTTACTTGAGCCGATTGATTCATGCTTGAACTGTCCTAAGTTAACTGCTGAACTTGAAGCTGTCTCCAAACAGTTTCAAGATATGATTGATCATGATAGGAAGTTGGCTCAGTTTGCTTCTAAGGACCCTGTTAGCTCACCATGCATTAACTGTAACAAACTAAAATCTGATTTGATTGCATTGGATGAGAGATGTGTGAAGCTGACTAAGGACCTACTAGAGAAGCAACCTTCTGCTTGTATTGTCTGTGCTGAGAAGGGGGAGAAGCCCCAGGGTAAGGTGGAGACGCTTAGCGATGTGAACCAACTGGCTAGCAGTAGGACTGTCCCTTCAGAGTCGGTTGTGCGTGCACAAGCCATTCTTCCCTCTGCTGTTGGTTCTTCCTCTGCTCCCTTACCTTCTGCTGTCTCTTCTTCCCCCTTCTCTTCTTGCACCTCTCTCTTTCGGGAGTGTCAGTACCTTATGAACACTCTCGAGAGATTTGTAGGAGGCAAGAAGAAGCTGAATCTTATTCTAGACCAGTCCAAGATTTGCAGATTTAATCAGGGTCTAGGATATGATTTCTATGAGGATATGAGGAAGCATCCACCTGCTATTCTCCGACCCATCGTAGGAGGTGTGATCGAGGTTGAGCCCAGATCTGATGAGGTTAAATTCAAATCAGCGGGCTTTGTCCAAGGGATCTCTGACAGCAAGGTGATTCCACCTGTTGCTTCGGCCTCTCAGAAGGCGAAGCCTCTTCGTGCTATTTCTACCTCTCAGAAGGTGAAGTACCACTGCACCTTCTGTCAGAAGGATGGGCACTCGATCGAGAGATGCTTCAGGCGCGCCAGGATTGCGCGAAGAGACCGTGCAGAGGCACTTAGGCGTATTCAGGGTCAGCCCCAGATCCTGAGTGCACCTAAGACTAGCACGAGGTCCAGGTTTGCTTCTGACGGGTTTGGGCAGCATCGAGGACTTGGTTTTTCTGAGTCTTCTGGTTTTCGTCCTCATGCTGCTTCGGGTCGTGACTTCCGTCGTCCTGAGGGTACATCTCGCTTCCCCCGTCGAGACAGTTACCCACGGCGTGATCAGCGTGTTGCCGGTGTTCCGACTCGCTCTCCCGTAGCAGTCGGACCCCGCAACAGCTTCAGGTCTGCTCACAGACCTTTTGCTTCTTTGAGTCACGGAGAGCGTAGGGTAGATAAAGGTCAGTCGTGCTTGACTACTTCATCTGCTCCACGTGTTACTCAGTATTGGGTGCCAAAATCACTCTTGATTTACCCCAGTACTGAGACTTTACTCTCTGTTTGACTCAGGTTCGCCGGGTAGGGAAGGAGAAGGTTTGGCTTGTAGACTCCGGTTGTTCTCGTCATATGACCGGAGACTCCCGTTGGTTCTCCTCCCTAGCCCGCGCTCCAGGTGATGAGACGATCACCTTCGGAGACGCTTCGTCTGGGCGCGTCATCGTCAAAGGTACTGTGCATGTTAATACTTCTTTTATTCTTAAGAATGTTGCCTTGGTTAGTAAGCTGCAGTACAATTTGCTTTCCGTTTCTTAGCTTACCGATGACGGTTTCGAGGTGAGCTTCAAGAAAAACGCTTGCAAAATTCTTGACTCTTCGGGTAGTCTGGTTTGCGGGATTTCTCGTTATGGGAGGATTTTTCGTGCTGATTTTTCTGATTCTTCTGGTAATCCTCTCCGGTGTTTGGTTGCCTCAGAGTCCCGTGATTTGACCTTCTGGCATAGGAGACTTGGTCATATTGGATTTGACCATTTGACCCGAGTTAGCGGCCACGACCTCATTCGTGGTCTGCCGAAGCTCAAAATGGTCAAAGATCTTGTTTGCGCTCCATGCCGGCACGGCAAGATGGTTGTCGCTTCACATCCTCCGGTCACTGTGACCATGACTGATGCACCAGGACAGCTGCTTCATATGGACACTATTGGACCAGCTCGAGTGCAGTCAGCCGGAGGGAAGTGGTATGTACTTGTTGTGATCGATGACTATTCGAGATTTTCTTGGGTGTTTTTCTTAGCCTCGAAGGATGAGACATTTTCTCATTTCCGAGGTCTTTTCGGTAGGCTTTCTGTTGAGCTCCCTGGTGCCTTACGAGCGATCCGCAGTGACAATGGCACGGAGTTCAAGAATTCCTACTTTGAGAGTTTCTGTGGTGAGACAGGTGTAGAGCACCAGTTCTCTTCTCCGCACGTCCCACAACAAAATGGCGTTGTGGAGAGGAAGAACCGTACCTTGGTCGAGATGGCCAGGACGATGCTTGATGAGTACTCTACACCGCGGAAGTTTTGGGCTGAGGCTATAGCTACCGCGTGCCATGTCTCAAATAGAGTTTTTCTGAGGGCACACTTGCACCGCACTTCTTATGAGTTGAGATACGGGCGAAAGCCCAGCGTCTCTCATTTTCGTGTGTTTGGTTGCAAGTGCTTTATTCTGAAGTCCGGGAACCTATATAAGTTCGAGTCACGTTCTTGTGATGGGATCTTTCTAGGTTACTCGTCTTCTTCGCGGGCTTATAGGGTCTGGAACTGCGAGTCTAGCAAAATGGTAGAGACCTGTGAGGTGACCTTTGACGAGGCCAGTCCGGGGACTAGGCCAGATATCTCAGGTTCTGTAGAGCAGTCTGAGACCATCTTTGTGGATGATGAGGACGATGGAGACGATGGTTGTTTACCTGATCCAGCTCCTCATCCTCCCCTTGAGATGCCTTCTTCCACGGTACCTCAAGGTGATCAGCCCTTGCCTACTGCTTCCTCCGAAGCTAGTGGCTCTGTCCCTACCTCGTCTGCACACGAGGTAGAGGCCACTTCTTCTCCTCATCCAGGACCTCCTCGACATATCCAGAAAAGACATCCTTCTGAGCAGATGATTGGAGACCTGTTCGAGCGTGTTACCCGCTCAAAATCTGGCTTATCTCAATTCTGTCTCCATTCTGCTTTCATTGCCTCCTTGAGCCCAAGGATGTTTCTCATGCTCTTTCCGACGAGTCTTGGGTCAATGCTATGCATGAGGAGCTAGAAAATTTCGAGAGGAACAAGGTATGGTCGCTTGTCGAGCCCCCTCGAGGTCACAATATTATTGGGACTAAGTGGGTGTTCAAGAACAAGCAGAGTGAGGATGGAGTAGTCATTCGAAACAAGGCTAGACTGGTAGCTCAGGGGTTTTCCCAGGTTGAGGGTCTAGACTTTGAGGAGACCTTTGCCCCTGTAGCTCGACTTGAGGCCATTAGAATCCTGCTTGCCTTTGCAGCTTCTAAGGGTTTCAAGCTCTACCAGATGGACGTCAAGAGTGCCTTCCTTAATGGAGTCATTGAGGAAGAAGTTTACGTCAGACAGCCTCCAGGTTTCGAGAACCCCAAATACCCACACCATGTCCTCAAGCTTTCCAAAGCGTTGTATGGACTTAAGCAGGCCCCCAGAGCTTGGTATGAGAGGCTTAAGTCCTACTTGTTGAGTCATGGGTTTGAAATGGGTAAAGTAGACAAGACATTGTTCATCCGCCGTCATGGCAATGACCTTCTGCTCGTCCAGATCTATGTCGATGACATCATCTTTGGTGGCTCTTCCCATACTCTGGTTTCTCAGTTCTTGGATGTCATGAGCACCGAGTTTGAGATGAGTATGATGGGCGAGTTGACCTTCTTCCTTGGCTTCCAAATCAAACAGACTCGGGAAGGTACATTTCTTCATCAGGGAAAGTACACTCGTGACCTCCTGAGACGCTTCGACATGAGTGATGGTAAGCCTGTGTCAACTCCGATGGCTTCTACAGCCTATCTTGACCCAGATGAGGATGGCGAGCCAGTTGATCAGAAAGAATATAGAAGTATGATCGGCTCCCTTCTTTACCGCACTGCCTCGAGACCAGACATACACTTCTCAGTGTGTCTGTGTGCTCGCTTTCAGGCTTCTCCTCGCGTATCTCACCGCCAGGCGGTGAAGCGCATCTTTCGGTACCTTCGAGCTACCATTGACTATGGTATTTGGTACTCTTCCTCTTCTTGTCTTTCCTTGAGAGCCTTCTCGGATGCAGACTTTGCCGGCTGTAGGGTAGACAGGAAGAGCACTTCTGGCACCTGCCAATTCATTGGCACTTCTCTCGTTTCCTGGTCTTCGAGGAAGCAGTCTGGTGTTGCACAGTCCACTGCAGAGGCCGAGTACGTTGCTGCAGCCAGCTGCTGTAGCCAGGTGCTTTGGATGGCCTCGACTCTGCGGGACTTTGGGTTAGTCATAGACAGTGTTCCACTCTTTTGTGATAACACTTCTGCGATTAATATTGCCAAGAACCCAGTGCAGCACTCTCGGACCAAGCACATTGACATTCGCTTCCACTTCCTTAGAGACCATGTAGAGAAGGGCGATATAGTGCTCCAGTTTGTGGAGAGTGACCACCAGTTGGCTGACATCTTTACCAAGCCATTGGATAGCTCTAGGTTTTCAGCTCTGCGGGGAGAGCTTGGGGTGGTTTGTTCTTATGGACTGTAGTGAGGGGGAGCTTTGGGCTTTACTGCTTTACTATATTGATTATGCTTCTGTCTAATTTCTGTTGCTTTGCACTCGGGGTGCATCGGGCTTAGTCCTTCCAGCATAGGTTAGAGTGCTTCTCTTGTCTAGTTGCTTAGACTTCTTACTCTTATCTTGTGCTTCCAGGATGCTTCTTATTAGCTATTTCTTATCTCACTAGATTGAGCTCACTCACTTCTTGTAGGTTCTAGCGAGGGTCGGGCCACCCTCGGGTAGACAGGGTACGTGTTTGCTCTCTAGTGTGTGGTTTACGGTCAGCTAATAGTCCTGGAGTCATATGGGGTAGATGAGAGTCTGTCTGAGCCATAGTTGTCTCTATATCTTATCTATGCTTTAAGGATTGCCTGTTTGCTGTTTTCTTTCCCAGCTTCTCGATTTATTGCTTTGGTTCAGGGGGAGTTCATTTGGGAGCTTCTGGAGCTTAATATTGACATAACTCAACTTGAACTAAAAGTTGCATCTCATGTTGAGGGGGAGCTGGACTTTCTTGTATTTTCAGCATTCTAGCATTATAATCAATCTGCATTGAGTCTTGATTATTATCCTGTTATGACATGCTTCAATGCTTTACACCTTGCCATGTCTTGTGCTTAACTTGCTAGATTTATCATGACTTCATATGTGTAGACTAACTTTCTGCCATGATAAGTTATTTAAAATTGCTCAACTTAAATTAAAACTTGTCATGTTAGCACTCGAGATTAGTCTTGCTTGAGCTATCCCTTTATGATTCATGCCATGTCAAATAGGCTGAGTAGGGCGTTGAATCTATATTGAGCCTTAGTTTGAGCTGTTTTAGTCTCTTGATGATGCATGAGTTAGTACAATGTGTTAAAAAGCAAAAAGATCTCTTTTGTGCGAAAAAACTGATCTCACCAATTCCTCCCTATGAGACGGCTTGCCATTGCACTTGGCATGAACTTAGGGGAAGTTTTGGATGACCTAGACTATCTTCTTAAGCTGCTTGCTTGGAGTAGTCGCATAAGGCTTGAGGTCTAGCACATGATAAAACAAAAAAAACTGGTTGTCAGCAACCTTGAGTTTCAAAAGAAAATATATCGTTTGTGCTCAATTTGCTAAGTTTCAAAAAGGATCAAGTACTTAATCAATGTTTCAATCTTGAGCATAGCACTCTATTTGGTCGCAATAGTAGGTTCCTTGTTCCGCTTAGCTTATTGACATGGCCTGCATCATCCTTGGATATCTCTAGTTAAACTTTGCTCATTGATGACTTGACTTGCTCACTAAATGCATTACATTTCAGATTGTCATCTATGTGCTCTAGCTGGTTTATATATATGTTGTCATGATCTAGATAGCATTTTATTGAGTTATGGCTTGGTGTATTACATTATGGTCAATATGAATAATTCTCATGGCTCTAAATGCTTAAATAAACAAACTTCAGCCATATTCATCCATTGACATGTCATATTCTCTCGTTTGCATTCTTGATGCGTTTATTGCCAAAAGGGGGAGATTAGAGAAGAAAAAGCTAGTTGGGATCATTTTAGAGCTTTGGAGAACAATTTGCTCTTTCAGTTGTTGCTCTAGTGGTCCTTCTGTCGACATGGTCAACCTCCATTTTCTTTCTTTGGACCATGTTGGATTCTTCAAACTCAAACTCAACTTCGTGCTTTTTCTGAGTTTGTCAATATACTCATCAAGGGGGAGATTGAGAGACCATGTGGAGGTCCTCCCGTGTGTGTGATGAGTTATTGACATAGGGTTAGCTAAGTCGAGTTTGGTTTGGGTGGTTTGGACCTTGACGTTGCGTGGTGCAACGGGCTCGGTCGGACTGTGGTCAAACTTGGTCGTATAGGATTAGGATGCATATTCCGATGACTCGACAGGTTTGGACTTCACTGTGTGGTATGTTTATGCCATTTACGCGTTCATGTATCGAGCGGTGCTATTTGACGTGTTTCTTGTCTGTGTGGCTGCAGGACATCGAGTGGAGTCGTGGCGAGACACGGAGGACTGGACTAGGCGCAGGTGGCGCTGAGGTCAGAACGGTCGGGATGTGTCGAAGACGACGTGGACTCGAGGTGGAGTCGTGGCGAGCCACGATGGACCGAACTAGGCGCAGGTGGCGCTGAGGTCATAACGGTCGAGGTGTGCTGAAGACGGCGAAGCTGCGTGGCTTGCGAGGCAAGGGATGAGGAAGCTTCCTGGAAGGTGCGCGAGGGGCGTTTCGGTAAAAACGCAAAGCGGCACAAAAGGAAGCGGGTTTGGATAAAGCGTCGAGTTGTTGAAGGCCTAATGGGTAAAGCATGGTGCAAACCCATTAGTGGAGGCTATAAATAGAGAGGAAGATGTGTGCTGAAATTTTGAGAGAGTGGGTGTAAAAGTTAGGGTTCCATTTGGGTCTCTCCATGTGTGTATGTGTGTGTTCCTCCCAAGAAGCATGTGTAGCTCTTGGTGTTCTTGAGGATTGAGAGGGAGAGGATGGATTGAGAATTCTTGTAATCATTCCTCCGAATGTCCATGCGTATGGGGACGTAGTTCTTTGTATCTCGTGTTTCTTGGAATGGAAATATGAAGTTTAGTTCTTGATCCTTGTTCTTGTTTTGGCAGTGAAGAACCTCTTTTGTCTTTGTTATTTCCTGTGATAGCTCCAGTCGGCAAGTTTGTCTTTCCTTGTCCTTGGTTGAGCCTAGTGCAGTCTTGAAGTTCTCTGTTCTATTCCTTCTTGTCGTTAAATCTTGCTCTCTTCGGCCAGCAGTAAAGATCAAGGGAAATTGTGTGCAGCAGTAAACATCCAATGTGCGCCCCTTTTTCTCTGAATTTTTGCTGCCTTCAGATGTCTGTTCAAGCATTATTTGCTTTTCGGGTAGAGCAGTACCTGCTGGTCCTCTGATTTATTAGCTGCATTTGGTCTCTGCTCGTAGTTTTTTTGGTCCGATTTCTTCTCTGCCTGCCGAATCATTGCTTTGATCTTTTTATTCCTTTTGTGTTTGGCCGGCATTAATTGGTAGCGTGCAGTCTACAGAGAGGGAGTAAAGCATTTCACCTTTTTGTGTGGCCTTCTTTAATTGGCTTCAAGAAGCACTAATTAGCATTAAAAGCTTATGTACTCCACGTAGTGTACCATGGCCAAATGAATCACAATTCTAGAATGGTCTCTCTCTGATGGTTGTGCTTGCCACTGGTTCTTTTTCTTGCCGAACAGCTCTGCAATCTTTGCTCTTTTTCTTTTAGTTCCTCTGCTGCAGCTTTTAAGCTTTTCCTTTCGGTTTCTTGTCTGCCTACAGGTTTTTGTGTGTTCTCCTCTTTTGTTTTATGTTCTGCAAAACAGCCAAGCTGCAGTTTTGAGAGCCCTTGGGCAGCACGTATTTTTTCAGTGAGTTGTATTTCGCTGCTTCGTAGCTTTTTAGCTAGTGGAGAGGAAATTGACGTGAGTACTTGTACGGGGATAATTTTTAGAGAATCGACATTCACTCCCCTCTGTCGACCATTCCGATCCAACAAAAGGGGTTTTCCCTGGATGAGAAGTGCAATAGTATTTACGAACTGAAGCAACATATCAGTTCAACTCAAACTACTACTACTCATTCAGTAACTTCTCCGTTCAAAAACACAAGTAAACCGAGTGCTGTTTATTCAGTAGATCGGTTCAAACCACAAACTTTAAACTACACACACCGTATAAATTCACTATAGTGCTGCTAGCCACGATGAGAAGCATGGTCATATTTTCTTCAGCTTAATCTGAGCCCCGTGCTGCGGATGCAGAGTTATCACAGTGTACGGCGCGTGGGTGTAGGACGGCGAGAGCTCAAATGAGAAGCGCTGAAGGATGGTGCTGAGAGCCATCTTGGCTTCCAGCAGTGCAAAGCTCTGGCCGATGCAGATCCGAGGACCCCCACCAAATGGAAAGAACGCGGACTGATACTTCGTTGCATTGGAGATGCCCTCAGCAAACCTCTCTGGATTGAATTCAGTTGCATCTTTTCCCCATATATTGGGATCATGGTGAATAAAGATAAGGGGCAACATAAGGTTCACTCCTGCGGGATATTTGATGCCACCAAGCTCCATTTCCTTGTACGTTCTTCTGGCAAGGAAGACTACTGGTGGGTACAACCTAAGAACCTCATATAGAATCATCGTTACCTGCAAAATAAAACAGAAGATCAGGATCATTGCTCCAATTATTCTAGACCTAAATTATCAAATCTTCCTGTTTTGCTTCAAATAAATCCTTTTTAATGCAACAATCAGAGTATTTCCTTCACTCACATATTCATGCAGTCCAATGCTTAACTAGGTTTATTGGTGATAACTGATAAGACTTCAGCATTGTTAAGGCTTAAGCCCATAAAGTTTCAAAAGTACAGCAATAGTTTTCCATAGGAATTGTGTGTCTAAGATTTAGCTAGCATTTCAACTGAATGCAAAAGAAAGCTAGCTATTTGCTAAATAATTAGCATACTCAGTCATGTCTACTGATGACTCATAATTAACATGTTTGAGAACAAATTGTTTTGATGGCATGCAAATCTGATATGTTATATTCCAGGTTACTTCTTGTCTCAATTTGATGAAGCAGAGATAATTACTTTTATGTGTAATAGTCTGAACTTTGTGCATTTGGCAATAACAGAGAACATCGATATCACACTTACAATCTTCAGGCGACTTAAGTTATCAAAATCTGGTGTGGTTCTTCCAAAGTGGTTCAGCACTTCCTGTCTTGCCCGCTCTTGCCACTCTGGGTGCATGCTTAGCAGAATTAACGTCCATGTGAGCAAGACTGATGTTGTCTCCATACCTGCAAAGTAAAATAGCTTGCATTCCTCAATGATATCTTCAGTACTCATTCCTAGATCCGCTTTCCCATTTGATTCCCTCATATTTGACTCCACCAATAAGCCCAGCAAGTCATCGTTGCTGGCTTCACCATTTTTAATAGCCCTGTCTCTTTTTCCGATTATTCCTCGCAGAATTGTGCGAATCTCCCGATCAATTTCTCTCATCCTTCTGTTGTTTTTAGTTGGTAAGAACCTGCAAACTTTCAAATATGTGTTGGCAGAACAAATTCTCAATTACTACTATTCAAGTTTAACATGGAGAAGAGAACAATTGCAGATTTGCAGATTTCTTTTGTCTACTATTTTCTTTCCAGAATCTTTTTGAGCAAAGTATTTTAGCACTTCTACATGGAATTAAAATGCATGTGCTCAAAATACCCATTTTTGCTTTCCAAAACCACATAGGCACATATCATTTTTGTACTACTTCATTTGATAGAAGTGTTACGGGCTTCTTATAGCTAAAAACATGGATAAAAGTGGTAACAACTCTTCTTTTGTAAAAACAAGTCCAAATGATTTTTTTTCTGTTGTGTAAGAAGAAAAGAACAAACCAATAGCCTGGGATAAAAAGTGTCTGAGCAGATTTTATTAGGCGTTCGGCTAGCTCTTCTTGCAGCTTGAAAATTCTCCTCCCCTCCTGATAGTTGCTACCAAATGCTGTTCTCGATATGACATCTCCAGTAAGATTCTGGAACTCAGGCCAGACGTCTAACTCTGATAACCCTTCGGAGGGCATTGAAATCTCCCATCTAGTAATCATTTCAATGCAACAGGTAGAAAAAACTGGAAGCATCCGCTGTGAATAAAACAGTATTATTAGTCTATTTAGATAGTGCATTATCGAGTGTTTGACATGCTGCAACTTAAAATGAGAAAATTGAAGTAAAAAAAATTCCATTGAGCAATTACCTTTATTTTCTCATGGTGGAAGGCGGGATTGAGAATTCTCCGGTGCTTTGCCCATTTCTCGCCTTCAAGACTTACAACCCCTTGGACTAGCAATTTTCCAATACGGCTACTCTTTGGTTTGCCATAGTGGCCAAACTTGTTGGACAAAATCTCTTTTACTAATTCCGGGTCTGGAATCATTACCCTTGGCGTTGGGCCAAGCCAAGTGAATGACACTTTCCCTGCATTTGAGTTTTCGATCTCATGAGGGGGGGAAACCAGAAGACTACACGCGGAACATCTTTTAGGTTCAGAAACCTGTCTTCTTTTCAGAACATATTATGTATCAGAATTCAGAAGCTCAAAAACATATTGTGAACTGTGTCCGTAACCCATGTTGAACTCCAACCTAATGCATGCATCATGCTCTGAACTTCTGATTGACCCCCTTTATATGTGTGTCCCACAAGAATTGCAACAAGTGATGTTGGCTCAATACCAGAAGTATCCGTTTCTGACATACTAACGATATTGGAAAACGAGAGGAAGAAGTATTGGACGGGGGAACGAGTCGCCACTCGCGAGTAGATATATTACCGTGCTCCTCAACGGCGTTGCAGAACATGGGCAGCACGCGCGGGATGATGTCGTGGCAGCCGAGCGGCAGGGGCTTCGACCGGGCCTCCCGGTTGAGCCGGGCGTTCTCCGGCACGTCGCCGGTGAAGAGGCGGTACCGGGTGCCCCTGAGGCCCTGGGCCCGCAGGGCCCGGCCCAGCCGCCGCGGCGTCCACCAGGCCCACTCCAGCGTCCAGGCGGCCAGCCAAAGCAGCGCCACGGCAGCCGCCGTGCCGGCCAGGCTCCACGGGGAGGCCTCCCGCAGCATCTGCAGAGCTCGGGTCGCAGTTGGAGGAGCAGTGGATGAGAGGAAAGCAGTGGTGGGATCAGCCATGATCGCATCGCAATACGGCCGTGAGCGGAGTTAAATACAGGACTTCTGGGTTGACACGCATGCACCTTGAACAACTCTTCTAGGGTGGCAATTTTCTGTGGAGTACGGCCCGCGGGAAATTTTCCTAACAGAGGTGGGAGGCGCTACGTTAGCGGGTGGGAAATTTTCCTAACAGACGTGGGAGGCGCTACGTTAGCGGGTGGGGACGGGTCGCCGTCCTCCGCGCCCCATGTGGCTTTGTTGCAATAAAAAATTATAGTTTTTTAATATAAAATATTGTATTGTTTTTTAATATTTAAACTAAAACATAAATCTATATATTAGAATATATATTTTAAAGTTATATTTCAAAAATTATACTTAAATAATTATAAAATAATAAATAAAGCCATGTTATTATGTTTAAAAATAATTTAGCCTTTTTAGTCTCTGCGGGGCCTGATAAATAGTCAAGTTATTATTTTTAAAAATAATTTAGCATTTTTTAATCTTGACCCCGCAAAGATCGAAGACGAGGGGTGATCTTCTCCTGTTTAATCTAATGGGGCCGGGCTAGCGGGGATCAGGGCAGGGACCCTTGGACCAGTTGCCACCCCTATCCTCTTCTGCTTCGAGGTTTCTCACAAGACACTCTCTCTCTCTCTCTCTCTCTCTCTCTCTCTCTCTCTCTCTCTCTCTCTCTCTCGATGGGGACATGTAGCATGGCTGAAAAGTCCAATGCCTCGAGAAACATTTTTATCATACTAGTTATATGCTCATGCGTTATAACGAAAAAATAAATACCATACAGATAGCATATTTCCGATGACCATAATATAATCATTTGTAAACTTAGTAATAATGTGATACTACAAAACCATAGTGAAGATATGCAAAATCAGGAGATTAAGGAATGGGAGGGTGTCGTAGCCCACATGTCGGCGCGATTTTGTTAGGAGTGAGAGGAAGACGGACGGACGTACCATTCACCAACTCACTCTCTCTTTTAAGCTAAGCAGTAGGAGGAGGTTGTAGAGAAAACTAACTACCACCAACTACCTTTCCTCTCATGGTGCTCAGCAAAGCTACACCCTAACCTGCATCACGCTTCTACCTCCTGATAGCTCCTAGAGCCATGCCACGCTTAGCTATGCTACATCCCCGGCTTCGTTGCCATTCTCCTCGCATCATGCCCTTGTCACTTGTCAGTTCTAGGCTCATACTCGATAGGATGTGGCATCATGCTGCATGATGCATGGTGTTGAGTTGGTGGTGCCAGCACATGACGAGAGTGACAATGAAGTATTCAAGAAAATGATAATACATTACACTGCAAGCTAGTGTAAAGAGCTTACCCACTACACAAAGCTGTCGTCACCAAGGGGACAAGATGAATCAATGGGTTTCTGACTAGTGATGAGCTCCAGGAGCACAACGCCGAAGGAGAACACATCTGATTTCTCTATCAACTTACCAAATGATGCATATTCTGGAGCCAAGTACCTAAATGCAGAAGAAATAAAGAATGATTTCCTCTTTTTTCTACTTGTTGATATGAATGATTATGGTAGAACTTCGGGAGAGATGCATTACCCGAATGTGCCCATCACACGCGTCGAGACGTGAGTGACATCATTCTCTGCTAGCCTAGAAAGCCCGAAATCCGTAACCTGGCTCATGAACATAGCATTTAGATCTCATCAAGAACTGAACATACCTCCACAAACAGTTGATTTATTCAGAAAGATGGAATTTTGTAGCAAGAACAAACTTGAGCTTCAAAGTTGTCATCAAGTAGGATGTTTTGATGACTTGATGTCCCTATGGATGATCCTTGGATGACCTGTAACAACAACAAATAAAAGAGAGAGAAAAGACACACATAATATTTAAGCTTCAATTCCCACAGAACAAACATTGAAATAACCAAGCTGAACCCTAAGCAGAATCCATCTTACAATCCTCATGTAGGTAGGCCAATCTGCGCACCGAGCCCACCGTAGTCTTGACCCTCGTCAGCTAGTCCATCATCGGCCTTCCCCTCCCTGCAAGCACACAAATATAAGTGACTCATACATAAATCAACCCATTAAGTGACCATAAGTAAAGAAGCTAAACCACAAAAGTCGTAAGAATTTACAAGAAGTGAACTACCATGGAGGTGGTGGTGCAGTGTGTGTGTGTGTTGGAGATGAAGTCATAGATTAGGAGGCATTGGTCCTTGGCGATACAGCAGCCGATGAGGGAGACGAGGTGGCAATGGTGGATATAGATGATGATCTCCACCTCGGCAAGGTAAAAAATGGCACTGGCAGCTTCATTCATCACGGTTAATCTTGACATGGTTCTAATTTGATGTAGTTTGTATCCAATGAACAAAACAACATCTTCCGCACAAGCATAAGGGTGCGCATTAGTTCAGTTCAGAAGACACCTTTTATAGTATGATAATAGTTCAATAAACTTCGATTATATGTAAAGTGCATTCAATTCAGTGAGTCTGATTGTATATGGCTTGCCCTAACTCTAGATGACTCATGTACAACTCCAGAGTCTCCACCAATACCTTCTGCTTCATCAATGTCACATGCAGTACCTAATATGAAATGAATAGGCTTTACTACAACTCAATGCGTCCATGAAGAGTCATATCACAGGTAAAAAAAAGAAGGAAGTTAGAAAGTAACAGGTCATTCATGTCCCAAGGATGGGCTTTCCATCACAATTTATTAACGGTACTATTGCTGTTGCAAATTTGCAACGCTTCAGATAGCCATGGGAAGAGATTGAGAAAAAGGGTTGCACAATTGCATAAAATAAAGTTGGTGAAAAGGTTGAAATGAATGATTAGTTACCATATTTGTTTCTAGGAGATGTTATTTGAGAGGCATGCACAACTTAGAAGCTTGCATGATCAATTGAAATGGTATATCATAAGAACTTACTCTTTTGGTCCTCTCTAGGTCAGCCTCAATAGATTTGATGCATTCAAATGAGTTTAGGAATATATGCTCCTTCTCCTTAGGAATTTCTGGTGGTTTGCTCACAAGATGGTTACACAAAGACTCAAGACTATCAAGACACTATAAATAATTGCTCATGTCAGCATCACTAATAGACCAAGGTTGTGGCTTATCTACAATTGGGACTAGTGCCATAGATGGATGGGCATTCTCAAACCTCGTCACTGGTTAGGAGATGAAAAGGCGGAGGAAGGAGAGTAGCTTGATCAAGAATATGATCACAACCTTAACAAGATTTTTCAAACCCCTTTGTCCAATTGAACCATCCAAATTAGAAGCAGTGTTCCCTGCCATTAATATAACACAAAAAATCAACAATGAATAGAATAATCAGCAACATCATGTTGCTATTGAAGGAGCAATCAACTAGAGCCAAGTTCATATTTTTGCATCTAATGTTCCATGTTCCTATTGTAATGTAGTGCTAGACTCGAACAAATAAATAAGGCAAGGATGGGCATTCAGAGAAATTGAATAGAGAATACTTCTAGAAATGGAAGTGCACACCAAACAAGATTGATATTGTAGCATAAACAATATGTTTCCATTATCCCATTCTATAGTGACGCAAATTTATGTTATTATTTCACCTTGTGGAATCAAACAGTACCATACCCAAGTATATCAATCGGGGGATAGTCAATCGTGCAGGTTAAAATCAAGCAACACAAATTTACTACTATGCATGACATTAAATGAATCAGTAATATCTGACAACATTACACAGCTGCATAGTGCGTTTGTAGCTATCAAATATACCAAATGCACCATATTTCATTCCTTCATTCCTTTCAGTTCACTACTATAGAAAGAGTCATTACAGACGATTCAAAACTATCATCACAAACGGTTTCTGAACTTCTGAATTTATGTGTCAGTGATAATAGGTGGTTATCACAGACGGCTCCCAAATCGTCTGTAATAAGTTAAAACAGAAATAGTTTTTTAAACAACCATCTGTGATATGTTTGCTATCATAGATGGTTTTTGGAATTAATCATCTGTGATACCGTACATATCACAGGCGGTTGTTTTTTAAAAACCGTCTATGATATGTAGATATCATAGATAGTTTTGTGTTACAAACAGTCTATGATAGCTATTTGAAAAGCTACATTATTTTCTGTATTCGGCTAGCCTCAAGAAATACTAGCCCATGCCCTCTGAAAACAAGTAAGCAGATCATATATATAGCACAAGACAACATTACATAGATCTCGCAAATGAATTAAACAACTGAATGAAGTACAATTGAATTAATTGTTTGATTAAGCACAACTGAGTGAATTAGAATTGAATCAAATGTTTGAACAACTAAATATCATCTCCACCAGGGTTGAACTCTCCATTTGGTTGAATGACCATCCCCATCAAAAATTCAGAGAGCTATCCTTGAACTTTGGTGAGGTTGCCAAGATCGTATGCACTTGAGTCAAATTCTACGCCCTGTCACTAGGAGTTTTAAAGTCATTAGTATATATCAATATCCTTGACCATATCATAAACCTCTTTCCCAATAAAAGACCTTGGAGCTGAGTCATCCTTTTTCTGTCAAATTGTTTCTTCATTTTACGGTATGGGTGATACCTTAGAAGGAATCTAAGGTGAGGCATGTACATAGTTTTGCGTGAGTTGTTCAACCACACACTCTCAGTATAATCTAAGCAGCGCGGACAGGCATTGGCTTCTTTTGTACTCAACCCTGACAGGTTGCTAAGGGCAGAAAAATCATTGATGGTTCAAATCAACATGGTGCACAGAGTAAAGTTCTCTCATTTATCCGCATCCCATACCTGTACCCCTTCATTCTACAGTATCACAAAATCTTCCACTAATGGTGCTAGGTACACATCAATATTGTTTCTAGATTGCTTCGGCCCTTGGATAAGTACTGACATCAAAATGTACTTTTGCTTCACACACAGCCAAGGAGGAATGTTGTACATGTATACAGTCACGGGCCAGATGGTATGTTGGTTGCTCACGTTACCGAAATGATTCACTCCATCTGTTCTCAACCTAAACCTTATATTCCTCGGTTTCATATAGAAGTTTACAAACATCCTATCGATGTTCCTGCACTGGGCAGAATCAGCATTGTGTCTTATCATATCATCTTTCTTGCACTGCTCTAAGTGCCAACACAGCAATCTTGCATCCTTTCAGTTTGCAAATAAACGCTTCAAATGGGGAATTACATGTAGATATCACAACATCTTAGTAGGAGATTTTTGCTTCACCTCAATGCCCTCTGCGTCACTAGAGTCATTTTACGCTTGTATCAAGATGCTTTGCACACCAGACAAACATATAAGCTTACATACTCTTTACGATAGAGGATACAATCATTCAAATATGCATGTATTCTTTCTACTTCCATTCCCAATGGACAAATAACATTCTTGGCTTGGTAGGTGGTTCTTGGCAACACATTTTCCTCTAGAAGGATGTTTGCTAGGAGACCTAACAATGTCGTGAAACTCTTGTCGGACCAACCATTGCTTGTCTTTAATTTCAGCAATTCAAGAATGGATCACAACCTTGTGTATTGCGGCTTGCAGTCCGGAAACAAAGGTTTCTCTGAGTCCTCCATCAAGCCCTTGAATTTACCAAACTCTCTCTCTCTATAGTTCCCTTCTACATCTGATCCAGATTATCATCCTGTGACATATCCTCATCGAAAGCACAGTCTACAACTAACATATCATTATCTTCCTCGACGATGTTATAACTACCTTCCTGTATAATCTTCTCTTTACTGTAACTGGTCCAATATGTATACCGCTTTTTGAAACCCTTCAAATCAAGTGAGTTTCGATCTACGTTGAGTTGATAAATATCTTCATATTATCACAATTAATACATGGACAATACATATATTCTACCCTCTTCTTCAACATATCCTGTCCGGTCACTCTTCTAAAAGCAGACACGCCATTAATGTACTCTTCACTCACACAGTTCTCAATGTACATTCAATTTCGATGCATCTACGCTACACATGTAATAAATTAGTATCAAATTAGATTATTAATATTACTATAGCTAACCAGCCTAGCTACTTACACGCATAATTGTCATTCACCTTGCTAGATTTCTCTCTAAACCTAACTAGATATAAAAACCTAGCTATCATGTCTCTCTTTTACAAGGCATATAAGTTATTAGAAGAAAATACTAACTTCTAATCACCAAGAACAAATCGATCTACAAATTAGATGTACATGTGGTATGTTTTCACTAAACTCCCCAAAGTTGTCTGTCTCCTTCAATGCAGCGCAATGAACATAGATTTATCGAGATCACGCTGGCTATTTGATAATGCGGCATATCCTAGACAGTTTTAACCACAAATCGTCTATGATATGACACTATTACAGATGGTTTATATTAATAACTGTATATGAACAAACTGTCTGTGATAATGGTAGACATCATCAACGGTTTGTATGAATAACCGTCTATGAACTATCACAAATAATTATTCATACAAACCTTCGCCTCCTCTGCTTCCAACACGCTGGCCCCGCTGCTCTGCCCCTCCCTCAATGTCGGTGGTGGGAGAAGGCCGCAGATCAGCATTGACAGTGAGAGAAAGCCGTAGATCGGCGCCAGCGACGGGAGATCTCCTGGGCGACCAGCCTTGGCGTCCCCCTCCGACCGCCAGGACGACTTGGCGTCACCTAGGCGACGCCGTGATAACTATGGTCAGAGCTGCCTTCAATGTCGAAGACGTAGTGGGCCTTCTGAGACCTGCGCTGCTTACGGTTGGACTTGTCGTTCGACAAATCTTGTTTACGGTTAGGAGTGTCCTTTGATGAGTCTTGCTTGTGCTTGGAGGAGCCCTCCGGTGAACCCTTCGCTTGCTTGGCATCGAAGGTGTCACCTCTGCGTCGTTGAGCGTCTTCCTATGCACTCGCGTACTCCTCCATCTTGTCGAAGAGCTTGGCCACCGTCTTTATCGGCTTGCACGCATTGTATTCGGATAGCGGCCCCGGGCGAAGGCCTTGGATCGCTGCGTTGATGATAGTGGTCTTATTGACATCCTTGACTTGGCAGCGAATCTTAGCAAAATGCTTGAAGTACTCTCAGAGCTTTTCCAAGGGATTTTGCTTGATGGCGAAGAGTTGATCCGTGTCGACGCGCGCGACATAGTTTCCCTGAAAGTTGTTACACATGTGGTCCCAGATTTGTTCCCATGCGTAGATGGAGTTTGGCTCTATGGTAAAAAACTAAGAGAGTGCTACTCCCTGCAACGCAAGCGGCAGTCCCTTCGCCTTGGTGGAGTCGTCCACACTAGCGGCCTCGATGGCTGTTTCATACACACGAACAAACCCCCTGGGGTCCGTATCACCCTTGTACGGCTCGATGGTGGGGAACTTGAAGTCCTCTGGCCACGCCGACTGCTGCAGGCCGGCGGAGAAGGGGACTCCGGGTCTACACGTCAAAGCGCAACGCGACTAGAGGTGGGGGCGTCGCGACTGTCCGCCTAGTCTGGTGTAGCTTCTGTTGCCGCTGCCGGCGGGGTTTGCTGGCTCCGCGCCTCCTGCTAGCTTCGAGCCTCTTGCATTTCCCGCACGACCCCTCGGAGATCTGCCAGCTCGCGCTGCAATGTACCGAGAGCCGCCATCAAGTCGTTTTCCACCGCCGGGGTAGCTACACAGACCTGAGCGCCGGTGCGGACTACCGGGTTGGTGGAGACCACAGCCTGTCCCCCAGAGCTGTTCAGCGCGTCGATACGATGGGCCCCGAGGTCGGTGACGAAACCGGTGCGGCCGCCGGGGCCACCTGTCGCTCCCGCACTGGACGCCGGGTCGCTGGGCACACCTGCGTGGGCATCGGCATCGCTACTCCCGCCGACCCGGGCGCTGTTACCGAGGCCACCCGCCACGCCAGCGGTGGGCCATCAGTCGCGCCACGGATGTCGACGTCAGCACTCGCGACACCAGTGTTGCCATCAGCGCCGGCTCCTGACATTGGCGCAGGTGGTCCACCGACCGAAGCCCTGGCATTTGCGAGCGCTGTCGTCATACTCCGTTTCTTCCTCGCCATTGATGAAGCTTTCTTGGGTGCCATCACTTCTCAAAGTCTATGGCTTGCTCTCCGTTGTCCTCACGAACGGCGCCAACTGTTGTGGCTACTGATCAAACAGTAAAGTAGGAGAGTAGGGGAATGGATGAGATGGATGGACAATATTTACCCCTTCCCTATGTCCAGGGCATGTATATATATTTCCATAAAATGTATTTTACAATTTTGCCCTTACATTCGTGTGCCCTCTACAGGGGTATTTATGTCATTACACGCATCTTGTTTTAGGTTTTACAACTCTTTAGCAGGTCGGATGGACTTAGGTACGGCTACCTCTACCACACCTAGCATTAAAAAAGTACTCGTAGTAAGCAGAATCCTGTACGGGCGCTGAAGGGTAATTTTGATGTTGAGCTTGACAGGATAAGCAATTAAGCCCTGTATGGAATATAACGGCTGGGCGCGTTCTGGATGCCGGTTGGATGGAGACAAGGAGGAGCAGATAACCGTTACAACATCGAGGCTGCATATAGAAACTCTCGAACCACACGATGGAATCATACTTATTTGGATTACGATTGTACCGATTTCTCTTTCCAAATTCAACATTAAATAATCCATGACTTGGTCAGCTTAGAAGGTGTCGCTCTTGGCATGTGCTGCCTCGTTTGGCCCAAGTAGGCGATCCATGCTCAGGCTTCTTAGGGCCAAACACGGTGATCTCACGGCTCAAGTGACTCGTATGCTCCTTGTCAATCAATACGTCTACAATAATTCAGTTGGCTCTCATGCAGTCAGGCATTACGTCACGGCACGCGCCGAGCCAATGGAAGCTTCACTCTAGTCTGCCAATTCCCCAATCATGGAGGCGAGATTACGCAAGCACTTGCGTAAGAGTGGTGGACTGCTTGTCCTACTCTCGCCGCCTCCGTGGACATCTTGTGCAGAACCAAGCGCGGCACACGAGTGAGCAGCGGTCTCTGCTGTCCGGCGCGCAGTAGTACAACCGAGACTCAAAGCACGTACCCCTCCACGATGCACGGATTGACGAGACGACATGAGAGAGAGGCGGATGGTGCATTTCAGAGTGGATGAACCGCGGACTCTTCCCAAATGGGGCTAGATTTAGCGATGTTCTGGTTTGGGTATACCCATTAGATTAGAAAAGGAAATATTTTCTTGGCAAAAATATCCAGGGATCAATTACCTTTATTTCCCAAGGAGAAAGGCAGGACTGAGAATTCTCCTGTGCTTTGCCCATTTTTCTCCTTTATGATTTACAATCCCGGTCACTGACAACTCCAAAACACGGGGTTGCTTTGGTATGCCAAATTGCCCAGAGTTGATAGACTAAACCTCCCTTACTAACCCCGGGTCTGGAATCATCACCCTTGGCGTTGGGCCAGACCAAGTGAATGACACACTCCCTGCATTTAAATTTTCAATATCATCAGAGGCGGAGGGAAGAATGGTATACTACACCCAAAACATTTTTTTGGAAGGTTTGTCTCGTTTTCTGATTTGATAGTTGCTCCTGTGAAGTACACTCACATAAATATCCTAGTACTACATCATCACCTATCACGTACACTGGCGCATTCTTTGCCAAATTCGCTTAGCCTAGGTTATCGTGGGAAGTGCTAGTACCTGAACATATAATGAAAGCTTTTTATCGTCGGATCTGACTTAAAAGAATAGATCTAATTAAGCCATCTGATATGTCGTAACAAAAATCAGTGAGAAACTATAATTATTTAGTAAGCCTGCAACAAATATCCACAAATCTCCATCCGATACAACAAATACACTGTTACAAAAATCGGTGAGGCGATGCAACAAATATACTATGTTACAACACTCAAGCATTCTCTCTCCGTGACACAACGAAATTTGTAGCAAGTGCAACAATTGCTTATATGTGTGCAACGAAACGCCCCTCCTGTTCCAACAAATCCATGGCAACAGAACAGTGTAACAAAATTAAAAGGCACCAGCGTAACAAAACAAATTCCCCAGTGCAACAAATCAACAACCTACTACAACAAATAATACTTGCTACAAAAGATTTGAGAAACATACACTGCAACAAATAAAAATACTTGTTACAACAATAGAGAAAAGGAGTTGCAACAATTCGAGGAAATGCATACAACATGCCTACCTAATGGAGGAGACACCTGACGATACTGAGGTGTAGAGCTTGTCAGGGTAGGCCACAGTACCACCGTCGAGGAGCTCGCAACGACGAAGCTCAGTTTGTGCTCGAGGAGACCACGCCCTAGTGGCAACATTGATGCGAGGCTCATGGAGACTACTCATGGTGATGGAGGTCGGGATTCCGCAGGAGCTCACGAAGGCCATGGCCAACGTTGGTGGAGCTAGCTGATGTTGGAGGCAGAGCTCACGAAGGCCATGGTTAGGGTGTCAGTGGACCTCATAGAAGCTACGTTTGGGGCATCACACGGAGCTCAAGGATGCCATGTCCAGTATTGATGGAGAAGCCATGGCTACCTCACCAACCTCCTCTTGAATCCACAACGTGACAAAGAAGCCATGGCTACCTCAATGACCTCCTCTTGGATCCACAGACGTGAGTTTGGAATGATGTAAACGATCGAGTAGCCAATCTTACGAATAATATAAGAAAGATGGCTGGATTCCATGGATTGGATTAGCAAGAGAAAAAGGTTGATCTTTATTGCTTTTGAACTAGTTATAAAGGGGCCTATGAAAGGGACTAAACTAGCCCTAGTCTATCTTCTTCTCGCTGTTCGAAAGACTCAGGTTGCCTTGACTTGTTGTCGATTGATTGATCTCTCCGAGCGTTCGTGTGTTGATTGTCTTATGCTTCTATCTTCTCTCATCAACCCTTAAATAGTATTGAAGGGGCACCCATTACTCAGAAATTTTTGTACGAATAATCTATTTTTATTCGAAATTACAGAAATATACCCGAGGAAATTTTTTTTACAAAAATAGGCTCCAGTCGCCCAATGGGGGGCGACTGCAGTCTATCGCCCAACCAGCGGCCGACAAAATTTCAGTCGCCACACCCTCGGGCAACTGAAACCAGTCGCCTCCCCATTGGGCGACACTGAATGCAGTCGCCCCCCATTGGGCGACTGCACTTAGTCCCTCGTGAATTTTTTAAGTTTTGTCAATTTTGTAGTTTTAAATTAAGGAAAAATATGGTGGAATTGTAATAAAAGTTTATGTTCATTGTATGTTTTAGGTGCGTAAAAAATTTTGGAAAAATTTTTAGGAACGATTGACCGTAGAACGATCAGTACATATGATGGTAAGTGATATTTTGATGTTACTGAGAATTCGTGTACGGAGAAAACCAGTATGTTAATATTGTTACATGACTTGCTATGTGAATCAGAAAATGCGAAAAGACGAGATAATAAGCTTGTCTGAATAGAAATAAACTTCATAATACAGTTGGGAGTAATATGTCGCGTACTTTTTTATTACATGCATAACATATAGCATCATATGCGACTAACCCACCCAACTGCTCGTACGACCTACTGTATGGACCGGGCCCACTTTCCCTTCCTTGTCCGCTTGGCGTTGAACTCCTCCGCGGCATGTTTTGCCTTAGCCGCCATTTCCCTCTTTCTCTCGCGCTCCCTCTCACGAGCCTCCTGCTCCCTACGCGTGCACGCTTCGAGATGAGCTTTCGTCTTGCGTTGTATACGCAGGGTTTGCTCGTTCTTGTGGCACTCCTCCTCCCACAACTCCATGTCCCATGTGACATTCCACTCCTCAAAGTCGAGGGCCCATTGGTCCGCAGGGTGGATCTCAAGATCGATCTATTTGCAGTAGGCACATAGGGGTTCTAAGGACTGTAAATACAGGGGAGAGATTGTTAGTGCGTGCTGTGCAGGAGAAAAGGTAGGGGTAAATGGTGCATGTGGTCCTTACCGGCTGCCGATATGTTGCGGTGTCTAGATGGCGGTCAGGGTAGTCATTGGAGTAGTTTGTGCAACCCCAGTAACGCATACCTAGGCTGATGCGGTGCTTAGACTTGAAGAACTTGCACGTGTCCTCGCACCAACAAAAGGGGTGTCTCCCCCTCAGGTGGGAGTTGCAGCGAACGCTTGGTAGGAACGTTCGGGATGGGATTGTTGCTATGCGACCGCTCATTGCGGGGAGCTGACATTGTACCACACTGGGCTTGTTCTGCACGGGCCGCAATAGCCCTTATTTTCTCATCGCGGGCGGCAGCTAACCGTGCTAGGTCACGGGTCTCCTCCCATTCCTTCACCATCTTGTCCCATTGCTTCTTCTGGCTTTTGTCCATACCAATGGGGTGAAGGAAGCGCGGTGTAGTGTGGGGTTTGGAAGTGCAGTGTTCCCTGTGAAATGGAATGCACACCAATTTATAGGGTCCGTTTTCTCTCTACTCCTACGTGTAAAGCTGGTCCGCGTGGTCCTAGCACTGAGTAATATCAGTGTGGCGGTCATGGATGACACACACACACCAGGACGAGTGCCGACAACTCCAACGTTAACATGTCTGAGAAACCACAGCCAGCTCTCATAATTCTCACTTTCCACAAATGCGATGGCCAGCGGCAATATTTGGTTGTTGCCTTCAGGATCTGCCCCTTGTATTTGCCTGTCAAGAAGGTCTCGTCAATTGAGATCACTAGCAGCATGTGCCTGAATGCCTCAATGCAAGCACCAATGCTAATAAGGCTCTCTGCAACACCGCATATCCTGGTGGACTTGTGGATGGCTTGTCTTGAACGGTGATATACGTTCCCGGGTTCCTGTCCTATAACACCTTAATCATACGAGGAAGATTGTCGTACGCCACCTCGAAAGACCCGAAATGTTTTTCCAACGCCTTCTGCTTGGCACGCCATGCCTTCGCATAGCTAATCTTGTACTTGAATTTATTCTCGATAGCTACCACGATATGTGTGGCCTCCATGTCTTTCTTCTCAACTATTTCTCCATACATCATCCTCATCCAAATTGTCCTCCTCGTCGTCCTGTACATCTTCCTCTTCAGCCCATGCCTCTGGTCATCACAATCCATCTGTTGCACGATATACTCAATATGCTCCCCTTCGTCGGCTTGTCCAGTTCCCTCTGTATGGCTTGACCATTGTACCTCTCCTCCATGTACCGCATCGGCTTCATCACGAGCAACTTGATCATCTCCGTCAACATGCGGTCCGCCCAAGCTGCTAGCACCTCTTGGAGCAAGGGCGGACGCATGACTTTGCACAGCTTCTAGTGAGCACGGTTGCACAAGCAGGACACACTCGTATCCACGGCGCCGGCACCCTTGCACAAAGCCCTTCCACAAAGCAGTGCGCACCAGTGTCTTCAACTCCCATCTGATGTCCGTGGGAGACTGACTCAAAAGCCCTTGCATGACGACGCTGCACACCTCGGGGTCCAACGAAAAACTCCGGGTCAGCCAATGCAGCACATCTGCGATTCGAGCATTCTCGCCATCCGGAAGTACGAGAGTGACTTGCGGAAAACCGCTCAAATTCACACCATTCGGACCTTCACAAATGGTTCCAGCACCGTAATGCACTTTCAATGTAGTGGCTACTGCCATTGATGATGTCGGCCTGCATATATGTTTCAATTTTGCGACATGTCAAATAACATCGCACAATACTAAACTTTCTATACTAAAAATTGTGCTAAAATTTCTATACTACAAAATGTATACTAAAACTTTTCTATACTAACATTTTTATACTAAAAATGTACTAAATTTTCTACATCTACATTTTTTACTAACACTAACATTTCATAAAAATAATACTGTAAATACAACATAATCAAAAAATACCTGGATCTAAGGATCTAAATGGATGGAATAGTTTCCACTCCTCCTTCCTCCCTCTCCTCCTCCTATCCTGTCCTCCTCTCCCTCTCCCTATCCTCCTCCTCTCCCTCTCCTCTCCTCCCCCTCCTCTCCCTCTCCTCTTCCCCCTCTCCTCTCCTCCCCCTCCTCCCCCTCCTCTTCTCCCCCTCCTTTTCTTCCCCTCCTTCCTCTCCTCTTCTTTTCTCTTCTTCTCTCCTTTCTTCTCTGGGCGCAGAATGAGTGAAAAAAAATGGGTAAGCAGGGCAGCGGCCGAGTGTGCTGCCGTAAGACCCCCCTTGTCGCCCTGGCGTTGGGCAACTGCAATTACAGTCACCCAACCGTACAGCGACTGCAATGCAGTCGCCCAACGTTCGGAAGACAACAATAATTCACCCAACTGTTGCCATATTAGTCCCCACGTGTCGCCTCCCGGTTGGGCGATAGACTCCAGTCGCCCCCCCCCCCCCCCCCACTGGACGACTGGAGCCTATTTTGTAAAAAAATTCACGGGTATATTTCTATATTTTTGAATAAAAATAGATTATTCGTACAAAAATTTCAATTACTCATATGAAGGGACGTCTCATGGAATCATGGTGTCCAACAAAGGGGAGGTTGCTGTCAGAGAGAGATACCCGGTGATAACTGACCTTAAATTGTTGTCAGTGGGAGATAATCATATGACATAACTGCATGGTAGTTGTTGTCAAAGATACAGGGCCAAAACATCGTGCTATTTGGGTCGGATAGAGCACGTGTCTTGTCCACCACACAAGAAGAGTCCCTTGAAAGTAGGTCCTCAAACTAGTTCACGAACCCTCCGAGTTGTCTACTAGTCAGGCAAAGTGTATAGTAATCTTCTGACCAAGGTACTCAGGGAACTACTATAGGATGCTTACAACTATGGAGGTTTTACAGCTTTGATTAAATTTTAAAGCTGTATTGAAGGGATTATTCAATCCTCGTCAACTAGCGCCTAAACTTTAAGTGAACTTATAATATGATTTTTTTTCGATTGAATTTCAATTCAGAAACTACTCTTTTAATGGTTAGAGTAAAGAAGCAGTTTTCATTCAATTAATGTTGAGAAACTAACTGGGAAGCTGAAAGGCTTTATGTCCGTTGGGCTTTAGATTAGATAACTGTTGTTTGCAGTTGGAAAAACCCTTATAAAAAATCTATAGTGATACCTATTGGCTTCAATTTTCTAAAAAACTTTCACCTTCAAGTTCTTTTGCCTCTTCACATTTTGCGTGTATTCAACTGTAGCCTCGAATCCATCTAAATCCCTCTTTGATTCACAACCACTATATCCAAAATGTTGGATCTGATTACTAATTAGCCAGCTGTAGGCCATGGAAGAGGAGGGGTTACTCCTCAACAATGTTTTGGTTTCGTGGAGGTTAGCAATCAGGGCAAATTTCTTGAGCGAATGCGACGGTGAAATTCCAATATTTTGGGCGTATGTAGAGTGTGGATTTAGGCTACAAGCGTATCCAATCTTGTCGGAGGTTCTGGAATTTACAGGAATGAATTGGTTAATCTGGCCCCCAATTCGAACGCTATCTTGAGCATCTTCATCTATCTTTGTGAAGCATATTTGGGGGTTCAAGTGAATTTGGAGCTCATGAGATACTTCTACAAGATGATGGGAAGATCAGGGAAAGCAGCGACGTCACCTAGGGTTGTTCTCTGTGACTTCACGATGAGAAAGCAAGAGAGTACATTCCATGTACTCCAAGTCTTCTTGGTCATCATGGAAGAAGCTGTGGTTCTACACGACGCTCAACAAAGAAGACAGCCTCTCCTTTGTCAATCAGATTGCAATTGAGAATCCAAGGCAGAGGCCTTCCCCAAAGGAGGGGAAGATAGAGCGATGGGTCGATACCATCATCTATCTTAAGGACAAGGGACAGGCCTCATCAAACGTGATAAGAGACTTTTCCATGCACCGAATCAATGCCCTGAAGTCATGCGAGCACATTATGCTTTGGTATGAGGGCACAAATGACTCGACTAGGGAGTCCTCGGAAGGTAAGCATCAAGAAATTTGGTTAGTCGAATTTTTATTTGGTTGCAATGTCTGACGTTAAGATTTTCCTTCGTTTCTAATTTTGTTAGGCCTATCTCGCGCTGATGTGAGAGAGAGGATAAATATGATCTGCGAGGGGAGCCCGAGCAAAAAGAAGAAGTACCTCTAATGTTGGTCATCACCACTCCAGATGATAGGATCAAAAGACTAATGGTAACATAATAATTCTTTCCATCCAAATTTGTATTTTTTTGATCGATGTGTTGCAATACTCTCATGATGTGTAGATGGTCGAGTCAAAGAGTGGTGAGGCGGCTGAGAGCTCAAAGGAAACTCCTCCAAGTACCAAGAGGTGTCGAAGTGTGAATAAGTTGTATGGAGCATCAAGACTCAAGTGTGAATGGTGTCGATTAAAATTATCCCCCAAGTATTCTAGGTTTTATTCGCATATAACTAGGAAGTTACAGAGAATATAACCTTCTCCCAAAGTCACAGATCAAAATGACTCAAGAAATCAAAACTCGATGAAATCCTCAACACCAGCAGTCTAACCTCTCTCATAGGGGGTGGTCTGACCTCGGGTTGGTCTAACCACCATGGTCACCCCAGTCTGAACGGAAAATCAGCAAATGAACAGTGAATCCAGCATAGTTTCAAAAACTAAAATTAATGAAAATTTTGATCCGTATATCCAAATGACATGAAATTTTACAGTGATCTTCTTTATGGCATTACGAACTTATTCTAATAAATGATAATGAAAATCATGGCCAAAGTTGAGAACTTTTTTTAGTATGAAGGAAGAGTGCACCAAAACTGAGCTAAAATCAAAATTGGTAAATACAACTTACTCGTGGGTGGATCATGACCAAAATGGCTTTAAATATGTTCCTACATGTCCCGGCAAGAGCATGAATGAAATCATGTCAAAAACGCTTAGATCCAGAAACCACTTGAAAGGTCAAGAATGTTCAAAAATCGAGTTTCTTAATGAGCTTGTAACCAATATGCGTAGATGGGTGAAGGATGATTTCCAGAGGATTTCTCCATCTCTTATACGTCCTTGGCACAACAAGATCAAGAAAAAAGTGAGAGAAGAGGAAAAACTAACTAAAATAAGAGCAAATAAATCAAATAGAGAAATAGCCATAGAGAACATCAAAGATTGATTCTACTGCTGTTTGAAGAGAAACGTTTTATAGCCACTCCACCTTGGAGGATAGGGAGCACATCATGTATTCAAAACCCTAACCCGAAAATAAGAGAGCACATGAGAAGTGGGTTGGATGATTAACCACATGTCTCTATCCTAACCCCCTTTTATAGATGGGCTAGCTGGCCACATCTATCTCTTAGTGAATACTATTCGCTTAGCATAATAGGGCAAACCCGGTAACGCCACATATACGGGTTTTACTCACATATTTTCACTTATGCATGCTTTTCAAAAATGCATGAGTCTAAATCCGTTAAATACTTAACCTTGATCCATTTTGATCAAACTAGCTATACCTTGACCTAAATAGCTCTCCTAAGCACTACACATGCGTCGCGGTTTCAATCCAAGGTAGTTTTCAGTATTTTGCCCAAACTACCAAAATATCCTTCGTTGACATGGTCATCACCATCCATTGTAAGCATTCGCCATGCTTACCATGTGTAGGTGCATCACTAACTTGCCACGCGTTGGTTTCACCAAACCACAGCTCACTTAGACCGTCTAAGTCATATGGTGCAATCCCACTGTTCGAACTCGTCTTCAACATTTCCCGTCTTTCTCGTACCATGCTTGAGCTCATCGTCTCACCCGGCATCTTTGATTGTTCAGGGCCTCAGCTCCTCTATGAGTATAGCCCCGATCCTCGTTGTTGACTATAGTTGACTCCAAGCAATCCTACACATCCAAAGATAAAGAAATTGTTTTCGGCACAAGTTCTTCACAACCTGACCCACGTTAGTCAAACATGCATCATGCAACCTTAATGCAATGACCCAGGTCATCCCAACTCAATCCATGAGTCAAATCCCAAAATCCTCAATTTCTACCCAAAACCAATCCAGACAAAGTGCGATATTTGCAAAATCACTTTACCACTCCACAAAATTTGCAATGATTCATTATAGCAATAACTTGAACCTTGTTACGTAGTCCTTCACTTACATACCTCGTCCGGAGTTGGCCCTATACCTCTTCGGGATGGATTTTATGTACCTCATCGAGATTAGTCTTGCAAACCTCACTAAGATTGATATAAACCCTTCAACAGGTGCCTTCGTTATGGGGGAAATCATGAGCTGAGGTGGCACAGGTACCCTATGTACCAGATTATGTATGTGAATGCGGTGGATCTATATGCATATGCATACACATGCATAGCCCAAAGTAAGTTGAAATTAAGGCCTTTCACATGTGAATCACTGCAGAACCAAGTGCCCATTGCCATTAATCGCATCGCATTACGTCACAGTCGGCAAGGTGACTTGTCTAGTCCGAGTAGCAGTAGCGTGACAGACCGGTAGTGTCCACTAGCTGCCGAGCGCTCGCTGCTCTAACGTGCTCGGGCCTCTTCCAACACTGATGTCTTCTTACGAGAGGAACGGGCTCAAGTGCAGGTGCCCTGCATTTAGCGCCGTGCAGTGGTGCCCAGGAGACTGACACGTGTCTTCCAAAATTCAAAAAATTCCGAAAATTACTTAAAATCCGAAAAATGTAAAAAAAAAGTACTTTTTAATAAAAGTATTTTAAAAAGTAATTTTTACAATTTTTTGGATTTTTAAAAGTATTTTTTTGAATTTTTCAGAATTTTTTTGAATTTTGGGGGGCACGTGTCGGCCTCCTAGGCACCCCTGTAAGGCGCTAAGTGCAGGGGCCCTTGCACCTGATCCCGTTCCCTTCCGAGATACAGTAGCACTGGGATGACATATGTCATCTATAATAATTGTAAAGCTCGATAAAAATGCTAAATGTATAAAAACAGATTTATAGAGAACAAAATTGAAAAAAAAAACAGTTGCTACGTCACCATATATACGAAGGCTTCTAATCACACACACAATCACAGTAAATAATGCCGAAGCGTGTAAAACGGATTGAAATTCCGTGGCCGCAAGAAATCTTCATGGAAGAAAACAATAAAATAAAAACATGTGATGCCAAACAAATCACCTATCACCAGCGAATTACAGTAAATTAGTTAGAGACCCGTACGTTACAACGAAGTCATAAAAATAGTGAGACGAAATTTACTGTCTGGTCAACTTCATATATCAAACATTAGAGAGTAAGCGACAGAGATAGAAAGGTAGTCAGAATGTGCGAGGAGATGGAAAAAGTGGAGGGGTGGGCGGTTGCATCCTGAGAGAGAAGGAGAGAGACGAATGGTCCAGATCAAATCGGATGACTGAGAAGAGAGGAGGAAGAATAGACCAACCACTAACTCACATTTTTATAATAGTAAAGATAATTCCGAAGCGTGTAAAAAGGATTGAAATTCCGTGGCCGCAAGAAATCTTCATGGAAGAAAACAATAAAATAAAAACATGTGATGCCAAACAAATCATCTACCACCGGCGACACGACCCTGTGCCGATAAAAGGATCACTACCGCTCACTGCGTACACTACACAGCTGCGGTTGCCTCAGAAGAGCACAACAAAGCAACAAGAAACCAATGGAGGCCGTGGCAGCAACGTCACTGGTAAGTGAGGCCTCTCCGTCACCGTGGAGCCTGCTCTGCGGGATCGTTGCGCTGCTCGTCGTGTGGGCGATTTCTCGGGCCACGGAGAGATGCTGGCTGAGTCCGCGGCGGCTCGGCCGGGCGCTCCGGGCGCAGGGTCTCCGCGGCACGGCGTACCGCTTCCCGGCCGGGGACCTCACGGAGAACGGCCGGCTCAACGCGGAGGCGCGGTCCAGGCCCATGCCGCCGTGCCACGATATTGTTCCCCGCGTGGCACCGCTCCTCCACAACGCTGTCAAGGAGCACGGTACGCGAATTATGTTGTTGCCGAGGATCTTCTTTGGTCTGTCACGTCCGTTCGTAACAGTTTTTCTCGGTCGATCCATCGTTTGTAGGCTTAATTGACTTTCCTCTAGATGTAGCTTGTATATACCTTTTTTTAAGAGTTGCCAATTTTAATTCATAAGAAAGAAGTTTAATATGTTATATTTATGAGCAGATGAGATGCAAAGAGGTATAGGAGGTAGAAGGGGAGGGGGGGGGCAGACCAAAGACACGCTCAACAAAAAAATCTAAGGTTATAGGGCAATGAAGAGCTCCGCCAACCTTTTACCCTCGCTAGGATCCAAACCCCGGCCTCCTCTTTTATGGTAGCGAATAGCTGCACCGAAGTCAAGTGGGTGGACCGAAATATTATGGCGTTCCGCTCCTTCCAAACTTGCCAAGTGACAAGCATCACAAGCATTGCTAGTGCTTTATGTGGTACGCCAGGTGAGAATATGATCAATTCTCACCAGTCTCGGATCGAAGAGTAGGAGCACCAGGTATTTGGATCAAGGGAATCACAAGCAGACCACTGCGCCATGGCGGTCCAGATCCTCGTGAAGCGGCATTCGGCCAGAAGGTGGATGGCAGACTCCGGGGTCCGCGAGCATAGGGGACAAGTGAGCTATTTTGGCTAACCTCTAATGCAGAGACGATCGGTTGTCCAAAATCTATTTTGAAAGGCAAAAGTCTTGCATTTGCTAGGTGCCCAAGCTTTCCAAACTTGGGAGCTCGTGGAGGTTACTGTTGCCCCTAGGAATTGAGCTTGGTAGGCTGAGGCAGCGCTATATGCTCCATTGGGGCTAAGCTTCCATGTCATCGAGTCCTTCCCTCCTTGCTGCAGGTTCAACATGGTGATGTGTCCCCCAATCATGATCAGCTCACGAATGTACTATGTTGATGGCCTAGTTTTCCAATTTAACTCGTGCATCCAGGTGCTCCATGTGAGGGTAGTCTGTAGGGTGCGGTTTTCCCTTCTAGAGGTTCTGAAGACCATAGGCATAATATCACACAGCCTGTTCCCTAACGCCCAGGCAATTGTCCGGAACTCTGCCTTCTCTCTGTTCCCAATTGTTATGATGATGGCTGCAACAAAAAGGTCCTGATCTATATCATCACATGGTGTTTCTGTGCCATGCCAGGGTCTTGGTTGGTGCTCCCATTCAAGTGAAAGCCATCTGAGCCTTAGGGCCCTAGCGAATTGCTCCAGGTCAAGGATGCTAGGTCCTCCTAAATTGTTGGCCTACAAACTCCGTCCCAATTGACTTTGCAGTTGCCCCCCGTTAACCGCTCAGAGCCGGCCCAAAGGAAGCATCTTGTCCGCCTGTTTAGTGTTTTGAAGACGCTTTTTGAGGGCTTAATGGTCATAAGGAGGTAGGTTGACTGCGCCGTCACCACGGATTTTACCAAGGTCTTTCTTCCTACAAGTGTGAGTAACCTGTCTTTCCATCTCACCAGTCAGTTGGCATACTTGTCATCGAGTTTTTGAAAGTCCGCTCGATGTAGCCTTTTGATTGCAAGCAGCAATCCAAGGTAGTTCAATGGGAAGGAAGCAAGCTGAGCCGGCATGTCGTGCAATAAGCCTTTGAGGTCAATGTTGTCACAGCTGAATGGAGCCGCCTAGCTTTTTTGTATGTTGGTGTGCAGCCCCATGGTTTCACCGAAGCCATGTAGGATTCGGACGAGAGTGCGCACATTGTCTTGATTTAGGTGTAGGAAGATGACAGTGTCGTCCACGAAAAGAGCGATTCTAAGGGGCGGGAGGACGGGCTCGAAGAGGTTGCAAGAGGTCTAGGTCGGTTGCAATATTGATAACCTTTTGCAATGAATCTATTGTTAAGATAAAGAAAAAAGAAGACAAAGGATCATCCTGTGGTAGGCCTCAACGATGTGTATACCGGTGGTGTTCAGGTTTTTCGTCAAATATGTTTGCTTCCAACGTGAACATTGAGGTTGACGCGCGTTTGACGAGCGTTGTGAATTATTGGATGTCACAGTGGACGGAAGTGCCCACGCTATTAGTGGTCTTATGACGACTTTATCTTGCTCCTAAGCTCCATCTCCGTCTTGTTGTTGTTTGTAGGTTTTAGCATTCAAAAGTCCTAATTTCAACACATCCAAAAACAATCTCAAAAGAAAGGAAGAACAAATTCAAAAAGTACCGGTCAGATCTACATTGAGAAGATCACCTCTCTGGCCCCGGCGCTCGACCACCAGGGAGTAACTGAATCATGGCAAATAATTTTCTCTACTGCTGGACTAAAAATATCATACTTTCCGATTAAAACATATGTTGTCTTAAATGTAAGTTTACATTTTCCATCTCTCTGACGGTACAGAACATTGAACTGCACGTAGGTAACATTTGCATTACCTGGTTCGGCCCAATCCCCAGGGTGGTCGTCGCAGAACCAGAGCTAGTGAGAGACATCCTATCCAACAAGTTCGGCCACTTTGAGAAGTTCGGTAACAAACGTCTCTTAAAGCTGCTGGCCCTTGGGCTTGCGAGCTACGACGGCGAGAAATGGGCGAAGCACAGGAGGATCCTGAACCCTGCTTTCCATCTCGAAAAACTCAAGGTACTCTTATACTAGCTTGGAGTGGTTAATTAAGCACATGTATGTATATGTGTGTATGTGTGTCCTAACTGAAGTTATTTTCAGCTCATGTTGCCGGCTTTTTCTACGTGCTGCTCCGAGCTGATTGGCCGCTGGGAGAGTAAACTGGCTGCCTTTGATGGATCATATGAACTAGACATCTGGCAGGAGTTTCAGAACCTCACCGGAGACGTGATCTCTCGCACAGCGTTCGGCAACAGCTTCATGGAAGGACGAAGGATCTTCCAGCTTCAGGCAGAGCAAGCCGAGCGAGTTATCAAGACCTTCCAGTATATGTACATCCCAGGCTATTTGTGAGCACCCTCCCATGCAAACTTATTATTTGTCACGTATAGCTCTGGTTATTTCCAGTTCTTTGAAGCTACATATGCCGATGATACAATTGCTTGCGTTTTGCAGGTTCTTTCCAACTGAAAACAACAGAAGGATGAAGGAGATCAACCGGAAGATCGAAGGGCTTCTAAGAGGCATGATCGAAAAGAGAGAGAACGCCATCGAGAACGGCGAAGTCAGTGGCAACGACTTGCTTGGCTTGATGCTGCAGTCGAACATGGACAGCGGGAAATCCAGCCTGAGGATGACCACGGAGGATGTGATTGAGGAGTGCAAGCTCTTCTACTTCGCGGGGATGGAAACCACGTCGGTGCTGCTCACGTGGACACTCGTCATGCTCAGCATGCACCCTGAATGGCAGGATCTAGCGAGGGAGGAGGTCCTGAGCGTTTTCGGTAGAGACAAACCCAGTTTCGATGGCCTGAATCGACTGAAAACGGCAAGTGTTTTGCTAACTCTGCCTACATCAATGGCCTACATCAAAAGTAGTACTGTATGTTTTGCCTAAAAGCCATTGATTGTTGATTGCTAACTCTGCCTAGGCTTCAATTTTTGATCCAGGTGACAATGATACTATATGAGGTGCTCAGGCTGTACCCACCGGCGATCACGCTAAACCGCAAAACATTCAAAGAAATGAAGATCGGAGACATAACATACCCTGCAGGGGTAGTCCTTGAACTGCCCATAATCTTGATTCACCACAACCCTGATGTATGGGGGAAGGACGCGCTTGAGTTCAAGCCAGAGAGGTTCGTGCAGGGGATCTCCAAGGCGACAAAGGACCAGTCGGCATTCTTCCCATTTGGTTGGGGGCCGAGGATTTGCATCGGCCAAAACTTCGCGTTGCTCGAAGCCAAGATGGCGCTAAGCATGATCCTTCAGCATTTCGAGTTTCAGCTATCGCCCTCGTACGTCCATGCACCCTACACCGTAGCCACACTGCATCCTCAGCATGGTGCGCAAGTAATACTCTACAGATTCTGATCATATTATATGGCAGGTTTGTTGGAGACTAGTTATCAGTGTGTTGTAAACAGTAAGAGTAGTATATCTATGTTTCTAAAGGTGAAAATAAAAGCAAGGGATATGCTTAGATGCGAAATATGTAGAGCTAGTGCAAGCCAAATAAACTACCGCGTTTCAGTAGCAAGGTGCCAAGGTCAATCAATGGTGTGCACGCAAGGATCTGACCTACAACAACCGCGTGAATTTTGTTCTTGCTTTGCCCAGAGTAATAAAACAGAGCCACTGAATCTGGTTCTTGGGATCGATACGCTAACATTTGTACAACCCCGCTATGAAGGTTGGAACAATCACTACTCGACTTATGGGCTGCACAATTGGAAGTGGGCCTAATGAACAAAGTGAAAGATTGATTTACACCAAACTATCAAGACTAATGTAGCACCCTAACCCTTAGTAGTACCATCTTGTCTGTTTACGTTACACTAACATATAATGCATATTGGCTCAAATCATAGTACTTTCAAATTAACCCTTTTAATAAAGCAAGGACAAAAGGGCAAATTTGGACCTAACAATTACCACAAGTTCTCTAGCATCCATGAAGTTTCCGTCAATGATTGTTGTGCTGTGTAATCGAATTAGTAATGACAATCTAGTGAATATTTCTATTTTAGTTCTACACCTTCCTCTTTTGTTAGATTTTTTATTTGGGTTTCACCTCACCCTAGATCACCGTCACCGACGAGCTATCCTCACCGCCTCATGTCATTGCCGCCACACTGCCTCAGTAATTGCCCGTCGTCACTAACCACCCTGGTGAGCTCCCCTCGTCTTCTAAAATCTTTGTGATGTGCCTAATGTTTAGAGATTATCTGACAAAATGCCTGTTGGGGTAGCAATGTCGCCTCTACCGCTGCATGTAGCTGCTTCGCTGTTGTAGTCCACCTCCCTCCGCGTCATCGCAACCCATGGAATCGACGAGGCCATGTGGTTCCATTTTGCTGCTCTTCTACCATCGGTGTTGAACCCCTTGCCAGTGCCAAGCTCAGCCAGAGCTCCCATGGGGCTGCTCAGTGCTCCCTCTATCTCGTCCTCTCTTGGGAATGAGGGAGATGGCCCCAACCACTTACACCTTGGCCCCACTAGAGAGTAATTAGGGAGCTAAGCCATATTAAAATATGATTAAGTATAAACTAATGTTAAGTATAAACTAATGTTAAACCAACATGTGGGCCTAAGGGCCTAGAGTGGCTTATGGCTGAAAAGCACTGTAGCTGGCTGAAAAAACATTGTAGCTGACAGAAACTTATTTAGCATAATTAAATTTAAAAATAGAAAAAAACATGTTATCCCATCACGTATAATGCAAATAAAAATGAGAAAAAAAGAACCGGCAAAAAAACTCAAAAAAGCCAAAAGAATAGAAAAAGACTAAACTTATGAATAGTGTAAAATAAGTCAGAAGCTCAAGCCGAAACGAGCGGGGCCTTAAAGCCCAGTGCGTAGACTAAGCTCATGGAACCTAGCCATTGACATGTAGGCCCATGTGAAGCATGTGATTAATTTAGTTGTAAATCATGTAATTAATTAGAGGTTGGTTAATTATTAGCCTTAAGTATGACATGTAGACCCAGGAGATTATACTTGGTGATAAGGTGCTGATAGGGATTACTATCCACATTGTCATCCACGTGGACGGCCATGTAGGCGCAAAACTAGCTGCAGTTTGAGTTGAGGGGGGTTGACATATGGGCACAACCATTTTTTAAAAATTTATTTGTTCATTATGCTAATTAGACTACTTACATGTCTATACCCTAAACTGAAATTCAACTTATGTGTCTAAACAGCCTCAGGGAGTAATATACCCGGTATTAAGAGTTGAGTTTTTAAACAGCTTATAGTTTGAGATTGAAACTTAAACTTTCACGTGAGTTACGGTTAAAATGGACTTATTTTATTTTTTTATACATGTGTGCTAATGTCGAGAGACCACAAACGAGGCCGGTTGTGTGTGTGTATGCGGACCTTAGAAATAAACGTAGAAACGCGGGCCTAAAATAGAAACAAGTGAACATGGGCCTTTTCTCGGACAACATGATGGCTAAAGATGGGCTGCAGACTCCGGTGGAAACGCACGCAGAAACAGGCCGAAACACGGAAACGGGCTGGAAACAAGGGAGGAATAAGACTAAAGATAAATCATATAATAAATTATCTATATAGTTATTTATAATAATCTTATATAATTAATGAGTTATCTATATAGATATTTATACAGTGTATAAACAGTAAATAGTCATTTATAATACCGTCTGTTAAATACTAGACACCATCTTTCTCTTTTCTTCTTCCTCTTCTCCACATCACCTAAAATCATATTTGACATAGGTTTAGAAACAACTGACATGTACCATTGTATATTCCATTAGGACTCTTAAAGATGCTTTTCATTTCTTTACTGATTAGTAAACGATTTACTATAAAGAGTATAAAGAGGGTCTTTCTTTTCTTCATGGGTTTTGTTATGCATGGAAACATGCTACCTTTCTCTCTTCCCAGTTTTCCTTCAAGAAAAAGGATAATACAAGCCAGAGGAAAGCTCGGAAACGACAAAGTGTCGACCCATGCAGCACGAGGGCTTAGTTAACCCATGTGTTATGTATCCAGAATTTTTTTAAAATAACCTATTTTTTATTCTGAATTATGGTATTATACCTACTTTTTTTAGTTTTGGCCAGATGGCGCTCCACGGTTAGATGATTTAGGCTAGTTAGTCAACCGTTGAGTGACACATGGCTAAATCACCCAACCGTTGGGCGACTAGAGTATACCCCCTTGTGCGTGCGGCTGGCCAAGCGCCTGCGCTTATTTCGCATTTTGGCCGAGAGAGGCGAAGGGGAGAAGAGAAAGAGAGGAGAGGAGGAAAAGAAAGGAGGAGGGAGGAGAGGAGGAAAGGAGAGTGAGTGGAAGAGAGACATGCGCATTGATGATGGATCTATATGCATATGCATACACATGCATAGCCCAAAGTAAGTTGAAATTAAGGCCTTTCGCATAGGAATCACTGCCGAACCAAGTGCCCATTGCCATTAATCACATCGCGTTACGTCACAGTCGGCAAGGTGACCTGTCGAGTCCGAGTAGCAGTAGCGTGACAGACCGGTAGTGTCCACCGGCTGCCGAGCGCTCGCTGCTCTGCCGTGCTCGGGCTTCTTCCAACACTGATGTCTTGCGGATGACTTATGTCATCTATTATAATTAGAAAGCTCGATGAAAATATTAGATTTATAAAAACAGATTTATAGAGTACAAAATTGAAAAAAAAAGTTGCTACGTCACCATATATACGCAGGCTTTTCAATCACACACACAATCACAGTAAATAATTCCGAAGCGTGTAAAAAAGGATTGAAATTCCGTGGCCGCAAGAAATCTTCATGGAAGAAAACAATAAAATAAAAACACGTGATGCCAAACAAATCACCTATCACCGGCGAATTACAGTAAATAATTCCGAAGCGTGTAAAAAGGATTGAAATTCCTTGGCAGCAAGAAATCTTCATTGGAAGAAAACAATAAAATAACAACATGTGATGCCAGACAAATCACCTACCACCGGCGACACGACCTTGTGCCGATAAAAGGATCACTACCGCTCACTGCGTACACTACGCAGCTGCGGTTGCCTCAGAAGAGCACAACAAAGCAACAAGAAACCAATGGAGGCCGTGGCAGCAACGTCCCTGGTAAGTGAGGCCTCTCCGTCACCGTGGAGCCTGCTCTGCGGGATCGTTGCGCTGCTCGTCGTGTGGGCAATTTCTCGGGCCGCGGAGAGATGCTGGCCGAGTCCGCGGCGGCTCGGCCGGGCGCTCCGGGCGCAGGGTCTCCGCGGCACGGCGTACCGCTTCCCGGCCGGGGACCTCACGGAGAACGGCCGGCTCAACGCGGAGGCGCGGTCCAGGCCCATGCCGCCGTGCCACGACATTGTTCCCCGCGTGGCACCGCTCCTCCACAACGTTGTCAAGGAGCACGGTACGCGAATTATATTGTTGCAGAGGATCTTCTTTGGTCTGTCACGGCCGTTCGTAACAGTTTTTCTCGGTCGATCGATCGTGTGTAGGCTTAATTGACTTTCCTCTAATTGAAGCATGTATATAGCTTTTTTAAAACCGGTACGAGATCTACCAAATTTAATTCATAAGAAAGGAGTTTAATATGTTAGATTTATGAGCAGACGAGATGCAAAGAGATATCGGAGTGGAGAGAGAGGGGATTTTGCTAAAGACATGCTCAACAAAAAAATGCTAAGGTTATAGGGCAATAGAGAGCTCCGCAATCTTTTACCTCCGCTAGGATCCAAACCCCAACCTCCTCTTTTATGGCAACGAATAGCTGCACCGAAGTCAAGTGGGTGGACCGAAAGATTCTGGTGTTCCGCTCCTTCCAAACTTGCCAAGTGACAAGCATCACAAGCATTACTATTGCTTTATGTGGTATGCTAGGTGAGAATAGGATCAATTCCCATCAGTCTCGAACCGAAGAGTAGGAGCGCTAGGTATTTGGATCAAGGAAATCACAGGCAGACCACCACACCACGGCAGTCCAGATCCTCATGAAGAGACATTCGGCCAGAAGGTGGATGGTAGACTTCGGGGGTCCACGAGCATAGGGGACAAGTGAGCTGGTTTGGCCAGCCTCTAATGCAGAGACGATCAGCTGTCCAAAGTCTATTTTGGATAGCGAACCAGGCAAAATTCTTGTATTTGTTAGGTGCCCAAGCTTTCCAAACTTGGGAGCTCATGGAGGTTACTGTTGCCCCAGGAATTGAGCTTGGTATGCTGAGGCCGCGCTATATGCTCCATTGGAGCTAAGTTTTCATGTCATCGAGTACTCCCCTCCTTGCTGCAGGTTCAACATGGCGATGTGTCCCCCAATCATGATTACCTCATGAATGTACTGTGTTGATGGCCTAGTTTTCCAATTTAAGTCGTGCATCCAGGTGCTCCCTGTGAGGGTAGTCTATAGGGTGCGGTTTTTCCTTCTAGAGGTTCTGAAGACCGTAGGCGCAATATTACACAGCCTGTTCCCTAACGCTCAGGCAATTGTCCAGAACTCTGCCTTCTCTCCGTTCTCAATTGTTATGATGGTGGCTGCAACAAAGAGGTCCCGATCTATATCATCGCATGGTGTTTCTATACCATGCCAGGGTCTTAGTTGGTGCTCCCATTCAAACGAAAGCCATCTGAGCTTTAGGGCCCTAGCGAATCGCTCCAGGTCAAGAATGCCAAGTCCTCCTAAATTGTTGGCCTACAAACTCTGTCCCAGTTGACTTGGCACTTGCCCCTCGTTAACTGTTCAGAGCCAGCCCAAAAGAAGCGTCTTGTCTGCTTGTTTAGTGCTTTGAAGGCGCTTTTGGGGGGCTTAATGGTCATAAGGAGGTAGGTTGACTAAGCCATCACCACGGATTTTACCAGGGTCTTTCTTCCTACGAGTGTGAGTAGTGTGCCTTTCCATCTCGCCAGTTGGTTGGCATAGCCTTTTGATTGCAAGCGGCAATCCAAGATAGTTTAATGGGAAGGAAGCAAGCTGAGCCGGCATGTCATGCAATAAGCCTTTGAGGTCAATGTTGTCACAGCTGATTGGAGCCGCCTGGCTTTTTTGTATGTTGGTGTGCAGCCCTATGGTTTCACCAAAGCCGTGTAGGATTCAGACGAGAGTGCGCACATCGTCTTGATTTGGGTGTAGGAAGATGATAGTGTCGTCTGCATAAAGAGCGGTTCTATGGGCAGGTGGATGGCCTCGAAGAGGTTGCAAAAGGTTTAGATCGGTTGCAGTGTTGAGGACCCTTTGTAGTGGGTCTATTATCAAGATAAAGAGAAAATGAGATAAAAGGGTCATCGTGTGGTAGGCCTCTGCGATGTGTATACCGGTGGTGTTCAGGTTTTTCGTCAAATATGTTCGCTTCCGACGTGAACATTGAGGTTGACGCGCATTTGACAAATGTTGTGAATTATTGGATGTCACAGTGGACGGAAGTGCCCACGCTATTAGTAGTCTTATGACGACTTTATCCTACTCCTATGCTCCATCTCCGTCTTGTTGTCTGTAGGTTTTAGCACCCCAAAGTCCTAATTTCAACACATCCAACAACAATCTCAAAATAAAGGAAGAAAAGTTCAGAAAGTACCGGTCAGATCTACATTGAGAAGATCACCTCTCTGGCCCCGGCGCTCGACCACCACGGAGTAACCGAAGCATGGCAAATAATTCTCTCTACTGCTGGACTAAAAATATCGTACTTTCCGATTAAAACATACGTTGTCTTAAATGTAAGCATACATTTTCCATATCTCTGACGGTATAGAACATTGAACTACATGTAGGTAACATTTGCATCACCTGGTTCGGCCCAATCCCCAGGGTGGTCGTCGCAGAACCAGAGCTAGTGAGAGACATCCTATCCAACAAGTTCGACCACTTTGAGAAGTTCGGGAACAAACGTCTCTTAAAGTTGCTGGCCCTTGGGCTTGCGAGCTCCGAAGGCAAGAAATGGGCAAAGCACAGGAGGATCCTGAACCCTGCTTTCCATCTCGAAAAACTCAAGGTACTCTAATACTAGCTTGGAGTGGTTAATTAAGCGCATGTATGTATATGTCTGTATGTGTGTCCTAACTGAAGTTATTTTCAGTGCATGTTGTTGGCGTTCTCTACGTGCTGCTCCGAGCTGATTAGCCGCTGGGAGAGTAAACTGGCTGCCTCTGATGGATCATATGAACTAGACATCTGACAGGAGTTTCGAAACCTCACCGGAGATGTGATCTCTCGCACGGCGTTCGGCAGCAGCTTCATGGAAGGACGAAGGATCTTCCAGCTTCAGGCAGAGCAAACAGAGCGAGTTATCAAGACCTTCCAGTATATGTACATCCCAGGCTATTTGTGAGCACCCTCCCATGCAAACTTATTATTTGTCACGTATAGCTCTGGTTATTTCCAGTTCTTTGAAGCTACATATGCCGATGATACAATTGCTTGCGTTTTGCAGGTTCTTTCCAACTGAAAACAACAGAAGGATGAAGGAGATCAACCGGAAGATCGAAGGGCTTCTAAGAGGCATGATCGAAAAGAGAGAGAACGCCATCGAGAACGGCGAAGTCAGTGGCAACGACTTGCTTGGCTTGATGCTGCAGTCGAACATGGACAGCGGGAAATCCAGCTTGAGGATGACCACGGAGGATGTGATTGAGGAGTGCAAGCTCTTCTACTTCGCGGGGATGGAAACCACGTCGGTGCTGCTCACGTGGACACTCGTCGTGCTGAGCATGCGCCCTGAATGGCAGGATCTAGCGAGGGAGGAGGTCCTGAGCATTTTCAGTAGAGACAAACCCAGTTTCGATGGCCTGAATCGACTGAAACGGCAAGTGTTCTGCTAACTCTGCCTACATCAATGGCCTACATCAAAAGTAGTACTGTAAGTTTTGCCTAAAAGCCATTGATTGCTGATTGCTAACTCTGCCTAGGCTTCAATTTTTTATCCAGGTGACAATGATACTATATGAGGTGCTCAGGTTGTACCCGCCGGTGGTCACGCTAAACCGAAAAACACTCAAAGAAATGAAGATCGGAGACATAACATACCCTGCAGGGGTAGTCCTTGAACTGCCCACAATCTTGAGTCACCACAACCCTGATGTATGGGGGAAGGACGCGCTTGAGTTCAAGCCAGAGAGGTTCGTGTAGGGGATCTCCAAGGCGACAAAGGACCAGCCGACATTCTTCCCATTTGGTTGGGGGCCGAGGATTTGCATCGGCCAAAACTTCGCGTTGCTCGAAGCCAAGATGGCGCTGAGCATGATCCTTCAGCATTTCGAGTTTCAGCTGTCGCCCTCGTACGTCCATGCACCCTACACCGTAGCCACACTGCATCCTCAGCATGGTGCGCAAGTAATACTCCGCAGATTCTGATCATCTTATATGGCAGGTTTGTTGGAGACTTGTTATCAGTGTGTTGTAAACAGTAAGAGTAGTATGTCTATATTTCTGAAGATGAAAATAAAAGGCAAGGGATATGCTTAGATGAGAAATATGTAGAGCTAGTGCAAGCCAATTAAACTACCACGTTTCAGTAGCAAGGTGCCAAGGTCAATCAATGGTGTGCACGCAAGGATCTAACCTGCAACAACCGCGTGAATTTTGTTCTTGCTTTGCCCAGAGTAATAAAACAGAGCCACTGAATCTGGTTCTTGGGATCGATACGCTAACATTTGCACAACCCTGCTATGAAGGTTGGAATAATCACTACTCGACTTATGGGCTGCACAATTGAGAGTGGGCCTAATGAATAAGTGAAAGATTGATTTACACCAAACTATCAAGACTAATGTAGCACCCTAACCCTTAGTAGTACCATCTCGTCTGTTAACGTGTTTTTGTAATTCTTGATAATCTCAATAAATAATAAGATAGAAAATTGATTTGTGAGTATACAACATATACACAACACTTATATACTCTAAGATAAGTTTTCAAAGCAATTAAATCATTTGAATAAAAGTGTTTGTCTTTGAGATTAATTGTTAATAAAGCTTACACATCCAATTGTCATTAATCATCTAACCATTAACACATAATGGATGAACTAGATGGCAACCTGATTGCAAATGATTGATTTTAAATTAATCTTGAGTTTATATAAACTACACAAGCTATATATAATAAAGGGATATGTTTTAATTGTAAAGATCATTAATATGTGGTAAAAGAGGAATATGTATCAATACTAATGAAACTATAAAACATATAGTGAACCCCCCCTAAATATATGCATACAAGAATGTATTATGAAATCATATATACATATTCAAGTTAGACTATTTGGTGAATTTCAATCTATATTTTGGATCCGATCAACATACTAAGATATAAGATTGTGATGTCAAATGCACAATTCTTATGATTTTCACCTTTTTCATCCAAATGAAACTAAGCAATATCATAATCAATAAACACGTTAGTCTTATAATTGTATTTGTCATTATATCTAAAACTATTTATCATTAATTACATCCAAAATGAGACTAGACAATATTATAGTTGATAAGCAAATTGTCTCGCAATTGTATTTGTCATTATCATCAAAATCAATTTAATGGAGTTTGAACTTACAACCGCTGACCCCCGGGCGGTTGAACCATTGCCATGCACTTTACTCTTCAACAGTAAACCATATGCATGGACATACGCCATGACTCACACATAGGACTGTTCGTTCGGTTGTTTTCGGTTTATACGGTTCGGTAAATACGGTTTGTTCGGTAAATACAGTTTTAGTAATTCGGGAAATACGGTACTATATAGAATACGGTGTGGTATCGGTAAATACCATCCTATTTCGGTACAGTATCGGTAAATACCAATTTTACCAAAGTTTAAGCGAATTACTAAACGCTAATCTCTATATGTAACTTCATTCCAGAGTTCCAGACTAACTGACTGCCTAGCAGCCAGCCAGTTCTGGCTGCCACAAGCCCACAAGGCCACAACCGCACAACATCAAAATTCAAAAGCTCATTCACAGTCTCACAGATCACATTCACAGATCACTCATTCTATTTCTGTCACAGAACTACAATCTACACATAACTACATCACTTCATCAGAATTCTGAATTCAGAAATTACACGGTCTGCCTGACTGCCTCATTCACAGATCACAGGTCACTCATTCAGTCATTCTGTCTTAGAATTACAGAAGTCAAGTGATCAGAAGTACAATAAGTATTAGGTTGATAGACATGAATAATTAATAGCAAAATACAGGGAAGTTTTCATGAACTTACAACTTTAATCTGCTTACTTGTAACTCCACGATCAACCAACAAATCAAGAGCAGCAAAAATAGTCCCACCTAAAGGTACAAGTTAAATGTATATCATGTACTTCTGAAAGTTACAGTATAACATGCCATTCTGCTTACATGGACCGATTATTTATAATTTTGTATTCCTTTCTTTCATAAAAAAGAAAGCACAGTCAAACTCTCAAATAACACAGTCAAATTATCAAATAACACAATTCTTTCATTTACTTGAGATGACACTGCACAACATAGGTATGACAGAGAACTAGGAACTTAGCACATACTTGTTCAGATATATTGGAGGTTGAAGTGTTTCTTCATCCCTCTGTAAGCCTTCATGTTCAAAGAAACAAAACAGTTAAGTATAAATTGTGCATAGCTTTTAAGATGCAGTTAGTTTGGGTATGTAGTTGACAAAGAACTACTACAATATTGGATGTAAATAGTGTCGATTAGCTTCTTTATTATTGGATGAAAATAGTTTGGGTATGTAGTTGACAAAGAACTACTACAAAATGCTAATTGACTTTTCAAAAAAGAACAATATTCGACTCTAATTCATCTAATCAACTTACCAAGGTGACAAGTCTTGCTGGCTGGCAGAACTAATGAAGCATTTTCAGCTAGGGCAAGACCAGCTCTCAGTATCGGAACAACCTGTTTGACACGCTAATGGAAAGACTAAATATATTCATAGAGACCACAAATGACATATACAAAATCTAGTGTTAACAAATAGACTTACAATAACAGGCTCCCTTGGATCAATAAATTCAACACTAGCAACAGCTACAGGCGTTTGGATCTCTATTCTCTCCTGTGATTGTAGGCTGCAAGGTTTACAAATGTAAGATGACTAATTTCACTCACACAGGCTAATTTCAACTTCCAAGCTTTACAAATGTAAGATGACTAACGGATAACACAACCATAATATTTTCACTTACCAACCAGTCTCTGGAAGCTTCGTATATGAGCAGCCGTCCAAGCTCCGCCATGGCACTTGAAATGTAAGATGACTCTACTTAGTCAACATGGTACTTAAAATTGTAGATCTAGTGAATGAGGAACAGGAGAAGACCTGGTACTTAGTCGACGACTCGACGGCGCTGTTGGTGGATCCATGTGGGGGCTTGGCGCTGGCATCTTGGGAGAGGGAGCCCCGACGAGGCGACGAGTCTGCGAGCACCGAAGGAGGCGGAGCACCGGAGCCCGAGCGGCCGCCGCCCGCCGGCCGAGCCTGGGACTGGGGGAGGAGCACCGGAGGTCGGAGGCTCGGAGCGGCGGACGGGCGGAGCGCCGAGCGCCTAGCCGCCTAGGGTTTGAAGACGAGTGAGAGCTGCGGCTGCAGATCTGGCGAGGCGGGCGAGCGGCGACTGCGCGTCTGGGCGTCTGGCGTCTGCAGCTAGGGTTGGCGTCTGCTGCCCCGTGCGACGGGCCGTCGGTGCCTGGTGGGCCGAGACCCCGAGTTTACGGTGAGTGTGGAGTTGGGCTGTTTGGTTTTTTCGGTTTCCACTCGGTTTATACCGAAAATACCGAACGGAAGAAATGCCAGTTTTTCAAGAACCGAACCGAATACCGGTCAAACCGAGTTGACCGATTCGGTTCGGTTTTTTCGGTTCGGTGACAAAATGCACAGCCCTACTCACACATGCATGGGCCCCATGACTGACCTTTGCACAACACCCACCGTGATTAATACTCAAACCCGACTTAAATTGCACAGACTTTACTGGGGCTGGTCTGACCATGGCACACAAGCCGATTAGACCGTCCAAATAGCTGCTGGTCAGACCGCTCAGTCCCAACAATTAGACCGTTTGGGCCAGCCGGGCTAACCGGTTTTCCAATACAGAACCAACTTAATTTATAAAATTAAAGGTTTAAATTCATGCCATGAAATCAATTCACGATCCATATTAGATCAATATTAAGTTACTCATTGTTACCAGACGCACCGGCGTTCTTCCCGTTCGGCTGGGGCCCGCGGATCTGCGTCGGCGCAGATTGAGGCCAAGATGGCGCTCAGCAAGATACTGCAGCGCTTCTCGTTTGGCCTCTCGCCGCATGCACCGTTCCCGGTCTCCACTCCGCAGCCTGACCATGGCGCACAGATCATGCTCAAGAAACTCTAGTCACTTTTGTGTCCCGTGCCTTGACATTTTTGCAAGTGGGTGTCTTGGACATTTAGAACCACATGAATGACTATGTAAGAACATAAAAGATAATTCTGCATATTGTAAGCCAAGAAGAGGCTATTTATGAAATAAGTTTGCAACATATCGTTCCTTGCTATCGGAAGCAAGCTGCTACAGTATTGTACTGTGCTGTGGAGCGAGACAGGACGTGTTTGTCTCGCCTAGTAAATTTTGGCTGACGGCTTATGCTCTTACGTTGCGAAGTTCGCCAAAATAATCACATGGGGTGAGTATTTTTTTGACAGATGGTTTATAGTTTATAGTTTAAATATTTGAATTCTAACTGTTCGTGAGAGGCAGTACGTAGAGGTAAATAATCACATGTAATTTTAGTCGGTACAACTAAACTCAGTACACTTTTTACTACAATTTTTCTATTGATCATGCCTTGAAAAACGTACTGTTTAAAAGCTAGTCCCTGTAGACAGTATAAACATAAACCAACTTTAAACAAAAAAAACCGGCTATAATTCTTCGTACCAAGCCTTTTGTCACAATAGAAAAGCACAAACAACAGCTGAAAGGACCATTTTGGCATGAAATTGTTAGAATTTAGGCTGTATAAGTGTAAGGCTTACTTTCTATAATTCTAAAATATATATGATCTAATACTATATTATTTAGCTAGATTGAGAAAGACAATTTATAAGTTGAAATAATTACCACTACTTGAAATATGTAACATATGAATGGGATGATATGAGAAGGATTTTGACTAAACACATATGCATGCGTATTCGCTTATTTTCACATGAAAAATCACGTGACTTGTGACTCTACTATTTACTAGTAGGGAAGTGGCTGGTTAATTGCATCAGTTACTGGTGAGTAAATGACATCTATTTATATTTCTAGAAACATCTAGAGCAGGTGTGCCCAAATAACTGTCTCTTCTATTTCTTTTCTTTCTTCCTACAAACATGTGCTGATGTATTAATTATGCTGTCTGAACCCTGTCGACTTTTCTTCCCAATGTACACTGTGAAGGAAGGGAGCAATATTTTCGAGCCGTTGCTACTGTGAATACTTGCACATGATGGCAATAAGATTTCTAGACAGCGCACATCTACACGACCGCTCACTTCACTACTTTATCTATGTTCTGCACTGCATCGAATCTACGCTGTTTTCCGTTCTTCATCAACCCGTATTGAAAGATATAATTATATTCTTACGTACATTTGAAGTACAATATGTTTTACCTGTTACTGTTAGTTGGCTATATAGCACTAGTAATTTATAAGATTTACTTCCTATTAAAATCTAGAGTTAATATATTATCCATATTTCCAACAAAACAACATCTCACGCGAGCATGCGGTCACCGCCTAACCGGCGGTCGTGCTCCGGTGCTCCCCACGTCCGCGCAGGCCGCAGACACGGCGGCGGCCGCACGCGCGTGGCGGCAGGCTCACTCCGTTTCCCGGTCGACGCGTCGACTAACCAGTGGACGTTGACAGGTAGGAGGAGCAAAAGATCAAGCGCTGTCCACGTGTACCCCGCCTACTCTATAGATTCCAAAACCTACATAGATACGGCTACTCCTCCTCAATAACGTGGGGCCCAGCCTTTGTTTGCCCGTACTGTCAGTGAGCAAACACACCGACAAGTACAATGACTCAGCGTTATAAATTAATCGGGTGGACTCCGCCCGGCATGATGATCCACCCATCCGCACCGTCCACGTGTACCCGTTGGCCCCTGATATCCTGCACCCACCGTATCGTTTATTTACTCGTGTGACTGACGGACGCAGAGGGGAATGGTGGGCGAGTGGCAGGAGCCGCAACCCACCCTGAAACTGCGAAACTTACATAAATTCCAGCCCCTTAAGACACCTTCACGTTGGGGGGGGGGGGGGGGGGGGGGGGGTTATTGCATGCCCCACAAGTCAGTGACAGATGCGGAAGAGAGCCATGGAACGGTCGTATAGATTATGAAAATCTTTACTTATTCGGTCCTCTGGCGTCTTTTTTTTTACTTTGAGTATTTTTTTAAATCTAGACCCCTTTAAGCGTGGAATTATTCGAGTATGACACGTGGCAAATATGTGATACTGTAGTAAGATTTTTGTACTATAGGTATAGTATCCACAGCGTGGTAATGTTATTTTTCCATGCTCCCTGGTGTAAAATTCACAAAACCGCCTTATAGTACTGTGGAAATAGAGTTTCTAGGCGCGGATTTGTCACATATCGGTCTCCAGTAATTTCGTGCCAGGAAGGAGCTATATTTTAAAAAAATATGAAAGAGGCTAAATCTGCAAAAATAAAGACGTCAGGGGGCAAAATGAGTAAAGATTTCTTGATTATGTGGTGTGGTATTTAGCGAGCGATCGAGCTGTCCCTACCTGTGCTCCGCTGTCTCTTGCGCGCTTGCGCGCTTGCTTACCTTCTCTCTCCCCCTCCTGGACGAGACTACGGCGGCGAGAGCTTGGTGCTCGGGTACGTGTACGAGACTACGGCGCTCTCTCTCCTCGTCTCGCTATAGCTCTGCTTTGGCCGGGGGTTCCCTGAGCTTAATTTCTTGCTCGTCTTTGGAGTAGTATTCGTTCGTCTTCACACTCTGTGTGTGATTTTTGTGGATTTTGTGTAATTGAGCTGGGGGGCGCTTGGCTTGCCTAAATTAGTGCGAACTTGAGGGTGTTTCGGCGAGCTGTTGGGTAGGTGGAATGATTTTGTCAATTCTACTCCTTTGAGAAAAGATTTTTGTGAGCCCAAACGTTGTGCTGAAGAACAGAGGTATGCGGTGTGCGGTGAAGGTTTGTTGTGATGGTCTTTGAATTTCTACTCCTCGTGAGCCTAAGCTTGATGATTTATGTGGTGTGGGGAATGATTTGCACTGTGGAAAGTGTAAAACAGAAGGTATGGGGGAAAGGAAGGAGCTTTAATTGGTGTGTTAGAGTTGCTGCTTGCTAGGAGGGTTTAGACTTGTAGAGATCTCAAGGTATCAGGGGCTGCTTCACTGGTGAATTCACTTGCTATATGCTCTAGGCATGTGACCGCTGCTTTGAAGTATGAGTATTATTTTTGCTAATTAGTGTTGTGTAGAAATTTATTGGTGGCTCTTAATTTCTTGAGAACATATGGGTAAAGTATGTTAAAGTATGTTCTTTCCACTGCATCATTAGCCTATAGATATTTTACCGGTCTTACTTTTCTCCACTAATGTCTAGTGATATCAAATGTTTCAACAGTTGGCCTTTTCCTACTGGAACTGCAGTACTTTCAACATGCTTTTTGCAAATGCCTGCATTAAGGATGAATAAAATGTTAAGCACCGACTGTTTAGGGACGCAGGAGCTTCATACATTTTGCAAGGCCACCGAAATGTTGGAAGGCTCACAATCTCAAGAGACTACATTCGATAAAACAGCGGTGGGGTCTATGCTAATATGTCATCAAAATGGTAAAAGTCTGCTCAATTTCCAGTCTGATCTAGTCAGTTAAATTCATCCTAATACTTTTTTATCACTGAATTCTGGATTTTCTGCTTGGAATACACCTGATCTGTAACTGCATTACAAAAGATTGTTTTTATCCTGTACTTTTAGCACCTGTGACTCTGTGAGCGGTCCTGGAATGCACGAGTCCTCAGTTCTGGCCATGTTACTAGAACTGGCAGTGTGTAATTTTGACAATTTGACTTAAATACTGTGTAGTATGAACATCACTAGTGCCTTTATGTTGCACAACAGAAACAACCTGGTGTATATATGTGGTTAAATACCCCCGCTCCAGCCAAGGCAAACCTTCTGCTCAGTGCTCGTAAAAAGAAAGGACAGAAGATAAAATTTCACTAAAAAATCTGGTATTTCTTGTTCAGATAACAATCGAGGTGGCATTTTCATTCGATCTTGTGGCGATATAGACCTTTTTTTGATTGGGAAGAGAAAATTATCAATGTATCATTGAGAACTAAATAAGTCACTATAAGCTAGAATACTGGAAGCATCATTTTCCTAGCACCAGTTTATCATGTTAGTACTATCATAAATTAGTAGCATATGCCTTTGAGGTCTCTCTCAAAAACAGCAATAAGTGAATGCCTTGGAATTTAATTAATTATTCTTTTGCAGTCTGCTCTACTGCCGAAGTATCAGGGGGAAACATTGAGATCACTGAAGTCAGTTTATTGCGGGACAAATCTGACACAGCAGCCACCGGTTTACTGCCATTGTCACTGCTGTCATGTGGCCCTAGATCTATGGTGATTAACCTTTTGTTTTCATTTCATAGAGTTTCTGATAAAGTAGTGTATTTCTGTTCCTGATCTCTTACTATTTTTCTCTCAATATCGTCACTTTTCATCATGTGCTTGATTTCTTCTATTTCTCAGAAACAATTGCTTTGGGTTCATATTTCATACTGCGGTCTTACAAAAACAGGAAAACCAACCTAGGACCCAATATCAAGCATAAGGAATATCAGCTAACCACAAATCATGTGCCTTAGCCTCCTACAGCTAACACCCAAGGTACTAAATAGCATTCGTAGCGCCCACAATAGCGGTAGCGGGGTATAAATGCTACTGAGTCAAAGTAACGTTCAGGTATAGTGGGTTGGAACTTTGCAGCCAATTTAGCGCTTGTTAGTCTGCTATTGCGGCCTGCTACTGTGCTAACTTGTGGCCCATCACTAGCGCAATCTTGTATTGCCAGTAAAATCTGAAATCCTGAGTGCTGACTGTTATGAATAGCGCTTGTATTCATATGAGGCCAATGGGCCGGTATATATACACAAAGTACAGGAGGGAAATATGCAAAGAACCCCTTATAACAATGGGGAATAACAAACTATACATATATCTCTAACACCCCCCCTCAAACTCATGGTGGATCAACAACACTGAGTTTGGAGAGGTAGAAGCTATGCTGTGCTCGAGTCTGGGCCTTCGTGAAGAAATCCGCTATCTGAAGCTCTGAAGGCACATACTGAAGAGTAATCACCTGATCATGCACGCAAGACCTCATGAAAGAAGCATCAACACCAATATGCTTGGTTAGCTCATGCTTCACAGGATCACGAGCAATACTGATAGCACCTGTACTGTCTGACAAGAGAGGGGTCGGTGTAGTGACAGAAACACCAAAATCCTCAAGTAACCACCGTAACCAAGTAATCTCTGCTGTCAAGAGGGCCATAGCGCGCAACTCAGCCTCTGCACTCGAACGGGACACTGCAGTCTGTTTCTTCGTCTTCCAGGCAATAAGAGAACCACCAAGAAAAACACAGTAAGCAGAGATAGACCGGCGATCAGAGGGATCGCTAGCCCAAGTAGCATCCGAATAGGCCTGAAGCTGTAACGAACTGGAACGTGGAAAGAAGAGACGGCGAGAGATAGTCCCACGAAGGTATCGCAGAACTCGAAGAAGGTGGCTGTAGTGGACCTGAGTTGGAGCTGAAACAAACTGACTCAGAATATGAACTGGATAAGTGATATCCGGACGAGTAACAGCAAGGTAGACAAGACTCCCAACAAGATGACGATAGCGAGTCGGATCAGAAAGAGGCTCGCCATCAGAGAGTCGGAGGTGAACATTGAGCTCCATGGGAGTCTCAACAGTACGCTGATCAGTAAGAGAGGCGCGATCAAGAAGATCCTGAATATATTTCTCTTGGGACATAAAGAAACCATCTGGAGTGGAAGTAACCTCAATCCCAAGGAAGTAACGGAGAGGACCAAGATCCGACATAAGGAACTGCTCACTAAGACGAGCCTTGACAAAGGCAATGTACTCAGAATCATCTCCCGTAATGATCATATCATCAACATACAGGAGAAGAAGAGTCCGACCACGAGACGAAGTGTGGACAAAGAGCGCAGGATCATGATCACTAGCTGAAAAACCAGCACCAGTGACCACAGAGGAGAAGCGCTCAAACCAAGCACGAGGGGCTTGCTTAAGGCCATAGAGAGAGCGACGAAGGCGACAGACCATGCCCTCAGGAACAGAATACCCAGGTGGCGGATGCATGTATACCTCCTCACGCAACTCGCCATTAAGAAAGGCATTCTTGACATCAAGCTGAGAAACAGACCAGTGGCGAACAGACGCCACCGAAAGAAGAGTGCGAACAGTGGTCATGTGGGCCACAGGAGCAAAAGTCTCGTCGTAGTCAACACCATGCTCCTGCTGGAAGCCACGAGCAACAAGACGCGCCTTATAGCGCTCAAGAGAGCCATCAGAGCGAGTCTTAATCTTATAGACCCACTTACATGTGATGGGATGAGAATGGGATGGAAGAGGAACAAGATCCCAAGTACCAGTACGCTCGAGGGCAGCAATCTCCTCGGCCATGGCAAGCTGCCACTCAGGGTGAGTAACAGCATCCCGGTAGGAGACAGGCTCACGAGTAGCTGCGCCAGCAAAAGCAAAACGGGCAGGAGGCCGAATCGACTGGCGATCGCGGAGAGCGTAGCGAGGAGAAGATGATCCATCAGGGGAAGATGGAGCATCAGAAGAAGATGACTCATCTGGAAGATCCTCAATACGAGGTCGACGAGTGTAGACGATAGTGGGAGGAGCCTGGGGAGTCGTAGGAGACGACACAGGCGGCGACAACGGCGGAGAGGCCACAGAGGGAATATGTGGAGACTCAGTAGGACAGGTGGACGAGGGCAAAACAGATATAGGAGTATCTGGAAAGGTCAAGAAAGACAGAGACTCCACAGAGGAAGCCGAAGGAGAGGCAGGACGTGGGTAGAATGGACGAGACTCGTCAAAAGTCACATCCCGAGAAACCCGTATCCGACGACCAACAGGATCCCAGCACCGATATCCCTTGTGCTCGGCACTGTACCCCAGAAAAACACACTCAACAGACTGAGCGGTCAGTTTGGTACGTTCTCGAGGGGCGAGGAGAACATAGCAAACGCAGCCAAACAGATGAAGGGCAGAGTAGTCAGGAAGAAGACCACAGAGACGCTCAACAGGGATCGCACCCTTGAGAGCAGAAGAGGGCTGAATGTTGACGAGATAGGTGGCAGTGGAAACAGCCTCGGCCCAAAAGTGAGGTGGAATAGAGGCGGCGATCATCAGAGTACGAGCCGTCTCCAAGAGGTGACGATGCTTGCGCTCAGCGACACCATTCTGAGCATGAGCACCAGGACAAGAAAACTGAGCGAGAGTGCCCTGCTCAGCAAGGAAGCTGCGCAGGTGACGAGAGAGGTACTCGCCAGCAGAATCAGCACGAAAGACACGAATAGGAGTGGAGAACTGTGTGTGTATCATAGTGGCAAATTGTTTATAGATGGGCAAGGCCTCACTACGAGAAGACATGAAATATATCCAAGTGTGGCGAGAAAAATCATCTATAAAAATGATATAATAACGATGACCCCCTTTCGAAACGAAGGGAGCCGGACCCCAAACATCTGAATGAACAAGATCAAAAGGACGCTGAGACACAGTCTCACTATGAGGATAAGGAAGCTGAATCTGTTTACCTAACTTACAGCCCTGACAATCTAAAGACACGTCTCCTGAGACAGACCCCAGAAGACCACGACGAACTAAGGACGACAGGCGAGATCCACACAGATGCCCAAGACGGTGATGCCACTGCTGGAAAGAGCCAGTAGACGAAGTGGCAGAAGCGGAGAGACTGGCGGCGGTGGTGGCAGCGGAAGGAAGATGAAGCCAGTCAAGCTCCCAGAGACGCTGTGAGTCACGGCGCCGAGGGCCAGAACCAACCAGAGCTCCCGTGTGGCAGTCCTGAACACAACAAGAGTCAGAGTCGAGAATAACTCGATAACCAAGGTCAGTAATCTGCCCAGCAGAAAGAAGCTGCAAGGTAAGACGAGGAACATGAGCAACAGAAGGAACATGAAAAGATGAGTTGCTAAGAGATCCTCGACCAGAGACAGAAAGAGATGTACCATCAGCAGTAAGAACACTGACAGGAGAATCAAGAGGTGTAATAGAAGACAGAGTGGAAGAATCAGGAGTCATGTGAAAAGATGCTCCAGAATCAAGAATCCACGGGGAGGTACCTGACTGTGTAGGAGGTGGTCTCTCAGTGCCTGAAGAGTCAGTAGCAGAACCTGCAGAACCTGTCGAGGGAGATCCTGAAGCGGCAAGTAGGCGTCGAAGTCTGGCTATCTCCTGCTCGGTGAGAGAAGCTGCTGAAGAAGTCGAGGCAGACGTCGTCGTAGAAGCACTAGTGCCAGTAGAAGAACGGCGTGAAAGATGCCGCTTCTTCTTGTAGCACTGGGACTCAGTGTGGCCATCCTTGTCGCAGTAGGAACAGTGAGGACGGCCACCTCCAGACTGAGGACGGCCACCACCACCTGTGGTAGCCGCTGGAGGAGGCAGTGTAGCAGGCGGACGAGCGGCGAGCACAGAGGGGAGTGGCATCAGGCCAGCACCACTCAAACGAGTCTCCTCTGCGCGTATCTCAGTAAGAGCCTCCAGGAGAGTGACACGAGGGTGGCGTGCAAGGAGCTGGGCACGCCTTTGCTCGAACTCAGGACGAAGGCGAGTAAGGAACTCGTAAACCCGCTGAAACTGTAGATCAGCACGTACCTCCAGGCAGCACGGACAGGTACGACAGCCAGCAGTGCGAAGTGAGTCCAACTGACGCCAGACAGCAGAACTCTGAGCGTAAAAGGCGTCAACAGTAGCATCACCCTGCTGAAGAGAGTGCTCCTGGCGGACCACGGACAGGTACAGGGCATCACCAGAGGGCTCGTAGCGCTGACGAAGATGAGTCCACATCTGAAAAGCCGAAGGGAGTCCCACAACCTCAGAAGAAAACTGAGGCTGGACACTGGCGATGAAGACAGCAGCAGCCCGAGCGTCGTCATCGTACCACTGAGTGTAGACGGTCAGACGATCCGTGTAGGAATCCAGAGCCTCCTGGTAGGCAGAGGCAGCTTTATCATCAGCAGCAGCTTTATCATCAGCAGCAGCTTTATCGGCTGTCGGAGACAATGCAACAGGCGTAGGCTCCGTCGGAGGAATAGGGCAAGGCGGGCAGGTGACATCGCCAGAGAGGACGCCCCAGAGACGAAGACCACGCATGTGAATGCGCATGTGAGACACGAAGTCGGTGTAATTAACACCATCAAAGATCACCGGGCAGCGAGGGAGAGCAACGGTGCCCATTGGTAGGCGGCGCTGGACGGCGCGGCGACCAAGGCAACGAAGTCTAACAGGCGGCGCTGTACGGCGCGGCGGTTAGAACGACGTTTTTTTTTTCTTTTTTTTTTCTTTTTTTTTTTTTACAAAATCCGGTCAAACTGACCGGCTGACCGACCGAGTGCCTACAAAAACGACCGAGGCAGGCTTGGCGACGGGAGGCGGCCTGCGGTGGTGACCAGGCGGGAGGCGGCCGGCGGTGGTCGGCTGGACGGCGGCGGGCTCAGGTGACTGGGCGCGCCTGGAGCGTTGGAAGGCGGCGGCGCGGCCTGGGGAAGGCGGCGACGTCCGGGAGGCGCGCGGCCTGGGAAGACGGCGGGGCGTCCGGGAGGCGCGCGGCCTGGGGAAGACGGCGGGGCGTCCGGGAGGCCACGGCGCGACCTGGGGAAGGCGGCGGCGCCCGGGAGGCGGCAGCGGAGCGGCAGATCGGGAGAAGACCCCGAGGTGGCGGCGGCCTGACGGATGGCGGCGGTGCGACGGAGGACGGCGGCGTCCGGAAAGAGAGGAGGCGGCGGCGTCCTTGAGGAGGCGGCAGCGCCCGAATCCGGCGGGCTGGAGGCGGCGGCGGCGCCAGTGGAGGCGGAGGCAGCACGCGGGAGTCGACGACGGTGATGCAGAGTCGGCGACGGCGCGCGGAACCCTAGGTAAGCCAAAACCCTAGTTTTGGCTCTGATACCATGTTATGAATAGCGCTTGTATTCATATGAGGCCAATGGGCCGGTATATATACACAAAGTACAGGAGGGAAATATGCAAAGAACCCCTTATAACAATGGGGAATAACAAACTATACATATATCTCTAACACTGACGACCATGTCGCCTCCTTGGCTGCTCAATGTATTACCTCTGTCCCCCATTATTGCTCACTGTTCAGTGCAAATTTCCTTTTGATTTGTTTGTGTGACGGCCCCATTATTGCTCCCGTCTAAATGACTAAATCATGATTCATGAAGCCCTGCATCTGCACTGCTTTCCCCGTACATGAACATTGAATTGCTACTAACAATCTTTTGTTTGTAGTTCCAAAATGTCTTCATCAGTGGCATCATCATGCATGTACTGATGTACTAGATGTGTATTTCTGCTTATAAGTTGTAGGTTCTAATTGATTTGGTTTTCATGTTGTAGTTGCAACTTTGTCGTGCTAGTAAGTCATGATATATACTTGATTAAGTAAAAATTGTGTTTTTTAAATCCCGATATTGGAATATAGTATCCGCAATATCGCTCTCTACCCGCTATCCTCTATCCCAACACCAATCCTCTACGACCCCGCTATACGCTATTTAGTACCTTGCTAACACCACAGCAGCTGGCTTTACATCTTCTAGCAGCTTCCTTCCAACAAATCATTTTTGGAATTTATCTGTGTTAGCTTTACTTTGGAATTCAGTAAACATTCATTATAAAAAAAATCCTCATATTGTTATGCAATTTCTTTGCTTAATAGTTGACACTCAATACTGTTTAACTGGCAATAATTTCGCAATTCAGATAATCTTTGTTCTACCAATGCTATACCTGGTAATCATGAAGGGCAGTGGGTTGAAGTTGGTCAAAACCAGTGATATCTTTGGAATTATAAATTAAGTAATTATAATCCTTTAACATGGACTGAAGCTAGGAAACCCTTATTGGCCAGTGATCGGGATAGGAAATTACAAACCCATACTCCTTAACTGTTATTGTTTCCTGCAACTTGAGTTACCCAATATTTAATAAGATGCCACTAATTCATGATCAACTTTAATACTGAAACTGAATTTTGAATTTCAACTCCCTCACTACTGTCATGATACAGATGCTTCATGCTAGTGCTCTCAACCTCCAAGTACTCTGCTTAGACACGATGCACTATATCAGTTAAAGTGACTCAGATGATAATTGTCAACGAATTATGTAAAATCTAACAGAAGGATTTAATCTTTGCATTTCCTCTGCATAGAAAGCACTGCTATTTCTGTCAAATAATGGAATCTGGAGTATGGACTATTCAAACTATTATTTAATATTTGTAGATTCCAATATCAGTACCATCATCGTCTAGCCTTGAGACTATCATATCACCTGATCCAATGTACAATGATCTTCAGTTAAAAGAGGTGAGCCACAATGATACAGGTAATATGGCTTGACATCCAACGGTTTCAATCATTTTAATTGCTGTAGTAATTTGATTCTAGGTTTCTATATTTTCAATATTGGATAGTTGGACTATATGTATCAGTATGTGTTTATTATGCTATCCAATTCTTATCTTACTATTTAATACTCCTATTTGGTAGCTGAATGCCCTGATCATTTTTTCATCACTGCAGCAATGGATGAAAGCACTGAGTTCCTTCACCTGATCCTTAGTGGCGATGGTGAAGGATACAATACTACAAGCGAATTCCAAGTTTGGGATGTTCTGGACTTCTACTTCTCAGAAAATTTTTCTGCTGTACAGTTTGATAGCTTAATGGGTTTTACAAATGATGTTAGTACTTCTTATCATGATTGTATGAATATTGTTGACATGGTAGAGTGGCCTGTGGCACTTCTGTCTCTCAGTGAGACAGAGGAACCAAATAACGCTAATGATGAGGCCCTAGCTGACCACACTACAATGGACCCTGATGACACATCCTTATACCTTCAAATCAAACCATCAGATTCAGAAACTGATGACACATCCTTATACCTTCAAATCAAACCATCAGATTCAGAAACTGAAAGTACATCCTCTCGAGATGTGGTAGGAACTGAATATGTTGATGAAAAGCTACTTCCTAGAGGTCTGCCTGATTTAATGGATATTGACTCACCCAATCGTTTACCAAAATCACCAGTGAGAACAAAACATGTCACTCTTGTGCTGGATTTGGACGGTAAGCTGGCAGTGACTTCACATCGCAATCTTACTGTTTTCTTTCTTCCAGTACTTTTGACTTAGTATGCTTCAATCCTGTCTGCTCAATAATTTATGGGGGCAAGGTTTATAGATATTTCGAATAACATCAGCTGGAAACTACAACAGTTGATTACCAACTATCAAATAATAGCCCGCAAAAATAGTCAAACGGTAAATACAGGGAAAACAATTTGATTATGCTCTACTACGATAAATGATCATTTGAAGCAGTCCTGTTATGGCCTCATGAATATGTTGGATGAAATGGATCCTAAATTCCTCCTTTCTTTGAAGTTTTAAGTAACAATTGGACCAAGCTGATTTTGTAACCTCCACGCATTTCTTCGGAATAAAAACATTAAGCTTCCAATATATGGTGCATGTCGTTCAGAATTGTGAAATTCAGTTGTGATGTCAACATTCTAAGATAGTGTAAACGTTTCTCAAATGCAGAGACTCTTGTACATTCAACATTGGATCACTGTGACAATGCTGATTTCACCGTTCAAGTTTTCTTCAATATGAAAAATCATACAGTATATGTGAGACAAAGGCCTCACCTGAAGATGTTTCTTGAGAAGGTAGCTCAGATATTTGAGCTTGTCATTTTCACAGCTAGTCAGAGAATTTATGCTGAGCAGCTAATAGATAGACTTGACCCTGATGGGAAATTGATTTCGCGCCGAATTTATCGTGAATCCTGCACATTCTCTGATGGTTGCTATATAAAGGACCTGACAATTCTGGGAGTCGACTTGGCAAAAGTTGCGATAGTTGACAATACGCCACAGGTAACATTCGTTTCCAAACTATTATATTTATGTTTAATCACCACAGATAGAAATGTTTCCTTCTTTTTTTAGTTGTTTACCTTAGTAGCCGGTAAATCTTGAACTGTGAACTGTTACCTGCAGGCATCTAGTTGCTTACTTTTGAATTAAAACTGGTAAAGACTACAGTTTTTTCTCTTCGTGAGGGTTTTATAGTTCTGAGTTCTGAGGTAATTGAAACTTTTCTTCTTTCAGGTTTTCCAGTTGCAACTGGATAACGGTATACCGATAAAGAGCTGGTTCGATGACCCGGCAGACCAGGTACTGGTTGAGTTACTCCCTTTCCTGGAGACCCTCGTTGATGTAGAGGACATTAGGCCAATAATCTCAAAGACCTTCCACGATAAACTTCAGCAAAATTAGACCTAGATGCATAATTATCCTCTACTGAGGGTGTCAGTGAAGTTAGGTTCACTCCATATGGTGCGCGCCATTCTTGGCTGATTAGGTATAGGGTTCACTCCATATGGTGCGCGCCATTCTTGGCAGATTAGGTATAGGTTCAAGATTCACCATTTATGTTATGTCAGCTATTACAAATAGCAAGCATAACCTGCAGTCGTCGGCGTGGTTTGTATATGTATTCTCCGGTTTTCTGTATCACAGATCCTTGTACAGAAACTGTAGTGTTGAATAAACTGATCCGAGTCCAATTTTGCTCTCAAGCATCTGCCAATCCTTGTTGTAAAGCACAGTTGCGATATTTGGTATCATCAGATATGTCGTCTTGTGGGATAAAAGTTCTACGGAAATCCACTGGTTTTTATAGGCTAGTTTCTGGATCAATAAATATTTTTTGGGGATTTTATTCTGTGATCTCTGGCGGCTATGTTTAAGGGTTTATGCTCTTAACCAACACTAGTTGTATTGTATGCAACACAATTACACAATCCAATTTCAAATTGATTTCGTCGACATCTCAACACACCATGCAAGATGTGACATGCATGAAAAATGTCACTAATGTCAAATAAGTCTCCCAAACTTTACAAAAGGTCGGCCTAAAATACTGTCCCGGGCCTGCACAGCAGCAACCAGAACCAGTTAGGGCATCTGTAGTGTATGAAAATAGAGGGTCTTAAGCCACCTTAAGGTTAACCTTATACATTACAGGGGTGACCTTAAGAAGGCTATAAGCAAAAAAGGCTTAAGGCTGATCCTCAAGCTAAAGACCTGGCCATAAGCATTAAAATACAATTTTTCTTTATCTGCTAAGTGGGACCGTCTTAAGGCCCCTTGGGTTATATACACTATGGAGTTGACCTTAAGGTTTAGATGGGACCCACCTTAAGGTCTCTTAGGTTATATACACTACAGATGCCCTTAGCCGCCACTCCATTATAGTCAACGCTCACACTGTCGCACAAGTCACGACCACAACATGGCGTTGCTTCTTTCCCGCCTCGCCGCCGTCTCCCTCCTCGTCGTCCTCCTGACCACCACGTCTACCTCCCCGGCGGCGGCCCAGTTCCCGGCCAGGGCGCGCCCCACGAGGTCGGGCTACCTCAACATCACCTCCACGAACTCCCTCTACTTCGCCTTCTACGAGGCCACCAACCCGGTCACCACCCCGGCCGCCTCCGCGCCGCTCCTAGTATGGCTCCAGGGCGGCCCCGGCTGCTCCTCGCTCATTGGTAACTTCGCCGAGCTCGGCCCTTACCTCCTCAATTCCACCTCCCTCACCCGCAACCGCAACCGGTGGAACCGCCGCTTCGGCGTGGTCTTCCTCGACAACCCTCTTGGAGCCGGCTTCAGCGCGCCTACCTCCAACGGAGACATCCCGACCGACGAGCCCACCATCGCCGCGCACCTCCTCGCCGCACTCCAGTCGTTCATGGCGCTCGACCCCACCTTCCGCGCGCGCCCGTTGTTCCTCACCGGCGAGAGCTACGCCGGCAAGTACATCCCCGCGGCCGCGTCCCACATCCTCGACGCCAACGCCAAACTCCCAGCCGAGCAGAGGGTGAACCTGCAGGGCGTCGCCATCGGCAACGGCATGACGCACCCCGTCGCGCAGGTGACAGTGCACGCTGACCAGGCCTACTTCGCCGGCCTGATCAACGCCAGGCAGAAGGCCACCGTCGAGGCGATGCAGAACAGGACGGTGAGCCTCGTAAACGCGAGCAAATGGGTGGAGGCCAGGAAGGAGAGGAATAGGATCATAAGATTCCTCAGTAAAGTCACCGGCGTGGCCACGCCCTTCAACTACGCGCGGGAGCGGCCGTACCCGACGCGCCCGCTCCTTGAGTTCCTCAACACGGACGAGGCGAAGGCGGCGCTCGGCGCGAGGACCGACGTGGCGTGGGTCCGGTGCAGAAAGGCCGTGTCCGAGGCGCTGGCCGAGGACATTATGAAGAGCGCTAAGGGCGACGTGGAGGCCGTCCTGGCGCAGAACGGCACCCGGGTGCTGCTGTTCCAGGGCGTGTTCGACCTGCACAGCGCGCCGGCGTCCGTGGCGGCGTGGGTGAGGGAGCTGGCGTGGCCGGGGCTGGGCGCGTTCCTGGCAGCGGAGCGCGCCGTGTGGCGGCTCGGGGACGAGCAGCTCGCCGGGTACGTGCAGAGGTCTGGGGTGCTGGCGAACGCCGTCATCGTCGGGGCGGGGCACATGGCGGCCGGCGACAACGGGCCGGCCGCGCAGGCGATGATCGAGGGATGGGTGCTGCAGACGGGACCGTTCGCCGGAAGTGGACCGCAGCAGTCAACGGTTCCTGATGCTGACGCCTGAGTCTGGTTGACTTTGACTTGGTCGCCGGATGGTAGTAAGGTCCTGTCTCCTAGTACATGTTATGCTATAATGCAGCTTAATGGTGTTTTGTTCTGCCTACGTGTGCACAAGATTATTCTGTCGTTTGTACTACTTATCAAGGTAAGGAGTCGGTGAATAAGATCGGAAAACTTGTGAAGATTTGGCAATCAATGAGAAGACGACGATTTGCTTGTCAATTTTGTTGTTTTGCCGGACAATTTGATTCGATGTAGAGGCGACATTTCTCTCGATAGAGTATTTTAAGCGGTCAAGCATGGCAATCCCTCTGTTTATGTCTTCTTCCCGGCATCACAATCTTCTAATTTTGACAACATAAATATGATCGAAAAAAGTTTAGTATCTGGATCTGCCGTAGGTAAAATTAGAAAAGAACTTCATAATACAGTATATTCGTATAACCTTTACCAACATATTAGGGGTCTGGATATTGGTCAAAGTTACATTTTCAAGGCTGAGTACGTCCAACGTAATTTGTACTGCTTTGTTAACGGATGAGGTATATAATTACAAGAAAAGAGCGAAGGACTGCCCCCCAAGGCTGCATATGAGCGTCGTTACTCTTCAAAGAGAATGGAATGGCCTTGCAGACATCCACGGAAGCAATCGTTGATATCATGTTTAAATGGTGACTTGGTTGCTTGGAAGCAACACCAGGACTTGATTAGCCTTTCGCATATGAGGCTAATTGTGTCCTATTCATTATACTTCGGTAACACGGGGGATAGACAGCTCAACCGAAACAAACGGATATTCGACGTTTACTAACCGGGGTAGTGTGACTCTGCACCTAATCTCGCGTCAGGATTAATATGCAATGCAAGCTATCCTTTCTCACAGTAAGCTAGCCCTGGGGACCCAGCAACTGTTGGCTTTATATATTTTCTGAAGTTGCGCATTGACATGAGAAACAACTCTATACAACATTAGAAAAAGTTAGTATTCCTTCCTTTCCCTTCTGTCTCCTCACTCTAGAAAAGTAATTGGCGCCTAAACAGCTCAGATTACAAGCCACTGGGCTACCCCTCCCAGTGTGCAACAAAGGGCACACCTCTCACACACAGGCAGAGACAAGCTGATGGCCTAAACAGAACGAAGAGATTGATACGCTTCAACACCGTTGGCGTTTTCCTGATCAGACAGGAAAGATGAGCAGCAAGGCACCACTGCAAACATCAAGGCACCACCATCAATCTCGGACTGCCCTACGCTCTAAACTTCGCAGTGTCGACCCTAGCTTGATCTGCCACTTCGTCCTCAAAGTTTCCCCACCAGCCAGCAGCAGAGCTCCAGCAAGGCATGTAGGATGTGCCGTGATTTGGCCAACTAATACATCCTTGCCATGCCGAACGGAACAACACCGACCTTTCTGTGAGCACTTGCTGCCACTCCTGCTGCAGATGCAGCAATGCCATTAAGGGATCTTGTGTATAGGTTTGTCTCTGCTGTTAACCTATCAGAAGAATCACTTTTTGGCCCTGCTGAAAGATGGAAAGGGGGTGCTCTCATGTCCAGAGCAACATCAGGCACAGTTGTACTGTTTGCACAGGCATAGGCCTGCTGGTGCTGCGTATACCTTTCAGCCTGCGACGGCACAGAGCAAGCTGACTTTCCGGGTGTCTGATAATAACAGTATGTTTGTGGGATTTGTTGTTGGGGAGGATATCCTGAGTTCATTGCCAATCTTCGTGGGTCATACGGATCCTTGATGCTGCCATTTTCATAAGGCAATACTGGACCAACGACCCTTCCTGGTCTTGCTGTAAAATTGAGAAGCATTATATGATTAGATTAGACTAATATCAGCCAAGCATGTATGTATATAATACATGAATCAAAAAGCACCTGTTGGCACTCTTTGTGGAGCCTGAGAGATCCTTGGGACATTGCCAGAAAAATTTTCCGATTCCCGAGGATTTTTGTAAGGCTCATTAGATGAAGGTTTATCCCTTGATGGGCCGATACGGGGTTGTTCCTTGGCAGCAATTGGAGCTGAGTGAACAATAGTAGACCTACAAAAACAGTAAGAAAATCATTCATGATTTCATGCAACCTAAATCACAAGAACAAAATGCCTGGCCAGGTAGACTGGAAGAAACTATAAAAGGAGGATTCAGGTATGATTATTCTGAATGAATGTATTCTAATCAACTCAGAGGATGTGAGAATATATGAATAAGTTTTTGTCCCCTGTATCATGCTATATCAAGTGCAGTGGCCAGTCGGTAATTGTGGCTAGTGCATCTCAGCTCCGGAGTCCTGACGTCTCAATTTGGGCTAAACTGACTAGCAGTGTAACATTGGAAATTTGACCTCAATGTTCGACCATCCATATGCGATTACATGGAGCCAACTCCACATTGGCCAAAACTTTATGTTCCAAGAAATTAAATTCCAAACTATATGGTTGTTTGGATCTCATATTTTAATAATAGGTTTTGCTAAAAACACAATTTATGTTGGTTTTAACGATACAGATTTTAAGTTGCTATTCAGTTAGGATAGAATTTATTTAAAACATTGTTTGGCTAAAAAAATATTTGGCTAGTGCTACTTGATGAGTAGGATAGGTGTTGATAGAAAACTGGAGTTGTGGAGGAAGACTTTAGAAGCGAAGAGCTTTACATTTAGTAAGACTAAAACTGATTATATGATTATGATTTCAGCAGTGTCAAGGCAGATTATAGAGATGTTAATTTGGACGGACAAATAATGCTTAGGAAAGACACTTTTCAATATTTGTGATCGATGCTACAATGGGACGGTGAAATTGACGAAGACATGAGTCACAAGATAAGAGCGGGATGAGTGAAATGACGTCAAGCATCGGGTGTCCTGTGTGATAAAAGTCTAAAAAAAATTAAAGAGTAAATTCTATAGAACGGCGATCAGACCTACGATATTATATGGAGTGGAATGTTGGGCGACTAAAAGGCAACATATACAGAAGATGAGTGTAGCGGAGATGAAGATGTTACGGTGGATCTGTGATCATACAAGGTGGAATCGAATCCGCGATGATGATATACGTGATCGGGTGGAGGTAGCACCAATTGAAGAGAAATTTGTCCAACATCGCTTGAGATGATTTGGACATCTCCAACAGAGGCCTTCTGAGGTATCGATATGTAATGAAATTTTAAGATGTACCGAAAATATGAGACAGAGGTTGATCAAGACTGATTGGGAGGACGCAGTTAAAAGAGGCTTGAGGGATTGAAATGTATCCAAAAAAACTTGGCTTTGGATAAGAGCGCATAGAAGTTAGCGATCCACGTATCGGAGCAATGACATAAGAAGATTTAGGGATGGCGTTTTAGGCTCTTGGTCCAGATGGCAGAATGCAGAGCTTAGAGTTTTAGCCTTGTGGGTTTTATTACAAGACTCTCGTTTCTTTGATCTTGGGGAGATTTCATTCCTAGCCAATTCCAACTTGTTTGGAACAAAAGGTTTTGTCATTGTTGTTGTATTGTTTGGCTATAACAAGCTTTCAGTTATTCCACGTTCATTTTTTTTCAGTTTTGTGAAAAACAGGTGGGAGTTTTTTTTCATAAAACCCATATTTTGTGTTTTAGGAAAAACCAATCTTTGTTATCCTGGTTTTATGCTATATAACCAAACAAGTTTTAGGTTGATAGGCTCTAAATTTGATTTAACAAAATTGGTTTTGACAGAATATGTCCAAACAACCCCTAAAGGCATTTCAGCTTGACCTAGGTGTTACTCCTGGACTCCTGGTTCAATATTATGCATAACTTTCAGGTACTGCAGGATCACAGCAACAGGCACATTCATTTTGACATCCTAGCTATAGTCACTTTAATCCAAAGTATCCTTTATTTCACCATGTCAATAGAGGCCCACTTGACCTTCTTGTGAAGGCTATATTGAGACAACCTTATCATTAGGCTCGTCAAGTTTGGCCAATGTCGGTGTATCAAAGTGTGGCCTTGCCTCAAATAAAATTATCAAGATGGTTCTTTCACCATTTGAAACATAGGCCACAGGAAGGGACCGTAACAGTTCTATTATGCTCTGCTATGTGCTTCAAGGTGTTTTGAACTCCTGGAACTAGTATGATACCAGATTGAGAAAATGAACAGCATGGAACATATGATCAAAGGTTACCTAGGAAGGGAGGCGTGCTTTCTATCCATTGGAATTACAGGGCCATTTCCACTATTTTCTTCTAGATGAGCAAATTGCTTCCTAAATTGATCAACAGCACTGCACAAACACAGGCAGAAAAGTGCTGCTGTAAGTAGGAGTTGATACAATGAAAAGCAAAAGTGCATGCATGTGAAAAAAATACAACAAAAAACAAAGGTTAGTACATGCATGCCCTAAAGCATTATATATGTCCAAAGATACAAATGCTAGAACCTTGGGTATAGAAAGGTTGTCCTCTCAGTGCCATTAATATAGTCTTTGAGCAATTGTGGGTGGTATTCCAGTATCTCACGGAATATCAGCTCCCTTATATCTTCCTTTGTCACTCTTCTACGTTCAAACTCAAACTCCATTTTTGTGATTGGTTGACAGGATGGTTCTCTCTCAACCTTGGAAAGCCCTTTGAAGTATGGATGAGCCAATGCCTGACATAAATCACGAGTTTCCAAAGAAATATCACAGTTTGCCCCACAATAAACTGAAGATACAAGACTTGGCACTGCTGAGATAAACAGAACTGTATAACACTAAAACTATAGTTACCTCTTCGGCGGTTGGACGGTCCTTTGGATCGAATGCTAAAAGCCTTTGCAAAAGGTCCAAGGCCAAAGGATCTGCATTAGGAAACTTCTGCGAAAATGGGATTGGCTCTTTCTTTCTCATGCTGCTCAGGTACCTCCTTGCTTTCTCATTCCGGACCTGGAAAGAAAGGAACTATCAATGTCAACATTCAATTACTTAGATGATGCCCACCAGAAAAACGACAGAAGTCCTCCCCCAAAAGACCCAGTACCATACCTGAGAAATTGTATCCATGGATGGTGTGCCCAGAAGATCAGTCATCAAATCTAACTGATGGACAACATTTTTACCAGGAAACAAAGGCTTTCCTGTCAACACCTCAGCGAAGATGCATCCAATGCTCCAAATGTCAATGGCTGGTGTATACTGCAATTTTGTTGGGAATAACAGCTCGTTTGAGTTAATTACAACCCCAGAAATGGAAACATTGAAAACATGCACCAGAGTAACAAAGTCGTTTTCTGTTTATCATTATCAGTATAATGATAAAGTTTTTTTTAAGAATAATCATTTTGATGCCTGAAATGCTTTCGATATTCTTAACACACATGCAACTCAAATGATTATTAACAGCTGCAACCGAAAATGATACGAAGTCAGCATTCTATAGATCAACACAAAATCAGAGCAAAAACAAAAACCAGATGATCAACAGTGTGACAAGGACAAGGGTAAACAAATATGGCAATATTTGCCTGAGAAGGGAAAAGGGTGATGCAAAAGTTTACAGATTAAACTATAGCTTTTCACATGGAAAACTTTAATACATCTGCTCCCACAAGGTTGATTAAATAAAAGGTATTGTGTTAACAAAACTGTTATATAAGGTCTCTAGGGGGAATGAGTTGCTGTGCCACAGCGTGAATTAGCTCGAACAAAAACTAATGAACTAATGGACCAATCATGAAAGAGCAATGAGTCATATTACTAGATTGATTAATCATAATTGAAGATACATGATATAGCAGTATAGCACCATTGACCTTTCCTTGTCTCAGTTCAATGACTGAATCAAAATTCAACAAAGAGAATGCCATAATGCACCACAAAGCTTACCTTTGAAAAGAAGGATCCACAGAGCTCTGGAGCTCTGTACCATCTTGTTGCAACATAATCCTGCAGGGCATATGAACAAAGAGACATCATTATGATCTGCTCACACGCAACAAGTCAGATGAAAGAAATTAAATATAGGTACTCCCCTGAACATACCGTCCAAAAGATTGTTGTTGGGGTATCATTGAATGCAACTCGTGCCAGTCCAAAATCACAAATTTTCATTTTGCAGTTAGAATTTGCTAATATATTCTTTGGCTTCAAATCCCGGTGATAAACGTTAGCTGCAGATACATGGACTTAGTATCAGCTAAGACTGCAGGCAGCAAAAGTAGCACATCTGCACAGAATATTTATGCAGATTCTGTTGATGGAAGAACTGTCAAGATAGATAGATAATAGTTGTTGAGAAGACTACAGCACAGCAGAATAATATTAGAACCAACCAATACTCAAAAGTCATTGGCAAATTATTTAGTACAAACTCTAAAATGGTGAGAAAGTAGCGCATTCTCTATTAAGAAAACCTGATCATTCCCTACCCATAAAGGTTTTTAAAAAATCAACTGTTTTAGAGTGCATTATGAATTCAAGACGGGGTCATATATTTATCACCTCTCTCCCCCTACGGTCAGTATGACATTAGTTGGTAACAGTTTCTCGCTATAAATATGAGAATTATAGCTAATATCATAAATGATATTTGGAAAATGAATGAATGTCATACCGACATCTTACAGTGTATACCAACTATAAACAGAGGGCAACACATCTAATATGTCTAATCGGAACATACTGACTCAATGCAAGTTCACTACAAAGCACACATAATAGTATGATATGTGCAACCTAAGATCTTCAAAGCAAAACAATGATCTGAAGGTGACATTTTCCCTACCAGTGTGAATGTATTTCAGAGCCCGGAGTAATTGATAAAGAAAGAACTGGTAATGCTCCTTTGTCAAGTCATCGTTAGCCTTTATAACTTGGTGAAGATCAGACTCCATAAGCTCAAAAACAACATAAATATCTTTGAAGTCCCTTCTCGATGGAGGCAACATAATATGCTTTATCTCAACAATGTCAGGATGCCTTAGGAGCCTCAGAAGCTTGATCTCTCGAAGTATCCGTGCAGCATCAGATATGTGCTCAAAGATATCGTGTATCTTCTTGATCGCCACTTTCTCTCCAGTGTGGACATCTATTGCGGAGCACACCACCCCATAGCTTCCCTTACCAATGACTTCCTGAATCTTGTATCGACTTGCGTCGCCATGCTCCGTGAAAAACTCTGCCTCCGCAGAACTCTGGGAAGCAATTGCAAATATTGTGTTAAAAACCATTCAAAAATAAACCGTTAGAAGCTCCTCACAACAAAGAAGCTTCAATGATCAATGGACCATCAGTCCTCGCAATTATATGCAAAACAATCAATGCCAAACGGCCAATGCAGCATTGAAGCACAACCCGAAAACCTGAAACGGCACAATAATTGGTGGGTCGCAAAAATCATGGTGCAGATCTCCAGATACTTTTAATGGACGAAATGTAAAATAACTAATCATTGGGAAGCTACAACCAGCATTAACGAATAGATGCAAAATTCAACTGTTTTGCAGTCAGATCAAACCAATATGTTTACGAGAAAGATCTTGAAGCATTCGTTGCCAAAACTGAAATCCTCGCACGCGACACTTGTGAAGTAGTGCTCGTGCACAGATCGGGAGAACCCCACAAGAAAAGGCAACATGTTTGTCCACCGACAGGAAAAAGCCACGGCCCCTATTGTCTTTGCGCGGGCGGCGTCTCGAGGCCACAGGATGTGGTCAACTTTTGCATGTGAGTTACGAACTGCTATAGTAAGAAGGCACCAAATTTCACCTTTTTCCCAAATATAGACAGAAGATTACAGAACGCAACGCGATGCAGTGGGAATGCAGAAAATGCCTGGATCAACGACAAGAACAACTCCCAATCTATAAGCACACAAACAAAGTGAGAAGGACGACATACTAGTCATATGAAAGATTCAAAGATTGGAGGAAAAAGATCGGCAACGGCTACCCAACAACAGAACCAGGCCGAATAAACCGGCTTTTCTAGAAAACAGCAGAAAAAATTCAACTTACGAATTGACACGGCACTGAAATGGGAAAAAATAACATAAGGAACAATGACCCGGAAACTTCAACGGCAACAAAAATTTGTACCAAACAGAAAGGGGAAAAATTCGAACTTTTCGACGGGCAGAGACCCAATTCAACGCAAAGCAAGCGCAGGAGCAGCTCAACCCCGCAAAGCTCAACCACGGCGCGAATTCACACAACAGAATGCTCGAAACAATCAGGGATCTCTCGAGCCGAGCCCACCTTCTTGCGCTGATCCTGCTGCATCTCGCCGCTTCACCGGATCTCGCACCAAATCTCCTCAAGAAGGCCGCACCTCTCCCCGCACCGGCGGCAACAATACCAACTCCAAGCCCACCTCCGAATCGACCCGCCACACCAACGGTCAGACCCACGGCATTGGCTCGCGCCGCGCCGCCGGGGCCGAAAGCGCACACGCCGCAGGGCGCCCCCGCGCGCCGGCGGGCGGATCGGGAGACAAGACGACGAAGGGAGGGCGGAAGGCGGGGAGACCCTAACCCTAGCGACGCGCCGCGGGGCAGGGTTAGGGCTCCCTCCCTCTCTCTCTCTCTCCCCCTCCTCTCCTCTCGTGGTCTGCGCGAGCGCTCGGGGAGGGGAATAAGAGAGAGGAGAGAGAAGAAAGGGAGGAGGGAGAGAGGCGGACGGGTGGGGGGGAGGTGGTGGGCTATGCTTTCCTTTGTTTGCCATGAATCTAGGGGGTGCTTTAATTTTCGCGCGTGGACGGGATTGCCCCTCATCCGCCCGGTTGGCCGCCTGTCGCAGGGCGCGTGCGGTGGGGCGGCGCGGGGAAGGTTGGACGCCGTCCGATCCGCATCTCCCTTTTCGCTTCAAGCCTCCTCCTCCTCCTCATCTGACCCCATTTAATGCCTGATGAGTGAACGGTGGTTTAATGGTGGGCGGTCAGGACGATGGGAAATGTATTCGCTCGTTTCGATTTAAACTTTTAATTTCTGATTTATTTTTTATTATTTATAAATTTCGTTTTTTAATATTTTAGTTTTTTGAGTTTTTTGTTGGTTCTTTTTTTCTTGTATTCATTTTTATTATCTACAATGGGCTAACTTGCTTTTTATTTTTAAATTTTTTTAAATTTAGTTACGGTAAATAAGTCATCATCAACTTGTTTGGTACAGTGCAATTTTAGTCAGGTATAGTGCAATTTCAATCATAAACCAACTTATTACAACCCAACCGAGCAATACCTAAATTCTTTATCTCGATCCGATGGATGAGAGGTCTTATCGTGAGGCTCCGTCCTGTTACATTTTCTTTCAGAAAATGTGGATTTCAGGTGGTGATCGGTTCGGCTGAAAGCCTCATGGCTTTTGGCTGAAAACACTGTAGCTGGCTGAAAAAAGCACTGTAGTTGACAGAGGCTTATTTACCATAATTAAATTTAAAAAAATTTAAAAATAGAAAAAACATATTAGCCCATCACGCATAATGTAAACAAATACGAGGAAAAAAAGAACCGGTAAAAAAACTCAAAAAAAGCCAAAAGTTCAGAAAAAGACGAAATTTATGAATAGTGCAAAAATAAGCTGAAGTAAGAAGCTGAAGTCATATTGATCAGGGCCTCAGCCTTTCAGGCAGGTCAATCCTTTTGTTTATTGAAAAATGGCAGTTTCATTTTTTTTACTGAAAATGGCTATTTCTGCTCGATACTTTTAGAGTTATACCACGTTGATTTGATGTATTTTGTCTATTTGTTAGACTAGTAGGACGTCTCTATGTTTAGGATGTTGTTTGGAATCTCACCGTGATAAAATGGTATTATCTTTTGCAGTAGTATAGAATTCGTTATCATCACATTTGGGGCGGATCGAGGAACCCAAGTCATTTGGATCACTATGAACTAGCGTATCTCCAACATTATAGAAAAGACAAATCACTCCCTATTATGCCTCGCAGATTCCCCGCGCGGAGAGAGCGCCCACGTCGCCCCTGCGCGTGCTCCGGCCGGCGCGTGGCGGCCGAATTTTGGTACGGTCGGGAGACCGTTTTTGCGAAAAAGCTCCTGCGTTTTCCCAAAATTACGTAAAGGTCTTTGGTTCTCGCGAAAAGGTCCCTGCCAGTTTTTTTAGCCTCTCCACTTTGCAGGATAGCCCCCCGCGATTTTCTAAATTACGTACAGGTCCTCGTTTACTTACGTACAGGTCCTCCTTTTTTTACGAAAAAGACCTTTGACTTTTTCGAAAATACATATGTGCCCTTGGTTTTTTACGAAAAAACCCTTTAACTTTTCCGAAAATACACATGCGCCCTCGGTTTTTTTAAAAAAAACCCTCACGAATTATCGTCTCTTTTACTTCGGTACACACGGTGGCTGGCGTGACGTGACGCCGCGCCTATGAGGCTAGTTAACTATGGTACATTGGGGTAATTAAGGGTAATTAGCACAGACAATATATACTAGGCTTGGATCTCATTGGGGGTCTACACTAGATCCGTCCCTGATCACATTTATTAGTTTAGCAAATTTATCTGTGTAAATATCTGCAGCAGCAACACTGAAAAGCATTTTAGATTTCATGTTTTGGACAACACCAACACGTAGATCATTTCTGGGTAAGCAACCGCTTGATCCATGGTTTATCCTTGGTCCCCTCTGCATGCATTCAAATTTAGTAGTATCCTCAACCGTTGGCAGGACATGTTTATCCGCACTGGAGAAAGCCAACACGCCACACGATCCACGAAGGAAGAAAAGGAAGTTTTTAACGGGTTCGCATTTGCCCGTTGGCCCGTTAGGAGTTTCCCGAGGGTAAAATTTTTGTTTTTTAGCCTAAAATTTGAAAGTTTTTTACATATAAACTCCTGGAGAAAAGATTTGTAAAAATAGATCCTTACCACGGCGCCAAAGCATATGGCGCCCAGGGTACACAGCACGACGCCATATGCTTTGGCGCCGCGCGTGGCCACGTAGGAGCCACGGTGGCACAGCACGGCGTCAAAGCACATGGCGCCGTGCCATGTAACAACGGCGCTAACGGCCGTGGCGCCGTGCTCTGGGACTTAGCCGGAACTTGCAGCTTTATGCAAGTTAGATACTACAGCGCCAAACAACCTGACGCCGTATGTAAATAGCCCGGCGCGAGACTTCTTGGCGCCGAGATGTTCACATAAGGCGCCAAGGTGTTTGGCGGCACATACGGCGCCAAGGTGTTTGGCGGCACGGGTCCGGCGCCGTACTTAAACATCTCGGCGCAAAAGAGTCTGGCGCCGTGATACCTAAACCTGCAGAAAAAACAGCAAAATTTGTTGTTTTTTCTGTCAAACATATGCACATACACACATATACATACATTCAGATATAAAACAGCTGAAAACCTAAATAACAACATCGCATAACTATCAATAAGTCTCAAAATATCACATAATTATAAATAAGTCTCAAAATATCACATTACTATAAATAAGTCTCAAAATATCACATAATAGGTCTCAGCGTATAAAATAGTCAGCCTCACTGCCTCTTGGCCCTTCCCTTGCCCTTGGCCAGAGCATCACTCTCTGGAGTATACGTGCTCGGGGGACGTGCCGAACGACGAGGCCGCTGCGAAGCCTGAGTAGACGATGCGTCGGGCATCTGCGACATCCCAATCTCGTCGTGGGTAGATGCCTCCTCATCCTCGTGCTCCTCCTCTTCGTCACCCTGCTCCGCCTCGTCGTCGTCGTCGTCGCCCTGACTGAAAGTCGGAGTGCGTGACGAGCTCCTTGTGGACTGGCACCTGCCGACGTGTGATGACGACGCTGCAGCGGCTGATATGTCACAATTGTATACATGCTGAATGGATCTAACTTAACGAATTATCTTCGTACCTTCAGGAAAGTCCCTCAAGCGGCGGCTCTTGCTGTCCAGGTCGCCAACTGGGTGGCTGAGAGCCTCGTCGATCTCCCGCACCGAGGTTTGGAGAGAAGTCCCCTAAAGAAATAAGGAAACATAAGTAAGTGCAAGATAAACGTATTTAACCAAAATAAGTGCAAATATCATGATTTCCATACCACTCGATCGAGAATCGGAGCGGCCTCGACCACTGTGCCCTCCCTCGCACGCCTGTCGTACGCAGTGTCCTCGTCCTCGGACGAAGCGAGGTCCACGTAGTCGACATCGGTCCACTGCTGCCTCAGCCTGTAGTGGGTGGCAATGTGGTACCAGGACAAGTAATCCCGGAAGCTAGCATTACTGTGGGGGGTATTGTCCCGCTCGCAGTTGTCCTCCATCCTCCTCCACCACTTGACGTAGTCTCGGTGGTGATGAGCGAAGTCCGTCACCTTTCATTGACGGACCCTGTCGAACCTATAGAAATAGCAGATGTCAACAATAGGTGTTAGAGTACGAACCAACAGAATTTTAAATAAAACAAAAATTGTAACTTACTTGTGCAACTCAACAGAAGTCGACACCTCCTCCGGGGGGCAGAACTGCACAAGGCTAAACTGCCGCGCAATTTTGTGGGGGAGGTGAATCTCCACGGCGTAGAAGCAAATCAGCGGACACATCATCCTCCAAATACGGTAGTCCCTGCGGTACATGGTGCTGAGCGGTAGAGCTGCAACCTGTGGCTCGGAGTAAGGCTCCCAGGAGACCTAGTAAGCGAACACACAGGCAAACACATGATTAGCCATGTACAAAAACCAAGAACTATAGGAAAAATAAATGCATTACCAATTTCTTACCATCGTGGGAAACAAGGTGTCCAACTAGTTGCTGTAATCCACGTACGCCCGCCGAGTGGTCGCTAACCGGACTGAGACGCTATCCCACAGGTACGCCACAGTGGGGCCGAGGTCATCCACACCCTGTGGACGCCAAGGCTGCGCCTAGAACACTTGAGGGCGCCCCACAGGAATGCGTGTCCACATCCACACCTGCAGGAGGAAGACGCAGCCACCGAGCGTCGACGTAGGCACCTTGCGTCTGCAGGCCTCGCAAAGCTGACGGTAGAGGAACGCGAGGATCGACGAGCTCCAGCTGAATTGTCCAGCATCGACCCAGTCCTGGAGGCAGTGGATGTACATCCATGAAGTGGCGTCCCCCGTGGCGTCCGGGAAAAGCACGGCCCCGAACATGTGGAGGACCCAAGCGCGACAGTGGTATGTCACTGTGGCGTCGTCCGCGCCCTCAGGGCATACACCAAAGGTATCCCGCAACCATCTAATGTGGACCCCCGAGACGCGGCCTCGCCTGGCATTCTCTGGGACAGGAGGCAATGGCGTGCCCAGAAAGGCCTCCACACGTGCCCTCCAGCCCTCAGATACCGCCGGGCCGACAACCGGATGTCCCCTAATGGGAAGTCCAAGTATCATCGCCACGTCCTACAGCGTGACGGTCATCTCCCCACAGGGAAGGTGGAACGTGTGAGCCTCTGGCCTCCATCTGTTAATAGTACACGAAGAAAAGAATTAGTTACGTACGTAAAAATATAGAAACGAAAACAAACGGACCCGATAGAGATAATGTACCTATCGACAAGTGCGGTCAAAGCTGCGGGGTTGAAGACCGGCATGCCCCGCCGTAGTAGGTTAGCGACCGTGTGAAGGCCAACACGGCGAAGCAGCGGGGTGTAGCGGTCGTCGTAGACCATCAAGTTGAACCCATCATGGGTTCGAGGACGAAGTATGTGAATCTCCTGAAAATTGCTATAAAAGTTAGCTGTGTGATGAAAACACATGTACATTTCGACAACACACGTACCTGACCGTCCTCCGTGAGCCTACCGCGGTGCTCCCTCTCGTAGAACTCGTCTAGCAGCCGATACCTCGCCATCCTGTGCATTCAAAAATACGTTAACAAAAACCGATATACCATATCAGATAAACTTAATTACTAATATCACTAATATCTAATTTCTAAATATTTCTAAACATTCATCAATATCACTCAAATCAAACCCTGAAAACATACCTATTTCTAAACATTCATCAATCTCACTCAAATCAAACCCTAAAAACATACCTATTTCTAAACATTCATCAATCTCACTCAAATCAAACCCTAAAAACATACCTATTTCTAAACATTCATCAATCTCACTCAAATCAAACCCTAAAAACATACCTATTTCTAAATATTCATCAATCTCACTCAAATCAAACCCTAAAAACGAATCTATACCTATTACTACTCTTACATTACGCATATCTATTGCAAATCCAACCTAAAATCGAGCCAAATTGAACTAATTTCATCTAGGGTTTCAAATATTGCCCCACGAAATGTATCTCAAATAATCTATATCTATTGAAAAAAAATCAAGGTAGGGGAGGGATCTTACCTTGCTTGCTCGGTTTGTAAGCAAAACCGCGAGAAAAAACGATGGAATGGAGTGGATTTGGAGGGGGAAGAGAGGGGCGGCGGCGTGCTCTCTGTTTGAACAGGGAAGAGAGAGGGAAGTGAGGGGGTGGGGGGCCGAGGGCCGCGCTCGGGGTTAAGTCCCAGAGCACGGCGGCACGGCCGTTAGCGCTGTTGTTACATAGCACGGCGCCATGTGCTTTGGCGCCGTGCTATGCCACTGTGGCTCCTACGTGGCCACGCGCGGCGCCAAAGCATATGGCGCCGTGCTATGTACCTTATGCGCCATATGCTTTGGCGTCGTGGTAACGGTCCATTTTTGCAAATCTTTTCTCCAGGGGTCCATATGTAAAAAACTTTCAAATTTTGGGCTAAAAAGCAAAAATTTTACTTCCCGAGGAGGACACCTTCACGGGTGCGCGTTTCTCGCCGAGCCAAGAAGTGGCAGCGCAGGTAACTGGTCGACGGGTCGCGTCGGCTCGGCGCGGGTGGGGTAGGCGGGCGGACGGGCGAGGTTCTGCTTGGGTCAGATCCGGCGGCCGAGGCCGCTTTGCGTGCTTGCTTGGTTTCTTCCGACCCACCGCGCCGTGCGGAATTTTTTTAATGATTAATTTTGAATTACTATATCATATTTGTTTTTTATTTTTTTTACAATTTTGATCATATGTCGCTCTGGTTAGTCGTCTAACTATTAAGCAACACGTGGACAACTTGCCCAATGGTTGGATGACAACACTCCAAGTCACCCAACGTTTGGGCGATAATCATCTAATTGCTCAACCGTTAGACGATTTTAAAAAAATAATATAATTATTTTATTAGTCCGATGGAAATAATTGTGGGGAGATAAATAATAATTGTTGTAGGTAATACATTTAGCAAATCTTGTTTGTAAGTTGTTTTTTTTTAAAAAAAAAGGCAGACAATGTCGGTTGATCCGTTTGTGATTTTCTTAGATTGTGAATGATATGAAATCTATTAGACTCGTAATAGCATTTTATGATCATCGTATGTTGTTGTAGTGCGATAAATTTTATGAATAATTTTGTGAGGACAATTGAGATAGCAACAATTCGTAAGTAGAAAGGTAAGTGATATTGCGATGCAATAGATAATTTGTACACAGAGGAAGATAAAACAAAATGCGTACATAACGAAAAAATACACAAAGTAGGAGGAAGACCCACTAGTCACCACTAGCTACACCACCCACAACACCTTGTCGACATTGTGAAAGGTGTTCTGCACAGCACAATTGGCTATTTTAAGGATGGGCATGCAAGTGCCGCACTTCATACAGCCAACCCATAAACACCGTACTACTCAAAGATTATAGCGTACATACAGACAAAGATAGAGAAGGGCCAGTCGCACATGGTGTACGTGATGGGCAATACGGAGCTTAAGGTGTAAACTTCTCCGGACGTGACTACTGGTAGGTGTCCGGCGCTACCCACATGGACTGTTGCATAAGGGAGCATCTCAGACGTGGCTAGTTGTCGTTGTAGTGGCACGCACATATACAATTAGGATTCGCGCAACAATACGTAGGATCATGGGAACTTTCTATGTCTCCTCTCCTTCACTCCCTCTCCAGAGCTCCTCTACTTCACCATGTCTCCTCTCCCTCTTTCGAGCTTCTCTGCTTCTCCTCCTCTCGCAACCTTCTCCCCTCTCTTTCTCTCCCTCTTTTTTCACCTCTCTCAAGCTCCTCTCATTCTTCTTGTGAGAGAAATAATGAGAGAGCCCGTGAGAGAGTCGGGTCAAAGAGAAAAGAACGAGCTGACAGTAAGTAGCCACCCAATTGTTGAAGGCTTACTCATGTCGTCCAATGGTTGGACAACTAAAGGCACTAAACGCTGCACGGGAAAGTCGCGCAACCGTTGGGCGACTTGGCCACGTGTCGCCCAACGGTTGGATGACTTGTCCATATCACCTAACCGTACGACGATAGATAGCTATTTCTGTAAAATAAAAAACACAAATATATTAGTGTAATTTGAAATAAAAAGTAGATTATTAAAAAAATTCGCACCGTGCGGATGGCCCTGAATCATCCTTTTTTCCCCTCCCTCTCTGCTTTCTTCTGCTGCATCTTTTCTTCTGCCTTTGGATTTTTTTTTTTGATAAATTCTGCCTTTGGATTTTGGTCCTTAGCTTGCTGCGCACTTTCGATAGATCATTAGCCTGATAGCCTCCATTTGGTAAAAGAATGTGGTAGAGAAACAATGTGCTGGCGTATTTGCAATAGTCGGTGTCTTTCTTCAAGGATGTATTATGTATACGTGTGTATGTGTCATCAGTCCGTGACATTTGCATTGGCTCTATAGGTTGGGACGGCCTTTTAGCTTGGGTGGGGATTAGGTGGTGGGCACTTGTAATGGAATTGAGGTTCCAACTAATTAGTATGCCTTTTAAGCTGCCTCCTGAAGGTTCAAGTTGTGCTGCTTTTTCTTAAAGAAAATCTTCCACTGTACGACTTTGTTCGCGGGAAATAATTACTTGTGATGTTCTACCATTTCAGCGATGAGCATCGTTTTGAAATTATTAAAAAGGGGACTTTTATATATATATATATATATATATATATATATATATATATATATATATATATATATATATATATATATATATATATATATATATAAAAGTACATTTTGAACTCAGTTTAAACTAGTTTGAACTATTTTTGAGTTCAATGCAACTACAGTAAGTATATACTATAAAAATAGTTCAAATTAATTAAACTAAAGTTGAATTTAATTTTTTTGGAGTTTGACATCTCAAATATACTTTTTTTATGGGTATATAAAGATACCCACATCAAACGTTGCGAATCTCAATGCAAATCAGCGGGTATTGATATGGGTGCCTAGGCACCTGGGTGCATGAAACACTCGTCCTATATATATATATATATATATATATATATATATATATATATATATATATATATATATATATATATATATATATATATATATATATATATATATATATATATATATATATATATATATATATATATATATATATATAACGTTCAAGGCGGATTTTTCAACAAAACACACACTGCAAGGCCCTAAATAAATAGGTGGCGCATCGGTTGAAAATGTGAATTTGGTGCAAATTTTACTTTTACATAGCTTAGAAACTACTAAAAATTCCAAAAAAAAAAAACTAGTGTAGGGGAGGTTGTGTTCTGTCTCTGTAAAAATTCAAAATCAAACCCAATTATATTTGTGAAAAAAAGATATACTTTATGAAAATTGTTATTATTTAGTGATGAACGGGGGGCATCTTCTACCTTAAGTACTTGGGTTGCGCTGTGTTTTTTACACGCCACAGCCTACAAGAGCTCTCACATTCGATCAACTACTACTGCACATTCATTGACAGGTCTGCCAAACTATAGTTCTAGAAGCTCTTTCTTGATTGTCCTTTTCTCTGTGGAGGTTAATTTTCTTAAAGTGCTCTCTAGCTACCTATGAAACATCACCTAATTAAGCATAAAGACTTGCATTTCGTTTTGACTTAGCTGATTCTCTCTTCTGGCGATCTTGAACTTGGATCCCTGTTGTTATCTGGTGTATCTTGCAGAAGTATACATGTATATATCCATAAGTTCAACCCAATCCTCGCAAAAAAAAAAATTCAACTCAATCGTGATTATTTACTGATGACCGATAATGCACTGCTAGTTTAATTCGCATGGCCGATAGAACATAGAAGCCGTCGATCTGGCTGCACCTGCACAACAGTTTCGTTGCGGGGTCGCCGTCTCCTGTCCTCCACCACGGGCAAACCTGCCCATTTTCCACGCCTTTCTAGCGGAGCTTTTTTTTTTTTTTTTTTGAGACCTCCAGTGGATGCGACGCGTTGTTCGGTACACCTGACCGGCCGGGCGCTGGCCCCGCGCCGACGGCCCGTGAGTGTCGGTGACGGGTAGCTGGCGCGCGCGCACGCACGGGACTCCGGGTTCTCCGATCAGCACATGCATGCACGGCGCCGCCATCCCCATTGGCTGTTCCGATAAAATCGTTCGTCGGCGGCAGCTGGAGGTTTCGTACGCACGCGTCCTTTCGCTCTTTTTGGGTGTTCTTTCATCCTTCCTGTCACTGATCTAATTTTTCCCCCCATAATTAGCATTTAGACATCTGTTAGGGTCCGATCAAGAAAAAAGGTGTAGTCCAAGTTTTGTTAAGGTGGAAAGATCATCATTTATGTTTGCTGTCTGTATTGATTTGCAGGTGCTATGGAAGACCAATTTGTTAGAGTAAGTTTAATAGTACAGATAGCTGCTACCTCCAATATATTTCCATGTCATCAAAAGATAATGATGCAGTCAACTCATCTCTATCTCTACCACATATAATACACCTAAAAAACAATCCTAAAGCCACATAGAAAATTGTACAACACAGTCATTAGTTATCCTAAGTATACCTAAAAATTTACCACCAAACACAACCAACGTTTGAAATGAAGGGACAAGATCCCATCTAACTTTGCCTTTCTCTTACTCACTCACATCCGACGGATCAGATTGCTGGGACCAAACCTCCCTCATCCGCCGCTCCGCCTCCCCACGATCTCCTCTCCTCCCCCCGTTCTCCGCACCGCCTCCTCCCCTCCCTCCTCTGCTCGCGCCGCCTCCTCCCCTCCCCCTCCGCCCGCGCCGCCTCCCCTCCCTCATCTGCCGCTGCGCCCTCGCCTACTCCTCCCCCCACTTCTCCGCACCGCCGCCTGCTCCTCCCCCCACTTCTTCGCACCGCCGCCTCCTCCTCCCCCCACTTCTCCGCTCCGCCGCCGCCTCCTCCCCCGCTCCTTCGCTCCGCCCCGCCTCCTCCCCCGCCCTTGTAGTTTCGCTCAAAGCCGTTCGGCCCACCTGGCGGCATAACCCCACGCAGATTAGGGTTTCCCCCCTACTCACCTTTGGTGGCGGCGGCAGGCTTGGCCCGGGCGGCCGGTCAGGCGCGAGGTGGCCCGGCCGGGCGGCTTCAAGGCGAGCGCGTGCGTGCGGTCGGCGCGTTGGGAGGCGAGTCGGCACGGCTGCGGGGAGGGCCGGCGACGCCATGCGGGCGAGCGGCCGGCGTGGCCGAGTAGATGCGCCTTGCGGGGCGCACGCACGGCGAGCGGCTGCAGGCTACGGCGCGTGGCGGCGCCGATGCGGCGGCGTGGCCGGGTACATGCGCCTTGCGGGGGGCGCGCGCGGGGAGGCCTGGCTGCGGGCCGGTGCGGCGTGGTTGCGGTCAGGCGCGAGGTGGCCCGGCCGGGCGGCTTCAAGGCGAGCGCGTCCTTCTCCGTCGGCATCGACCGCGTCGACCTCTCCAAGTGCCGCGAGCGGGGGATCCGCGTCACCAACACCCCCGACGTTCTCACCGACGACGTCGCCGACCTCGCCGTCGGCCTCGCCATCGCCGCGCTCTGCCGGATCCCGCAGGCCGACCGCTACGTCCGCGCCGGCATGTGGAAGGCCAAGGGCGACTACAACCTCACCACCCGGGTCGGTTCCTTTCCCGATGCCTCGCTTCCGTTTATTCTTCACTTCGATTATCTAAGGATGGTTTGCTTCTGCGTTAGCTCTTGCTTAGCGACTCTTGGATTTTTTCCCCCCCAAACGTTCTCAGTGATGCTCGATTAATTAGTTTACCTTTAAAAAGATCGCTCCAAAGAAAACGATTCCTTGGCAAGCCAAACAAACCCCGTACACAAGGCGCGGCGGAGAGGGAGAGAAGAAAGTTGGAGACTAGGCGAGGGGCCACGGGGCGGAGCTTCAGCAGCAAGGTTGGTCTCATGGTGGTCCATGTTGTGTACAGGAGGAGGGAGAATAGCTGGAGAGGAGGCGACGCGAGGTTCCAGGGCGCCGCCATGAGCAACCCCTCAGGCAAGCACCTCGTCCGCCTCGCCAGCGGCGCCGTCGGCTCCTCGTCGCCCCGCGGCGGCGCCGCCCTCACCCCCGCGGCCCCCAGCGGCCGTCCCTACGCGCACAGTGGGGGCCGCACTCTGCGCGCCACCTCGCCGCCGCCCCCGTCCCCGCCCCCACCCTGCTCCATCGCCTCCGCCGCGTGCTGGGATTCCCGCGCGCTGCTCCTCGATGGCGAGGAGGACTGGGAGGAGGTCGTCGCTGTGGGGGCGGAGGATGCAGCGCTCGACGCCGGCGAGGGGGTAGCGGACGATTACGGGGTGGTGTTCGGGGCCCCGCCCACCGGCGACGAGGTCCGCCGTCGCCAGCATCCAGCAGTAAGATTCTGCTTAAATCATCCATTTAGACTGATCAAGTTATATTTTTTTTATGTTTTGGGTTGCTGATGATCATCGTGGTATAATTGGTTAAGATCGGAACTGTCTTGTGTAACTACTTGCTGATTATTTTAATCTTCTGGTTGTCCTGGAATTAGATTGGGAACTTACCGTGATTTGTCTCTGGAAATCACGACTGGAGCCCCAATCACCCCAATCATGCTATGTTTCTTGCATTTGTGAAATTGTTCGAGGGAGTGCACATATTAGTCTAGATGTGGAATACTACCCCACGCAGTTGGATCTCCAAGTACTGTGTCCAATTGCAATACACGTCCTCCGTCACTGCGTAGTTACAACCTCCTGTCCCGTGTAGAACGCACATCCTCCTTTGGTGTTAGATAGAGCTTTTTTGCTCTGTAGTTGTTTAATTGATTCAATTTGGGTTTACAGATGTCCTATCTGAACAAATTGCCTGTCGTATGCAGAGTATTTGAGAATCCTTCTGGTGTGGATTCTGACGCACCTGAGTTACAGGCGCTCGCATTGCCCATCTCAGGACTTCCTTCATCTGGGATGTTTGTGAACTATTTCGCTGAGAATTCTTGTGCATCGGAGAACCAAATTGTCCAATTAGCCAACTTAGAGCATTCTCCATCCTACACTGGATTAGAGGAATGGATTGAGCCTGCTGCACTTGTCCTTAATCAACTGCTCTTTTTACAAGGGAACATCGGAATGTGCTGGATGCGTTCCACCTATTGCAAGTAGATTCTTCTGTTCAGGTGAATGTGGCTTAATTTGAATGGTATTCATGTATATCAATCCTGAACTTGTTACTAAGTACCACCAAATATTGACAAAAATCCCCTTTTTCCTGCTTTGCCGTGACTTTTCTTTTCCCTCCATGCAGAAAATGGTTATGGCCTTGTCAACGGATAAGGCTGTATGGGATGCTGTCATGAGCAACAAGGTGGTGCAAGAATTCAAGAGACCTTTCAAGGATGGTATGTGACTTTGAGCTTTTTTTACATGTACATCTTTATATTGATATAGCATGGATGACAATATTAATCTATTTGTTAAGTTAGGCAGCAGCCATCCGATAATCCTTTTGATATTTGTCGTGTGAAACGTATGAACTTGACTACCTTATTTAGTTTAGTTCTGTTAAACTCTTGTTTATTATGTTGGGTGAATCTGCACCTGACGAAACTTATCCTGTATTTCAGCTAAGGAAACTGATCTCAAGGGGAGCTCATATTGTAAGGTTAGTTAGACAACAGAAGACGGGGGGTTTTCAGCGAATACGACTGAATGAAAGGAAATGAGGTAAACAAGGTGGATAAATTGGAGAGCGAATTGTAAGAGAAGTGGGAAGGAGAAAATTGTTGGACTTGATCAGATATGGCTTAAATTTTGTTACACATCTTTGGATATCTTCGTCAAATTTGGTTGGTTCATTTGAATCTTTCTTTTATACCATGTGAATGATATAGTTGAGGGAGCACTGGTTGGAAAGCATCTTCACTTCTTCAGCGGCCCAGGTTGTGACAGTTTCAGAAATTTCCTGGCCCTGGTGGATTTGTTTTGTTAGTGAAATGCAGCCTATTTGACTGTAGTTTGTGAGGAAGATGTTGACCTTATGTCTGGCCAGAAAGATTGCTGATTGGAGTTGTATGCTTGTGAGTGGAAAGCTAAGATATAGAGGATCACATCTTGATAGTGTTTTAGCTGCAACGATTTTGCTAGGGTCTAGATTGGATTGTTGTATTAGCACCAGGGATAAAAAAATGGGCGATAACTAGCCAGTTACTGCAGGTAATCGGTCATACCGGCTAGGACCGGTAGATACCATACCGGCTGGTAAGAGGTAGATTGCACAATACAGACACAATACTTTGGGGAAAAATATGTTAAAACAAATTAAATAGAAAGGTCGAACCAGAATAGACCGGAAAATACTGTTACTGGCTACCGGCCTAGCTATGGTAAATTTTCAAAATCCAGCTTTCCTTGATTAGCACATTTGATAATGGTCGATGGTAATTTGGGGTGGCTCATATGATGGTGCCATGGCTCTTAATTATTTTCTCTTCTTTAACATCCACCTCATTCTAGGTGACCCCCCTTAATTGAAACTTCCAGGCACTGGCCCTAATTACATTTGACAATAAGGTTAGGGTTTTTTTTTTGGTTCACTTTGCTGCAGCTTAGCTCCATATTGCATTGTCTCTCAGAACACTTAGAGATATTTTAGATGCAAATAAACCCATTGATTGTGATTGCTTCAACATGGGTGTTCGGACGGTTGCGTGCAACGAAGCCTTGTTGTGGTTAGATGACAAATTCCACTACATAGATCTCCAGTTCTGCGTAAGTTGATATAATTGTTCCCTTGTTGTGTGTGTGTGTGTGTATATATATATATATATATATATATATAAACAAATAATTCTAAATTTTGCAAAATGAACAGTCCATATCTCAGTTTGGACGAGATCCGCGGCGGTGTGACAAGCTAGACTGCAAAAAACTCGCAAAATTGCTTGAATGCTGGCCTGACATGGAGTACGATATTTCACATTGCAGCAGTGTAAGATATGTTCTATATACTCCTTTAAAAACTTGTGTTTTATCATTTGTCACTTATAGACTCGGTGTTTGTTTATAGGTTCTACTGCCATACCGTCAAATGAAGCACTACACATTATACATACTAGACATGGGTACCAGAACTGTGTCCATTATGGATCCTCATCCTAAAAATGGAATGTTTAAGGGTTCTGATCCATGCATGCCATATATACACAAATTACATAACATTGCCAATAATTTCAAACTCGCCATGGAATTGGCACATCCTGCGTGGAAAGACGATATTTTTTACTGGCGTCGTAAATTCCCAACATGGGTTCCAAAAACTACGGACTGGTAATAACTTATAATATGTTTCATCTTTATTATCAAATATCATTTGATTTATCTATAACAATTAAACACGTGCTCTTCTGCAGCAACCTATCAGGCTTCCTTGTATACAGTTTCATGTGGTCGTGGAATGGCGTAAGATTACCAGTTATCAACACTGTGAGCATATAATATTCTCTATGTATATTTTGTAGACTACATAGCAAATTAATAAGTTAACTTATTATCTGCCATGCACAGCGATCACATTCGCTGAGGACGAATTTCTTGGTGGACATTTTGAAGAGCAGTGAAAATGAATGTAAAGACATTATCCCTGGAGAACTCCAAGACCTACTTAAGCAAATTAGAAATTAGATGGTTCAGGCGAGACATGACTTATTATTGCCTTGTTATGCATTATAATTGGCCTAGGCTTGTAATTTCATGACCTGAACTTGCTGGTGATATACATGAGTGTTTTCCAGATTATATACATGGTGATATACAATTGCGTGAAACTTAAACTATGAAAAAAAATCATCATTTGGTTGTTTTCATGCGCATTCCCGAAATGCCGCCGTGGCGTTAGCACGGGCACTATACTAGTACAATAAGCTGGCTATAAGTTGTCTCCACAAGAGCTCTCAATCATTTAATACATACATATGTATTGATAATTTAATACATGCATGGGTATAGCAATTAGTTCTATGAGTACATGCATGGATATTGCCTCTTTTCCTGTGCTATAGCCTGACTCTTGCATGAGAGTCGGCTTGGCTCTCTCTCTCTCTCTCCTTTTCTCTCCCCTCCACATAGGACTATGCTGATATGGATTCCCTTGTAGCTAGCACAGTCAGCCTTATTAAACTTGCTCTTAGAGATGCACGCAAGGCCAACATAAGCAGAACAGGCACATTTTGCTCAGCTGTATCCATTTACTATGGCATTATGATCCTTTTCACCTTATGACCAATGCACTAATGCATGTAGGTAACACAGAAGTGAAGGGATTGGTGAAGTTCATAGGAAATCTGCTCAGGGCACTCCCAATGTTGATTAATGAGCAGTTTCTATATTCCTTAATTACCTTGCCATGTCACCATTTTGCTGATGTGTCAATGAATTTAACAAAGAGAGAGAGAGGGAAACCGTTTCTGAGGTAAGGAACGAAGTCTTCGGGTCTATCGATGCACGAAGAAACTCCTTCCTGCGCGTTGGGGAGACACGGCGAGGTTTCCATGGCGGAGAATCAGATCCGGTGCGCCGCCTCCTTTCCCGGACGCGCACCAACGAATCTCGCCGTTCCCGCGCGCCCAGTTCTTCCTCCCGCCCTTGCCGCACGCGGACTGCTGTTCTTCCCCTGCGTGTCCGTCGCGGCCAAGATGGAGGAGTACCGAGCGCCGGCGCTGTCGGAGTTCGACGCCGCCGGCGGCTACGAGTTCTGCTCCACCTCCATCCTCCAGATGGAGCTTCTCGTGCTGTCCACGCTCAGCTGGCGCATGGGCGCCGTCACGCCCATCGACTACCTCCCCTGCTTCTCCTCCCGGCTTCACCGGCACGGCGGAGGCGGCGGCGGCCATGACGCCGCTCGTGTCGCCCTCAAAGCCATCGGGTTCATCTTTGCCACGGCTGAAGGTTCATTCGCAGCTATCTACACTCTACCCATCAAAATCACATCACATCTCTCTCACTCACTCTGACATCTAGTGATCTTTCTTGCATTGCCCTGATTGATTTCTGTTGTCTTCATGCAGCTGGTAGTGTGCTTGATTACATGCCATCCACTGTAGCTGCAGCTGCAATCTTGGCTGCATCCTATGGAGGTCTATTGACCAAAGAAGCATTGGAGTCCAAGATGACCAATCTATTCCCAACTTGTCTTATTGAGAAGGTTAGTCACTTGCTTGCATAGATTAATCCTTATCAGCATTTTGGTCATATTAATGCTCTATTTGGATGAACTAAGTATTAGATGTGGTCAACTTTGGTATATTAATTGGTGTGGTTTGTTTCTTTGATCAGGAGCATGTACATGCCTGCTACAGTATGATGGTTGGCGACTTGAACAGGAGGAGCAACAAGAGATCATTGCCATGTTCAGGCTCCAATGAAGTTGCCACTAGTACATATGATTCTGTTCTTGTTGATGATGCTGCTGACTCCGCCACCTTCACTTACATGTTTTTTTAAAAAATAGGTTCTTTGAGCCATTGCCATCGCTGGCATTGGCAAAGCTGTTGGATTGGATTGGTTTGGTTTGTGAGAGGGAGATAAATGAACAAACAAAAGGGCTGAGCTTTCCTAAGGAGAGGAGAGCTTGAGTTGAGCCCCAACGCCAGTACCCAAATGGAGCACATTTCCTGTGAACTTTACTCGAAAAGTTGTACAATTTGATATGATGCCATTGTGGATGCCATGTTGCATTGCATTGCACTGCATATGGTGAGAATGAGATGCTGCTGAATCATGCAGAGAAGTTGAAAAAAAAAATAAGTACAATGTTCTAGTTTAATCAGCATGTTAAAATATATGTATACTTGCCACAATTGATCCCATCTCTATTAAAGAGCATGCAAGAGGTAATTAAGGAATTTTTTGTACGGATAATCCATTTTTTAATCGAAATTACAGAAATATACCCGCGGGAAAATTTTTTACAGAAATAGGCTCCAGTCGCCTAATGGTTGGGCGACTGGAGCCTTTCGCCCAACCAGACCGCGACAGCTGGAGAGTCTACCAACCGTTGGGCGATTCATTGCAGTCGCCCAACGGTTGGGCGACTTCCATGCAGTCGCCCAACGGTTGGGCGACTGCAATGCAGTCGCCCAACGGGATGGCGACTGAAGGTGGGATATAAGGCCGCGCTCGGCGCCGCGCTCGGCGACGCTCGCCTCGCCACTTCTTGCATTCGGCCAGCGCAGAGAAGGAGAAGGAGAGGAGGAGAAGAGAAGGAGAAGAGGAGGAGAAGAGGAGAAGTAGTGCGTGTTTTTCAGGTAATTTTTTTGTTAGTGTAGAAAATTAGTTTCGAAAATTTAGTGTAGAAAATGTAGTGTAGAAATTTAGTTTAGAAAATGTAGTGTAGAAAATTAGTGTAGAAATATAGTTTAGAAAATTTAGTGTCGAAAATTAGTTTAGAAAATTAGTGTAGAAAATTAGTTTAGAAATATAGTGTAGAAAATTAGTTTAGAAATATAGTTTAGACAATTAGTTTAGAAAATGTAGTGTAGAAAATTAGTTTAGAAATATAGTTTACAAAATGTAGTGTAGAAAAATTAGTTTAGAAATGTAGTTTAGAAATGTAGTTTAGAAAATGTAGTTTAGAAAATGTAGTGTAGAAATTTAGTTTAGAAAATGTAGTTTAAAAGTTTAGTTTACAAATTTAATTTTCAAATTATGTTTAGTAAATATAGTATAGAAATGTAGTTTACAAAATTTAGTTTATAAAATTTGTATACCATTTATAATGCATTATTGTACAAAATATAGTATTTAAATGTACATGTAGAAAAATTAATGTTGCAATTATTGTACAAATTTAGATGTAGAAAATTTAGTGTTGAAATTTAGATGTAGAAAATGTAATGTAGAAATTATTGTACAAATTTTGCAGGTATGACTCGTGCTGGACGTGACTCGGAGTGGCGGTTCGCGCTGTTGGACGAGCACGTGGACCGCTCTCATCGCGCTTCCCGTCTAGTCCCGGCACCGGGGAGCACGGACGAGCCGCCTCTGCTGGGAGTGGTCCGGACGCGCACACCTCGCGTGGCCTGGGGACTCGACCCTCGTTGGACTGCCAGGTTTGCACTACTCCAACGGAAGATCGACCGTAAGTTCGTTCCGAGCTGACCTTCACTTTGTTTGCAGGCTGCGGGATGCCGGGCTACTCCCTCTTGCCCGGATGGTGCAGGCCACGGACGAGGATGGAGCCGCTGGCGGGGACGAGGGCGGGGACGAGGCCGGCGGGGACGAGGCGGGCGGGGAGCGATCACGACGCTTTCCGTTCGACCGTTCCCTGCTGACGGCTTTGGTGGACCGCTGGCGACCCGAGACGCACACTTTCCACCTCTCATTCGGGGAGATGACGCCGACCTTGCAGGATGTGTCCCTGCTCCTTGGGCTTCCGATCGCGGGAGACGCTGCCTTCCTACCGGAGGCCCCGGCCCACTGGCGCGCTGACCTGCTCGGCAGATTCGAGGGTGTCGTTCCACCGGCCGCTGACCACCACGTGTTCGGAGAGGCGCAGACCCATGGGCCGACACTGAGGTGGCTCAGACAGTACCAGGTACGTGGTATATAAAATCGATCGTATCTTCGAAGCTCTTATTTGTGGTATTACGTACTAATAACAACTTTTTTGCATTCAGGTGGAGCGCATGGTTCCGCACCGCAGGTTCTTTCTGCCAGTGCCCTCCCCGGTGCTCCGGAGATTACACAGCCAGAGGTGCAGCTGACTCCACCAGCGCAGGGGCGGGATAGACACCCTCCTCCTCGTTTTACCTTTTCGGATCGTCCTAATCCGTTGCACCGGAGGAGGGCCAAGCGAGGCCGTATGGGAGGACGCGGGCGCGGTGACGGGGCACAGCAGGGTGACCAGTGAGGCGTGCTGCATATTATGAATGTAATGAAAAAACATGCACCATGTTACTCACAGTTATATTATGAAGTTTATTTAAATTTACATAAGTCTATCATCTCTTTCCGCATATAAACTATCTCACTTAACAGTGTATGTATCGATCGTTCTCTACTCAATCTTTCATAAAAAAAAATTTTAAAAATTTTTTACACACCTACAATATACAATGAACATAAACTTTTATTACAACTTCACCGTATTTTTTACCGGTTCAACGTTACAAAATTCACAAATTCTATAACAATCACGGGGGCTACCTGCAGTCGCTCTACCGTATGGCGACTGCATGCCAGTCGCCTAACGGGATGGCGACTGCATGCCAGTCGCCATACGGAAGAGCGATTTAATGCAGTCGCTCTACTGTGCAGCGACTTATATTGTGTCGCTGTCTGGTTGGGCGAAAGGCTCCAGTCGCCCAACCATTAGGCGACTGGAGCCTATTTCTGTAAAAAATTTTCCCGCGGGTATATTTCTGTAATTTCGATTAAAAAATGGATTATCCGTACAAAAAATTCGGTAATTAAGTATAGAAACTATACTAGAAACTATGCATTGGAAAGGATTGGGTTTAAAGAGTAATTTATTGCTCTCTCTCTCCTTAAGAAACTAGCTCTAGAAACTAACCATTGGGACTGCTCTCATAATTTTTTAAATCTCTACCAGTTTAACTGTTTTGTCTATTTACTTTGTTTTCTTACCATACATTGCTTCAATATGGTTCTTTATAGGGATGTTTGATCTGAATAGCCGGAGGGGTCTTAGCAGGAAAGAGATGATCATAAAATTATGTCCTGCTCATGGATTGGCTGGCTTCCTTACTGGATTTGACATCAACCACATGCTGCTCGGTGCCCTACATGAAGAATGCGGCTATAGTGGTGGATGTATTCTCCATCCGGTAATTATATGTTAGCTATTTGTTTATATATATAGTTTAGACAACTCCAGCGTTGATTGTTTGTTAGTTTCCAGAAGTACTAATCACTAGATCAATGAGCAATTTGAGCATGGTACATACTATTATTGACTATAACTTGATTGATCATGGTTCTAGCAATTATTGATCGGTTTGGTTTGAGCTTCTGGCTTATTTTTCATTTTCATAAATTTCGTCTTTTTCTGAACTTTTGGCTTTTTGTTGAGTTTTTTTGCCGGTTCTTTTTTCCCGTATTCGTTTGTATTATACATATTGGGCTAACACATTTTTTATATTTTTAAATTTTTTTAAATTTAATTATGCTAAATAAGCCTCTGTCAGCTACAGTGTTTTTTCAACCAGCTACAGTGTTTTCAGCCATAAGCTATGAGCTTTTAAGCCCAACCGATCACCACCATATATGTATGCTTCTTATGGACGACCTGATTATTAATGAATGGGAGATAAATCTTTACCTGCTGGTTTCTTTACTAATATTTATAACTATATAATATAGAAAACTCAGCTGATGGTGTTGATGGCTATATAACATCGTCCTGGTGTTGATGGTTATAGTACATCGTCTCCTTGCACACCTTCCACCTCCTTAAAATAATTTCAAAATTTTTAATTGATATATTTCCTATAATTGTTCTTCTCAATAAATTTCTAATGATAGATAGGATATATTGCAAGTGGGTCCAGGTGGCATGACAGAGATGCACCAGCATACTACGCTTCTGACAGAGGCTATGGTTGTCATCTGGGCAAGTTGCAAGTCACATCAAGCGTACAACAGAGCCATGGATGATTTAAAAGCTCTTTGGGGTCAACTCGAAAACATCCCGAGTGACATCGGACATGTTATGATGGATGACGACGAAGAAGCAAAAAATACACAGGCAATAAGTTCTTCAGCACCTCCAGACACACACACACACTAGTTTAATGCCCGTACGTTGCTACGGATTTAAAAAAAAATTAAAATTACTATTGTTGTGGCTACAGACCAAACAGAGAGAGAGATGGTAGTGGAGAGTGATGAAGATAAGTGCGATTGCCTGGGTTCTCCCCACGGCTTACCCGTATATATACCTACACATTGAGGAGTGCTTTTACAGTTATACCCTTACATCTGGTTATCCCCTCTAGGGGCAGTTATGTCCTTACACATGGCCTATTCTGGGCCTTATAATCTCCTACCAGGCCTGCTGGCTTAGGTGGGGGCCATCCCTACGACAGGAGCCTCTCATGGTAAAGGGCTTCACAAGGCCGAAGTCATGTTGCCGAGTCTTTTGGCCCCCTCCGTCCCCGCGGCCTGTGAACGTTTCCAAGCTTCCGGAGCTGCGTTGTAGCCGAAGCAGACGTGCGCGCTGCTGCGACGCTCGGACTTCCGGGCGTCCACGTGGTGCAGCGTGCTTGGTGTGGTGCGGGCGTTGAGGCGTCGTGACCATTAATATGGCGGCGGACTTCCGGCGGTTGGACTTCCGCCGGTTGGTTCCCCTGCTGATGGGGGTATATATATGGCGCTGGTGGGGCGTTGCTCCTGCGTATATTGTGATAGAAACTGTTCCCCTAAAATGGGCCCCTGCCGTGCATCAACATTCCTGGGTGACGCCGAGCGGCTTGGGGAATGTTGATGCACAGAAGGAGGTCTATTTTTCCTGGGAGCTTGATCAGCGCCGGTTATCGACAGCCAGCCGCGCTTCCTGACCCCGCACCGCGCTTCCGTAGGCGACAGCGAGGCCTGCCCTATTTTTCTTAACAGGCCTACCAACAGTCGTTGTTCCAGAGGGAGCCGGCCGGCACCACCTTATATGTTGATGCACTGTAGACGGTCTGTTAAGGAAAACGAGGTAGATTTCGCAGGACAATACTCCCGTCTTTGCTGCGCCCCGGCGAACTGGACTCGCGCGCTCCGTCCCCTACCGTTCGGACGGGTGGCAGCGAAGCTGGCGCCTAGTCGAAGTGGACGCGCGCCCCTCGAACGGGTGGCAGCGAAGCTGGCGCCTAGTCGAAGTAGGCGCGCGCGCTCCGTCCCCTACCCTTCGAACGGGTGGCAGCGAAGCTGGCGCCTAGTCGAAGTAGACGCGCGCGCTCCGTCCCCTGCCCTCCGAACGGGTGTCAGCGAAACTGGCGCCTAGTCGAAGTAGACGCGCGCGCTCCGTCCCCTACCCTTCCAACGGGTGGCAGCGAAACTGGCGCCTAGTCGAAGTAGACGCGCACGCGCTCCGCCTCCTGCCCTTCGAACGCGTGGCAGCGAAACTGGCGCCTAGTCGAAGTAGGCGCGCGCGCTCCGCCCCCTGCCCTTCGAACGGGTGGCAGCGAAGCTGGCGCCTAGTCGAAGTAGGCGCGCGCGCTCCGTCCCCTACCCTCCGAACGGGTGGCAGCGAAACTGGCGCCTAGTCGAAGTAGACGCGCGCGCTCCATCCCCTACCCTTCGAACGGGTGGCAGCGAAACTGGCGCCTAGTCGAAGTAGACGCGCGCGCGCTCCGCCTCCTGCCCTTCGAACGGGTGGCGGCGAAACTGGCGCCTAGTCGAAGTAGGCGCGCGCGCTCCGCCCCTGCCCTTCGAACGGGTGGCAGCGAAGCTGGCGCCTAGTCGAAGTAGGCGCGCGCGCTCCGTCCCCTCCCTTCGAACGGGTGGCAGCGAAGCTGGCGCCTACTCGAAGTAGACGCGCGCGCTCCGTCCCCTACCCTCCGAACGGGTGGCAGCGAAACTGGCGCCTAGTCGAAGTAGACGCGCGCGCTCCGTCCCCTACCCTTCGAACGGGTGGCAGCGAAACTGGCGCCTAGTCGAAGTAGACGCGCGCGCGCTCCGCCTCCTGCCCTTCGAACGGGTGGCGGCGAAACTGGCGCCTAGTCGAAGTAGGCGCGCGCGCTCCGCCCCTGCCCTTCGAACGGGTGGCAGCGAAGCTGGCGCCTAGTCAAAGTAGGCGCGCGCGCTCCGTCCCCTCCCTTCGAACGGGTGGCAGCGAAGCTGGCGCCTACTCGAAGTAGACGCGCGCGCTCCGTCCCCTGCCCTTCGAACGGGTGGCAGCGAAGCTGGCGCCTAGTCGAAGTAGACGCGCGCGCTCCGTCCCCCGCCCTCCGAACGGGTGGCAGTGAAGCTGGCGTCTAGTCGAAGTAGGCGCGCGCGCTCCGCCCCCTGCCCTTCGAACGGGTGGCAGCGAAGCTGGCGCCTAGTCGAAGTAGGCGCGCGCGCTCCGTCCCCTACCCTTCGAACGGGTGGCAGCGAAGCTGGCGCCTAGTCGAAGTAGGCGCGCGCGCTCCGCCCCCTGCCCTTCGAACGGGTGGCAGCGAAGCTGGCGCCTAGTCAAAGTAGGCGCGCGCTCCGTCCCCTACCCTTCGAACGGGTGGCAGCGAAGCTGGCGTCTAGTCGAAGTAGGCGCGCGCGCTCCGTCCCCTGCCCTCCGAATGGGTGGCAGCGAAGCTGGCGCCTAAGTCGAAGTAGGCGCGCGCGCTCCGCCCCCTGCCCTTCGAACGGGTGGCAGCGAAACTGCCGCCTAGTCGAAGTAGGCGCGCGCGCTCCGTCCCCTACCCTTCGAACGGGTGGCAGCGAAGCTGGAGCCTAGTCGAAGTAGACGTGCGCGCTCCGTCCGCTGCCCTCCGAACGGGTGGCAGTGAAGCTGGCGCCTAAGTCGAAGTAGGCGCGCGCGCTCCGCCCCTTGCCCTTCGCACGGGTGGCAGCGAAGCTGGCGCCTAGTCGAAGTAGGCGCGCGCGCTCCGTCCCCTACCCTTCGAACGGGTGGCAGCGAAGCTGGCGCCTAGTCGAAGTAGGCGCGCGCGCTCCGCCCCCTGCCCTTCGAACGAGTGGCAGCGAAGCTGCCGCCTAGTCAAAGTAGACGCGCGCGCTCCGTCCCCTGCCCTGCGAACGGGTGGCAGCGAAGCTGGCGCCTAGTCGAAGTAGACGGGCGCGCTCCGTCCCCCGCCCTCCGAACGGGTGGCAGGGAAGCTAGCGTCTAGTCGAAGTAGATGCGCGCGCTCCGCCCCCTGCCCTTCGAACGGGTGGCAGCGAAGCTGGCGCCTAGTCGAAGTAGGCGCGCGCACTCCGCCCCCTACCCTTCGAACGGGTGGCAGCGAAGCTGGCGCCTAGTCGAAGTAGGCCTCGCGCGCTCCGCCCCCTGCCCTTCGAACGGGTGGCAGCGAAGCTGGTGCCTAGTCGAAGTAGGCGCGCGCTCCGTCCCCTACCCTTCAAACGGGTGGCAGCGAAGCTGGCGGCTAGTCGAAGTGGGCGCGCGCGCTCCGTCCCCTGCCCTCCGAACGGGTGGCAGCGAAGCTGGCGCCTTAGTCGAAGTAGGCGCGCGCGCTCCGCCCACTGCCCTTCGAACGGGTGGCAGCGAAACTGGCGCCTAGTCGAAGTAGGCGCGCGCGCTCCGTCCCCTACCCTTCGAACGGGTGGCAGCGAAGCTGGCGCCTAGTCGAAGTAGACGCGCGCGCTCCGTCCACTGCCCTCCGAACGGGTGGCAGGGAAGCTGGCGCCTAAGTCGAAGTAGGCGCGCGCGCTCCGCCCCTGCCCCTTCGCACGGGTGGCAGCGAAGCTGGCGCCTAGTCGAAGTAGGGGCGCGCGCTCCGTCCCCTACCCTTCGAACGGGTGGCAGCGAAACTGGCGCCTAGTCGAAGTAGGCGCGCGCGCTCTGTCCCCTACCCTTCGAACGGGTGGCAGCGAAGCTGGCGCCTAGTCGAAGTAGACGCGCGCGCTCCGTCCCCTGCCCTCCGAACGGGTGGCAGGGAAGCTGGCGCCTAAGTCAAAGTAGGCGCGCGCGCTCTGCCCCCTGCCCTTCGCACGGGTGGCAGCGAAGCTGGCGCCTAGTCGAAGTAGGCGCGCGCGCTCCGTCCCCTACCCTTCGAACGGGTGGCAGCGAAGCTGGCGCCTAAGTTGAAGTAGGCGCGCGCGCTCCGCCCCCTGCCCTTCGAACGGGTGGCAGCGAAGCTGGCGCCTAGTCGAAGTAGACGCGCGCGCTCCGTCCCCTGCCTTCCGAACGGGTGGCAGTGAAGCTGGCGCCTAAGTTGAAGTAGGCGCTCCGCCCCCTGCCCTTCGCACGGGTGGCAGCGAAGCTGGCGCCTGGTCGAAGTAGGCTCGCGCGCTCCGTCCCCTACCCTTCGAACGGGTGGCAGCGAAGCTGGCGCCTAGTCGAAGTAGGCGCGCGCGCTCCGCCCCCTGCCCTTCGAACGGGTGGCAGCGAAGCTGGCGCCTAGTCGAAGTAGGCGCGTGCGCTCCGTTCCCTACCCTTCGAACGGGTGGCGGCGAAGCTGACACCTTTGCCCTGCGAACACCGCCGCGTGGGTGGTGACTTGGGGTCTTTGATGCGGCCTTGCTCTGTACGGGTTCCTGGAATCACGCCGGCCCCTGGTCTGCCAGGGTTAGGTTCCCGTACCGTGCGACCCAATGCGCCCGGGGCACGCGGCGGCCTATGACTGGTGGGCGGCGGGATGTGGACGGTTGCGTGTTTGCAGCCGCTCGCCTCTTCCCTAGGGAAGGGGGACACGGGGTAGGCAGTAAATGGCGCCTGTGGTCGTGACCTTCCAGCGCTGGGTGGGGCGTTGCGCTGGATGGGCGCTTGTACGACCGTGGTCGCGCCTCGTGCCCGGACCGCCGCGACCCTTCGCTTTCAATTATGGGGAATCGTGTGGGGCGGGCCTTTACACCGCTGCGGTTGCATCCGGCATGCGTATCGTTGCGACGCTTCAGTAGCGGCGGTACGTGCGAGGTGGCTTGAAATAGCCCCCCCATAACAGCGTCCCTGCACCTTTACGCCCTCTTTCCTGTCCGCTCCGCCTTCCACACCTTCGTGCTGTCTTCGCCACTTCAGTCTCGTCGTGGGAGGCGATGGCCTCCAGTAGCGAGCGCGGCCAGGCGGTCGGTGACCCTGCCATTCGCCGGCGATCCTCGCCGTTGGAGGTGAAATACGCGCTCCAAGAGCGCGACCCGTCGGCAGCTGACCAGGAGCGGCTGGTGGCGGAGGAGGGAGGCACGTTCTCCGGCGATCCAGGCCCCTCGCTCGTGACCGAGAAGACGATCCAAGGGCTCTTGCTCGCGAGGAAGCTGTCCAGGTGGCAGGACGTACGATTGCCCGCCGGCGACGAGACGGAACCGCATCCCGAGAGGTCGGAGGCGATCGTATTCGTTGCCTTTTTCGACGCGGGGCTCCGGATCCCAGTGGCGACCGTGGTGGGCGACGTGCTGCGGACCTTCGGGCTGGAGCTGGCGCAACTGACTCCAAACGCCGTGGCCCGGCTCGCGGTGTACAGCTGGGCCTTGCGCTCGGGGGTGTGCTGGCCCAACGCGTCGCTGTTCGCCTATCTCCACGAGGCGCGATGCCAGCCGAAGGGCCGGAAGGACGGGACGCTATCGAGCTTCGGTAGCGTCTCTTTTATTCTTCGTTCGTCGTGCAAGAAGCTCTTCCCTGCGAACTCAACTCGCGGGAAGTGGGAGTCTCACTGGATGAAGCGGTGGTTCTACCACCGTGTGGAGAGCGGGAGCGGCCTTGAGTGCACAGGCCGACCAATCGCGTTCAAGCCCTCGCCCGGCCGAACGCTCGATGATGAGGACAAGCGAAGGGTCAAGCGGCTCGTGGGCGTGGCCGCCCGCCTCAACATGCGTGACCTTGCCGAAGAGTACGTGATGTATGGCGTGGCACCGCTTGCCTACGACTGGCGTCTTGCCGCCGAAAGGCATCGAGACGACAATGTTTCGCCGTGGGTTTGCTCGCTACCGGCGCCGCCCGGCCCCCGTAAGCCTCGATTGCGTCCCTCCTTGGTTGGCACGAAATGCGTTGTATGCTGATGCTATTCTCCTTTGCTTCAGGGATTTCCTTGGAGGAGGCGGAGCAAGCCGCGCGTGTATTCCTGGGGCCATACACCGCCAGGGAGCACGAGCAGCGCGCGTCTGCTACCGCCAAGGCGGGGCTGGGGCGAATAAACCGCGTGTGCGAGGTCCTGGGCCTTGCCGTGCCGGACCGTGTCGCTCCAGACGATGGTGGAGCGAAGAAGAAGAAGACCTCATCTCGGAAGAGGGGCCGCAGCGGGGCGCCTGTCGCGCCTACTGCTAGTGTTTCCGAGGGCGCGGCGGACGCGGAGTCAGACTCGGCGAGGTACGCCGATTCGGGCTTGGGTGGCGCGGGCGCCGAAGGCGAGGTGTCTTCGGCCAGCGTCCCGGACGGCGGGTTTGCCGCGGGCAGCCGGAGGGGGGAAGCCTCACCGCCCGCCGAAGTCGTCGGGGCGGACCCCGTGCGGACCGGCGATGCCGAGGTGCAGCCCTCGACCGCGACTGCTGTGGTGCCGGAGGTGCCCTCTGCGGGGGCGCACATAGCCGTGCTGTCTTTACCAACAGCTGCGGGGACCGAGGTGCCCCCTTCGACGACTACCACCGTGGAACCTTCGCCCCTGGGCGCAGCAGCCGCGGGGTCTTCCCCAACCACGGCTGCGAGGGCGGTGGCGCTGCTGGCTGCCCCGGCCAAACGGCCATGTGTGCGGCCGGAGTTCCATCGGACACCGCGGGGCTTCGTAGTGGCTACGGGCATCAGAAACTTGTGGGACTCCAGCGCAAGCGCCGAGGGCCCCGTGGCCTATGCGCCTTCGGCCCCTCTGGCCACACCGCCCGCCGCGCAGGGACAGCCGTCGTCCTCCCCGAACGCGGAGGCCTCCGCGCACGGCGAGACCATTCCTTCTGCTACCGAAGGTACGGTGACTTAGCTTACTCTGGTGTATGCTTTTATGCCTTGGGGTGGTCACCTGTATCCTTATTTACAGCGTTGCTCATTCCGGAGGGGGAGCATCCTACGGAACACGGGGCCTCCGAGCACGTGAGCCCTGCGGACTTCGCGCCGCCTCCGGAGACGCTGAGGGCGTGGCGCGGGATTGTGAATGACGCGGCCATGAGCGTCGACCCGCAAGTGCTGCAGGCCTACGGTGCGGGGCGCCTCGAGGACGCTTTCGAGGTGTCTGGGGTGAGGGTAAGTGCTCCTGCGACCGCGCCTGAGTTTAGCTGGGTTTGCTAAGTCTTTTCCCTTCTACAGACACTTGTGCTGGGGCAGGCCCTACAAACGGCATATGCTCGTAGCCAAAAAGCGCTCGAGGATAGGCTGCGGGCCGCCGAGGAGGAGCTGCGCGAAGCCTCTGGCGCCCGCTCTGCCCAAGACGCCCGCATCGGCCAGCTGGAAGCGGAATGCGCCGAAGCGAGGGCGCACGCCGAGGGGCTTGTTGCGTCGGCGCAGGAGTCAGCCGCGATAGCTGCTGAACAAAAGTTCGCGGCGGAGCGGGACGGGTTCCTGGAGCAGGTCGCCGCGCTAGAGAAGGAAAAAGGCGAGCTTGCCTTGACTCTAGCGGAGCGCAACCGGACGCTGGGCGACGCCTCGGTGGTTGCCTGGGACGCCATGCAAGCGCTGGAGAGCCATCTTCAAGGGCTGGTAGCGGAGGTGCCGGGACGCGCCTTCGGTCCGGAGGAGCTGTCTCGTACGCTCCGCTGGGTCGGGGATGCCGCCAACGTCGCACGCGACGCGGCGACGTCCTTCGGCACCCACTGCGCGTATACGTCGGCATGCTTGGTGTGCGCGCTCCTGCAGCACCGCGGTTGTACGCACGTCGCCGCGCTGGATGATCCCCAGCTAGAGATGCCTGGCGGGGCCGGAGTGATGTCTGGCGCCGTCCGCTCCGCTCGCCTCGCCCTCGGGCCCTTCTTCGACCGGATCTGGAGTCACGTCGGGCCGGATGCTGCGCGGATCGAGCTGCGGAAGTCGCTCTACGGGACGGGGAGCCTCGGCCAATTTCTGGACGGGGTCCCGCGACGCGACGATGGTGGCGCTGGGCCCTCCGAAGACGCCGGGAACCCGCAGGTCCGACGCCGTGGTGCTTAGGTGTAGGCGTGTGTTGTACTGTTCCTTGTCTTTGCGAATAAAGTACATACTTGCTACTTGTATTCTGACCTTCACTTACCTCCCGGGCAGCTTCCTTGCTGGGACCGGCTTCGCGCGGCCGACCTTTCAACCCGGCGACGCCTGCGACGCTGGCGAAGGGCCGAAGAGTCGCTGGACTTTTGGGTGAGCCGGCCCTCTTCGAGCGAGGCCCCAACTTTAGCGCGTGTTAAGGACGAACCCGCGGGGTAGCGGCTTAGAGCGGCCGGGGTGTTGCCGGACCTTTGTACATGTGATTCTTCCGGTATGCAGACGTCCTGGCATTTTGAGATATGCGCTGTGTGTTGATGCCGCCGCGGCTTGCCTTGCTTTATAGTCCGGAGACTCGCGCGTGCGGAGGCAGGCCTCGACGCTACGTCTTATTTAGAGTCCGTAGACTAGTGCGTGCGGAGGCAGGCCTCGACGCTACGCCTTATTTAGAGTCCGTAGACTAGTGCGTGCGGAGGCAGGCCTCGACGCTACGCCTTATTTAGAATCCGTAGACTGGTGCGTGCGGAGTTAGGCTCGACGCAACGTCTTCTTTATAGTCGTCCGGAGACTCGCGCGTGCGGAGGCAGGCATCGACGCTACGTCTTATTTAGAGTCCGTAGACTAGTGCGTGCGGAGGCAGGCCTCGACGCTACGCCTTATTTATAGTCCGCAGACTCTCGCGTGCGGAGCTAGGCTCGACGCTACGTCTTATTTGAAGTCCGCAGACTGGTGCGTGCGGAGCTAGGCTCGACGCTACGTCTTCTTTATAGTCCGCAGACTCTCGCGTGCGGAGCTAGGCTCGACGCTACGTCTTATTTCAAGTCCGCAGACTGGTGCGTGCGGAGCTAGGCTCGATGCTACGTCTTCTTTATAGTCCGCAGACTCTCGCGTGCGGAGCTAGGCTCGGCGCTACGTCTTATTTAAAGTCCGCAGACTGGTGCGTGCGGAGCTAGGCTCGACGCTACGTCTTCTTTATAGTCCGCAGACTCTCGCGTGCGGAGCTAGGCTCGACGCTACGTCTTATTTAAAGTCCGCAGACTGGTGTGTGCGGAGCTAGGCTCCACGCTACGTCTTCTTTATAGTCCGCAGACTCTCGCGTGCGGAGCTAGGCTCGACGCTACGTCTTATTTAAAGTCCGCAGACTGGTGCGTGCGGAGCTAGGCTCGACGCTACGTCTTATTTAAAGTCCGTGGACTAGTGCGTGCGGAGCTAGGCTCGACGCTACGTCTTCTTTATAGTCCGGAGACTTGTGCGCGCGAGGGCGTCCCCCCGGTGCATCTTTGGTTTATACTCAGTCCCGCCCCCCTGGCGACGGCGAGTGCACACGCGAACGTGCGTCTTTGGTTTATACTCAGTCCCGCCCCCCTGGCGACGGCGAGTGCACACGCGAACGTGCGTCTTTGATTTATACTCAGTCCCGCCCCCCTGGCGACGGCGAGTGCACACGCGAACGTGCGTCTTTGGTTTATACTCAGTCCCGCCCCCCTGGCGACGGCGAGTGCACACGCGAACGTGCGTCTTTGGTTTACGCTGCGGGGACGGGCACGTTGGCCAAGCCTGCGCGCGCCCTCACCGCGTGCTTGCGTGTGACGAAGAAAGATTAGCGGCAAACGACGATCTGCATTACATCCCCGTTTGCGCGGGTGGGCAACTACAAAGTGTGGATATACTGACCGTTTGCCCTTGGTGCGGCCGCAGCCTCTAGTCGCTAGACATCTGCAGGGCCCGCGCAGGCGCCTATGGGTGACCCCGCGGACCTCCGCGCTGTGACGCCGGCTCTAAGAGCGTCATTGGGCTTCGCGACGCGGGTGCCTGGTGCCTGGCTCGATGCGCCGGGCCATATCCTGGTCGCCTCGGACGGTGATGATGGTCCGGGGACCCGGGATCTTCATGCACAGATAGTCGTGATGTGGTACCGCGCCGAAGGAGTTGAGGATTGGGCGCCCTAGAATGGCGTTGTAGGGGTACGGAAGGTCGACCACGTCGAAGGTGACATCTTCGGTCCGCACATTGTCATCTCGGCCGAAGGAGACTTGAAGGCCGATTTGGCCCAGCGCCCGCAGGGGCTGTCCCCCGAAGCCCTGCAGTGGGATTCCCGAGGGCCCCAGGCGGCTTCGAGGGATCCTCATCTGGTCGAAGGCCGCCGCAAACAACACGTTCGCGGAGCTACCACCGTCCACCAAGGCGCGCCCCACGTCGCATCCCGCGATGGTGACCCGGATGACCAGGGGGTCCTGATGAGGGAAGTCCACACCTTGGGCATCATCGGGTGTGAATGTAACTTCGTGCTGCGCCCACTCCGGCGGTGCTTGCGCTGGGTATGCCGCCACGTGATGTAGTCTTCGCGCGTAGGCCTTCTGTTGCCGTGCCGAGGCGAATTCCAGTGCAGAGCCTCCGGATATGACGTTAATGACCCTGCGGTAGGTTGCGTCCGGGGCCTGCAACGACAGGAGGCCCTCCCGATGCTGCTGTACGTGAGCTTGGATCCGTAAGGCGCCTTCCTGGGGTTGCATCCCTTGCGCCTGTACCTGCATCCCTTGCGCCTGTACCTGCATGGGGGCCTCGTATGGGAATTGGACGTGGGCCACCGCAGGTGGGCGCGCCTCCGGGTTCCTGTCCCTAGCGACGCTGTCGCGGAGCGCCGCGATGGAGGTGCAGGCGCGGGTATCATGGTTGCCGCGGCCGTGGATTATGCACCACAGTCCCTGATGCTGGTCGTCGTAATCCCCACAACCCCTATCGTCGCGGCCCCTGCCACGGCCGCGGCCCCGGCCCCGGCGCCCCCGACCGCCTCGGCCCGCTGGAGCACCCTCGTCGGACCCGCCTTCGATGTCGAGGACGTACTGGTTTCGCCTCGACCTCTGCTGGCCGCGCTTGGGCTGATCGGACGACTCCTTATGCGGGTTGTCCCTACGGTCGGGCGCGTTCCGGGACGACTCCTGCTTACGTTTTCCCTTCGAAGAACCGCCCTTCGGCGGATCTTCGGCTTTTGCCGAGGCTTCGGCCTGGTTGGTGTCGGAGTCGTCACCTTGCCTGCGCCGCGCGTCTTCCTCCGCCCTGGCATATTCTTCCATCTTGTCGAAGAGCTTTGCCACTGTCTTGATTGGCTTTCGCGCGTTGTACTCGGCCATCGGGCCCGGACGAAGGCCCTGTATGGCTGCATTGACGATGGTGGTCTCGTTGACGTCTTTCACTTGACATCGAATTTTGGCGAAGCATTTGAAGTAGTCCCGGAGCTTCTCCGAAGGTTTTTGCTTCACGGCGAAGAGCTGGTCCGCGTCGACTCGGTCAACGTAGTTTCCTTGGAAGTTGTTGTAAAGGCGGACACGAAGCTGTTCCCACGCGTAGATGGAGCCCGGCTCTATGGTAAAGAACAAGAGAGCGCCACTCCTTGTAGCGCAAGGGGGAGTCCCTTCGCCTTCGTGGTGTCGTCGCCGCCCGCGGCTTCGATCGCGGTTTCGTACACGCGCACGAACTCACGGGGGTCCGTGTCGCCTTTGTACGAGTCGATGGCGCTCGGAAACTTGAAGTCTTCGGGCCATGCCGCCTGCTGCAGCCCCGCCGAAAGCGGGGACTCCGGATCCACGCGCCGCAGCGGCACGCGGCTGGATGTGGGGGTTTCGCGACTGTCCGCCCTTTCCGGCGTAGGCTCGGACGCGACCACTGGCGCGGCCTGCTGACTCCGAGCCTCTTGCATATCTCTGACGGCTCCGCGAAGGTCCCCTAGCTCCCGCTGGAATGCATTGAGAGCCGCCAACAGGGCACTTTCCATCGCCGGTGCAGGCGGGGTTGTCGGTACCCCCGACGGGCGGGTCGGCGCGGGGACGACCGCGTCGCGAGGTCCCGAGCTGCCGGTCGCTCCGTCGTGGCTACCCCGAACCGCCTGGTCCGCGCCGCCGGCGAGGGTTGCAGTGGGGGCGGCGAGGTCGGCTGTCGTTGCGTCGGCGGGGTCGGTTGTCGCCGCACCCGTGCCGACGTCTTCGACCGCGGGGCCCGTCCCCGCAACGCCGGTGGCGGGGTGGGTCGTCGCGGCGCGAACGTCAACGTCTCCGGCTATCGCGCCTGCATCGGCGCCCGCGTCCGCCGCTGCTGATGCCGAAGCCCTGGTACTCATACGACGCTCCGGCCCGGCCGCCTTCTTTCCCTTCGCCGCCGCTGAAGAAGCTTTTTTCGGTGCCATCCTTCTTCTTCGGTCTTCAGGCTTGTCCCCGTCCTCCCCACGGACGACGCCAACTGTTGTGGCTACAGACCAAACAGAGAGAGAGATGGTAGTGGAGAGTGATGAAGATAATGTGATTGCCTGGGTTCTCCCCACGGCTTACCCGTATATATACCTACACATTGAGGAGTGCTTTTACAGTTATACCCTTACATCTGGTTATCCCCTCTAGGGGCAGTTATGTCCTTACACATGGCCTATTCTGGGCCTTATAATCTCCTACCAGGCCTGCTGGCTTAGGTGGGGGCCATCCCTACGACAACTATTGTATTTCAGTCTATTTATAATCCAATGGTTCAAAAGTTCAAAAAATAGATATTCCCTAAATCTTTGTGTATGGTGACATTCACATCAATCAAGAAAATTCGCATAATCAGATTGATAGTTATCTTAATTTTATAATAAGAACTACAAGTTGGATCTTCACCAATTTTTATTAACTACAACGCTGACTAGCACTCAAAGTTGATTTTTATTAACTATCTTCATCCATCAATGAAAGTCTTAAAAGAAATTTGCAAAGAACAAATAGTACTATTTATAAAATGTTTTTTGTCTGATCTCTAGAGGGTAGGAAGGTTCTTAAACTTAATTCTGAAAGCATTGCTAGCACCAGCATTTTTGTCTCTGTCAATCTTTACCATCCCTACATCACCATTAGATCCCTTCATCAGAGATTGAGCTTCCTCATCATCATCGTCGGTAGCTTCACCTGAATAGGCATTGCACAGGAATAGTATGTTAGTTTTAGAGTTGTTCCTAAACAACCATTTACTTATGACATATAAAACAGACCTAAATTATGCATTTTCCAAGGCTACAAATCATTGAAGAGGCAAAATATTTACCTTTGTGAGCTTTGGGATGGTGCCCACATATTACATATCACAAGAAGCAAACAAATGCAAGAACATCCCAGAAGGCTGTTATGATCCAAACGCACCACCACCTCTCACTAATGGGGTTTGTCGCTTTAAAATAGACCTGCAAAATGAAGCCATGAGAACACAACAGGTTATTCATTCATAAGGTTCTAAAAACTGAAGATTCCTTGAAAAAAAATTAAGGTGAATTAAGCCAATTTAAATGATTATTGATCAGTATCTGCAAATAAAAAATTTGCAGAACATAATGTGAGTTTTGCATCTCCACATCTATGATAATTTTTGGCACACATGCAAAAAAAAGGGTGCTAATAATAGTAGCTCATATATTGGCATATGTTCAGCCAATCTATTAGCCCATGAGCAGTGCATGCACATTCATTGGATCAAAACTGCATGTTGTCTACCAATATATTTCATGCCTTTGGCGGTGCTTGTGATAAGCATAGATTCATTTTGAGAGAAAAGCTCACTCATGTAGATACGGTTGAAAAGAGGGTCCTCAACTAAAATTAGATTTCATCAAAACCAACAAGAGAAGCAAAATCACTATTATCACCAATGAGACATGCTGACTTACCGACAATACTTTTCATAATCTTAATTTAGCGAAACCATTCTTTTTAGTACAAATTTTAATCCAGTGTCACACAAAACTAACGCCTTATCATACCTACTATTGCAGGCAATTAGACTTCTCTAATGTACAATTGTTTAGAAGCTTACAATTGATGTTCAGACTTCAGACATGGAATCCAAGGAAGTGCTGTGAAAGTGGTTTATCAAAATTTTCCGTAGAAGGTGTTGTATCAAGAGGGATGTGACATTGGATCGCAAAAAAAAAAGACATGTTAGCAGCTATATTTCCTAAAATAGGCAGATGCATTTCGTTGGGCAAATATTTAAAAGAATTACACAGAACAATCTGTATTTTAAAAATGATGAAAACATTCAAACCAAATATGTGCTTGCACATGAACCAAACAAGAGCATATTTCCATTTATCAATTCTTTTCTGTATTCTGAAGGCACACTTTTGGAAACTTATGATGATAATGGGGAACCTGGATGTTAATAAAGCTTATAGAAACTTAATGGACCAAGAGGCAGTAGATTGTTCTGATATAGTTAGAAGACATGCTGCACAATGTTTTCATATAGGCACAATGTTCACTATGGACATATATATTGAAATTTACACACCTCATAACTAATCTAGGCAACTAAAACTATCACAGAAACCGCCAACGCATTTGTAAACTTTCTGTATATATCCAACTTCACAGAGCTCCTTGCTTAATGAATGAGAAAAGCAGCAAATTTAAGTAACAACACAAATATTAAACTCTTTTTTCTTCAGGATTCAACAGGCTTGCTAATAAAATTCTAACCACTCAAAAGCCTATCCTACTTGCCCTCTTTCTGAGCACACAGAACACCCATGTACTTTGTGATTAACATCATAATAGGGGTTTCTTTTCGTCTTTTGCCTTCTTATCTGTTTGTGAGTTAATTCAAAGCACAAAATACACATAAAATTCCAACAACATAGAATAGCCACATCCACAATAAGTGAGCAACTGATGAGGGCGCTCGTAACACAGAAGAACTGCAAGAACAAGGCTGAGTGCAATGAAGCATGGAGTTACACGATGAAGTTGGGGGTGGTGCAATTGATGACATTGTCCTACTCCTTGTCCATCTCTACGAACGGGCAGTTCTCACAATCGTTCTCCCTGAACTGCACAGCCCAAACAACAATTAGACACAAGAGAATGGAAATCACACAAATTTCTCATGGAAGAATCCTAATAAGTGGTAGGCTGGGCATAAATCGAGCATATCCACGACTTCCGCTTCGTGTAGGAATGCCACATATGGACAAATCAATAAACCAACAAAGAAAAAGGCGAAGAAATGAGATGGCATCGGACTCTCTCCCCTCCCGCGATTGGTGGGGTGAGCGCACGTGTACCTCGTGTTGGAGCCGACGCTGCTGCCGGCGGTGGAGGCTGGCCACCTCTTGCACCATTAGGAGGATGGACTCATCCCACCAAGCCAGCGCCGTCGCTGCCCGGAACTGGGGGCTGAGCATGCTGCCACCGTCCTTGGCCGCCGCCACCGCCTGCTGAGGGCACAACAGCGACTACGAGGGAGATCCTCGATGTGGCAGGAGGGCGCAACGGCGAGTGCATGAGTGCCACAGCTAGGGCACGACATTACCGCCGCTCCTCCCTCCTCACCGCACATCTACGCTGCCATCCTTGTCCACACTCCTATCCCAGCCATCGCCGCCCTCCTCCCCTCGCATACTCGCCGCCGCTCCTCCCTGCTCCCCTCGCATCCGCACTACTTCTCGTCGTCCTCATCCTCTCCATTTCCCTCCCGACGCTCCTCCCTCCTCCCCTTGCATGCTCGAATCTGGTAGTTGTTTTCTTGGAACTCCCTCCTAAAACCGCTATGAATGGCGCACCCCCACTCCCACGCGCCCCTCCCCCCCGATTCGCCTCCACTACATCACAATCGTAGTGCGAGGAAGAGGGGAGGGGATGCCAACTTGGGGTGAGGGCTCAGGCTCGAGCGGGCGGGAGGAGGCGAGGGTGATGGGGCGGCGTCCACGGTGGGTTGGATTGGAGATCCCAGCGACGGCAGAGATAAGGGTGGTGGAGGAGGAGCCAGAGTAGGTAGGGGAGCAGGAGAGGAGGGAGCTCGTGAGGGGAGGCATCGCTTTGGAGTAGAGTGGGAGGAGGGATGGTGGGGGAGATAGCAAGTGGTGCGTGGGGGACAAGAGTTGTGCGACGAAGAGGGTAGGTGGGCGCGTTGGTGAGTGGAGGGCGCAGTGTTGCGGCAAAGCCATGGCGTGCGAGGAAGAGGAACGAGAGTGAAAATAGCAAAGGGAGGGCGACGATCGTGGGAAGGATGGCGAAGCATTTGGGAGAAGAGGGATATGTGTTGGCTTGAGGTGGTGAGGATGGGGATTCGGGGAGGAGAGCGACGGTTCAATAGGGTAATAGGTCTATTTGTTGGCGCTGCACTTTCTACACGAAAGAGAAGAGGGGAGAACACATTGACGACCACAAACTCATGTTTTTGAGTGTGTGTATATATATATAATGGGGCACTATGGTGTCTGGTCACCAAACCTCCCTGCCTTTAGATTGCTTTTAGATGCGTACAAGTGCAATAGAATATAATATATCAGGCAAACCCATAAACATTCATTAATTTGAAAAAGGCATGGATTTAGAAAGGAAGTCATTGATTTACAGAAAGTCTTAATCATAGATAGAAAGTCTCAATCATGGAACCTGGGCACCATAGTACCCAGAGGTGCAAATGGAGTGGATATTTCCCGACCGTCCGTCCGTTTTAATTCGGATACAATTCAGAGCAAATTTTTGGATATCCGAAGGTTTTGTCAGATATGGAAACGGAGTCGGATATTTTTTTTATCGAATATGGAAACGGATTCGAAAAAAGCATTATCCGATGGATACGGAACTATCCGGATATTTTTTCGGATAGTTACCGGATACGGAAACGGGGTCAGATACCTGGCCTCTCCGGATACCGGATACTGAATACGAAGGCCTTGTGGAATCATTTGCTAAATGTAATGAAGTTAAATGAATTAGTGATGTACTTGATTACTTGGCTATGGGCAATTCGTACTTTTGAACTATGTGATATATAGCTAGTTAGCTACTACTTGTTTAACTAGTCTCTATCATTTACTTGCTACTTTGCTAGTTAAAATTTATTAGTTGCTTAACTTGCCTTGTCATCATGTGAAATTTGCTTTTGCGCATTATCCGATTAAATATTCGTGACCGAAACTAATCGTATTCGGAGCAGCATGTATTCACTCCGTATTCATGACCGAGAATATCCGCATTCGTATTCGTATCAGGCACTATCCGTGTCCGACTCCGACTCCAACAAAAAATATGGAAAAGGATACAAGATGAGCAATATCCGTCCATATCCACTTCGTTTGCACCCCTAATAGTACCCCTGTTATATATATAGGAAAAATATCTTTTACTCCCGGGTGTAATTACACCCACCTCTAATATACCACCTAAACAAATTTAAAATACTCCTTTATCACTTTAGGTATACTCGTATACTAGTTATAAGATACTCCAATATGAACCACACAAAAAAATTGCGAGGAAGTCCATAGTTTTTAGCGTATTTTGTAAATACCTTTATATATGCACATAAAAGGAAGTATGTCAAAAAAAATGTACATACCACCTCTGAAAAATTGTTCATACCACCTAGATGATCTTAAATACTCATATACTACACGTACATACCCTCCGTTACACAAGATACTCTCTACGTTGTGAGATACGATTTAGGGTGTAATTACACTCGGGAGTAGAATATATATATATATATATATATATATATATATATATATATATATATATATATATATATATATATATATATATATATATATATATATATATATATATATATATATATAAAGAAAGAGTTTACACCGTTCTGTCCAACATAAAGGAATATGCACATTCAGAAGCTAGCATTGTGCGCAGTTTATAATTACTTGAATAAGAACATTATATAGCAAAATAAGATAATCCAATGTAAAACCTGGCCGCTCAACATTGAACTGTGGTTCATTAAAAAAACATAAAAGTCTATAATCAGGTATACCAATTCATTCACTATAACACAGGATGAGGTAGTTACTCAGCATCATATGGCATTCTCCAGCAACTGCTAAGTAGTTAATTTTTTGTCTCATAAATACGCAGCTGTGCTGTAGATGCAGTGCTGCTTGAGCCTGTATTTAGATGCTAGTCCATTAGTAGGAATTTTGCAGGGAAATGGGACCTTGAGCTAGTTAGGCATGTTTGTGTTTGATGTGATGCTACTTTGGAGTTAAGAGTTTGTCACTCTTATGTTGTCCTGGACACTGGTAGTATTTCATTATGCATGCCAAAATCATAAACATATGATGCAAAAATAAATACAATTTGACTTGAAAAGCTTGATGTTATGGAATGATAGAGCCATCTCAAGCACTTGTTGTTGCATGTAAATATAAAGTAGCTATGAGTTCTATCAAGAATGATAATTTTATTTGCTGTAAGACAACTAGAATCGGTTGGTGCTAATTCTGTAGTTGCAAAACATGCATGAGAATGTACGCCTCTTTTGTGTAGTCTGGACAGGAAATGCGAAATTTGGTAAAGATCATAATACTCTTATTTAAAATGCATCTTCAGGGCTACATTTCACTTGGTGGTGGTTTATTTGTTAGCTGAAGCATGGCAGTCTGATGCAGTTTCGTATGACATATAACTTTGTACACATTTTGGTCAGATACTAACAGAACCATGAAAATTGGATATATGTGTAAATCATTGTTGAATTGAAGGTAGTTCAATGTATTTAACTCAGTTGCCCCAGTATTTCTGATGGCTGTTTACGCTGAATGATCATGTGTTCTCTCATACCAACAATTGTTACGCAGCTGTAATACTTATGATATGGCTGACAAAATTCTTGCCTTTCTGCAGTGACTCGACCACGGCCAGCACTCTGGTGGCCTAAGAGGGCTCAGCATCTGGTGTGCTCATAGCTGCTTAAAGATGGACTTGTTCTAGAAATTAATGTATCTAATGCTTTATGAGTTTGGAGCCAACTAGAAGCTGCGGATTTTCTATATTTACCTGGAGAATGCCATAAAACCTTTTTGGTTTCACAGTTTTGCGGATTTGTTCTAGGTATTTTTGACACTAGACTCTCAGTTTGAACAAATTGCATATGTTTTGTCACTTATGACAACAACTGAATGTCAAACTTCCTTCAGAAAGCTAAGTAGTTAATTTAAAAACTGATGACTAAAATTCCAATAACCAGGATAGAAGCAGACGAATTTTACAACAAAGGAGGTTTGCTGACTAGTGACAAAAGAACGTCATAGCAGAACAATCACACTGAACGAATACAGAAGACAAAGGCGGCACCAGTTAAATATCTCACTCCAATTGCTAAATTGCATCATCTAAAATTGAGAAAAGGAAAAGAAAATTTACCTTGTGCTGACCAGCCGATTCAGCGAAGCTTTACCGCCAATTTTGTGTGGCCTAGAAGACTGATTTCATTCGAGAGGACTGGCCTCTTGGCTTCAGTTCAGTGGGGCTGAAATATCTCCCTGAATCCTTAGAATTTAATCTTACCGTCATATGCCTTAACAACATCTGGCACATTGTTAGCATACCTCAATACATACTTGCAGGAGAAAGCCCTGGAACTGCCGAGCAATGCTGGAAGCAGCTTGATATCTCGCTCAATATTCCCCTCCCTCATCAGCACGCTCAGCACGGCGCACCTTGGTAGGATGGCCTTCTCCATGCTGTACGCCAGAACCACCGGGTGCCTCATTACATCAGTTGATCCAAGCTTCATCCAGGAAGAACCGGAGCTTCTTCTTGATGCTCTCATTGGCGAAAAGTAGTATCGTGGGCTGCGTCTTGAAGGCCCTGAGCACCTCACCCTCGGTCAACCCGAAGCTCCGGTACACCGCCACCTTCCGCAGCCATGTCTCCCTCTTGACGCTGCACATCACGCGGAAGCAGTAGAGGAAGCGCGTGCCCGTGGCGCTGCACATACCGAGCGCATTGAGGTCCTCAAAGATTTTGATGCCGATGATGCCGCGGAGGAACCGGATGCAGGGGACGATGTGCTTGTCCAGGCTGCGCGCGAGGAGGAGGGGCGCGAAGGCGAGCTTGCGGGGCTCGAAGCCCAGGGACGCGAAGAAGTCGAGCTTGGGACGAATGATCTGGTCGGGATCGATGGCGAGGAGCAGCGCGGCACTGCGGGCCACCCGGGCCATGCCTGCGTCGGAGAAGCCGTAGCGGCAGAGGAGGGCGCAGACGGCGTCGGCCTTGGCGGTGGATCGGATGCGACGGCAGCAGGCGGTCGCCGCGGCGGAGAAGAACAACGCGTCGCCGACTCGCTGGAGTGCAGGTGTCACATCCCGCGAGATGTGGGAAGACCGGAGGAAGAAGCACGCGGTGGTGGCAGTCGCGAGCAAAGGAGGCGGAGACGATCGCAAGGGAGAGAGACGGAGGCGGAGGCGGTCGCAATAGAGCAATCAGCGAGCATCATCGCGAGGCCGAGATGGGGGCGCGGTCACGAGTGGAGGCGGCGCGACGGGGACGCTTTCCAAACGTTGGGAGTCGAGGATTTTTCCCCCGTCGAAAAGGCGTGATCAGGCCGGAAAATCCGTCTCCCGACAACATCCAGATAGACCTTCTCGCTGGCCCGGGGAAAGTTGAATTTTTTTTACGGATAATCCGTTTTTTATTCGGAAATACATAAATATACCCGCGACAAAATTTTTTACAAAAATAATCTTCAGTCGCCACCCCATTGGGCGACTGCTATTTTTCGCCCAACCGGGAGGCGACATTTAGGGAATCTGTGTATCGTTGGGCGACTACTGCAATCGCTGTACGGTTGAGCGACTTTGATTGCAGTCGCCCAACCGTTGGGCGACTTCAATTGCAGTCGCCCAGTGGATGGGCGACTTTACTCAGTCCCCGTGAATTTTTAGAGTTTTATCAATTTTGTAGTTTTAAACTGGAAAAAAATATGGTATAGTTGTAATAAAAGTTTATGTTTATTGTATGTTGTAGGTGCATTTAAAATTTTGAGAAATTTTTTGTAAGTACAATTGACTGTAGAACGTTTGATATATACATTGATATGTTTTAAGGGTTTGCAATCCGCGTGATTTTTGTATGTTTTGTCAATTTTTTAGTTATAAACTGCGTAAAAATCAGATAAAGTTGTAATAGAAGTTTATGTTCAATGTAAGTTGTAGATGCAAAAAAAAATTTGGTCAATTTTTTTTAGGCACGATTGACCGAAGAACGGTCGATACATAAAGTGATAAGTGATGTGACCAGTGGCATGTGTGGAACTCTGTACTTGTAATGTTCAGAACTCCACCGCTAGTCGTAACATGCCTTAGGGAATATTACATTTTGTCTACTGGGTGTAGCGTGGTTGTTTGCCCTTTTTGTCGCGCCCTGAAGATGGCTCCGCTGCATCTTTCTTCCTGTCAGTCTTGGTCTTGAGAGCTGCCTCACGAGCTTGAAGCTCTTCCTCCTGACGCTTGATGGCTGCTTCACGCAGACTTAACTTCTCCCGCCTCCTTTGCAGGTCATCCTCCTTGCCCTTAAGACGGATTTGGTCCACCCTCACGCGACGCTCTTGCTCATGCCGCATTTGTCGTTCCACCTCGCGAGCCTGATCCATCTTGACAAGGTATTGTCCTTTGTTTTCCACCTCGCGAGGGTTCCGTGGCCATGCCGGCGGCACCCGATCCACCCATTCGATGAACTTGCAAGCCTATGTGTGTCGTGGTAGATGTCATGGATAAAGTTGAAGAACGATAACGAGAAACAAAGGATTTAGTTGTCGTCGTTACCACGAAGTCGTCATCCATGTCTGGACATTTGAAGTACCTACGGCCGTAGTTGGCTCGTGGTAGTGGATCCGTCCAGACGCACAACATCGTCCTAAAACCGCAATGGCACTTCGGACGCTCATGCCACTCCGGCACTCCAAAAGGGTCGGACCTCCAGGAAGACATTGTTGTGTAGTAGTATTGTGATGGCTTGAGGAGGAGGTTGTGTTGTGGTATGTAATACATGGGATGCCTTTATGTAGGCAGGTGAACTGGTGAGTGGGTATAGTCCATGGAGAGTACATATGAATCTTTTTGCTTTTTCAGGCTTTTCAGAGGCCAGTCTATGTAGGCTTTTCAGAGGCCAGTCTATGTAGGCTTTTCAGAGCCCAGTCTATGTAGGCTTTTCAGAGGCCAGTGTATGTAGGCTTTTCAGAGGCCAGTCTATGTAGGCTTTTCAGAGGCCAGTCTATGTAGGCTTTTCAGAGGCCAGTCTATGTAGGCTTTTCAGAGGCCAGTGTAGCAATAAATGTCTCTATGTAGGCTTTTCAGAGGCCAGTGTAGCATTAAATGTCCCTCCGTGTTGCTATAAGTAGCACGGTTGGGGTCCCATGACATTGTAAATCGAACAAAGAAGAACCATCTCTTTCGTGGTGAAACATACCATGTCGGAAGCCGAGGGGCCAGTGGGATTTGGGTCACCGAAGGACGACATTCCCTTAGAAAGGAGGGATATGTTCGGTCCACAGTACCGATTGATATCAAGTCGGCGTGCTCAACCAGCGTGGCCGAAATGCAGACACAATGAGTACGCGGTCGTCCAGATCTTAGATTCCCCGAACGATGGCGGGCGACGTTTCTTCCGATGCTCACGCTACGGGGTACAAAATAGTAATATTACATTCTTATATTGCTTATGGACCCGCGAAGTTTACCGTCCTTTTTTTTTGCAGATTGCAAAATGCGACTTCTCCCGCTGGATCGACCCTCCTCATGAACGATATGTTGATCGTTATGTGGGTACATTATGGGATCGAATATGGGACTTGGAGAACCGAATGGAGAGTCTGACTGAGGAGAACAACGACCTCCGCGAACAGATGCAACGCGAGAGGGGCAACGAGGAGGTCGTGAATATAGGAAGCTCTTACGATCCCACATGTTGCTGCGCGAACCCGAGCTGCATATGTGCATGCCACTCCCACGACGGCCAGCCACGTCCGAGGCGGCCCCCTCAGCAATTCTCCATGTGGGTGCCACGAGGCTCGTTTGGCGTGTAGGTAACGAGGGTTATGGTTGTGTCGTATTTTATTTCATGTAGTTGTTGATGTGTTGATGCTGTGGCGGTAGGACTGTTGTGTTTAGTAAAATTGTTGGGTGTAGTACTTTCCATAGATCCTGCAAGTGCAATGTATGTGTTGTTTCGTGTTGTAAGTGCGTGACTGGGCAAAGCTGGCATCTTTTGTCATCTCGCAATAAATTACTCTATGTAGGCACTTTAGAGCCTGTAGTTTCGTAATAAAAGTGGATTCGTAGCCACCAATAAATTGCAATACTTAAAAGAGAAACATTACGTTCAACGAAATAAGTGCATTACAGAAAAGGGATGTAACATACAAGGTTTACAACTGGTACATGAATTTTAGCATGCATTACAACACCAACTACTGATCCGGAAATGCATTGCATCGTCTAGCTGTGTGCCCCTCCTGACCGCATCGCCCACAACGTGCACCAGATGTTCCAGCTTGTGATACGTCCATGTCATTTCTAATACGTCGGCTCTGTCGCCGACCCTTCCCACCCTTCAGCATGTTAATATCCGGAACCCAGGTCCTCGCTGAAATGTCCAAAGTGGCGAAGTTTCCCACTGCCCTGAACCCCCGGAGCTCCCCACACCAAGCTTGCAGTATTCTCTCCTTGAAAAAGTACTCGGACATGAAGTTAGAAGGATCCATGCGCACGGTCCCGCATGCAGCGAGGACATGAGAGCATGGCCTGTGTAACAACTTAAGCTTGTTGCATGTGCAGCTAGGTTCGTTTGCATGATCTCCAAGGCATACATCGTGAGTAACAAGTGAACGAGATGTCCCAAATCCGGCTCTATCACGGAGTACCACCTCGAAACGATGCTCCCTGTTGCCCATGACATGCACTGTGTGCAATTGACCCTTCTGTGCCTTTGCCTCCATGTACGCAGTAATTTTTGACGAATACTGGGCTCCGGGATTGGCCGCATGAAGCGCGGCACTCGCGTGCCTCTCCCTGAAGTAGCGGATTGTGCTGTGAAGAACACCTTCCACGATGGCGACAAGGGGCTGAGAACGGAGACCCCTGAGAACCCAATTGTACACCTCGGCAAGGTTAGTTGTCATTATTCCGTACCTTGCGCCATCCGTGTCGTGCAACAGCGACCACTTCTCCAATTGTTCCCCCTCGATCCACTGCGAGAAGCACTTGATGTTTCGCGCGCTCCTCCTTCTTGAACCACTTGGGTTAGACTCATCGATTGCTGGCAAGCATTGCGGTTGTGCCTCCCCAGGAGTGACCGACCGCTTGCTCCTCTCGTCGACGTTCTTCCTGGTGTGCTCATCCAACAACCCCCATAAAGCATCAAATTTTCTCTGCTGGTTCTGCCTAGCCAGCCTCTTGAATAGCTTCATCAAAGATTGTTTCGGGAATTGCTTGAAAAAGTTTGCCCCTAAGTGACGACTGCACCACCGGTTTCTCATGTCCGGCCAAAAAGAGGTCTCCTCAGGGTCTTCCTGAAGTTTTCGTATCGCCTTTATAATACCGGCGTGGCGATCATGGATTATGCACACACCAGGTCTGGTGCCTACAACTCCACCCCTCACATGTCTCAGAAACCACAGCCAGCTCTCATAATTCTCACTCTCCACAAATGCAATGGCCAGCGGCAATATTTGATTGTTACCGTCAACGCCTATGGCCGTCAGGAGCTGCCCTTTGTATTTGCCTGTCAAGAAGGTCCCATCTATTGAGATAACTGGCAGCATGTGTCTGAATGCTTCAATGCTAGCACCAAATGCAAAGAATGCTCTCTGCAACACTGCAAATCCCGGTGGACTTATGGACGGCTTGTCGTGCACCGTGATGTACGTGCCGGGGTTCCTTTGCTGCAACACCTTAAGCATACGAGGAAGGTTGTCGTACGCCGCTTCGAAAGTGTCAAAACGTTTTTCCAACGCCTTTTGCTTCGCACGCCACGCCTTCGCGTAGCTAATCTTATACTTGAATTTATTCTCAATAGCTAGCATAATATGTGTGGCCGCAACATCTTTCTTCTCCACTATCTCCCCATACATCAAATTGGCGATAAATCCGGACGTCAGGTTACGATGCCTCGCCAAGACTGTGTTTACAATGCAGGAGTGCGGCTCCACCTTGGACACAATCCAATGAGTCTCATACTTGGGTCTACGTGCGTGCACCCTAAAAGGACAACCAGTCTGCTCGCACTTCACAGTGTACTGCTCCTGGCTTGATTTGACGACGCGAAATGTCCGTTGCATTGAAAGGGCCCAAAGTTTGATGGCATCCTGCAGCGCTTCCTTGTCAGCAAACATAGCATGCACCCGAACCTCTGTTTGATGATACTCCCATGGCGATTCATGCTCATCATGTGCGGAAACACCCTCCGCATTATACTGGTTCCATTCTTCGGGGATAGGAACTTCTTCATCATCGGAACTGTCCTCCTCGTCGTCCTCTACAGCTTGCTCTTCATCCCATGCCCTCTGGTCATCAGATTCCATCTGATGCACGATATACTCATTATGCTCTCCTTCATCAGCTTGCCCAGTTCCCTCTCTATAGCTTGACAGCTGTAACTCTCCTCCATGTACCGCATCGGCTTGCCCAGTTCCCTCTGTATAGCTTGACGGCCTTAACTCTCCTCCGTGTACCGCATCGCCTTCATCACGAGCAACTTCATCAGCTCCACCGACGTGCGGCCCGCCCGAGGTGCTAGCACCCCCCGAAGCATAGGCGGACGCACGAGCTTGCGCAGCTGCTTGTAGTGAGCACGGTTGCACAAGCAGGACACACTCGTATCCACGGCGCCGGCACCCTTGCACAAAGCCCTTCCACGAACCAGAGCGCACCAATGTCTTCAACTCCCATCTGATGTCAGTGGAAGACCGGCTCCAAAGCCCTTGCACAACGACGCTGCACACCTCGGGGTCCAATGAAAAACTCTGGGTCAGCCAATGCTGCACATCTGTCATTTGAGCATTCTCGTCATCCGGAAGTACGAGAGTGACTTGCGGAAAATCGCTCAAATCCACACCAGTCGGACCATCACGAATGATTCCAACACCATAATACACTCTCAATGTAGTACTGGCCATTAATGATGTATGCCTACATGTATGATTGAAATTTACGACATGTCAAATAACATGAGAGTTGAAGACTGTAAATACAACATAATTAAAAAAAATACCTGGATCCAAATCGATTGAATAGCTTCGACTTCTCTTCTCTCCTCACCTCCTTTTCTTCCCCTCCTCCCTCTCTTCTCCTCTTCTTTTCTTCCTCTTCCTCCTCTCTTCTCTCTGGGCAGAATGAATGAGTAGAATGGCAGAACGAGGGGAATGTGCTCGGGGTTAGTGGGCGGCATAATTGCAGTCGCCCTACGGTTGGGCGACTGCAATTGAAGTCGCTCAACGGTTGGGCGACTTCAATCGAAGTCGCTCAACCGTACAGCGATTGCAGTAGTCGCCCAACGGTACACAGATTCCCTAAATGTCGCCTCCCGGTTGGGCGAAAGGTAGCAGTCGCCCAATGGGGTGGCGACTGGAGATTATTTTTGTAAAAAATTTTGTCGCGGGTATATTTATGTATTTTCGAATAAAAAACGGATTATCCGTACAAAAAATTCGGGAAAGTTTCCCCATAGGTTTCCATCCTTTGAACTGGCGGGGATCCCGGCCGAGATTAACAGCGCGTTTGGTTGCCTGCATTTAGGCTCAGCATGGCCCACGGGATACAGCGGAAGGCGTTTGATTACCGTGGCTCAGCATATGGCTCAGCTCGTGTGGTGCAGTGGGAGACGTTGAGCCAGGCTCTAGAGAAACGAAAATGAAGATCGTTTCTATTCGGCCAGGCTCGCGCGGGCATGCATGGCATCTTGGCGCAGGCAACCAAACGCGCCATAAGGCTCTATTCTGTTTAGCTTTTAAAAACTATTTTTTAGTTTTTTACAGTAACTAGTTTTTAAACGAAGTATCTGTTTAAGATAGGGTCTACTAGTTAATTGTAGTACATACTGTACTGACTTCATTTATATCGGCAAAAACCGCACGTGAGTTTCTGTTACTCTGTAATCTCTCGTACAAACAGTCCAAAGCCACAAACCGCAGCAAAAAAGAACAGACCGTAAGATTCCCATATAAGCGCTAAAGAGAATACAAGGGAAAATAACCCCTACCCCATAACATTTTCTTCCTAAATAGAAGGGATTTTTATGGGAGAGTCTCACTTGGGCCCCTCCCCCTCAGCCGTTGGATCCAAACCATCATCTTGATCCAACAATGATGATCTTAATCCAACGGTGGAAGAGGGGGCCTCATGTGAGACTCCACCCAATAACATTTTCTTCCCTTATGAATGAAAGGCCCTATACCCCTCGTCTACTAATACACACGCTAGCATGCTGCGTGCTGCACCAATTGAATTGAGGATTGGCTTCGTTTTTCAGCATAGCCCACACAGATGACAAAATTGCTCAACATGGAGATAATGGGTGTGTTTTTTTAGCTGCGGCTGATGGCTTTTAGCCATAACGCAAACACTTATGCGAACTAACCGAATGTCGATAAACCATTTCAAAAAGTTTGTCTCGATAAACACTTCAAAACGGCGACGGAGAAGTTATCCCGTTTCTTTGTTCGGAAGAAGCTATAAACCAAACTATAAGCTCAAAAGAACAGGTCAATCGTGAGAAACTTTTGAATATATATATATATATATATGTGTGTGTGTGTGTGCCTAGGCACCATGGTGCCTTATGTAATTTTCCTATATATATATATATATATATATATATATATATATATATATATAAATAACGAGTGCTCCTTGGTGCCTAGACACCATAGTCTAAAATAGGTATGTATCGTGTGTGAAAAATTTTAAAATTTCTTGGATGTCATGTTTAACTAGTATATATATATTATAAATAACAGGGGCACTATAGTGCCCAGGCTTCATGATTGAGACTTTCCATCCATGATTAAGACTTTCTATCTATGATTGATTCAGCATGTTAAATCAATAATTTCCTTTCCAAATTGATGCCTTTTTGAATTAATGAATGTTAACGGGTTTGCCTGATATATTATATATCATTACACTTACACGCATCTAAAAGCAATTCAAAGGTAGAGAAGCTTGGTGTCCAGACACCATGGTGCCCCTATTTTAGTGTCATATATATGGGGCGTATGCTGTGCACTCACACGAGCGGTGCACTCACGCCATTCGGGCCGTCTGGACGCCAACCAACGCTCCAAATTGAGATGGGCAGCCACCCCAACGATGCGCCGTCTGATCAGGAACGAACGGTCCAGATACATGCCCAGGCGATGCCCCACCATTTTGCAAAAAGCCCCTCTTGCACCCGATGCCCACGCCCTCTCCTCCGAAATCATCTCGTTCCCCACTCAGCTCTTGCCTCCTCCATTCCGCAATCCCTAAGCATAGAATCCACCGGCCTGTGCGCCGGCACTGGCGAGGAGGGACTGGCCCTGCGATGGCGTCGGCCACAGCGGCACCTCGAAATCAACCCCCCTACGTGCACCATCGTCTCCCTCCTCAACCAAGTCCCTCGCACGCCTCCCAAATCCATTCCCCACTCGAGCTCGCCGGCGCCTGTGGCCAAAGACGGAGAGGACGGAGGCGCCTGCCTGGCGGAGCTCCTCGTGGGGCACCCGAGCTTACGACAAGCCGATGGCGCCCCGCATCATGTGCCATGACCACAGCGTTATGGTCAAAGTGCTATAGTCATGGTGCCATGGTCGTGGTGCCGTGGTCGTGGCACCGTGGTCAAAGTATCGAGTTGAGGCGTCATGGTCAGAAGGCCTCGGGTGAGAGGATGTCGTCAAAGTGGCGCTCCCTCCTCGCTGGCGCCATCAGAGACACCACCAACTTCTAGTGTTAGGGATTGGGGGGAGGGCCGCGGAGAGGACGCCATCGAAGGGCACAGGAGAGAGGACTTAGATGATGCCGTCGAAGGGGCGCATGGGCCAGCGCCGCCGCTACCAAATCGCCGTCGCCATCGTCACCTGAAGTTGAATCAGTGAAGAGTTTAGGGTTTGCATATGGGAATCTGGCGCAGAAGGGTTTTTTTGCAAAATGTCAAGGCATCATGCATCTAGGTCGTTCGTTCCCGATCAAACGGCGTGTCGCTGGGTGGCCGCCTGCCTCAATCTGGAGCATTTGTTGGTGCCGGGATGGCCTGGATGGCATGAGTGCACAGGAGATGTAAGTGCACTGCATACGTACGTGTGTGTATAGGAAAATAGTTCTATACTCCTGGGAGTGCATACTCCCACGTCTCATATATCATTTTAATGGTGTTAGTATATCTCTTTATCTATAACAATGATTATAAGATACTCTAAGTGAGTTTCATGAAATTTTTTTTTATCAAAATCCACTTTTTAGAGCATAATTTATGTATATACTCCTTTTATTATAAAAATGGTATATAGCAAAAATAAAGGGTTACATTAGAGTATCTTAGAATTAGTATTTAAGTATACCGAAAGTGATAAAGAGGTATAAAATATTCACTTAAGTGGCATATTGAAAGTGGAAGTATGCACTCCTAGGAGTATGGAAAGGCTATATGTACTTCTATGACGTTGAAATAAAGAATCATGGTGGTCTAGGCACCAAATCTCTCTGACTTTGGATTGCTTTTAGATGTGTGCAAGTGTAATGATATATAATATATCAGGCAAACCCATTAACATTCATTAATTTAAAAAGGCATCAATTTGAAAAGGAAATTATTGATATATACCATGGTTTCAAATGCATCAATTCCATCTAAATTCGGGTATATTTTTTTTTGTAAATAACAGTTTTAGGATATATACTCATCTATAACAATATAAGTTTGAAAAAATATACTCAAATGCAAAGTTTTGAATGAATTTAGATCACATACTTTGCTGATTTATATATATAATCAACATATACATACAATCAAACTATCATTAAAAAATGCAGCTACAATTCGAAATTTAGTTAAAATTTGTTTGAACTAGTTAAACTTGATATTCAAGAAATTTAAAAAAATTTCACACACGATACATACCAATTTTAGACTATGATACCTGGGTACTAACGAGCATTTGTTATTTTTACTCTTATATATATATATATATATATATATATATATATATATATATATATATATATATATATATATATATATATATATATATATATATATATATATATATATATATATATATATAGTGTGTGTGCGCGCGCGCATTGAGACATTAGAAATTGTGCCCCTAAATCTCGGAGACTCGGATATACATGGCACTTCCAATTCTTTTGACATGGTCGTTGGTCAGATTACACATGGAGAGGATAATGTTCGGCGAGAGGTAATCTAGTCCATCCAAACATCTGTAAAATACTGTAGACATGAAAATTAAGCTTTTCTGATCAACTGGTCTCCATGAATTTCACAATTTTAATTACGACATTATTTGTACGGGATCGATCCTATATAACTGTGGCTGATCGATGTAAATCTGGTTTGATACGTCGCTTTGCTCGACCAACCGAAAGTTCCTTCTCTGCACATTGATGTCTTCGTGCCTCACAGAGCGCGTATGCGAGGAAACGAGAATCCAAGAGAATCAAGGTGTAGAGTACACCTTGCAACACGTTACAAGTATACTAGTACTGCTGTTTCTCCATTGCTATTTTCAACTGGATCCTACGTCAGCGCAAATTGCAAATCCGTGATCCCTCTAGCCTACTATCACGCTCTCCACATGGGAAAAGCATCTCGAAAGCATCGATCGATCATAGAAAAGTACACCTCCTAGCACGCATATTCACACGAGCCACATGCTCACATAGCCATAATTTAACAGCCTAGTACGCTAGGACGAGCGTGCTCATTGCTCCTTTTCTCTTCAGCTCCCCCTTGCTAATGTTACTTCAGAGATACACCTCAACGAAACAATACTACTCCAGTCTGCTTCAAACAGCTGCATGCGTTGCTGCTCCAGACAACACAGAGGTGGGGGGGGGGGGGGGGGGGGGGAAGCTGACAAAGCTCGCACTAATCCTGTTTGCAAGAGCAACTTCCTTATCTCATGTACATGTGCAGATGTGCTTCCCAGTCCCAGCTCACAAAAAGAACTACTAAACGAAAGTAGTGATGGAAAAAAAATGGAAGAAACGCACGACAGATCGGACGCACAAGGCCAGAGAAAAGGAACTTCTCATAGAGGCTTCTCCGGCGTGGCGGGAACTTCCTTCTCCGGCAGCGCGTCGAGGCCGGAGCCGGACAGCAGGCAGGCGAGCGCGCGCATGACGCCGACCTGCGCCCGCAGCGCGGCGATGTAGTCGGCCGTCTCCTCAAGCAGCCGCTCCACCGCCATCTCGTCGCCCCCCGGCACCAGCTGCCGCAGCAGCGTCACTTTCTCATCCACCGCCACTTCCTCCTCCTCCTCCGCTTCTCCCTCCAACGTCTTCCCCTGCTTGGCCTCCTCGCCAGCCGAAGCTAGCGTCGACGGCGCCACCGAGTGATCCTTCCGGAGCACGAGGACGCGCCGGCCCAGCGCGCGGCCCCAGTGCCGGCCGCGCGACGAGCGCGCGAGCCCAAGCTCCGCTGCCGCCTTGATGCGCCGGCCGCGCTCGCGCACGATCTGCTGCTGCATGGTCTCGTCGACCTCCTCTAAGGCCACGACATGGTGGTCCATGACGAGGCTAGAGATCAATGGTGGTGGGGGAACAACGGCTGATGAGTTAACGATGCCGCTGCTTTGGTTGGTGCGTCTTTCTGGGTGGTGCGAGCGCGCGCGCGTGACCATGTGTGCGTGCAGCGTGGCTATATTTATATCCACCTATCATCTGTGCGCGCGGCGAGGAAGGAGGGTTGGCGAGAAGTTTACGGCGCGCGGCTGAGCTAGAGCAGCTTCACTGTAACGGCGTTTTGCTGGGATGGGAACGGGGGTGGCAGGTGCATGTGGGCGCGCGTGGTGGCGTTCAGCGCATCCGCCCACGGGTACTGGTACTAGCTAGCCTGGTGTTGCCAATAGTCAAATTGCTACGTGTAGCAAGGGGCTTTTGGGGGCCTGCCTAGTGATCTACCCAATGTTGTACGTGGGCGATTCCGCCGCACATTTTTTTTCCTCCGCTTGATCTGATATATCAGCCTTTTAGGTTGTACTGCCTGCTACGATAGAGAGATATTACTTGTACCTGATATTGCTGCATGACGACCAGTCCATGGGGGCGGGCACGGCATATATCAAAATCAACACATTAAGGGACTGGTTGGAACAGAGAAATTCCACAGGAATTTTACAGAAAACAGTTCAATTCCCGCAGGAATCGGGAAAAATTCCCGCATTCCAAACAGGGCCTAAGATTCTGTTAGGCACAACTTCACCAACAACTTCATAAGCTGTTGTGAGCTGTTTTTTTTCCAAACATCCTTTTTGCAAACAGCTTCATAGGTGAAGCTCCTTTTTTCTGCTCTCACAAAGAATAGGGAGAGGTGAAGCTGAAAAAAGTAACTTTTCACAGCTCTCTCCCACAGGCCCGCAGTCCTAGGAACCCACTGCCCCTCTGGTTCAACAAAATTACACGCATTTGCCACTAGTCCATCCCGTTCACCTCTCCCGTTCACGAAACACAAACAAGGCACTAATATTGCTTTCTAATGATTTTAATTTTTTATTATTTTTTTATTTTAATGTTTTAATTCATACTCATTCAAATATATTATTTTTTAATTCATATGACCATATACAAACATACAACTCCAAATGTTAGAACAAGTCAGGTAGACAGGGGCATCTTGGACAATTGCCCTCTCTCAGCCATGCATGAAGCTGTTGGTGAAGCTGTTTTGCCAAACAATTTTCCAAAACAGATTTAGCTTCATCGGTGAAGCTGCTCGTGAAGCTAAAACAAAAAAATCAGCTTCACTAGTGAAGCTGAGCTGTGCCAAACGGGGCCTAAGAGAAGCGCATGTCTCAGCAAATGACACGTTTCCACGGACTAAGAACTCGTTTCAAAATGTTTCTGATTTCTATAATCTAAAAACTATCTGAACTGTATTGGTTATTTTTCTATCAATACATTTTAAGTAGTTCTTAGATCCTGCGCATGTGGTCCCGCCTGCAACCTGCATCTGCGTGCGTGCATGCGACGCCGCAACGTTTTCCCAAATAAGAGCAAGTACAATAGTATAACCAACCAGTGGCTATAACACTTATCCATTTCATCTATAGCCTTCAAAAAAATAGTTCATACAATAAGGTAGTTATTACAATAACTATTTGGCCCCACATGTAAGAGAGCGAAATGCATATTTTTACGTGCTATAGCTAGCTGTAATTTAGTAGCCAGCTTCCTTCTCTCTCTGCCACGTAAGATTTGATTGATATTATATTTGCTATAGCCTGCTGACTAAGCCTTATTGTGAGATGCAAATAGCTCATGCATGCACGGTAAACTGGGACCCCAACGGCTTTCAACCGGTGACTTCTAGCTTCTTTTTAAGTAGATGTGACTTCTAGCTAAGATTGTAGCAGTTATTAGTTTTTTCTTAGCTATTTAATTAAAAAAACAAAAAATATTATTATATCTTTACAAACGGTACAAAGACAAAAGAAAAAAGAAGCAAAAATAAATAACAAAAAGATTAAAAAAACAAAATAAAATAACAACCTATTACGCCCCGCGGAATGCCTGCGCGGGGAGGGCTCCCACGTCGCCCCTGCCGTCGCTCCGCCCGCCGCGTGGCCGCAGAATCTGCGTACGGTCGGGAGACCTTTTTTGCAAAAAAAACCCCTGCGTTTTCCTGAAATTACGTAAAGGTCCTCGATTATCGCGAAAAGGTCCCTGCCAGTTTTTTTAGCCCCTCCACTTTGCAGGATAGCGCCCCGCGGTTTTCTAAATTACGCACGGGGCCTCGTTTGTTTACGTACAGGTCCTCAATTTTTTACGAAAAAACCCTTTAGCTTTTTCGGAAATACGCATATGCCCTCGATTTTTTTAAAAAAACTCCTCACGAATTATCGCCTCTTTTACTTCGGTACACACGGTGACTGGTGCGACGTAGCGCCGCGCCTATGAGGCTAGTTGAAATTAAACTAAACCGAATCGAACTTAGCCTTATCCGCAACGCCGTGCTTCCCGGACGCCGTACATTGCTGCACCGCGCGCGGCCGAGGGGACGAGGGGCTCCGTGCGCTCCGGCCACATAATTTGACGCGAATTTTTAGCCCCGGCGACTTGACTTGGACGTACGCGGAGATGACTCGACTAGAGTAGATCGAGGGAGACATGTCGCACACTTGTGGGTGACGACGGAGGGAGGGAGCAGGCCAGAGGCCAGCCAGGTTGTACTCGACCCCGTCGCGGCACGTCGGGACTCGCGTCCTCAGTTTTGTTGCAGAAGGCGTACGTGCACGCAGAACGCCAGAACGAAGGGGGCACGGACGGTCCGGGACCCTGCGAACGGGCACATGCGGGCATGTTAGGCTACGAGCGTCGCCAACAGTTGGTGCGCCACGTGCACGCTGAGACGTAACACCTGTCCACGCTTTGCCTTTCCTTGGGGAGAACAATTATGCCTGCCACCATCGATGCAAGAGCCGGTCCGACGGCGTAGCTCAGCTGCTAGGAGTTGTTGGACCGTGTCGTATCGGGGCTTAGGGCCTGTTTGGCAACGGCTGTGGCTTATGGCTTTTGGCTGAAATTTTTGAATTTTAGCTGTTTACGGTACAGATTACGGAGAGACAGATACTTACTTGTGATTTTGGCTAGTACAAATGTTGGGTTTTTAACGTGTAGATCGTTTAACTTGTAGACCCCATCTTGAGAAAATACTCCGTTTGAAAGTTAAGTACTGTAGCAAAAGCCAAAAGCCGCCAGCTTCGGAGGAAAAGAACAGGCCCTTAGATCCTTTGTGCTTTATGCCATTTTGTGTCATGTGGTTTGATCTAATTATCTCATTATGCTATATCTTATCAGCCCGTCTTTGTTCAGACCTAAGCACGGCTCAAAGCATGCCGTACCGATATTCGTGTCCTGTCAACCTAAGCTCAACCCGAATTAACTATACACGATGAATGCGGCGGCTACGATGGTGGTAACGCCGACATCTTCCTTTCTCTCGTTCCTGACTCATTAAAAACCAATTAAAATTGAATTAGTTGCAAAAAATATGGGCACGCAATGGCGTAAATATTTCAGGAAAAGTAGAATTTCCTTAATATTTTAAAAATACAATGTTATTGTCTCGTTAAAAACCTTACACCCTAGAGTAAGCATGCGTATGCATGCTTTATAGTGCCGGTTAAAGTGTCTTGTTCTTTACAGTTGTACGAGCAGTTAATTTAACATTGCAATAAATACATGCTGCGATCTCTACCTTTCGCCGTCTCGGATTTCTTGGTTCCATGTCATATGCTTCTAACAATTCGCCCTTTGTCCAGACCCGCCAGTGTTGGCGTCCGTGGATGGGGGAGGGAATTCTGGAGTCCCCGTTGGCTCCGACCGCCCTTGCACTCCTCGTAGCCCTCTGTACTGTCCATATGACGATCATCCATACCGTGGTCTCCCAGACTTGGTGAGAGCCGAGAGCATCAACGTGAGTCGAAGCCGGATGAGGACTAGGGGAGCGATGATGAGAGCTTACACTAAGGCGCCCTATTGCCCTTTTCATGCTATGACTCATCTGCATACCGCTTGGGGCTCCTTGGTGCTCCAACTCTTTGGTAGCATAAAGTTGGAGAGAGAGAGAGAGATGACAGTTAGGACCGATGAGATGAGAAATTGAATGCTTGTGAAGTAATGAGAGAAGAGAAGTAAATTTATAGACATTGCTCTTCTGAACATTACTTTCCCGAACATTGTGCTCGAACGTTACTTCTCTGATCGTTGTGTGCATCTTTCCACTCCACACACTCTCTCAGAATCTCTCATCTCATCAGTCCTAACTCTCATCTCTCTCTCCAACTTTATTCTCTCATTTCTCCTCCCTCTCTCACACGCTCTCTCCGTCGGCTCCCTCTCTCACGTGCTCTCTCTGTCCACTCCACACACACTCTCTCAGAATCTCTCCGCTCTCCCCGCCGCCACCCTCCCTCCCCTCCCAGTCCCACCCCGGTGCCCCCCTCGGCCACTCCCTCCCCACCTTGGTGCCTCCTCCTCCCCCGGCCTCCCTCCTCCTGGTGCCCCTCCTCCCCGGCCGCCTCCCTCTCCTCCCTCCCTCCAGTCCCCTCCCCGCCGCCACCCTCCCCCACCCCGACGCCCCTTGCCCTCTCCTCCCCTGGCCGCCTCCCTCACCTTGTGTGAGGATTGCCCATCTCACCTTGATACCGGTCTAGCCGTGTATCGCTATTTCAGGAACTGGCCATCTCAGGCTAAGTACACCATTGAAATGCCCAGACTATAAAACAACGCAGTCAAATAATACAGATGAACCAAAGCAGACCTATTTATGATTAGCGTCATTTATTTGGTGGCTCGTTGTTTAGGTTGTAGGTGCTGTTTATGCGCGCGGTTGTAAGGCGTGGTCGTCAATCATGGTCGTAGGCACATGGTAGTATGCGCCTAATCTGTTAGCAGCCATATACACCACATCAGTAAATTCTACAATAAAACATGAATTTTAACAAGAGCCGCAATCCTAGCCATCCATCAATCATCACAAAAACTAATCATCAAGGAAGAGAGGGGAGGATTAGGGGATATATCACCGACAATGAATGAGAGGCCGGCGACGGCAGCGTCATCGTTGTGTCACGACGGTGACACTGCACAAGACACTCTTACGACAGTAGTGTCTTATGCAGTGAACCATGGCGTCACAACCGGAGTAGGAGGAGCTCGAGGAGATAGTCGGCCAAGCCTTCTATTTTTAAGGAAAAATTTGGCGAAGAGAAATTGAGAAGAGAGAAGAGGAGTGGAGAAAGAGAAATGAGAAGAGAATATGAGGAGAAGAACAGCCGAAAATTCTATTTTAAAGAGCAAATCCAACAAGATGAGTGGGTAATTCAATTCGGCGAGAGCGGGTAAGTTGAAATATCATCACAGACTGTTCTTCGTAAAGAACAGTCTGTGAGAAGTAGGTCATCATAGATGGTTTTTGTTCCGAACCATCTGTGATATATCATAGACAGTTTGGAATAAAAACCATCTGTGATAAGTATGTCATCATAGACTGTTCTTTTCGTTACGGTAAACTTAAACGGTCCATCTTATAAAACCGTCTATGGTAACTTTATCACTAACGATTTGCGTTGAATCGTCTGTGATGAGACGTCCAAGATGACCCTGGTCCTCCCGGTGGCCACGACATTCGGTGATCTCAAGTGTAACATCTCGACCCAATAAGAACATAGAATGTCACCACTTCACTTCACACTTTAAATTTAAACCAATAATTATTCACAATTATAGCAACATACCAATAAATAAAACTCTAGAATAACTTGGTGTCTTAGAACGTTCGAAACTATACGCTTGGGAATGTTGACAATCAACGATAGTATTAAATAAACCATTACCATAAACACATTCATAACTCACCATTGCCACACACACTAGTACTATTCATGATCCACGCAACTACCGTAAAGTATCAGATGTCCACTAATGAAGTTTTAAATAAATGAACTGATTCTCTAAGATATAAATGAGATAACTAAAGGTGGTAAATTAATGGTTGCTTGCACGTGATGTCAATGTACTACCCCCAGCCTATGCATGTCACCTCCAATGATCACTTAAAAACAACATAGTAAAGGTGAGTCCAAGACTCATAAAATACATAATAAAATAGTAAGCATTAACTTAAACATTTCATTGTACTTATTCACAATTCATTAAGTATTTCTTCTCTCTAATGCAATGCAATAGCACATGCACATATCTCATCATTTCTTTAGCTTATACTCATATAGTGGAGTGTAACACCCGTCTGTATTCACCTAAGCACATCTTATCTCATGCTGGGATCTCAAAAGCCCATCCTCTTTCATAGGGGAAACTCAATCTCCACTCCTGTGGAGCGCCTACCAGAATAGATCTTACTATTTCCACTCTCGTGGGTTGTTCACACAAAATAGACCATAAATGGCCACACAGTCCACCACTTTCCATGATATGAATGCACATGATGCAATAGTTTTTTAAGCATTTATCATATACCATTAACCATTATCCATCATCATAAAATCATCAAGTAACCATCATAAATTCATCATGTAAATAAGAACAATCATCTCATAACAGCATGGTAAATATTGCATCGAATTCAATTAATAAAATCGCCAACCTATTTTACTGTTTTACCATGTATTTACCTTTTTAACCACAGGACACGGAACAATACGAAGACAACACCAAACCCAAAGTAACACCTCCTGGACAAAGCCAAAATCCACCTGAAATCATGCAATACTATTACATAAACATAAAATAGATTAGCACCGCTCCAATGCGCAATCCCAATCTAATCAACCCCTCCTTCACCAGACAATCCACCGGTTGTCCGGATGATCAAACCGTCATAACTTTCAATACTAGAATCCAAACATAGCAAACCACATGTGTTCTTTAATCTACACAAAATTTGTCATATTTTCCTAGGTGTGAAAATTTCCTGATTAAGTCATATAAAACCCCATTTTCAACCCTGAAGGTCTACCTGTTGTGTTACTGGACAGCAAGATTAACCATTTTGCATCTAGTTTTCTACAACACAAATAGTGGCACACCATATCACTTCTGAAAACTACAGAAAATTAGCTACATCTTTCTTTCTAGTTATGGCCATAAATTAATTCTGTCATCTATTATAATTAATTTGCACACAAGATAACTGCATAGATTGAGAAAGCACTGTGAGACAGACCACTGCAAAGCACAATAACTTTTGATCCACCCATTGGATTTTCATTATCTTTAGCTCCTTGCAAAGGTAATTGAATTATCTACAACTTCCATAACAACTCTATTCCCATCCGAGACCTATAACATCCTTTTTTAATCAGTTTAATCTAAGCTCCGCAAAACTGGAACTACAACAAAACCAGGCTTCCCAAACTCTCTTAGTAATCCCCATTCTAATCCGTAAAAATTGATAAACCTGCCTGGGAAAAAGATTTGGGCCGTTACCCTAGGTAGGACGCTGAAATCGCCACAAATGCGACGTCCTTGCCACAGCAACTCAGCGCAGCAGAGCAGCAGCAATAAAGCAGCGGTAACGGCAAAGCAGCTGCGGCGGCGGCGGCGGCAGCGGCCGGCCAGCAGAGGAGCAGCGACGACAGCAGTTCCAGCGGCAACGCGGCGGCGACCACAAGCCCGGCGCGGCCTCCTCCGGCGACCAGCTGTCTTCCCCCTCCTCTCCGGCTGCCTGTACAAGAGCTCCTCCTCGACGGCGGCGCTAGGGCTTGGTGCGGCTCGGGTGCAGCTAGGGCCGGCGCACAACCCTCCTCTTTGTTGGAAGCCAGCACCGGATCTACACACCCAAATGCACTTATGACCTCTCACCGGAGTTCCTACGACTACAGTGTTTCAAGAAATGCAGAGTCGTGATTGAGTGGGAGAGAGTTCTTTTGCGCGCAGTGGAGCAATTTCTTTGCTTCCCCCCCCCCCCCCCCCAAAAAAATCTCTCTTTACTTTCAAGTACATTATGACTTATATACAGACATTTCGACTACTGCAGACACCGGGCAAAGCACACCGTCACTGCTGCCCAACCAGAGCGCTGACAGCAACTGCAGTGCTTCACCGCACCTGATGCCCAATTAGAGCTCTGACGACTGCTGCTGCTGTGACCAGTCAGTTCACCAACCGTCGTATGGTCTGTGTCACTCATGCTTCTCTGTGCCGACGCCTGTGACTACTCACTGCGCTGACTTGACTGCTTGAGCGACTGGCCGCACGATCTCAGCCACTGGCTTTCACTTCAGCTGCTCCTTGATTGCTTCTTCGATTTTGGCTTCGACCGCGGCACTCCAACTTCGACCTCGCAGACACTACACTAGTCGACTTCATATAAAATGTTCATCTCCGACCACACTGGTTGTAACCGACCGCTCACACAAGACCTTGTTACGACCACACACACTGTGGTCGTAATCGACTACAACGTGATCGAAACCGACCATACAAAAGACCCTGTTATGACTACACACACCGTGGTCGTAACCGACTACAACGTGGTTGAAACCGATCACACAAAAGACCATGTTACGACCACACATACCGTGGTCGTAACCGACTGCAATATGGTCGTAACGACTTACGACCACACACAACGTGATCGTAACGAGCTCCGACTACTCACAACATGATCGTAACGAGCTTCGACCACACAACATGGTCTAAGTCAGATTTATACCACCACACTCTTCGCTTTTATCCGCGAGAGACAGGAGGCAGCACGGGACGCACGCCAAGACCGAGGCGGCCTCGGCTCGGCCATCCCGACTCGATGCCCCCCCCCCCCCCCCCCCCTTTCTTTTATTTCCTTTCCTTTTACTTCTTTCTCTTTATTTCACTTTAGCTTAGGAAAAAAGAACAGGGTATTACATCAAGGCCGTTTCCGACGAACAGCGCAGCACACCGGCAAGTTGGAGGATGACCATAGATTAGGCTGGTGGTAGTGTCAGCAACGTATTTAGTTGAATAGCATATTCTTTCATCAGTTCTTATCTTACGTACGAACAGTTTAGTCATTCAGAGTAAGTACATGCATGCAGAGTATCATGTTAATAGCTGCCTAAGTAATCTTGCCATACTGCTTTCAATTCTTGAACATGCGCATCACAAGATATGAATTCAAGTGTGATCAATGGCTGTATGATAACAGATTTGTACACTAAATAGACAGGTACAAGAAGCAAAAAGAATCCTCAGGCAGCATATAACAGAAATATTATGCTAAGAGAGGCAGCGCTGCAGTGCTTCTAACCTCAGAAAGCAAGACTACTTCAGCTTCATTCACAGATTCACTGATCTTCCCTTTCCCTAACCAAGGGTGCTGTTGTGTGTGTTTTGGTTGCAGGTCGTTTCTTGCTGTGACAAACTGACAATGGAGCATAAATACTAAGAGTCTTAGAGCATACAATCCTTAGCATCTAAAGTAAGCCCTAAAGTAGACATATCACTATCTCCCTCCATAATACTATTATTAACTATTTTTTACTTTAACCCTTAACACGATTTAGCTTTGCCTGACATAACACCAACTGTCAAGATTTACTTCGGTGTCATACAATATTTAGCACCTACTCCCCATCCCTTAGCATTAGTGCTAAGAAATTTCTCTCTCTTGTAACACTATTTTAGTACCTAGGGATGCACATGCTCTTAGAGCCCACTCAAAAAAGCTTAAACTTCTGGCTTATGGCTTTGCTTGTTGACTTTTGGCTGAAATTGTATTATAGTGGTTGCCAACTTTTTCTGAGTTATTTAATTTATAAAATTTGAAAAAAAAAGTTATATCGTAACGAATAATGCAAAGAAATCAGGTAAAAAAGCTAAAATAAACCAAAATTAAGTGGTTTTTAACTTAAATAAGCTAAAAATTAAAAAATATTGAAAACTGAAGCTATTTAGAGTTAGGCTTAGACCCGAAGGATTTCCATTCCATCCAAAGAACTACGTGTAAGCCATGGAGATAGGGACGTGTATATTTTATACTGTTTCTAACAGATAAACATAGCGGCTGTGTCTCCATCCTGTCCCTTAATTCCCTTCCCTTCATCTTGTTTGGCAAAAAGGAGACAAAACATGGCTACGGTTGAGATGCATTGGACTTCAGTGAAATTGTTCTTTTGCTAAAAAGCCCTGTTATATTTATTTAATGAAATAATCTAAGTAGAATTTTTTTACTAGAGTATTACGGTTGTTGATTCGGACCCTCGACGGGCTCGTTGGCCAGCAGGATTTCCTTGATTTCCCTCCCATCTAGAGGTTGATGAAGATCTTGTCGAGAATATGTTAAGGTATGAATGTCCTCCATCGGCTCGAAACTTTTCAGACCGCGTGATGGTAGGGTTAAGAACTTGTGCAATTTGCGTCGCAAAGGCATCATAACCCGGAACTCTAGATTCTCAATGATATCATTAATCAACTAAAGGGTTTGAGTGGTTATCGACCGACAGTGGACTCGATTCGGTAGTTATGTTGATGTTGCACCCTCGGCCTAGACAACAACTTCACAGTATATGAGATTATGTAGACGTCACTCCATGTTGTGTGACGAGTATATGATTTTGTTTGTGCTTTGTTATCGAAAGTTGAGTTTGATTTTATGTTATTTGTATTATCTGGTTTTGCTATCAGGTGACTGGCGGTTCAGTGTAACCGATTTATAGTTGGCGGTACGTATATTCCAGATAGGTCTTCATTTTGTTGTGTGAAGGTTTTGATAGCAGTGCAATTGGTTGTATGATGGTGGTTCGACTGAAAGGGTGTCAAGCGGTCTGACCGGCATGATTGCCATGGTCAGACCAGTCCCCTGTTATCGGGGTTTGACCGAGAGTGACTGGGCCGATCTGATCGGTCGTTGGTTAGTGGTCAGACTGATCTGTGCTGAGTTGAGTAAGTTGAGTTGTGTATTGGTTGTGTTGTTGCTTTAGGAGCTTTTTGAGAGTCTTTGTAAGGTGTTAATTATGGTAGGAGTCCATATAAGTGTTAATCATAGTCAAGAGAGCTATGTGGTGTTTGCTAACAAGGGTCAAGTACATATCACTTGTGATTGAGAAGATTGCTTGTTCTTTGATATGTAGGATGCTTGGTGATTGTAGGCGGTCAATGGTAAGATCGAGGCTAGGGAAGTAGCCTAAGGCCATAGAAAGTCACGTAAGTTTGGGTAAGGCTACATCTCAAGTGGAGAAACATAAGAGAAAGATAAGAATTGTGATGAGATAAGTGCATTTATGTAATGTGTCATTTGACTTAGCCATTTCAAGTGGAGATGATCTGGGAGGAGGCCAGAGACGTATAGGCTTGGCGGCAAGTCATTGGGCAACACAGACTTCATTTTGGAGTTTACTTCGAGGAGAGCCATCGTGAAGACCGATGGGTAACAAGTACATAAATTGTTCAATACCAGGTATAGAAGCGATTTGCAAAATCGCGACGGTGGCCTAAGGTGGATTATAATATATCATAGATTAGGTCACCATTCTTTGGTAGGTTCCAGAAAATCTTAAGTGATATGAGGTCCGTGGGAGTCACTTATTTAGATGCCGACAATATGGCTCATGTTCTTAGTGCTTTTGACATGAGTGTTTGCGAGATTAATGTCACATCCATCAGTGATAACACGGGCTTGGCAACTATGACTCTTGATAAGCTTTATTCACAGTTTAAGACTCATGAGATTGGCATCATAGCCAAGAAGTCCAAGAGCCCGCTGTAACATCCCAAATAGGGAACTACTGTAATTACAAAAACTATAAAATATTGTAATGGTTTTTCCTGTGTTCTCAAAAAGTTTTTAGCGAAGTTCAGATTTCTCGAGTTGGGTTTCTTGCCAAAAGCCCAATTAATAAAAATCCAAACCTTGGAATCAAGATATCAAAAAATTAAAAATTTAGAAGACCCAAATTTACCCGGGAGTCTTAATTTTAAATTTTAAATTTAAATCCGGATCTTCGAAACCAAGGATAGAAATTTAAAACCAAGATAAAATCCTTCCCTTCAATTTACATATCTGGAAATTAAGATTCTAAGAATTTAAAAGAATTATTTCTCCAAAACTTGATAAATCTTAAAGTTAAATTGTGAACCCCAAAATGTGAACTAAGTCAAGTTCAAAACATAATTACAAATTCAAATTTGGAAAATTAAGATTTATTTCTCTGAAATGCGCCAATTTTAAAATGTAATTTTTGAATTGAAAAATTTAGACCAAGCTCTCAAATTCAACATGTGCTCACAAAACCAAATCTGGAATCCAAAATTTGGAAATTATAAAATCACCAAAATCCCACTGGGCCGGGCCATCCTCTCTTTCTTCCCCCCCGGCTTGCTCCCTTTTTCTTTTCCTAGCCCGACCGGCCCCGTTTTTCTTTCCTCTGGCCTCTGGCCTGGTCGGCGTCCTCCTCCTCCTTCCTTCGCCTCTTCCTCCTCCTCCCTCCTCTCCCGTTGCGCCGAGCCGACCCGCCCCCGCGCCTCTGCTCCTCACGCTGGCCCAGCCCGCGCAGCTCGCCTGCCCCCGGTTTCGCGCCGCACCCGGTTTTCCCCGTCACCTCTGCGCCAGCACCGGCCTACCCCGGGCGCCATACCCCTACTCCACGCCGACGCCCATACTGTCGGACGCGCTGCACATACCGCCGTACGCCTCGCCATACCGGCGCCACTCCGCCGCCGTACGCGCACTCGCCTATAAATGGGCCCAAGCTCGCCTCCCTTCCGCTCCTCCTCCTCGTCCCTCCGGCCGAGCTCGGCTCGTGTCCGCCGCCGTTCTCGCTGCTGCCTCCCCCTCGGTTGGTCTCCGGCCAATTCGTCGCGGTGAGCGCCGCATCTCCGCCACCCGAAGCTCCTCCGACCGACGGCCGACCCTCTCCCCCACCGGTGCGACCCCTCCACGGTGGCCTCTCCGCGCCGCCACTCGTGCTCGTCGCCGGCACAACTCGGCCTCACTCCGGCCCGTCCAACTGCTCAGGTGAGCCCCCGGTACCTCATTACTACCCATGCTCACCTCCCCTCCTTTCCCCTTCCTCTCTGGCCACCGGCACCCAACCGGCTCTCCTCCGCCGCCTGTTCCCCATTGCCGCCGGCACGCCTGGGCGCCTCCCCGGCCGGAGCTACTGACTCCCCTAGCTACCTCGTCGCCTGGGCATCCCGATTTGCCGGTCACCGTTGCTTCCCCGGCCGTCCCCCGCCGGCGATGCCGCCTAGCTCCGGTGCCACCCCAGCCTCCCCTGTTCTGTTGTCTGCCCCCGCTCTGTGCTCAGCTCAGCCGAGCAACCCCTCCTCTCTGTGTACGTGTATGACATGTGGGCCCCACTGCAAGGTGGTATCTACGAGTTGTGTATCACTTGCATCTTCTCCATTTATTTCCAGGAACAATCCTAGAGTATGATTTGTAAATAAAAATGGTAATAATAGTTTAATTGTGAGATTAAACTAAGAGGGTTCTGAAGTAAAATTAAAACTTTAAGTGTGATTAAATTGCATGTAATGGCACATTGTGAATGAAAATAGGAATAAGAAATTACTCATAAATTCATAATGAGAAGATTTATGTAAATAAGCTAAAAACTTAACATTGGGCAAACAAGATTAATGACTAAAACAAGATTGTGTATGATCTATTCTCAGATGACAAGTAACCAACACGAATTCGATGGATATCGATGTTAAAAATCAAATATGTGAAACTAATTAAAAGATCATCTTTTATAAATCAAAGGCACTAGAAATTAATCCTAAATAATTAAAGTCGCATGTATGAGGCCTTAAAAATATAATTTTAATCCTTTCAAACCCTACTCGGGAAACTTGAATAATAACTTTAATACTATCCCAAGTTGTTGAGATACTATCTTTCATCAGCCGATCTAGATCTATTTATGCAAACTAAGTAAATCGATTTAACAAGATTTTGCCACATAAAATATTGACCATAAATTTCTCATCTCTAAAATCATATCATCTCCCTTAATAATGCTTAAAATAATCTTTGGCAAGCCACATAAAATATCAAGCGTGGCTTACTTATCTCTAAAAATCATGAAGGTTATCTTTTCAAAAAAATGCTTAAAATATTTGAAGTAAAGACTTTAACATTATCTTAAAATACTGAGATTAAGATGATAAATAAAATACGATTAAGAAAGTCCTAAACAAGAAAGAGCAATCCTTAGTCTTTGTATCGCACCCAAATCCCCAATCATTATCTCAGGATTTAACTTTGATGATCGAAATTAAATAATAATAATAAAAGGAATAGCTTTATTAAGAAGATCCCTATAGAGTAATAGCATCTCTTTTAGTAAAACATAATCGTTGGCCATATCTATTAATAATTGATAAAAAGCCGGCTGATTAACTTTGCTCCTAATAACGACTAGACTGAAATGGCTAACCCCATCATTTGATTAAGCCATTAACATAATGATTTGTTAAGCTGGCTACTGCAATCTCAGATAAATATCGCCTTATGAAATATCAAACTTCATTAAATAATTAAAATTACTCATCTCCTGTAAAGCTCCCGCATCCTAAAAATACAAAGTTCAATTCCTCTTTACTATCTTCGCTAGCTACTTTTATCTATCCGTAAGTCCTGCCTGACTCACGAGACTTCCTTGATAAATATAAAATTAATAATGAGAAGGTTATCAAATAAATGGTCGAACCTCGCATTGCCCCGATCAGCTATGTTTTGACCTCTACCTTTTCAAAAGGGGGTATATTCCTGTAGATACTTCTTTATTTTGGTCCCTCCTTATTCTAAATTTTCCCTCATGGTAAAGCTATTCTGCCACCTCATTCCTTCGCCCAATTCATCTACCGCTGTGCTTACGGCACACTAACCCGAATCATCCTTCTATTCTCAAATCGTAATAAATGTATAATTTAAATTAACTTGGGCATTTAAAGTGTTTGGATTTATTTGGTCTTTCTTTTCTTTGCCGCGTATTAGAATCTGAAGACTCAACAGGACGACGGATTCGAACAAGACCAAGACTTGGGTAAAAGCAAGGACCAGTAAAATTAAGATCAATGACTGAGAAGGCTTTGAATTAGAGCAATCAAGGCCGTGGTAAAACAAGCAAGACAAGTCATCACTTTGATCATATTGATCCTACATTTTATGCAAAATTATGTTCTTTTAAACTATCAACTTGCATGCTTAATTTACTATGCAAATATATGTCAAAGCTTAAGGTAGCTACATGCCCACTTGATGTTGTATTAAATTTACTATGCCATCCCTTGATATTTAATCACCTTATCCTTGTCACCCTAGATATTAATGATAACTTTATTAGCTATACGTTATATTAAATGCCATGCTAGTCTTGTCAAAGTCCAGGGCACTAGTTGCCCTGATAATCAATCTTTAAAATATAAGAATTTGTTTTGGGACAGTCATGGGATGTACGTGGCTGAGTATTTTGCTACAACTGTTTTATGCTTCTCAAAACCCTAAAAATCTGCTTTACCTGTCTGGGCGGTTGGTGAGAGTGGATGGTGCTGATGTCGCACGAGAACCCGTGGTTTGTGGTAAGAACCGCCTGGACAAATTAAGGACTGAATCTTGTACTGACCTCCTGGTGTAAAACAGTACAACCACAAGTCTATATGGGTACGACCTAGCTGATTAACTTGCAAAGGTTTAGTTTAGATATCATCATGGAAGATGGGTGCCAGAGCACTGGTTTACTCATACGGCGCAAGAGGGGGCTTCTGACTGTGGCGGATGTAACCCTTCAGCGGTGAAACCTCAGCGGGGTGGTATCTAGCTAAATCGGAGTAAGGTAAAGGCTTTGTGATAAACCATCTGGGTCTCATGCCTAAGGAAGCATGTTGGCTATTAAGATGACTTATCTCTTGTGGTGAAAGTGTACAATCTCTGCAGAGTGTAAAACTGTTCAAGCAGCCGTGCCCACGGTCAAGGGCGGACACGGGAACCTACTCGAGTTAGTTCTATTTCCAAAAACATTTGTGGGTGGGATAAAACCTATCAGAGAGATGTACTCTGACCATGAACTTTTCCTGGAGAGATGTACTCCAGCGGCGAAAACTAGCATTGGTGGAGGTAACCATGCACTGTAAAAAGGTGGATGTAACCTACACTACAATTATTATCGCATTCTCACAATCAATTTCATAAAACATATTTCAATTAAAATTGCTACGTCTCAGGAGATTTTTCTTACTTACTGTAATTCCAAAACCATGTGTTTAGCAAATAAAAGAAACTCAAGCCTCCCTTGACAGCTTTGCATCTATTATTACTGCATCCTGTGTGGTGGCTTGCTGAGTATCATCGTACTCATTCTTGCTTAACTACCATCACTCAGTCAGAGAGATCAGGAATGCTAAGCCCCGCGACGCTAAAAAGGGGTCGACAGAGCTGGAAGATGAAGAGGCCATGGACTAGGTCGCGAACCCCAGTTGGCTGCTTGTGGGCAAGTCCTGCGGGTCCCACCTGTGTGAAGTTTCCGCTGCTACATTTTATTGTTTTCAGCCCATGAGTAAGTACTACTGTATTATTTACACTTTCGCATGGTATGTTTTTGATATATAGTAATGTATCTGTGAGCACTATCTACTGATCCAGGGAATAGTGCGGTGGAATCATAGAGGATCTGGGTTTGCTAACCCGAGGTCTGACACCCGCAGACTATGGCTCTTGTGGCTAATCCCGTCAAGTGTGGTTCTTCTTATGAGAATGCTTCTTCTGATTTTTCCTTGTTCGTTTTTCAAGTCATGAGCGATGAACAACTAAAGAGTCTTTTCATATATGATTTAGCCCTTGTCACTAGTAGATTCACCCAAGCATACAAGAAAGCAAGAGAGCGTAGAAGAGACATGCCAATCATTTTGAGTGTGGTGACATGGGTCATGTCTGGGCCAGTTGTCCTAAACTTATGAACAAGGAAAGAGATGATCGCGGCAAGAAGGACTGCACTAAGAAACCTCATTGACCCACCAAACATGATACCGAACTCAAGAGGACCGCTATGCTAGTGCTCTCATCCCTCGCTGATCGAGACCTTAGCAATGTTGATTCTTGAAGCGGTAAGGAGGAGGAGAAGACGGAGCAAAAGAAATAGAAGAAGGTCATTGAATTCACCAGCATATGCTTCATGGCTGTGGACGAGGATGAACACGACAACAAGCATAACGAGAATGATCTCTATGTCGAGCATGATGAGGTAGACTCTTATGATGCTCTCATGACTCGATATGATATAGTAGTGGCTGATCACTTGAAGCAAGTTGAAGGCATGAAATGTGTCATGATAAGAAATGGTAAGCTAAAATATGAAAATGAATTCTTGAATATGGAAATTGCTAGGTTTGCATCTCTTATTCTTGATGGTGATAGTTGTAGCTCTTACCTTACTTTGATGCTGAAATTGAAAAATTGAAATCATCTTGGTCATCCTTGCTAGAACAACTCAAAAGTGCTAGGGTTAAAATTATTAACATCAAGTCTAGTTCATGTTTTAGTTACTTAAGAGCTGGTGACATTATTAGTGCTAGAGCTTCTTTGCCTTGCTCTAGGTGTGAAATGCTTGAAAATAATATAGCAATTCAAACTAAAAAATTGCTTCAATTTGGGCCTGAACATGCTTGTGAAAATTGCCCTAAGCTAACCACTGAAATTGAAGCTCTCACTAAAACCTTGCAAGACAAATATGATAAAGAAAATCTTACTTCTATGAATGCTTCAAGGCAGTTGATTCTATTACTCCAATAGCTTGTGCATTTTGTACTGAAATTAGACAAGATTTAGATGATGTGCATGAGGCTCTTAGAGTTAAGATGGATGAGTAACTGCATAGAATCAAGGATACTTCTTGTGTGTCTTGTGAGGCTTTGAAGATATATGTAGTTATTCATAAGGAGAGATATACTAGGGCAGTTAGGAGCCAAACCTGTGAGTCTTGTGACACTCTAGTTAAGAAAAATGATTATTTGAAGAAAACTCTCAAGAAGTTCTCTGGTAGTAAAAAGAACCTAAACATGATTTTAGATTAATCTAAAGTGAACAAAACTAATAGAAATTTAGGGTTTAACTACTATAAGCATTCCAAGAACCATTCTCCTAAGATTGTGAGAGCTTCAGAGAGTGGCATGCTAGAGGTCATCCCTCCTGAGTCAAGCAAGATTGTGTTCAAGTCTGCCGGATTTGCCCAAACCCGTTCTAACAACTTAAGTGCTTCTACTTCATCAGGTATGACACCTCAAATGGTTAAATATCATTGCACCTATTGTAAGAAGGTTGCCATATTGTAGAGTTTTACTTTAAGCATGCCAAGAACCTTTATCGTGATCATGCTAGAGTTTTAAGGAGCCTTTAGGATCATGCCCGTCTAGCTAGTGTCCCTAGAGTTACCTCTAGACCTCACTTTGTATATGGGTTCTTTGGCTCTTTTCGTGGTGGTAGACAGCGACATGATTGCAGGTTCCAAGAGAGTGGTTTAGGTCCTAAGCAACCTCAGATAGGATTTCCATCATTTTGGTTCACAGTGAGGATGTAAGAGGGGCTTTGATAGCTCTAAGGTGCATTCCCATGTATATCATGTTAACTTGCACTTTGGAGCTTTTTTTTGCCAGTCATGTGTCTCAGTACTAGATGCATAAATTATATTTTACTAATTCCAATACCGAGGCACGGGCTTCTTCTGTCTCCTTGATGTAGGCCTTTTCAGGTGAGGAGGAGGTCATGTGGATCTTGTCAGTCTTTTTGGATTTCCTACCTCGTTTTTGGCATCCAATGATAGCTATCATTTCTCAAGATGTAGTTTGCTCCAACTTCAACTACTTTGACTATATATCACCGTCAAGCGGTGTGATGCATGTTTAATGTTTGAGCTTTGTCAATTCCTTGTTTTCATACTCAATATTGCATAGTTTTTAGGAGTGTCAAAGTTTTAGGTGTTTTGTGTCACACCTTCTGGCTTGTGCCCTTCTTAGTCACTTCTCTTCTCTAGTGTAAGTCTCTTTAGGATCTTTTACCTGTCTAGATTGAGCTCGCTTCTTCTTTCACTAGCATCCAGTAGTAGGGATAGCTAGTGTGGTTAATTCATTCCTTAGCACTACGTTTTCTTTGACCTAGAGACCGTGTGGAGTAGAGATTCCCTATTTTTGCAAGTAGTTTCTTTTTCGAGTGCTTTCAGCTCTTGATTTTCTTTTATAAGTGGTTCTTGTACTTAGGGGGAGTTTTATTTTCTTAATTCTTGTTTGCATCATGCATACATGCATTGAATTATAAGATATGTATTTATATATGAGTTTTGATCATTACTCAATTGTAACATAATTCTAATTTGATATTGCTTATTGTCATGTTATGCCTACTTAGCCAACCTTATCATGATTTTGTATGTATGATTAAATCTTAGTCATGCTAGTTTAATTTGTAAACTTGAACAAAAATTCACGTGATATCAATTCTTACAATTGGTATATTTTAATTTACAAGGATGGATCTTTTGAGTAGTTTGCTCTCAAGCAATCCTTCTATGATATATGCCATGTCAAAGTACTCTATTGAATCTTAAGTTTAAATTGAGCTTTATTTAGTGCTATATTAGTACTTTGGTGAATCATGTCATTGCTCAATGAACTAATGCCTAGCTTGAATGAATGGTCTTTTTTGTGCTCAATTTTGAATCTCAACAATTTTCTTCATGAGACAGCTTGCCATTGCACTTGGCACGAACTCAGAGGGGTTTATATGACCAAGACCACTCTTTTAAGTGTAATGTTTGAGATGATCGACAATGGCTTGAAATTAATCAAATTGACCAAATGTAATTAATTCAAATTGATTGAAAACTTAGGAGGCAGTTGTAGATGACTACTAGTCTAGGATTTACTTTGTTGAGATATACCATACAATTGTGGTCAACTGTTGAAATTTAGGAGGCGGTTGTTGATGACTTCTAGTATATGACTTGCTTGCAAAAATAAGATATTAAAATAATCTTCAAAATATCAAATTTTGGATTTAATCGAGTATTTAAGTATAATTGGTTAAAATTGAACTTCTAATACTTCAATTAACTTAATATAGTTTCTTGACTTCATTTAGCCTTATTGACATAGCTTAGCTCATATTTGAATACATTTAAATAAACTCGCCAATCTTAAAAATATTACTTATCTTGAAATTAATTTGAATGCTTTAAATTGTGTTATCTTACACAGATTGGTTATATGTGCCTTATCATGATCTAGATAGTTTTTTTATGTATTCTATCGCTTTAAGTGGTATCCTTTCAATACGGGGTGAACTCGTGTACCTTGTTGGTTGCTACATAGCCACATCGTTCGCCGTTGGTCCGTACCGCCATCACCGACGCAATACCCAAATCTAGATTTGGGATGCCAGAACGCAGCCAGAAGTATTACCTCCTCCCTCGCCGGCCATGGTGCCGATGCTGCCTGATTGGTGAGTAGTGAGAGGAGAGAATGTGTGGTGGGGGAGAGAGGATGAATGGAAGGGGGGGAGAGATAATGCGAGGTGGTGGGCCAATGTACTATGCATGTGTCAGTATGTATCTTTTCTCTCTTTCACCAGTCATTTCAAAAATACAAAATCAAACCAAATATAACAAAAATACAGAACCAAACCAAATATAATAAGGTGTACGGATGTATCTTTGAGAAAGATGGATGACACAAACAGCTTGTCCATATGAACTCACGTTCATAATCTTCTTATTCCTCTTCCTTTCATCCCTTTAGTTTTGGTTGACAACCTAGAATCCGACTAGATGGCAGATAGCTAGATAGCATACGCACAGTGGTGGAGAGAGGGGGGGCTGAGGGGGGCCTAGCACCCCCCAACCTTCTACTAATGTAATATATCCTCTGCAGGTATTTGGCTCCAGAGTATGAATTGTCTGGCAAGTTGACAGCAAAATCTGATGTATATTCTTTTGGAGTAGTTCTTTTGGAGCTTATTACAAAAAGAAAACATGTTGATCCTCTCAGCCATTGGGAGATGAGAGTCTTGTTGAATGGGTGAGCTTTTTGAAACGTTATGAACTTGTTGTCTGTCACTGGTTTTAGGTCCTAACTTCTAACCTATGCACATATTTTTAGATTGTTAACCTATATCTATTTGATTGAGATCTTCTAACAAACCACATGATTGAGTTTTTCACCTATGTTACTTTCATGAGATTGAGATGTTCTAATAAATGACAAGATATGGTAGTAAACTCTAATAGATATATTTAGTGTGCTTCAAGATTTGATTGTTGTTTTCCTGTTCCACGGTACTAGATAATTGTTGTCTGTTGATTAATATACTTGTTGAGTTGAAAACTTGAAATGGCCCAATCTCTAGAGTCTGACGTCATGCAGCTTCTATAGCCCTGGTGATGTGCTCTTTAGTTCACCTCTTTCCCTCCAAAGTCGAGCAGCCCTTGGATTCTTTCATTACAATGTCGCTGCTACTGGCTGCTGTAATATGTTAGTCCTTTCATTGAAATCCGGCATGGTTCATTGGTTCTACTCTACTTGTTGTCCATGTTGCCCCCCATATCCAATTCCTGGCTCCGCCCCTGCATACGCATCTAGTGCAAGTTGCGCCTAAACATTTGTTGTTCCTCTTCGTCTTTTTCCCACAGTCAAGCGAAAGTTGGTCCTGCTCAAAGCACCAAGACAAGTGGAATGCACATGGCGTGCATGTATGCCTTTGGTTATTCGGGGGCATGTCAAGACTCCTTATTGCAATCCCTATCTTTCTCAGGATGCAAAGTGTAAAATTCTGGACTGCGCTGTTCGACCAAACAAGTTCTATGCCGAAATCATGTTCGATCATGGTGCCATTTGTGCCAATAGTAGGATTGGGAAAAAAGTACTAATATCGAAATCCAAATAGTAACAAAAATTGTGCTCCTAGCAAAATAAACTACAGAAATGCTAGTGCAAAAGTATTACAAGTGGAGCAGTCGATGAACGAAAGCCAGACACTTGATTTGCTTTACAAATTGTCCCTCATATTCGTGGGGAAAACATTGAAGAAAGAATATGATAACATTCCAGCCATAGAAGTTCCAACAGAATTTCGTGCTAACGCTCTATATAGCACGTTAGTTAGAGCATAGAATTCCTTTGTCCAGTCCCTTCACTTGGTCAGATCAAATGATAATAAAGTGCCCTAATCCCATCCCCATCATCATCAACCATCAGCACGCACTCTCAACACATCGAACCGCATCTGAGATGTTTTTAGACTATGAGCGACTGATGGTTTTTGACGTAAATAGCATACACATGTAGATTCATAAAGTCGTTCGAAGAATTGATTTTAATAAATCGCTCAAAGAAACGACCCGAATTATTTCGATTTTCATAGCCCAAAAGTAAGCAAAAGAGGCCTGAACGGAGCCGAGGAATAATCAAATCCCCACGAGGGCACCACAAACGCAGACACAATCAGTACAAGCCGACGAGTGTCCGTCCCGGCACACTAGTCTGAAACTCTGGACTCCGAAGAAATCCAACCGAACTCCAACCACCCCTCATCGCCTTCCTCCTCTCCTCCCGGCCGGCCCCGTCCCCTCGCCTCCGACCTCTGACGGCGACCACTCACCGCCTCCGGCTTGCTTCAGATCTCCTCCTCCTCCTCCTTTCCCCTGGCCAGGCCCCGCGCCGCTCGCTTTACTCCCACCTTCGCATATATGCCTCCCCCTACCCATCGCTCTCCGAATGCCACCTGATCCCAACAGTTCCATCTCCATTGCTTCCTGATCCCAGCCGGCCCCGGGATCCGGTCGTCGCACGCCCGGGAGGCATCCGGCGGAATGGAGGTCTTCGGCCCCGTCACCCCTGGCCAGGTACGTACGTACGTACGCGCGAACGCTGGGTTCTTGCGTTGCGTCTCTCACGCGCTGTGGCTAAATTGGGTTGGGTAGCCGTTCTGTTCTCTACTGGTGTTGCCAAACCTTGGTGGTTATGTCGGTGAGTCGGTCTTGAATCTTGATTTGTTCCTCCCGGGTGGCACCGTGCAAGTTCGATTTGGGTTCTTGCCGGTCAAATTTGCGCTATAAAATTTGGAGCTTCCGTGGATGGATGCAGTCCTGAGTGTTCATGGCGTCCCTTGGATTGGATAGCATGAGAGGGGCATGGATTTATCATTAATCGATACGACTCGAGTGATTCCTGGGTAAATATCGGTATGATAATAAGCGTTGTCCATGAAATGAGCATGTGTGATGTGACTGGAAGGTTGAAAACCCACCAAACCCTGGAATTGATTGGAGCAACCACTGGTTGTTTGCTTGGCGTGCTGTATCTTGCGAGTGGCTAAGAGATTAGGTAGGCTTCTGTTCCCTTGGAGGTGTCTTACATTCCAAGTCAGTATTTAGTTTGGTACCACCTGAGGGCTGAGGCACAAGCATGGTTACTCTGGCCAGTCGAAGATTTGAATGGGATCTACATTGCTTATCAGGATATGCATATGGTGCTTCTTGTTACAACCACCTACTGATTCTCCTTTTTTGGATCCGCATATGCATCTTAGCTTGATTTTGAGGTAGTAAAAGGAAAACTACCCATGAACATTGTTTAAATTAAGGATGTACAATTAAGTTCCATGGGAACACAAATGAAGTTCAGTTGCTGACAATCATGAGAAAAATTCTATTTGATAACAGAGTACTAGTATATAAGGTAAGGACATATTTTTTCCATATTGCAAATTCACTTTTAGAGGCAAACCTTGCATCAAACAGTTGAACTAGCATGTCAAACCCATTGACTTGGCATATAGCAATATTGTCCCGTTCCTGAAGAAAATATGGAACAAAAAGAGTGCAGTGGAGATGGATGTAATTGTAGGATATAGCAATATAGTCCCATTTCTGAAGAAAATATGGAACGAAAAGAGTGCAGTGGAGATGGATGTAATTATAGGATGAAAAGTGGACAATGGCCAATGAATTGTCAATGTAAAAAGACAGTATTGAAGTTGATATTCCAGGTTGTTATGCTATTGATGAACTTTGTTCCTCGTAGGTTTGACAGCAGTACATATTGATGGCTCTCATTGCTCTGTCCATTCCTGCAGGTGTCATTTTTGCTTGTTCTATTCCCTGTTCTCATTGTATGGATCTATTCGGAAATCTTGGAATACAGAAAATCTTCATCCATGAAAATGTAAGGTTTCTGCACAGAAATTTTAGGAGTTAGCAATCTTAGTTAGGTTTGACTAATTTGATATTGTATAACATACACTCAGTATTGGCACGGTTGCTTTTATGGATATTTAAAGCCTACAACTGAAGTTAAGTACTAAAGACTAGTATCCTAACTTCTCCTTATTCATGCATTATTTTATTCTTCATAGCCACTCTGATTCTAATTTGGAGAACGGAGCTGTGAGAGAAGATGATAAGGCAGTATTGCTTGAAGGAGACCTGTCAAAGTCACCATCCACAAAGTTCCGGAACATGTCTACAAAAACAAACCTTATACGGTAATTTGGCAGAATAGTAGTGTGTGGTTCATGGTTTCAAAGCATGCAAATGCAGAGTGTCGACAACTTGGCATCTCAATGTTTTTATGGGCTGTAGGTTTATAATGATGGACGAGTCTTTCCTGCTTGAAAACCGTGCTGTACTGAGAGCAATGTGAGACCCTTCTAGTTCTAGAATTAGTTGCATCCACTGTGAAAAGTTATCCATTGATATTTACAAGCCCTAACTGCCTCACAGGTCTGAATTTGGCATTGTTCTGGTTTATTTTTACATCTGCGATCGGACAAACATATTTCCAGAAAGCAAGAAGGTATTGATATTGTCTTAATTTTAATGGACTTTTCTCTCAATTCTCAATGTGAAATGCATTAAAAATGTAATAGATATTCGCCAGATTATCATAATAGCATCTTCCCTCTTTATAAGCGTACTCCCTGTTTCTTCTACTATGGGCTTACATGTTTCGCCTTCTTTCTTTAGCTGTGAACCCAAATGGTTTTTTTCTTTTTTGTTCATGATGTATACCAAATGAAATAAGCAGATGCTCTGTTTCTTTGCTTACCCATAAGTCATAGCATTTCTCTGAATTTTGCAACCGTAATCCCAACATTTTTTATGGTGTGACAGTGTACTGTGCCACCTGTCTGTCTGCTAATATTGGTATACTGTGCCACTTGTCTGTCTGCTATCCAATCTTTACTGGCTTTACTGTATTCTACATTTCTACCTTCTCAAATGAATGGACATAAAGGGACACATGTTATTAACTTGTCTTGGCTTAACTGCTTAATTAACTAGATATTTTTTGGGGTTAAACAAACTCATTTTGTCCTTGATTAATCACAAACATTCTTCTTTCTTTTTTGTGTGTGTGCAAAAATAATTGTTGGTGAATGTTGTAGGGGTGGTCCCCTCCTAAGCCCATCCGGTCTGCTAAAGGGTTGTAAAACCCAAAATAGGATGTGTGTAATGATATAAATACCCCTACGGGGGGTACACGAATGTAAAGGCATAATTGTAAAATACTTCTCATGGTAATATATATGCCCACCCTGGACATGAGGAAAGGGGCAAGTATTGTTCATCCCTCATCTCTGTTGCTATTATCTCACTTTACTGTTTGGTCAGTAGCCACAACAGTGAACTTCACTCCTTAGGCATTTATCTATTTCTATCAAGTGCAAATTCCATAAGCTACTTCTATATGTGTAAATGTGTAATAAACAGACTCCAAATGGTACAGATATTATTCTTGAGATATCATATTCTGATCATGTTTTATTAATCGATTTTGTCTTGACTTTGGCAGAGTTACAACCGTGATCTGTTTCTGTTTTTGTACATTCTTCTTATCATAGCATCAGCATTGACTTCACTTAAGAAGCACCATGAAAAATCAGCATTTTCAGGGAAGTCTATACTCTATCTTAACCGCCATCAAACTGAGGAATGGAAAGGCTGGATGCAGGTTAGTCATTTAGCACCCAGCTGCTTTTGATGAAAAATATGTCTATCACTCTTTCAAATCCTCTGTTTTGCTTCTGTTTATTCACTTTTTGTTAAGGATTAGGCAAGGCACCAAGTTAGTGATCAACACACTATGTTATGTATTCACTAATAGATCCAAAGAGTTTCCTTACTTAATTTTTCCATGTCATAAGGTATGGGTATTTTATCTGTCTCGTGTAGTGGAATCTATTTATAGTTGGGAGTTTAGCCAAAAAGAAGTCTGTGGTATTGCTGGCAGAAATATAAGTTATAATTTGGTCATTCTTAATAATTTATCAAAATGTATAGTGCTTCTTTATAAAATTGAAGAGCTTATGTAGAATGAAGCAAACCAGGTGGGTAAAATTATTGTCATCAGGCTCTGCCACCGTATACTCTGTACCGGGCCCACCTTTCCACTAATACTTCTCCAGTGCTCCTGATCATGTAGATTACAATCCACTGACATTACGCAGTATCATACAAAACTGTAATTACTGCAGTTAGCAAGATTAATATATTATCTTACATTAATCTCCTCAGTAGGTTCTTTTTGAGCCATATATAGCTTACGCTTGAACATGTCATGATTGATATTCTAATGTAATTGGTGAAGTAAACTTTCCTTATCACCACATACCAACATAGTTTACTAGATTATTACTTGCGAAAATATATCAAAATGAGAACCCTTGTATAAATATCTTGTTGTTCTTTTCCATGTGAAGTGTCAGCCCAATGAAGAATAGTTTAAAGTATTGAATTAGGGAAATATTCCAACGCTCCTGATGTTTAGCAGTCAATCTGGATTCTAATTTAAAAGTAAAGAGTTGTACTTTAAAAAGTATTTTACTTTGGTAGTTCTAAATGTGCATATTCCTCTTGATTAAGCAGTGCTTTTTTGCTAGAAACCTGACAGGTGATTTAGAAACAAAATGCTACTCTGCTGCAATATTAACGTTCTTGTACCGTGCACTTTATGTTTTTGTCATCAAAGAGTTTGCTTTCATTTGTTCCTTGGTTACAGTCTGATGATTTATCTCTTTCATTTCTCTTTAATAGAATTGTTTTTGTTTGCCCAAATTTTTTAAGTATGTTTTGTATTGCTGACTTGCTGTGCTGCAGTCTGCAGAGTTCCATATGTTGTTTTCGTCCTTTCAGCTGCTGTCTTTTGCAAAATTTGAGGCAACAACTGTTCTTATTCTTCCACCTGCTGTTTCCAGGTCTTGTTCTTAATGTACCACTATTTTGCTGCCACAGAAATATACAATGCGATTCGTGTTTTCATCGCTGCCTATGTCTGGATGACCGGATTTGGGAACTTCTCATACTATTACATTAAGAAAGACTTTAGCCTTGCAAGATTTGCTCAGGTGCCATTCTGATCTCCCCTTTATGTTATGTTCTAATGTGTTTGCATACCTTTGATTTATCATGTGGTTTTCTTCAAGACTGCAAGCATGACTATATTTTCAATGCAGATGATGTGGAGACTCAATTTTTTTGTGGCCTTCTGTTGCATTGTCCTCGACAATGATTACGTGCTCTATTACATATGCCCGATGCACACCCTTTTTACACTTATGGTATATGGTTCCCTTGGTCTGTTTAACAAGTATAACGAGATACCATTGGTGATGGCTATGAAGATTGCTGGCTGCTTCTTGGCGGTGATCTTGATGTGGGAAATTCCTGGTGTATTTGAACTTCTGTGGACTCCGTTTACATTTCTGCTAGGTTAGTTATTCTCGTATGTGTAGATGTCGATTTTCTTACCAAGTCTTGATAATCCTGTACTATCTCCCCCCACCCCAATGCAGGCTACAAAGACCCAGAGCCTTCAAAAGCAAACTTACCCCTGTTGCATGAGTGGCATTTCCGGTCCGGCCTTGACCGTTATATATGGATTATCGGAATGATCTATGCTTACTTTCATCCAAATGTAAGTTTTAAGATTTGCAGGAACAGTTTTTGTTTGATCTTTGCAATTTGCATACATGAACATCAAAGATCCAAGTTTGTTTTTGATAAGTATCCCTCTTAGTGCAGTCTCTAGGTCTCCGTACAATTATCTCAAGCGGTGTTTCTTTTATCAATATGAGGGTTTTGAGCATATCTTTCTGTCCTAAACACCATACAGGTTGAAAGATGGATGGAGAAGCTCGAAGAATCTGAAACTAAAGTTAGATTGTCAATCAAGGGAACCATTGTTACTATTTCCTTGGTGGTAAGTTGCACTGCACACCCTCTGTGTTCACTTTAAATTAGTGATGATGTACCAACTTGACTTCTGTACTAACTAGGCTTTTTTGTTTCCTCTCAGGTTGGTTATTTATGGTATGAATATATTTACAAGCTAGACAAACTTACATACAACAAGTACCATCCCTACACATCATGGATTCCTATCACGTGCGTACACAAATATGCCATCAAAATTGATATGATATGCGGAATTTGTTAGTATATTTTACGGTGTTAACATTAGCCCTTTTTTCGTGAAGTGTTTATATCTCCCTACGCAATTGCACTCAGCAGCTCAGGAGTGCCTCTTTGACTCTTTTTGCGTAAGTCTTTTTTTTTAAATAATGGTTTAGATGCTTTATTTCCTTTGCAATCACTTTTTCAGTTTATAAGCTTGCAACCTACTTTTTACTTTTAGTTGGCTTGGCAAGATTACACTAGAGACCTATATCTCTCAGATCCACATTTGGCTCAGGTATGATGCTGGACTGTTGTTTTTAGCATGCACTGCTTTCTTTTATGTGTCTATGACCAAATGAAAATGCTTTGAACTGCTGGACTTTAGTAATCTTATAACCTGTTGGGTATAAGGTTAAATATGCAAAGGGATTCAACTATGTTAATTGTCATGAACCTTCGTTCATAGAGGGTAAACACCACCAAGAAGATGACTGGATGGCGTCGGCGTAGAAGGAGAGAGAGAGACTATGGACGAGGAAGATTTTGGTATTTCTCTGATTAATTCCAATAGCATGCGGTAGCTCTCTTATATAGATGGGCTCCCCCTAACAGATAGAATCTAACCTCAATTATATCTCTAACAAATATAGAAACTCATATCATATTTCTAATTATATCTCTAACAAAAGGAAACTAATCTCTAACTCAAATAGAAACCAATTTCTATTTCCTAATAATGAACCGACTAGGCCCAAGGCCCATGCCCATGACATTAATATTTCATTTCATTGTTAAAAGTTTTAATGATTGTAGCAACAAGATTCCTCCTTTCGGACCAAGAAGGATGTTCCTTTTGTAATTTACGAGCAAAATTGTTTTCCAAATATTTTTATGAACTTTCTTGTTTTTTCTTACAACTAACCAAATTAACAGCTTAGATCCCAATGTTCCTGGTGCTCAAACGGGTAATCATATCTAGAGTTCCAAATAATCTTGGCTGGTTCCGCTTTTGGAAACAGAAAAGAATCTAATGTACAAATTTCAACCTGGGGCGTTTTACCCTACTTGCTAGTTACTACAAGTTATGAAGTGTGTATCCACCTTTTCAAATTCCACTATTTTTGTATACAAAATATAGTATTTGGAAATTGGAAATAGGTAAAGGTGCATTACTCACCTTTTTACCGGTTCTCACAATAGATCAGATGAGTCACACACTCATAGCTGCTACTGACCTAGGGATGTTTGGTACCATACTGGTTACCACCAATAATCAAGCAGAAATAGGGAGCTCATCTAGCAGTAACAAAACCGGTATCCTTTTTCAGTACTTTATCTGTACCAGTCCTTTAGGAGTGGTGTTACAAAGGAAACCCTTGTTTGGCCAAGCTCCTGTTTCGGCTCCATGTCCTAATGAGAAGTTAGGACCCTAGATGTGCTGGACATAATATGTTCCGTTCCCATTTTGCTGTCCTGGATGGTACCATTAATACTAATTATAGTGGCAAGTGCACCATACAAAGTCAGATCCTTGTTTAAGGTAAACTTATGATGTGAAGCAATGAATACAGGTAGAGTCCACATGAGGAAATGTTGAAAAGAGCCATAACTTATGTTTCAAAGTTATTTTGGCAATGAACTATAGAATCTGTGTGTGCTGTGCACATAGATTTTCTAATATCTCCTGAGAGTTTCATATTTTGTGCTTGATGCTTCCAATGTTGATATATTGGAGCTTCTTTCAATTGTTGACGACTTTTTGTTATACATACAGGTCTAGCATGCCTAACGGGCAGCCAAAATGGCTTCTATCGTTCATTCCAGATTACCCATTGCTCAACTTTATGCTTACTACAGCAATATATCTTCTTGTAAGTGAGCAAACTTGAATTTTGTTCAAATTCAAATTTTCAATAGAATCATCAGTAATATTCATTTCATTATTTGTACTGCAGATATCATACAGAGTGTTTGAGCTCACAGGCGTCTTGAAGTCAGCTTTTATTCCCAGCAGAGACAACAGTCGTCTATACCAAAATTTTGTTGCTGGGATTGCCATCTCCATTTGTCTGTATTGCTGCTCACTTGTACTTCTCAAAATTCCTGTTGTATAGGTAAATGACTTGAACCTCAAACGGCCGACACAATCAACGCACCTATCATAGACACACTCAAAAGTTATGTGGTGCATTTCCAGGAAGAATCGCCAAGAACATGATCTTGGTACAAGGTCACTTCTCTCAAATCATTTGTTGCTAAAATGATCGGTCCTTGCCTCGATTCACTTTGCAGTTGGAGATAAATGCACTCCAACAGGAAGAGGCTCATACATGTATCTTGGAGATTGAAATAGAATTGAGTGTGGGTTTAGAAGGCCAATTTTCAATTCTCCCCTTTACGGAAGTATTATACACAATTAGGCAATCCGTGCCTTCTTTTGGAAGTTGTAACAGCTGGTTGTAGTTCTTACGAGTTACAAATGTACAAGAAATTTCAGTTAAATCAAAGTTTCTCAAACACAAAATGGTGGATTTGTGCACTGATAATATACAAGTGTAGAACAGCTGCTGTGTTATGCGTTGTGTACTACAGAAATCAATACAGATAATAAGATATTGGTCTCCACTCTGCTTTTGGGCCTCTGCTTACAGATCACAATCATAGACTAGTAACAGTGACAGGGTTTGGAGAGTAACACAAGTACTCCTCTATGATAGTTTGTGCTTCGGTTTCTGCCAAACCTATGGCGCTAGAAAACCAATATGCCAAATGGCAGCATTATAGCATACCATGCTAACACGAAGAAAGATAGGGCTACCAGCAACCCTTTTTTTTCCTCAAGCATGTTACTGCCCAAAACCAACATTGGGATGCTTGTTCTATTTTCAGTTTTTTTGTCAAAAAATAGATACGGTTTTACTCCAGCAGAAAACTCATGTTATGTGATATGTACGTTTACCATGGAGGGAGTATGCTCATGGGGAATAAATGCACTTTTGTTCTTTTCAGGTCTTTGGAAGGGGTGGAGAAGAGATGGATTTCCTACAGCAACAAGGAATTAGAGTTGAAGTTATCCCAGTTATAACAAGCCTGTGATGGCAGCTTAGATAATTTGCACTACTGGTTGTGACCAGTTATGACTTACTTGCATCCCAAAACCTGCAGGAATTACTTCTGCTTCAGGAATTGCAGCAGAACTTGGTATTCCACTAACCCATCGAGGTGTTGCTAACAGGTGAAGTTACCATCTTTGCTCGCTCTTCTGTCATTCTCGTGATGTGTCCAACTGATCTACCTTCGATATTCTGCGTGTACCAATGCCGGACTTGTTGCTCTTTATTCAAAGCTGTTTTTCTTGAAAATGGTTTTTGTGCAATCTTCATAGCTGATCAGTTGATTTTTCTTTTATCCGCAACTACTACTCAAATGCATCTTAGCATGCCTTTCTAATTTAGTATATTCTAGAGTTGAGGCTTGATGTTTTACTAGCTTAATACTCCGAGTGCATGCCATTTGCTCAGCCTAATTTGACCATACAAGAAGTATAGTGGAAGTACTTGCAACTTTTACTCCATTTGTTTCTCTCTCTCTGTCTGTTCTGAAGTCCTATGGCTGAATAAAAGTTGCGAAATAGAAATATTTTTCCCTTCCTTGATGAAAGAGTGGCCCTGCCATGCCTAGAAGCTTTGGTTCCTGGAGGAACATAAGATGTTTTGACTCTGTAATCTGTATGACGGTAAATGAACAGACAATGGCCAATAGTTCATTTCTGATGTTGCATTATGCAATGAGAAAGTCTACTTTATAAACGCAGAGTAGTACATTTGGGAGTAATATGTCACGTACTTTTTGATTATATGCATAACATATAACATTATATACGACTAACCCACCTAACTGCTCGTACGACCTACTATGTGGACCGGGGTCATTTTTCCTTCCTTGCCAGCTTGGCGTTGAACTCCTTGGCGACCTCTTTTGACTTAGTCGCCATTTCCCTCTTTCTCTCGTGCTCCCTCTCACGATCCTCCTGCTCCCTACACGTGCATGCCTCGATATGAGTTTTCGTCTCGCGTTGTATACGTAGGGTTTGCTCGTTCTTGCGGCGCTCCTCCTGGATCTCTGATGACCTTGCGACATTCCACTCTTTGAAGTTGAGGACCCACTAGTCCTCTAGGTGGATCTCAAGATCGATCCATTTGCGGTAGCCATATAGGAGTTCCGAGGACTGTGAACACAGGGGAGAGATTGTTAGTGCGTGTTGTGAAGGCGAAAAGGTAGGGAGAAAACGGTGCATCGGGTCCTTACCGGTTGCCGATAGGTTGCAGTGTCTAGACGGCGGTCGAAGTAGTCACTGGAGTAGTTTGCGCAACCCCAGTAATGCATACCTAGGCTGAGGCAGTGCTCAGACTTAAAGAACTTGCACGTGTCCCGGCACCAACAAAGGGCAGCGTCTCCCCCTCGGGTGGGAGTTGCTGCGAACGCTCGGTAGGAATGTTCGGGATGGGGTTGTTGTAACGGGGCCCGTCGTTGCGGGGAGCTGACCTCGTAGCATGCTGGGCTTGTTCTGCCTGGGCCGCAGTAGCCCTTACTTTCTCATCACGGGCAGCAGCTGACCGTGCTAGGTCGCGAGTCTCCTCCCATTGCTTCATCATCTTGTCCAATTGCTTATTCTGCCTTTTGTCCATCCTGGTGCAATGAAGGAAGCACGGTACAATGCGGGGTTTGGTTGCGAAGTGTTCTTTGAGAAATCTCCTCGACCTTATTTTATAGTGTCCCTTGTTGCCTTGTCAGTACATGAATGTCCTTGTGTGGTCCCGGCACTTCACAAAGCTTTTAAGTGTGCAAAGCTGGTAAAGCTAGGCCGTGAGGTCTTGTCGCTGCGGAAAGCTGGCACGTGCGGTCATGTCGTTGCGCAAAGACAGTAAGTTCAATCTTCTCACTGCGCAAAGCTAGGCCGTGCTGTCATGTCACTACGAAAAGCTGCGTCGTCATGTCATGTCACTGAGAAAAACTGGCGCATTCGGTCTTCTCACTGCGCAAAGCTGGGCCGTGCTATCATGTCACTGCGAAAAACTGTGTCGTCATGTCATGTCACTGAGGAAAGCTGGCCCGTGCGGTCATGTCGCTGCAGAAAGCTAGCCCGTGCGGTCATGTCGCTGTGGAAAGCTGGCCCGTGCGGTCATGTCGGTGCACAAAGCTGACTCGTGCGGTCATGTCGCTGCGCAATGCTAGCTTGGCGGTGTACGAGGCCGTCCCCAGGCAGACCCCACCGTCATGTCATGTCACTGAGGAAAGCTGGCCTGAACGGTTATGTCGTTGCCAAAAGCTGAACCGTGCGGTCATGTCGCTACGCAAAGATGGCACACACGGTCTTCTCACTACGTAAAGCTGGCCCATACTGTCATGTCACTGCAAAAATCTAGGTTGTCATGTCATGTCATTAAGCAAATCTGGCCCGAAGTTACGCTATAAAATGAATGGACGAGGCATTGCTGGTTGGAACAACTATCTTCTCCATCGTAGAGTAAGCCACCATGACGGACGCCGAGGGGTCAATCGAACATGGGTCACCAAAGGAAGACCTTCCGCTCAAAAGGAACGAGTACTTCGGCACTACGTACCGCTTGTTGCCAAATAGGCGCGCTCAGCCAGTGTGGCCGAAATGCAAACAATGTAGGACGCGGTGGTGCAGTGGCAGAATGCCATACGGGTGGCGGTCAACGTTTCTTTCGATGCCCATACTCCGGGATACAAGTTCGCACTCGTCTATTTTGTTGTACTACTAATATAGCTTCGATGTTAACGTTCGTTTGTAGATGATGGATAAATGTGACTTTGTGCGATGGATTGATCCTCTCCATGAATGGTATATTTCAATGTACGTGCATACGTTGTGGGAGCGAATCACTGATTTGGAGGAATGAATTGACACTCTTGAAGAGCAGAACGATGACCTCCGTCAACAGATAGAGCGCGAGATGGGCAACGAGGAGGTCATCAGCATAGGGAGTTCATACGACCCAAGATGCTGCTGCGCGAACCCTAGTTGTATATGTGCTTGCCACTACAACGACGGTCAGTCACGTCCGAGGCGGCCCCCTAGCAATACTCCATGTAGGTGCCATGAGGCTCGTTCTACCTATAGGCAACGATGTGTATGGTTGTACCATTGTACTTAGGACTATTGTTCAAAATAATTTTCAATGTTGTTAAGCATATAATAGAATGGTTCATACGTTGCTGCGGTTGCCATCAATGCAGTTCACTATTCGTTTGGTGCGCGCGTTGACAAGGTAAGAAGAAGTAGAAATAAGCTCAGCACAGTATTGAAAAGTTCACTACGTAAATAATAAACATAAACAGTACATGAACAAATAGTGTACAGTCAACACTATCGTCCCCCAACAGCATCCCCAGCACCCCCTTCGTCGCCACCCTGGCCCCCACCGTCTCCGCGTCCATGTCCTCCCATACAACCCCACTTGGTCATCCTTCGTTGCAACGGGTGACGACGCCCTGACAACATAACACGACCAGGAGACCGTCGCACCCGCCCTTGAGCTGGTGGAGTGAGCTGCACTGCTGCCTGTATGCCCTCTGGTGCACCGGTGAGAGCACTCCTGGAGAGAACCTCTGGTGGTATGCCCCGAGGTGCAGAGCCGGATGCTTGCCTGGGCTAGTCCAAAAAGTACTAGTCCGAATCGTTCGGGCCCGGTGAGACACCCCATCCCTGCTTAGGGCAGAAAAGACCTGCAATAGTAATATCATTAGTTTATGACATAAAGCATTGGGATAAAACCGAGATCCGACGACGCGTACCCTTAGTTGGCGCCATCGCGTCTGGAGGAGGGACGTATGACGCGGAGTACACCCCCTGCGTGGGGAAGCCAGGGATGTACGGAGGACACGTGAATAGCTGACCTGGCGGTGTACGAGGCCGTCCCCAAGTAGATCCCCCAGCCTTGTCTGGGTGAGGTGTTGTAGGATGTGCCCACGTAGAACCTCCGGAGTAATGCCATGCCGGTCGGGGCGGCACCGGTGGATGAACTGTCTGTGCACTGGGCGTGGCCGTGGAGACCGCTGGTAGCCTCGTGCTAGACAACAAGGCTATGACACGTCTACCCCAGGCCTCCACACGACACCAAGTGCTCATGTTCTCCTCGTGGGTCACCTCTGCACCTGCGGCAAGCCTATCCACCATAGTGTAGGACTCCCTCCAGATCGAAGCACCGACGTCAGCCTGAAGGAAAAGACATAAAATCATCATCATCAAAGTGACATTGCCATTAGGGAATCTTTAAAAATTACGTGTAACGTACCGCAATGTGAGCGTCCCGCGCGAGGTACACGGGGTACGTGTCTGTCGGAGTGGCGACGTGTGCGGTGGGCGGGTCAACGACATATACGAGCCTCGTACGTGTCCGCGACTGGTACCAGCGCAGGTACTCCGTATTGTCCCTGCTGTTGTAGGGATGGTCCTCCTCCACGCGGTTGTCAAGCATGCCCTCCCACTGCGCAGTCCACCCCTGTATCTTCGCCGTCCAATCCGTGCCGCGTTTCACTCCCTTTCTAGAGTGCCTGCTTACAGGACCATTTCGTTAGTACTTGCAAACGGAATAGTAAGTACGCAGAGATTTATCATACGCGGTCACTCACACGTGCACGCTCTGCGGCAACGGTGGTCCGATTGGTATCGGAAGCACCTGACGTAGACCAAACTGCTGCATTACTCGCTGCGGCGCGTAGTCCTCCACGAAGATGTCGTACAAGAGCTTCCGGCATGTCAACCAGAAAGCCTGGTCGCGCCAGCAGAGTGTGGACAGCCCATCAAGAGCACAGTCCTGCAGTGCCGTAGGTGAGTACGGCTCCCAGCGCACGTCGTCGGCTGTGAGGCAGTCGAACTGCTCCACAAAGGGCAGATACGCCCGCGTGACCTGGACATGCGCAAACTTTACCTGCAAGGAAGAACAGTTGTTACGTACGACCATCATTAATATGAAGGAAATAGCTGATTGTTATAATACTTACCCATCGACGACACCAGAGAGAACCCATCGCCAGTCGGTCGACGTCTCCCCCGAGGTACATCTCTGCCCCGTACAGACTCATATCCTCTAGCAAAGGTCGTCCGAGGCTGAAGCGCTCGAACGACCACAACTGTGGTAGCAGCGGACAGCCCGCGAGGACCAAGTTCGCCTTGGTCCTCGAGCACGCGTTGCACAAGCCACGGTAGGTCGCGGCAAGTGCGGCCGATCCCCAGCTGACCTAGGGGGCCTCGCCTTCAGCAATCGCCCTAGCATGAGCGATGAGGCATGCATCGATGGTGTTGCCGTGGCTGGTGGTGAAGAGCACCCAACCAAACAGCCACATCAAGTACACCTCAAGTGGTGCGAGACATGATGATCGTCCACATCTGGATCCATTCGCTCCACCTGAATGCAAACCAGAAGTTATTAGTACGCAATAGCAGAAATAAGAGCTTACATGACTCGACCGACTATAAAGTACACGTACCCGGAACTGTGCAAGCCACCTCAGCGACAGCCCATTTGTCTGACTCACCGGGAAGATGTAGTAGTCATCCGCGGCACCCGACGGAAGGACCCCCCGAATCTGTCGAGCAGGTCAGCGCGCAACTCGGTCAGGGCCTCCAGTAGAAAGGCAGCGGCTCCAGCGATCGGAAGGCCAAGCAGCAGGGACACATCCTATAGGGTAAGCGTCATCTCCCCGAATGGGAGGTGGAAAGTGTGCGTCTCGGGCCGCCAACGGTCCACCAAAGCCGTTAGCAGGAAACGGTCGAATGGGAAGCATCGTGATTATTCCACGACGTTGTCCCCGCCCACGGCCACAGCGGGTCTGTCCTCATCAGTGGCCTGCACCATCCGGGCGAGAGGGAGTAGCCCGGCATCCCGCAGCCTGCAAACAAAATAAAGGTCAAGACGGAACCTACTTACGGCAACACTAAAACGCTGGCGGAGTGCGAACCTAACTGTCCAACAGGGGTCCAGTCTCCATGCCACTCGACGATTGCGTGTCCGGACCACTCCCAATTCAGCTGGCTCATCCGTGCTCCCCGTAGGTGGGACACGACGAGAGGTGCGATGCAACCGGTCCACGTGCTCGTCCAACAGGGGGTACGGCCAGTCCGAACCACGAAGATCACGAGCTATACCTGCAAAAAGAGTTCAAGTTAACACATATACGGAACCAAAAAATATCGCATGTAAAGTAATAGTAAATAGAACTTGTAAGTAAATAAACAGAGCAATACTACGCTACCAGCACAACACCAACTACATTATTGAAAAAGGGGATGCATCATAGCAGTTGTACAAACGGTACATGAAATATACGATACATTTAATATGACATTCCGCACGTCAAAAGTGCGTACTAACAAAACACAGTTTACAATGCGAATTTATTTCTTGTCTCCAACAACTAGTAGTACACACCATGCCACTCTGCCTACTAATCAGCACATGCGTTGCATCGTCTAGTTGTGTGCCCCTCCTGACCGCATCGCCTACAACGTGCACCAGATGCTCCGGCTTGCGATTCGTCCATATCATTTCTAATACGCCAGCTCTGTCGCCGACCCTTTCCACCCTTCAGCATGTTAACATCTGGAATCTAGGTCCTCCCTGCAATGTCCAAGGTGGCGAAGTTTCCCACAACCCTAAACCCCTGAAGCTCCCCACACCACGCATGCAGTACCCTCTCCTTGAAGTACTCTGATATGAAGTTCGAAGGATCCATGCCCATGGTCCCGCATGCAGTGAGGACATGAGAGTATGGCTTGTGTAACAGCTTCAGCTTGTTGCACGTGCAGCTAGGTTCGTTTGCATGATCTCTAAGGCATACCTCATGTGGCTCTTCCTGAATCTATTATACAAGCATCGCTACCGGCGATTGTTGTAAGGCTGCCAACATTCTTACTGATCGACTGAAAGTATTTTGTCTCTCTTAAGATGGTATTCGTTGTGTCGCTGTCAGCTAAGCACACTTACTAGGGCGCCACACGCGTTCTAATATATAGTATTTTATTAATATGCATTAGAAGGCAATTAACACATAAATAAGATACTTTAATATCATAACATATCATGCCATTATAAACTAAATAAATGAATAAATTATTCAATATCATCCAACCATCACGAGAAAATAAAATTGCTTAAGTATCATCCGTGCAAATTCTAACTTATTCTTCCACATAAAATAAATGACAATTAAAGTCTAAATGCATTCTGTGCATTAGACTAAATCTACTAAGAAGTCAGAGACTTTGTCTGCTATTTTCTCAGGGGTGATATGCTCTTCGAGAGAAATCATAGCGGTGGCAGCTGCAAGGTCAAAAGGGGATGCTGTTGCCGGAATGGTTTCAACCTCCATCAGCGTAGGCAGCTACTCAGAACTCTCCCCCTCAATAAATGCAAAGTGGGTTTCATGCTGCCCTTTGCCATCCTTTTTCTTCTGGGCTTGGAAGGCATCGATAACATCCTGCGGCTCTTTACAAATCTGCGACCAGGGCCCCCACTTGCCACACTTGTAGTAGGATTGGTCTTGCTGACCATAGGACTTGTCATCCCGCTTTGTCTTGCTTGCCTTATTCTCATGTAGAGCATCTGACTTGCCTTTCTGGGTTGCGGCCTTACCCTTCCTTCCCCTTTTCTTCATCATGGGCTTTCTCACTTTGTAACTCCTGGCGTTGGCTTCACAGCCAACAGAGCTCCTAGGTGGCTGTGTGATGTAGTTCTTTCATAGAACTTCGTTCTGAGCCTCTGCAACCTGCATCATATCGATCAATTCAGGATACTCCTTGTAACCATCTTGACGATAATTACGTGTAGACTGCACTGCATTGCGATAGAAGGTGGATAGTGTCTTCTCAATCTTCTGCTCATCTGTGATCTGCTTGCCACAAAGTTGAAGATTAGTACAAATTCTGTGCAGGGCAAATTTGTACTCCCCGACCGTTTTGAAGTTGGCAAACCTCAGTCAGATCCACTCTTTCTACATGAGGAAGAATAGTGTACTTTAGCCTCTTGAACCGCTTCTTAAGTGCAGTCTATAATGCTAGCGCGCTCTTCTCTGCCATGTACTCATTCTTGAAAGTGAGACAGAGATGGTGCCTAAGGAAGTGAAGTGCCTGATCATTTTCCTCAGGGGTGGGTGCCCTTTTATACCGAAATATGAAGTTTTAGTGAATTTTGCAATTTCTGAGGGCCTATATGCAAATTTTCAATTCAGAGAAAATTTTCACGTAATGTCTGAGGGCCTTTCTGCAAAAATTTAGGACCCGTCTGAAAAATCTAAGGACCCTTCTGTAATTTTCGGCATTCCTAGGGCCTTTTTGCAATTTTGCCGATGCCCCCCTCCTCCCCGTCCGAGCCGTCTCCCGGCCCGTTTGCTTACGACCCACTTGGCCCGCCTCAGCTGGCTTAAGAAACCGGGGTAGGGTTTCCCCTACCCTACTCCTCCGGTGGCGGCGCAACCTGAGCGGCCGGCTCGGGCGAGGCGCGCGGCGGGGCGACGAGCGGTGCTTTGAGGCTGACCACGGGCGGCGGTGCCGAGCGGAGCAACGGGGCCGGGCGGAGCTCGGGTGCCAGCGTCGGGCGGCAGAGTCGGCGTTCGGTCTCGGCTTCGGGCCGGGCGGCGGCTGAGCAGAACGGTGGTCGGCCTCGGCGTTCGGGCCGGGCGACGACCGAGCGGAGCGGCTGTCGGCCTTGGCGTTTGGGCTGGGCGGCGCTTCGAGACCGGTGCTCAGGCGGCGGTGGCTCTTCGGCGACCCAGGCGGCGCGTGAGGGGAGGCCGGTGGCGCTTCGGGCGGCGTGCGAGGGGAGGTCGGCGGTGCTTCGGGCGGCGTGCGAGGGGAGGTCGGCGGCCGGTGACCAGATTCACTCACAGCGACCGTATAGGGCCAACCGTGCACGAATTTTTTTTTCTTTTTTTCAATCTGCAGTGCAATCAATATCTACTCTTTCATGTAATCTACCGATCGACATTGTGCCCGTGTCTTCAAGTCTACTTGCGGTAGATTAGCGGATTTGTACCGTAGAAAAATAATCTAGAAAGCGAAATCTACAAATTTAGAACGATCTAGTTATAGACAATTCAATCTACTTATGCTTCGATGATTACCTTTCAATTCACCTAAGTGCTTCGTGCTGATAACTTGTTGAGGAACCGCTGCTGGCGACCAGTCCGATCGATTCCTCTGCTATGCAAAACCAGATCAATCACAAAAGACAGAAATAGTGGATAGAAAACACAGAGAGATAGAGAGAACTCCTAGTCTTTCTTTATTGCTTTCTTTTTTGATTCCGTATCTAAAATAGCCAATAGTACTTCCTATTTATAATCTAGTGGTGAGGTGCTCACTATGGGCCAAGACTTTAAGCCCAGGCCTAGGTTTCTTAACAGTGTTAATAGTTAGCTGATTGATAGTGCAGTTCGATCGTTATGGGACCAGCCAACCGGGGGCTGGGTGCACTAAATCAAACACTGTGCAACTTCGACGTGTTTATGTGGTGCTCATTTGGGTTTTTTTGAGTAGCTTATGGCTGAAAACCACTGTAGCTGGCTGAAAAAAAGCACTGTAGCTGACAGAGGCTTATTTAGTATAATTAAATTTTAAAAATATAAAAATATAAAAAAATATGTTAGCCCATTACGTATAATACAAACAAATACGGGAAAAAAGAACCGGCAAAAAAGCTCAACAAAAAGCCAAAAGTTCAGTAAAAAACAAAATTTATGAATAGTGAAAAATAAATCAGAAGCTAGAAGTTGAAACCGAAACAATCACAGAACATGAGATCACATCGTCACAAGCGTCACTAGTTTCTTCTCTAATTTGCCTGCCGATTAATTAGTGCCTAGCTAACTACCCTTGTGTTGTCATGTGCTTACGCTGTGATCTGTAGCCCTTGTTTAATTCGGCAGGCATGTCATGTGCTCTTGGGGTGTACATTACACGTACGTACGTGTATATATGCATGGAATTGAATGGAAAAGTTGCGTGCTGCTCAAGAGGACCATATATGTACGTACTGAATCATCCCAGTACGTACGATATATACACTCGCAGTTACCAACTCTATATCATACAAATAGTACTAGCTAGTGGTACTAGCTATATGTAATTAGTTTAGAACTTTCGGAGAAAATTCTTCAGTCCTTAAAAAGTTTACGTACAAAAGAGAGGCTATTCCTGTCACTGCACCGACCGTGATGCATCGAGACCTTTCATCGTACGTACGAATTGGCAGTTTGCACCATGCGTCCATGCCCTAGAACTCATCAAGCACTCTTGGCCCCGCGCCGGCCGCCGGACCGACGAAAATGAACCTACCGACGGCCGGGCGGCACATGCAGCTCTCTTCACGGTCGGCTGGCGGCGCGCGGCTAGCCGGAGTCCGTCCATACATATATGCACGACTCGTAAGTAGATCAACCTCATCAAGTATTAACAAACACGTCAATTAATGTGCACCGCTCTACGTACATAACGGGCTCTACCAGCCACAGGGAAATTATATGTAATGAGAAAGAAGCAATAGTCGCGTGAGCTAGCGGGTGAAGTGTCAATTAACCCGTCTGTAGGAGAGGAGGCAACAGATGGGTCCTTTTTTGCTGTATCTTATAATTTTTAGTTAGTTGAGCACTTGTGTGAACAAACTGAATACCGATAAGTCGTTTTAAAAAGACTATTTCGATAAGCCGCTTTAAAAAAGCGATAAACCCACTGCTCCGTTTATTTGTTTAAGAGAAACCATAAGCCATAAACTGAAAAGGAGACCAACGCACATACTGTAGTCTGTTTTGTTGCAGAGGAGGTGGCTCTGTCGCACTGTTGGGTTGGCATACTTAAGGGAGCCTTTTTAATTTTTATCTATTGGCCGGTTCATATTGGATTCTGCTAAGAAAAGCCAAAAACCAATATTCAAAGTGGTTTTTTTTATTTCTCTTGCTACCGTCTCGCTCCAGTGATAAAACAAGGGTCATGGGTGTATAACCCACCCCACTCCTCTTGCTCACGCCACACGCACCGCGTACGTATCTCTTCCTCACTTTTTACACCGCTCACCTTCTCCTTCTAAAAGTCACTTCTTTCATCCACTTCTATTTATTTTCAGCTAAAACTATTAGCAAAAGCTAATACAAACACCCCTAAATCGGTCAGTGTTTCGGTTTGTTTCAAAGAGTACAAAGAGATCATTCTAGGTCATGTTTGGCAACCGGGGAAAATAATTCCTGCGGAACTTAACCCCTCCTCATCACATAATCCACATTGGGATCTTCTTGAGAGTGAAGAAGTGACTTAACCCCTCCTCATCACATAATCCACAATGGGATCTTCTTGAGAGTGAAGAAGTGACTTTTAGAAGTGGAACGATATTCCACGGGGGTTGGATTGGGCCAGGATCCAACTTTATCATGCTAAAATTAACGGTCAGATCCATTTGATCGGCACCACCTCAGATAAACCAATATGCACATGCTGGTATCTCTTTTAAAACAGTAAGAAGGCTCATTTGGTAATAATGTTGGGAAAGCCGGTTGCCGCCGTGCCATATGTGTTTATAACCAACAGGATACTGCGTACGTGTACCATCATCCAGTAGTCTGGCCAGTACTCGAAACGCTGGATCTGATTCTGACCAAGTGACCATACACATCCATGTTGTGCATGTGCAGAAGCTGAAGGTCTTTTAGCCTTTTGGAAGTTAAAAATATATTTGAGCTTCTTTAAAAGTTAAAATATAAATAAAGCAGTTTTTTTAAGTAGATTTTTCAAACAACTTTTTGAGTCTAAAATCGTATGTACATTTATGTTGGCGTAGCCACCATTCACTGTCGTCTCGAAAAATAAAGACAAAAACCATCCACCACAGTCAAAGAGAAAAAGGTCGGCTTCACCTTCGTAAGCGTAGGCTACTGCCTCCCTCAGTCCTTCCTCATCAACAAGAATTTGTTTTAATAATATATATATACACGCACGCACGCACACACATGAAGCATTTCCCATACTCCCAGAAGTACCATATAAATGAATGTATTATACCTCTTTATCAATTTTGATATACTTAAATACTAATTTTAAAATACTTCAATGCGAGTTGGTTCAAAAAAAATTTATCGAAGTCCTTCATTTTTGCTATATACCTTTTTTCATATATAAAAGAATTATATACACAAATTATGCTATAGAAAGTGAACATTGATAAAATTTTTCATAGAATTCACTTTGGAGTATCTTATAATCCTTATTAGTGTGTGTAGTGGGATAATAGGCGCAGACGTGTAGCTTTGTAAAGGGAAAAGGGTCCATACGTCCTGATTCTAAAAAAACTAGGTACAGTTCTGACCTAATCACTTTTGAGATTTGTGCTAACCTTGAATCAAGTAACCCAACCCGCCTCCGCCTCCGGCTGCGCTCTTCCCCGCCGCCTCACTGGTGCCGGCACGGCCCGCTGACATGCCATCGCTGTTGTCACCTCCACAGCTGCAGCCGGCCGGCGCTAGCTTCTACCGTCATTTCCCTCCTTCCCCCCGTCTCCGGTGGCTCACCACACTGCCGGCCAGACCCCTCACCTCGCACCAAATACCGCAATGTAGTGTTGAGTTTGTTCACTGTTGACGTGAGAGATTAGGAACTCATCATGATCATCAAAACTGACGCATATGCAACCAGACGTTTCAGGAAAGATTTATCATGGGAAACTAATGTTGCATCATGAGTAGATTTAACGAACGTAATAAATGTGTATATATGCTGATATGTCGTATACGGTCGAGATTGTGAATGCACATGCTGACATATATATAACTAAATGCAGCTGGTCCTCGTCTTCTATCTTCTTGAACCTCCGTTAAACTAGATGCAACCTGGGGTCAGTACGTATTTGGATGTCAGAATTGTTTACATAAATAGTATTGTAATTATTTTTTTAGAAAAAAATTACTCCTAACGGATATCATATACACAGTACACTGCCCTACACAGACAGCCAGCCAAAGGTCTAGTCCGTTTTCGCAAATCTGGATAGCTTGCACACTGCCCTAACAGACAGGCAACCAAAGGCCCGAAAACGAAACGTGCATTGAACACACGTACAACTCCAGCATGTGTCGTGTCACGTACTGGATGTACAAGACGCAAGAGGGAGACCCGGCACCTTAATAGCAACCGATTGGCCAGCACCGGCACATATATGCAGAGTTCATTGCAGAGGACGTCACGCTCCAACCGCTATAGTATCGCTACAGTGCGCTTGTACTGCTAATGGTGTACGTTGTAACGTGACAGTTTAATTAGACCGTAGGGGCACGGACATATATACTCCATAAGTCCATATAGCTGATCCATGCATGTTCCATTGATGGCGGCTTCTGTAGAGTAGGGTGCCACGCTGTGGAACCTCCAAGCAATTAACGGCCGGCCGGGAATAGGATGAGCACGCGGTAGTGGTTAGCTACAGCGACGAACAGCAAGGTTAGCTTTATTGTTCCGTAAATTGATCTGACCTATTTTCATTCAGCAAACTGACGTTACCGGCCTGACCATGTAATGCATGTTGTAAAAGAGCTCGCAGCCTTGATCAACCTCTGTAATTTTTTTTTTTATTTCTGTGTTTTTGTTCCTTTCTTGGCTAAGAGTAGTACTTTTCAAGTCATTATCAAAACCCATTCAGCCGTTATCTGTTTTGCTTTCTAACGCTACAGGGAATTATTGTCATTATAATAACATAATAATAATGCATGTGGTTTGCTTAGTAGCGGACCAAGGAATTTCATAATAGGTATTCGAAATTACAAAAATATTTGTTCAATAAAAATCATAAAGGTCCATAAAAGCGAAAACTAAAGTACAATTGTCTTTACCTTCTGCGTCTTTCCAGCTACCTCCCATAAGGATTTCAAATTTATAGACTTCTTCGTTTTTTTAAAGCTCAAAAATCTACAAAATCAAACATATGAAAGATCAGATTAGCAAAAATCAAGTTAGACCACAAGACATTTTATACCTAAAACCCGAGAATATTCTAACAGGAATTTGATCTAGTAATGGAAAGGATATGGATTATGCCATTATGGAGTCATGTGCATTCAAAAAATAACTCTGCCTTGTGCTGTTGTGCAGAAATTCTAGCAGGCTCCCAGGCAATTCACTTATTCACATAACTTCAGTTGTCCAGCACAAATGAATACCAACCGGCTGTGTACAAGCAAAAGTAAAATCCCAATCAAGAAATGAAAGTTGTCGGTTAGCGATCACAATTTCTGTTACACCTCTGTTACAAAAAAAAAAAAGGAATGGACACCACGCACAATCTAGAAATTTTAGTATTGACTATGGACGGTCCAATCCTCCAAGGAGAGGGCTAACAAAAGTGCTATGAACTCGGTTACTAAAATGGGTTGCAAGATCTATGCAATACTACTAGTTACACTTTGTTACTCAATCAGTAGCAATCATCACAGCATTCTCTATTTCTATTATATATGATCAAAACCCTAACACTCTCTGGAATTGAATAAATATTTAACTAATGAACCAAGTAGAACCCAAATTGTGATTTCCTATACCAAACGTTCCCTACTGACCTACTCAATCCCCAATACGCATCACTTTGGTAACCCAAGCACATGAATCAATTTGAACAATAATTCATAATTTCACAATTCACTGTACATTGCACAAATGCACAACACAGGGGTTACTGAGCAACAGGGCAAGAGCCTACCAAGATATCTGAGATCGAGAGCTCACGGTCACAGAGATAGGGAGGGCCGGAGGGAGCCAGTTGAGAGCTGGCACCGATGGGGTGATGACTTGCCGCCGATGAGACGGCAGCCAACACGGATGAACCTCCCATAATAGTGGGAACGCGGTCGCGTGGGGCGGTGACCGCCCAACCCGGCGCGGCAGCGCCTGTGCCCGTGGGTGGGATCTGCCGATCTGGCATGAGCACGAGCCATGAAGGCGGAGAGATGGGAACCTGAGGCTAGGTTGCTGACCGACACGCTAACGCTGGCCGGTTGTTGATGTCGGTTCGCTCATCGGACGATTAGAGGACAGAGGCTAGTTGGAGGAATGACAAACCTGTGCGGCAACGCTACGCGCCCGTGCGCCTCCAGGGAGAGAGCCAGAGACAGAGGATTGAGAGAGAGAGAGAGAGAGAGAGAGTGGCAGTGGCTTGAGAAGTTGAGGGGAGAGGCTCTGAGGTTGAGTCGCTGAGACAGACGCTGCTAAGGCTTGAGTAGCTGTCGTTCACCGTGGCGTGGGTGGTGGGCTAACACTGGCCCAGTTGGCCACTTGGCCTGGGCCACGTCGACGCCAAGTTAGGCTCAACATATATATTATATATTGTATATAGTAAATTTTTTACAAAAATTTTTAAACATTTAACTGAATACCTATAAATTACTACAGATCCGTCCCTGAGTTTGCTAATAGTACAAAGAACTGACCTTCCAAAGGAAGTATGGAGGAGTAGGGTGCATGGATTTCCGTACTCAACACGCGCGTACTCCCTCTCTTTCTAAAATATAATAGTTCTAGGGATGACATGTATGGAAGTACTAGAAAAGTGAATGTGCTGAATGATTGATTTGCAGTTATGCTACCGCGTGGAATCTACGTACCGGCAGCAATGGTAGATGTGAAAAGTTTAAATTGTCTATAATCAAAATTTGTTGCAGATTTACAACAAAAGTACTGTACATAAACCAAGAAAACACTAAATCTAGAAAAAGATTGATGTTATTGGATCATGTATGTCCCTATTAAATCATATACTACCACTATTCATCCACTTTTCAATATTAAATGAGGGATATCTAATGAAAATATTACAATAACTATACAATCGATCTTCGCAATGAATTTATATGGTAAAATAACGTTTTATAAGAAAGAGAACTTATATTGCGAGACTGGAATTACTATACAAAGTCAAAAGGACCTCAGCTTCATCATTCCCTTCCATGGATTCATCAAGGGGCAAGCGTACGTCATAAATAACCCAACTAATCCGGGCCATCCCTCAGCTATTCCTCAACTTGTTCACAGCTCTACAATGATAAAGATAGACATTCTTAGGTGGGCAATTGATTGCGGAGTTAAGTGTAAGAAACAAGACCCACTGTTACGTATTCCCTCCTCGATCACAAAATTCCGGCCTTTCAGAGGTCGACACGGTCCAAAACGCAATTTGAACACACATTTATATTATAATATATCTATAAAACATAATAAAACTAAATTATATAAAAATTTTGAGAGAAATCTACACACACTATTTTCATATGTTTAATCACTACTACAAGACAAACTATACTAGACATCTCGTCACAGATGGTTAACTAAGTACAATTACAGACGGTTTTAATACATACCGTCTGTGAAGATAAATATCACAGACGGTTCATGGTGAAAACCATCTGTGAAGTATTATCACAAACGGTTTTTATTTAATCCGTCTATGATACTTCACATACGGTTTTTTATTTAAACTGTATGTGATATTAACTCATCACAAACGGTTTGTATTAAAAACTGTCTGTGATATTTTGTCGCGCCCTCTATTCAAATTTTCAAACTGAAACGTCGCGACCTCTCGGTTCAGCTACCCAAATGCCATTATATATGCCACCCCACACGTCTCCCCCCAACACACTGCTAGCTCCGCAAACCAATCTGCCTGCTAGCTCCCCAAAGCTGCTGATCAAAGCGCCGGCCGCCTCCCCCGAGCTCGTCCGCGTCCGGTTATGACGCCACAGTTTACTGCACAAAGCACTCTTGTCGTAAGAGTGCCTTCTGTAGTGTCACCATCGTGACACAATGGTGACGTTGCTGCCTCCTCTCCTTCATCGGCGTCAGTACTTTGTTCATACCCACATCCGATCCCATCCCCTCTCTTGCTTGATGCTTGATTGGATATTATGCATGTGAAAATTATTTGTTGATGCCTTAATTCTTGCATGTGATGCTTGGATGGATATGGCTAGGATAATCTTGTTCTCATAAATAGGCCTATTTTGGTTCATCTGCATTCTCTGAATGTGTTGTTTTATAGCACAATTAGCGCAAACAACATAATCAGAGAATATTGATGAACTAAAGAAGGCATATTTTTGAGTTTGGTCAAAACTTATCATAGACGGTTCTATTTAGGAACCATCTGTGATAATATACTATCACAGACAGTTCATAGTAAGAACCGTCTGTGATAATATACTATCACAAACAGTTCGTAATAAGAACCGTCTATAATAATCGTTATCATAGACGGTTCTATTTAGGAACCGTCTGTGATAATTGTATCATAGACGGTTCAAAAATCGTCTGCGATGATGTTTTCGAACCGTTTGTTATGAGTTTTTCTGTAGTAGTGAATCTAAATATTCAGAAATCTCCCTTCATTCTTCAATAGATAACGTTTTAGGATTTTTGCACTTCAACCAAGGCATATGTAAAAATGACCAAATTGTCATTATTCATTAGCTCACTTATTGCTCTCGGATGATGTGTGTTACTCTCATTCATAGTACTCCCTCCTTTCAAGTGTATAAGACGTATTTTCTCTTGACATATAGACCAATAAGATATTAAAAATAACTAGGTTACCCCTAATTATTATCTCTAAGCATTATATTCAATACATAAATGTACAAAATACCAAGTAAAGCTAGATATTTATTAAGACTATATAGTGAACATCACATAAATTTTATATTAGAATATTAAATACGCCTTATATTTATGGACAAGATCATTTAAAAAATACGTCCTATAAACTTGGACGGAGGGAGTAACAAATAGCCTTGGGAATAATGAATGGTAGAGATATGCATAGGAAAAAATAGTTTAAATTGGCTCGAAATTATAGAATTATGTGTATTTGAGAATAAAATTTGAAAGTTAGAATTATATGTATTCAAGAACGGATGGGGTATCAATAGCCGAAATCCAACTTTTTTATTTTTAATAAAAGTTTAAAATGTTAGACTCTAATGAATACATAAATGCTACTCTTGTGTGACTGGAGGGAGTGTTTCTATACTTTTCTCTCTAATAAAAATAACGTTAATCTCAAAACACATAAAAAGATTAATAACACATATCTATTATTTATCGTAGTTTAAAAATTATATAAATTACTGTTGAAAAAATATACGACCGCCTTCCCAGAATTAATAGATAGCTTCGAGTTCACACTTGATAGGACAAATTAAAGAATTGATTGACACCTGTTGTCCCCACGTGGTCAACCTAGATCTCATCCTCACGTGGTCAACCTAAACACACTCACAAATATCGACAGATAAAGATTAAAAATTGTAACTACACACATGACAAAAGGTCCACAAAGAGTACCACACATTTGCAGTCTACAGGCTGCCTAGTTAAGGCGCCGCTAGCATCGATCCGGCGGCCTGTGGCCACTTACAGTACTGACAAACACCCGTACTCACCGGCGGATGAGATCGATCAAACCGGCACCAATCGATGCGACGTCCTGGCCGGCCGCTAAGACAAGGACCAACGCTAAGCTCTCCCACGCACCCCATCACGTACGTACGTGGAATGAAGCTTGCCTGTTCTTTATTACATGTTCCTCTCCATGTTTTCTCCATATGCTATAATTGAATTGGCTCTCTACTGAATTAGTGAGGTAATTAATTAATGTAGATGATTAATTAGGCTGGTAATTAATTAGTATAAAATATTAGTGTGAATACCAGCCTAATTAATCACCTACATTATTTAATTACCTCACTAATTTACTAGAGAGCCAATTCAATTATGACATGTGGAGGAAACGTAAAGGAGAACATGTAATAGAAACAGGCAAGCTCCGTTCACGGACGTAAGGCATTGCCATGCGGCTCGCCTAATCATGAGCGCCGGCACGGTGGCTACCGCCCTTTGTTTGCTGCTCGAGCTTGCCGCGCGCGTTAGCATTGGCCCTTGAGCCGGCACAAGCCCAATGACGACTCGATCTCTAACCGACGAAAGCCCCTTCATGTCCAACTCTGCCCGAGGAACTTCCACCAAAGCACCAACAACACCAACAAGACAAGGACCTTACAAAAGCAACAACAATAACAAAAAGGCTCCCCTAACCAACAACAACGAATCCTAGGACTTATCAATCCACGAGGGAAGTTACAAAGCTGAAGAACCACGATTTTTACAGAGACTTAAGGTACAATCATCGATATCAGGGTGCACGTTATGGCATCAACCTCATCACGGCTCACATCGATCATTTGGGCTTTTTTGGTGGCTTATGGTTGAAAAATGTAGCTGGATGAAAAACACTGTAGCTGACAGAGATTTATTTAGCATAATTAAATTTAAAAAAATTTAAAAATATAAAAAATATGTTAGCCCATTACGTATAATACAAACAAATACGGGAAAAAAGAATCGGCAAAAAAGCTCAACAAAAAGTCAAAAGTTCAGAAAAAAACGAAATTTATGAATAGTAAAAATTAAGTCGGAAGCTAAAAGCTGAAGCCAAAACAATCACAACCAAAAATGAACCCACCAAAACACACCACACCGAGAAGCTCGGTTTGCACTTTGTTTCAGGTGATTTATAGATTTGACTCCAGTTCCTACTTCACTCTCGCCTGTAGAAAAAGTCGGAATTGTTAAAGAGTGGACAGAGTGTAAATAAACAAGGAAAACATCTCTCATGTTACAATGGAAGAGTGGCATTTTGTAGATCAAGTACTGGCTTGAGTGGTATTTCCTCTATTCAAGAACATAAGATATATTTTGTCTTGTATATAGACTAAGAAGACATTGAAAATAACTAAACTGTTTATAATTATTATCTCTAAGTACTATATTCGATATGTGCGTATAGGGAATATAAAAGTAAAGTTAGATATCTATTAGGGGGTATAGAGATAATAACAAACTTATTTTGCATTTGAATATGAAATACGCTCGATATTTATGAAAAACATTAAAAAATGTGCCTTTTATTTTTGGACGGAGAGAGTATATCACCAATTAATCTATCTATTATCTTATTAAAGCGATAGAAAAAGAAACCAGCACGTTCGCTATCAAGGGCTAGAAATTAATTAGGTTAATCGAAGGAAAAAGAAAAGGATCTACACTGTCGATTTTGGTGGGTCTATATTGTAGCGGTGCAGTATAATCATAAAAATCAGAATTGTATAATAAATATAACTCTATTTTTAAATATAAATATATGTATTATAATATCTAGTCACATGACCAGAAGTTGCCTAGCCACAAGTTAGGCGTGCCACAGTTTTTAGGTAGCTGTTTGGTTCACTGACGTAACTATGGCATGCCACACTTTCTTAGCACCCGGCCCCACACGTCATAAACTCAGTTTCTTGCCAAACTTTGCCACAAGTGTGGCTTCGATTTTGTTAGCCACACTTTCTGTGGCAGCCACATATTGCCTAAGCTTAGGCATGGCAAGGTTAGGCACCAACCAAACAGGCCCATAATTACGTGATAAATTCGGCTAGTTACACTTATTTGAGTGCCATTCTTTCCAGCGACATATCATCATTTTTTGCGCCACAAAACCTCACGCATGCTGCAACGTAACTATTTTCATGGAATAGCTAAGATATAACTGTAGAAACGGAAGAAGCTAGCGTGCGTCCAAATAATTAATGGGTGCAAAATGCACGGTCCAGATTCGCGGTAGGGAAAATGGAACAAGTACATGGATTGATATTGCAGGAGCATGCACATGCGCTCCTTGTCAAGTGTCAATGGCTGCACGTCGATATGGCAAAAAGGGTGTAGTTGTGGCCGGTTAATTGGCGACTCAGCATTGTTGGACACGTGGGAGGACGTACGATTACCCAGCAGAAGCAAGGCGGCACACGAACGCCGAAATTAAATAAAGAGAAAATGTAAAGTAAATTAAACTCGGGAGCACGAAAAATCGAGGACTATACTACTAGGACTAGTTTTTTTTTTGCGAGGGATATACTAGTACTAGTAGTATTTAACAAGCATATTGTGGACATACTTAACCTAGCTAAAATACGCGATGACGAATTCACCGTTCAAATTTGGCCACTCTTACCTTTTTAACCTCCAAACATGTAATCTAGCTAGCTGGCCCTGATCAATATGACTTCAGCTTCTGGCTTCAGCTTATTTTTGCACTATTCATAAATTTCGTCTTTTTCTGAACTTTTGGCTTTTTTTTAGTTTTTTTACCGGTTCTTTTTTTCCTCGTATTTGTTTACATTATACGTGATGTGCTAATATGTTTTTTCTATTTTTAAATTTTTTTTAAATTTAATTATGGTAAATAAGCCTCTGTCAGCTACAGTGCTTTTTTCAGCCAGCTACAGTGTTTTCAGCCATAAGCCATGAGGCTTTCAGCCGAACCGATCACCACCATAATATAATCTATATTGTCAGTTACTCCAGCATTTGTTTAAACTTGAGAACTGTTAAAACGTGATCCGACTTTGTATCCTATTCGTGAGGGACATTGTGCTGATCGGTGTCAGATGTAGCGCCAAGTGCCATAACCGATTATTGGGTTTCGAATTATCCTACGACTCTTATTTCCTAATATATATATTACCTTATAGTTGTATGGTTTAGAGGTGCTGAAGTTTTTCGTGTTTATAATTTCTTCTTAATATAGTGAATTTTGTATTTGTGCATCTGTGATTTTCTCACAATAATTTTTCATATAAAATTCATATTGCTTGTTCCTTTGATTTTTTTTCTATTTTGTTGTACGTTTTATAACAAGAACACGTCCAGAAAACATTCTCCCTATTCGGTAGGGCCATGAACCATTCTGTCCACATCTTGGCCCAAAGTAAGACCGAAACAACACCCTTAGGGAGTTAGGGTACACACTCATGAATTAGCTGCTGCTGCTGCTTCTCAGAGATATGGCTGATGGATCATCTTTTTCTACGGAGAAGACGTAAACATCCTATGTCACTACTTGCTACAGTGCTATAGTTACATCGATCAGTCCATCAGTCCAATATATATGTCCACACTAGCTAGTTCTCTCCATGGTCAAAAGCACTCCAATTGTAATGATCGATGGATCGACTCGCGCAACGAACTGTATATATATTCTACTTTCTTAGTTGTGATGACGACAGCTGTAGTATGTTGAATAATGCATTGTGCAGTAACTGGCAAAGGAGTACGACACTGTATGGGTTAACGTGAGAGAGTGAGAAGAGTGAAGTGTGCGATGTGTCCATGACTCTTATCTTATCTTCAAAGTGAGATGAGAGCGAGAAAAGCAAGGAAGTTATTTCAAAAAAACCAGGTATTCATATTGACTTCTACTTTCTCTAAACACAAGGTACAAGTAAAAGCCAATATGAACGGGTGTTAAACCCATGCTACCGCTATCTCCTCGTACTCGACCGTTGCTAGCTATTGCATGCCGTTCTTTTTCTCGGTTTCGTATGTAGGGTCCGTTATTTTCGAATGCAACTAATAATTTTTGATCTAGATCAAATTTTGGACAAACACACTGAGTGCTAATTAAACGTTTCAAAACATTAATAAAAATTATTCTACTTGTTTGTTACGAAAAATTATAAGCTATAGGATGAAATGAATGGAGCCGTAGTCCACCATGCGTGGGGCTATAGCTAACCTCTCCTGGCCTCCTGACCAGTTACGACGCCTCTTGTCTACCGGGCAAAGCATCTGTATTCTGTGGTGGCTACACTTCACATCAGCTACCGACCACGATCATGCAAATCCATCAATGATCGATCGCATCACATTCACAGCTAGCTAGCTATCGATCGTGCCAATCCATCGATCAATGATCGATCGCATCACAATCACAGCTAGCTAGCTAGGCATACAGCATGCAAGGTGCAGAGAGCCATTAAGAGTGCGTTTGGTTTCGAGGCAAAGTGGGATGGGGCGGGATCATCCCTCTTTTCTGGGACAAGGTGGCCTCTGTCGCTGTTTGATTGAATGGATGGGGCGAACCCCTTTTTTGTTTGGTGCAAAGGATGAGTGAAGGACGATGCCGCCCCAATTTTTGTTTGGATGGATGAATATGGACACATAGATTTGATCTTTACCCCATATATATACAAGTTTACATAGACAGAAATCAACATAAATATAATAGATAATTAGCAATCCCTTAACATATATAATTAGCAAGTTTAGATCTTACAGACGTTTCTGCCATACATGCATACATAATTCCACTAGCCTAAAGGCTATACAAAAGAACAGTCAAGTATCAGACCACACCCTAAGGTACTCAAGTCTAATCCTATCCCTTTCTTCCATTGGACCATAAGTAATACCAACTCTAGGATAGCCCCTTTTCCTTTTTCTAGACTTGATAATCATAACCATCATGGACAGCAACATGTGTGCAGCAGTAGCATAAATCAAAAGCTTTTTCATCTTGTCCATCTACAACACATAATCACTCATTCCAATTAATCCATCCAAGATAATACAGATCCAGATCCAATGAAATCACTCATTCCAATTGAGCTTAGGGTTGACATTGGGCACCATACCTTACTTTCTCCTTGTTGGCCGAATGGAAGTAACAATGCCTGGAGTTGATGCCGAGAGAGGGAGCAGGTCGCCGCGGATGCTGTTCCTTGAGCAGGTCGCCGTCGGTCCTCGAGCACGGAGCTGCGGCCGCCACTGCTCCAAGCTGGTCAGGGAGCCGCGGTCGCTGGTCGCCGAGCAGGGAGCCACGCCCGCCGGTCGTCGCAGGGAGCTCCGCCCCTCAGCTCGGCTGCCTCGTTTTCAGATTGAGAGAGGGGGTGGGGTATGGATAAGGACTGGCCGCACGCGTGGGGGAGCGAGGCAGGAGCGCGCGCGGGAGAGCTGCGCGGGACCAGAAGCGCGCGGGGGAGCTGAAAAGCGGGAGCGCGGGCGTGCGCGGGAGCGGCGCTGCTGGCTGCGCAGGGCGAGTGCGAGGTGGGGGGCAGCGCCATCCGGTCGATTTCGGTGGATGGGGGCGCCCCCGAATATGAGGGAATATTCGGTGGTGGCCGCCCCTGCCTCCCTGTGACTCCGATTCAAACGGTGACTCCAACGGGGCCGCCCCGTTCCATCCATCCTAAGACAAGAAACCAAACACACTCTAACAAACCTCACGGACTACCTAGCGAGCAAGCCACGTCCATGACGGAAGCAATAGGTCCTCCGCAGGCCACGCGCGGCGCCATTTCCCCATGCCGCGCGGGTCCTTCGCATAGTCACTTTTCTTCTATCAAATTTTAGGATATCTTCTTAACGATTTTAACTTTTAACTTTTTAATTTTATCCTTTTTAATCTTTTTAGGCTTTTTTATCTTTCCTTTTTCTTTATTCATTTATATTTTTTATGATAATATAACATTTTTTTAATTTTATTAATCAGAAAAAGCTAACCATTGCTACAGTACATTTTTAGCTACTATAGTGAAAAAACTAGAAACCATGACTCATAAGCTAGTTGACGCATGGCCTTAGTCTCTTGGACGTCTGTTTTTTTTACTAATCTAGTTTTTTCTCTGAGCTCCGCAACTATGTTAGATGACACGTGTTGCCTATCGCGTTACCCCATCTTAGTAGAAGGGCGCCACCACGTCAACACTTCTGAGCTAGAGGGCTCGGTAGAAGCACTTACCGAGCAAACAGAGCTCGTCAGAAGCATTGTAGCCATGCATGTTGATTAAATTTATCATGTTTACACTAATTAAGCATGTTTTACACATAATCGCCTAAGCTCAACAGGTGATACGTGTCATATGTCGCTGCTCCTACGGTCGTGGAGGAGACCAAAATTAAAAATTTACACTTAAAATCAAATTTGAAGAAAAAACCATGGTGCCATATACTTAGGGTATGTTAATGGTATAGACAATTGCTATCTATAATATCCTCTATGTCATATATAGACAGCACTAAAGATAGCGCATACAAATATGTTGTATTTTTGTATATCTCTATAGACAGTTTCTTCATGATGTAATGTGTCTTTATTATCGTGTTATGGTCATCTATCATATAAGAAATAGCCCAATTCTTTATACTCTCTCTTTTTTTATATTATCTTATATCTTATATGTTACATGATAAAACTTATACTAGGCCATTGTACGTAGCCTAAAGATTCACAACTCGTGCGTACTGCCCCTATGGTAAACTATCCAGCCTCTTCTCTACCACGGCTCTCCACCACGATCATGCGGCCCCACTTATTTCAGCTTGAGCTGTTGGTTTCTGACTTATTTTTCACTATTCTTAAATTTCGTTCTTTTCTGACATTTTAGCTTTTTTACCAGTTCTTTTTTCCCGTATTCATTTGCATTGTCCGTGATGGCCTAACCTGTTTTTTATTTTTATTTTTTTAAAATTTTAGTTACGTCAAATAATCCATTATTAATTATAATATAATTTCAACTAACTATAATACAATTTAGTTATAAATCAGTTTATTTTAGTCCAACTAAACCACACCTGCATGTGGCGAACGGTAAATGGGCACGACGCGTGCGACGCGCCCGTAGCCCGTAGCCAGCTCCCCGGCCGGCCCCGGCCTCGAGGCCTAGCTGTTGCTCATGAATGCTCGCACACATCGAGCTATCCCCCGGCCGCGCAGTCAAACACCCTACTCCCTCTGCACGCGTCTCCTCCCCCACCGACCCCCTTAAATTCCCTTCCACTACTCCCCGACCTCACACGCATCCCCATATATATATATCCATCCCTCCATACCCTCTACACATATACACACGGAAGAGGATTCTACGACGGTGGTGGGAGAGTGCCGCGCCGTGGCATTGGGTGATTACGAGCCATTCCATCTATGGTAGACAGATTAGAGCACAGAGCTTGTGAATAGTATAAACCGGTATACACACTGCCACTGCCACCTTATTCGTCTTTCTCACACACACTTCCAACTTTGCATCAACAAAACAAACTGGGTACAGCAAACAAGCTTAAGACACTGTAAGCTGGCAGCTAGTTGGGTGAAGCTTGCAAGAGTAACGTACGTCGTAGGAGGAGATGGTCTTCCCCACCATCGTCCCCAAGGTAGCCGCCCACTGGCTATTCACGTTCTACCGCGCGGCCCGCAAGCTCCGCAGCCATGCCTTCCAGTACTACCGCAACACCACCACCAAGCCGTCCTCAGTTTCGCAGGCCGCCGCTGCCTCCTCCAAGTGCACCGTCCCGGACGCTGCCGCGGCGGCCGACCGGACCGTGGTGTGCGATTTCCACGGCGCGCTCCTGAGGTCCAATGAACTCTTCCCTTACTTCATGCTCGTCGCCTGCGAGGGCGGCAGCCTGCTCCGGGCGCTGCTCCTGCTCTGCTCCTTCCCCCTCGTCTGGGCCATGGGCGAGCGCGGCGGCGCCGGCGTCAGGGTCATGGCGTTCGTCACCTTCTTCGGGCTCAGGCCCCGGGACGTGGACCTCGTGGCACGCGCCGTCCTGCCTAAGTTCTACATGGAGGGGCTCAACGCACAGGTGTACGAGCACCTGTGGCTGCCGGCAAGGAGGAAGGTGGTGGTGACGAGTGCACCGAGGGTGCTGGTGGAGTGGTTCCTGAAGGAGTACATGGCCGCCGACGTGGTGGTCGGGTGCGAGCTGCAGGTGGTTAGGGCTGGGCGAGGATGGTACTTCACCGGGCTGCTGTGCGGGCCCGGTATAATGCAGAAGGCCCTGAGGGAGATGTTCGGAGCGGACGGTGCCATGGCCGACGTCGCAGTCGTCGGAAACTCCAACCCGCTCGACCACCTCTTCATCCCCTACTGCAAGGTGCGTATGTATGCGCGTGCTTAACGTTCGTTCCATTTCCCTTCACATAATTAATTCGGCTCATTAGTGTGATGTTTGCCCTATTAACAGTATACTTGATACTTTAACCGTCTCTTTCCTTTATAGCTAGCTTATGAGTTATAATTTTTTTAAACAAGCAAAAGGTATGATTTATACTTTTTTTTAACAAATAAATTGTACAGATTTCCACACATCTCAACCCCACACCATACGTACATCAGGAAATTAACGAAGGCTCAAACAGTCTTCGAAGTGTGGCCAGCATTGTTTCACTTAACGCGCACGTGTGTACCTTGTTTATTCAGACGAGCATGCGTGTCAAGCTAGGCTCGAATGACGGCGGGCTTCGGGGCGGCAACGTGGGGCCCAACGGCCCCAATTCTCCGGCCGTCTACGTTATTTAGGCTCTACGTTACTAGTTCCTATTTGTACTAGTTTCTAATTCTAACTTGAGATTAGAAAAATTAAAAGCTATGAATATCTGGTTTTTAAAAGTAGTTTCTTCGTTTTTCTCGCTATCGTCTCGCTCTAGGATAATACAAGAGTTACGGATGTATCACATATCTTTTTTTTTACATCTTCTTTAAAATCATTTTTTAATCATTGCTATTTGTTTTCAGTTAATAATTATAAGACACAGCTATTCTGACAATTCGGCAGCTAGAGTACAGTGATAAGACTGTTGCTTTAACACCACAAGCAACAGCGAACGAAGGACAAAACATACTCCATGGCCATGACATTTGTCTACGACATTTGTAAATCCGTGACATTTGTCCAGGCGAGGCATTGGCATTGCAGAGAGGCAGGCAGCCGGCCGCGCCAGCCACGACACGCACCACGCCATTGAAGCGCATTCATGCGGCTTTTGGTGACATTTAAGCCTGTGTTTCGCCCAGCCTTCCAGGTGGCCTGCTTCTTCGCGCACGCGGCGGCAGCGTGGGCACCACTGACCCATCCGCTATTGGATTGGAATTCCTTTGCAGTGTTGCTCGGGGCTTCCGTCCATGCACCTGCGGCGACCGCAGATCCCACTAGCCGGAGATCGTTCGAGAACAGGGTTTTCAAGTCTTTCAATCAAGGACCTTTATTTCTCACCTACTGCACGAAGAAGGCCCCGTTCTTTTGGATTTTTAGATTTTAATTCCCCCGTAGGTTGAAAAAATAAAGCGATTTTTTGAAGCCAATTTTTCAAACAACTTTCTAAGTTTAAACTTATGTGCGATGTCGATAGAAAAAGGCTCTGTTACTATCTCAAAAAATATTGATAAAATTATTATCTACAACCAAAAACTATGGACAAGGAAGCGGGGAGGTAGATCCTCGAGCCCACCGCCTCTACCGAGAATATCACCGGTTCTACCCCTCCCTGGCCTCTACTTGTACGACCCCTTTGTCCTCAGCGATGTTCGCAACGACACCGCTGAGCATGGTCGCCTCCTCTACTCCTTCGTCGTCACTCCTGTCTTGCCGTAAGCCACTCGCTCCTTCTCTCAAAAAGGAGGAAGAGAGATTCTAGATAGGGAGCAGCCGACAGGATAAGAAATGAGTGGCTATGATCGAAGTGCGCCCGTAGTAGGCGTACTATTTTTAGGCCTTGCCGTACATATGTATATTATTATTTCTGAACTAAAATTTCTTCCCAGAAAAGATTGCCTATAGTTTTATCATTAATTGCCTGATTTATATATAGGAACACAAATAATAACCGCCAGATGTTCTTATACATTGGTTTGTTGTAAATTGCAAAATAAAATCATGCATGAAGTAAACCGTAGCCGTTAGTGTGAAAGAAATAAAATATAATAGTTCATTTGAAAAGGAAACGGTTTGACTGACAGTCTGACTGACTACTTGTACAAATCAACTAGTTTTTCAAGTTGTTGGATGCATTAGCAATAGTTCTTTGACAGTTTGAACCATGTAAGGAAGCAACTATTTCCGTTCTAGGCCCTGATTAGTTCGGCTTCGACTTCTGGCTTATTTTTCACTATTCATAAATTTCATCTTTTTCTGAACTTTTGGTTTTTTGTTGAGCTTTTTTGCCGGTTCTTTTTTTCCCTTATTTGTTTGTATTATACGTAATGTGCTAACATATTTTTTTATTTTTAATTTTTTTTTAAATTTAATTATGCTAATTAAGCCTCTGTCAGCTACAATGTTTTTTTTTTCAGCCAGCTACAGTGTTTTCAGCCATAAACCACGAGCTTTTCAGCCGAACCGATCACCACCCTAGATTGTTAATTCTGGAAGGTTCAATATGAATTTATTTGGGGTCAATTTTGGACAAGTCTCATTAAAGTGATCAAATTTTGCATTTTCTTTTTTCTAGACTCTTTTACCTTTTCTTTCTAACTTAACATAAGAGTAACTATTAAGTTGTGAAGCATCGTAGTGGTACTTTTTTTGCTGTGTTCTTTAAAGCATTTCATATAATTAACTTACGAACCGAGCCCTGACTTGATTACCACAGGAAGTTTACGTCGTAAGCAGGGAGAGCGCCAAGAACGCCAGGCTGTCGCGGGAGAGGTACCCGAAGCCGCTCATATTCCACGACGGCCGCCTCGCCTTCCTCCCGACCCCCTCCGCCACGCTAGCCTTCTTCCTCTTCCTACCGCTCGGCGTCATCCTCTCCGTCATCCGCATCTCCATCGGCATCGTCCTCCCCTACAAGATCAATTTCGCAGTTGCTGCGCTCTTCGGCATCCGCTTCCGCACTTCCGGCCTCCGCGCCCCGGCAGCCGGCGGCAAGCGCAGGGGCGTCCTGTACGTGTGCACGCACAGGACGCTTGTCGACCCGATCATGCTCACCACGGCGCTGCAGAAGCCCGTGCCTGCCGTGACGTACAGCCTCAGCCGGCTGTCCGAGATCATCGCGCCCATCAAGACGGTGCGGCTGACGCGCGACCGCAAGCGCGACGCCGAGACGATGTCGCGGCTGCTGGAGCAGGGAGACCTCGCGGTCTGCCCCGAGGGCACGACCTGCCGCGAGCCCTATCTGCTGCGGTTCAGCCCTCTGTTCGCGGAGCTGGCCGACGACATGGAGCCCGTGGCGCTGGACGCGCAGGTGACGACGCTCTACGGCACGACGGCGAGCGGTCACAAGTGGCTGGATCCAGTGGCGTTCTTCGCCAACCCGGCGCCCTTGTACCGGGTGGAGTTCCTGGGGGCCGTGCCGCGGGAGTGGACGCGCGCCGGGGGCAGGCCCGGCGCCGAGGTGGCAAACTGGGTGCAGCGGCGGCTTGGCGAGGCGCTCGGGTTCGAGTGCACCGGGCTGACTCGCCGAGACAAGTACATGATGCTCGCCGGCAACGACGGCGTGGTCGCCAAGTAGAGAGCGCGCGCAGCAGCTGGGCGGTTTTTATGCATACATGCATGCTGGGTAATTAAATTTGTCAAAGTAAGTTTGTAGTATGCTTGGAAGTAATGAAACTTTTGGTTTCCTCTTTGCTCATGTCTAAAGAAAAAATATGTGTTGGTGAAAGCTGATCAAATAGATGTTTGGACTTTGGATTGAGTGTCAATCAAATAGATATTTGGTGAGATGGGTTTTTCAATAGTATATTACAAACGCTTCAGCAGGTCAGTTTTTAGTTGGGGAGTGTCTAGACACCATCTAGATATTTTCTTCCTAATTATCATTCAAATTTGTGATTTTTGGATTAGAGATCAAGAACATCTTGTTTTTAAAGGGAGAGATTTTTTTAAGGGTGAGGGGATAAAATTCAAGGGGGAGTGGAGAGAATTCATGACTATTGGATCTCTAATCTAATAATCATAAATCTGGATAATAGTTAGGAAAAAAAACATCCAGATGATGTTTAACAAAACTCATTTGGTTAATTAATTTCATTAACAGGACGCTGGTACCTAATCAATGATTTTTTTTTTACAATAAAGGAAAATAATGCATCGTTGTAAAGTTGGCAAAGCATGATTATGCAAAAACATATTACTGCCTCTAGAACATAGAAATTTCACATCACAGAAAGCAATTTAATTTCTGCGTGAATTAGGAAAATTTTCTATATTCCAAACGGAGCCTACAAGTCTAAAATTACCGGAATTATTGCAGGAAGTCTTATACAAAGTATTCATGATCTTTTAAGTCCTAACTACATCAAGTACATGTAATACTCTCTCCGTTTTTTATTTAACGTTTTTTACCTTTTTATTATAATTTTACACTAATATATACCAATAAAATTGTAATATTATAAAAGTATTTTTAATGATAAATTTTATGATATAATTTTTTATATAATTAATTTAGATAATTTTAAATTGATTAATAGTTAAATTTTAGAAAGTTTAATTTAGAACGGAAGGAGTAGTAACGGTGGTAAATGTAGAAGAGGAGGTGGTGGTGTGGCGTCAACGAGTATAGTGGTGGCGCTCAAAGTTGTGGTTGAGGGGTGCAACGAGGTTGGTGGGCAAAGCATGGAGAACAGATAAGCACGATATCCAGCCAATGGACCTCTGATTCAGGACTAGGGATGGCAATCGAGCGCGGTGGATATGGGTAATGCTCGCTCATACTCGTGCCCGCAATTCTGATTTACGCCCACGAGTATACCTGCGAAGGACGGCGAGTAAAAAACCTCGTCCATACTCGTCGCTCGCAGATACCCGTCGCCCACGGGCATACTCGTTTACCCGCGAATTAAGTGCATCACATAATGACAATAAATAACAGTTTTGTTTTGTTTTGGCAGTGGCCTCATCAGACAATAATGCTTCGATGTATCATTATGAGGATATCATCAGTGAATCAAAATTAACACATCTCAGGGTGAACATGCAAGGTAATGTTTATATGAAAATGAATCCATGATTGATCCATCATAAATGAGAAAATGGTTTTCTGAGTTCACAACGTTCATAAAAATAAAATAATTTCCCACAGATGATTAATTCACTAACGTAAACAAAATGTTTTCCTGTTCCTCACATGTACAGATGTACTGACGTCCAGAAACATTTTCAGAATTCACAATATATATAAGTAGTAACTGAGGAAGCAAAATGGAACTATGCTATGAAAATGAGAACCATGAATGCACTACCACTACAAATCCACTTAGGAACTTCCACGGTTATAAGAGAGACTGCAAATCTAGTTACCTGATGAATTCCACTTTCATGAGCAAAGGCATTGGCACCAACAATAGCTTCATGTGGTTGTACGTGAAGTTCCACTTTGCTCTTGTACCTAGAATAATTAGATGATTTTGCTCAAGAAATTTTAGTGACCTAGAAAAATGCAAAAGATACAGATACCAAAGCAACAAGACAAGAGACACTTATTTGTACCATTTTGCTTGTCATAGTAATATGTTGGGAATTGATTCCAGTATATAGACCGCCTAAGAGTTCTCGGTGACATTTAATTGCCATGACAACCTGAAAAGGGGTTAGAAAATATTAGACATGTAAGCGCACCATATCAGGCCAAATTCTTTTTTTTACAACCTGTTTAGATGAACTTATAAATTATGCCCGCAAATAACATGCAAATAGTATATGAGCTCACCTCCTCCAAAGAAGCATTTCTGGCTCTTTCACCAATTTAGGAAGTTCCCAATCAAGTTCCGTCTGCCACAGTATTGCAGAATAAGGTGAAGTAATCATGAAGAATCATCAGCACATGAAAATTACTAGAACAAAATGTGGTTGGTTTCATATTGATTCATCCAAATTCATTGATAATAGAAAGTACTTCTAAATATGAATCTAACAGTACTATTTTTGTGTGACCAAATAACCATGAAGGCAGCTTGGCAAAAAGTTGCAATTAATTGTTAAGACATGAAAAAGTTATATATTACAGATCACGGTATTATGCCGATATGCAGTCCACTTCTTCTAAAGAGGGAAATATAAGAGAGCCCACTTAAATGCATCATTGGATTGTTGATGCCAAAGAAATTTGGATCCAGATAAATGGAATGGTTAGATGCAGAGAAACAAAAAAAATGGTATTTGGCATAGCACATATTCTAGTCATGTAAATGGACCCATCCTAAGCCATCACACGCGCACAAACAGATCTGTGAGCTCTGATTTTATCTCGCTGGTGTGTGTGTTTTCCAAATCTAGATCCATCGAGGGGAAGATGAAGAAAGTAGAGGCACACTGACCTTGGAGGCAATCGCAGTTCTCGGCCTCCTTGCAGACGACGTCGAGGACGCAGTCGATGAGCTCGGCTCCCTCGGTGTAGTGCCCCTTGGCCCAGTTGTTGCCGGCGCCGGACTAGCCGAAGACGAAGTTGTCTGGGCGGAAGATGTGGCCGTAGGGGCCGGAACGCACCGAGTCCATGGTGCTGGGCTCGAGGTCCATGAGGACGGCGCGCGGGACAAAGCAGCCGCATGAGGCCTCGTTGTAGTAGACGTTGACGCGCTTGAGCTGGAGGTCAGAGTCGCCGTCGTAGCGGCCAGTGACGTCGATGCCGTGCTCGGCACAAACCACCTCCCAGAACTTGGCACCGATCTGGTTGCCGCACTGGCCGCCCTGGATGTGCAGGATCTCCCTCATCTTCGTCCTCGCGAGCGAGTGGGATTGGGGGCGTTAGCGGAGTGTTAGGGTTTGGAGGAGGAGGCGGATTTGGGGGCGAAGGAGGAGGCCGGCGGCCAGGTGGGGGGCTGGGGGCGGAGGCGGCGGATGAAGCAAGAGTGCGAGAGGGGGGCGGAGCTAGATCTGGCCGGGTGGGGGGCTGGGGGTGGAGGCGGCGGATGAAGCAAGATGCGAGAGGGTCAGAGGGGGGCGGATCTGGCCGAGTAGGGGTTGGGGGCAGAGGCCCACCTGTCAGTTTAGGATGGCCCACATGTCAGTTTATTTCACAGGTAAACAAGCGAGACGGGTACGGGTAGAGCTAACCCATACCCGTACTCGTTTACCCGATGGGCAGAGATTTTCCCCATTTTCATACCCGTGGGCAAAGATACATCCCATACCCGGCTCCATTAGGGTATTTATCCATGAGCACACGAGTAAACGGGCACAATTGCCAGCCCTATTCAGGACAGTATTTATATAGCCAACCGGTGGCTTTCTAATTTCTTTCTTACCAATTTTATCTAGCTAACTATTTGATTTTAACTAACAGTTGTAGAAAAAAATAGTTCCTCTCGTCCTTTGAATTTCCAAACAATACCAATTAAGCCATCACAACTTCATTCTTGTCTCTGGTGCGATTTCAATATATAAATTATTTTCACTTTGTGACTGGAGGAAGTAAGATAAACAAATTAAGTACCAACCAGTGGCGGAGCCAGAATTTTAACGATAGGAATGCGAACATAAGACACATCCATTCTAATATAAATTTAAATGATATAATACAGAAGTTTAAATATGATAAATTACATGTTCGCACTACAACCAACATCCCAAAATATTTTTAGAAAATAACTTGATATAGCGTCCCTTCATGCTTTGAAAGCAATTAATGGCATCACCATCACTAACTTATAGAAAAAACTCACGCTTAATGTATATAACTAAGCAATCATTCAAATATGATTCACACATGCTATTTCTTAGCTTGTTCTTCACATGATTCATTGCCTAAAATACACTCCTACGCTTGCAGGAGCCACACTAAGCAGAATGAATACTCTATAAAGAGAATAGGTCTTTATTCTTCTTCATATTTTTAGTGTTCTACAAATCTATATTTACAAATAGAATGTCTCGGTGCTAACTAACTAGATCGAACAATAAGTAGAACAAGTGCTGCTGTGGTGACTAACTAGATCGAACAATAAATAGAAAATCTCATTTCTCAGTGGTGACTACTGACCAACTAGATCAGAACTTACAGTGTAGAACAAATAGAACTTACAAAGTAGTCAAGTAGAACAACTAAACAACGAGTAGAGCATTAAGTAGAACAAATTAGAATTCAGTCACTCACTGAACATTGCCACACGAGAGGCTGGAGGCATGGCCAGTGGCCACAGTGGCACGACACATGGGTGCACAGCGGCACGGGGCTAGCCAGTTGGTGTTGTTGGGTTTGCCGGTTCGACAGCGATGCAGTCACACTACGTGGCATAGACGACCAGGAGGGAGCGAGCCAGCGAGGGAATTGGGTGAGGCGTCCGTGGCTGGGGAGAAGATGAGGGCGGTATGTAGTCAGCCGGTGACAGGTTGGTTGACTGGGTGGCCGGCACTTGGTGGCGGGTGATGGCTGCTAGCTAGGGCTCAAGCCTGAAGAGTGGAGCCAGAAGATGGGGATCTGAACGATTGGGGGAAATTGGGTCATTGGGTGGCCGGTTGAGGATGAGGGGGGCGATTGATTCTCTGGCGTTGGGAGCTACTAAGATGTGCATAGGTTATTGTTTTGCTAGCCTGTTTGACTTGACTTATTGGGCCTAATTGGCTGCCAGCTACAGACTGCAATTGAAGCCTTGAAATAGTTTGTTACTATGTAGTGTATACTTTGTATATTAAGGGGTATATATCGGTTTTTTGTGCAAAAGTATTGGGAGTGCAGCTGTACCCCATGATCTACTGTGGCTCCGCCACTGGTACCGACAAATAAGTTTAGATAGCTAGCTTACTGGCAGTCATGATCACCCATAAACTGAAGTTTAGTAGTGAAGGGAAGTGCCCAACCACCCAGGAGCAACTGCCCTATGTTAATTGGAGCAATTAATGTTAGAGCTAGAGCTTTCCCATCGACCCCATTCGTAAGGTTGCAGACGCAGTCCATATCCTATTGGATTTTCAAGTAAATTTTACATTTTTAAGGTGTACTGCTCTGCTCCTACTCCACTTGGAGGTCTTCAATATTGATAGTGATCTGCAAGGGTTTTGATAAATATCACCCGGATGTTTCTTCCAAATAATCATTTAAATTTCTAACCTTTGGATGTGCGCGAAGATTTGTACGCTACCACCTCCACCTTCTTCTCTAGCGACCTCTTCTTCCTCCTCTTTGGTGACCCTTCTTTCTTCTCGCTGGTGAGCCCAATGGGAGAATCACGTCCCCCACACCTAAGGTTCACCATTCCTCCTAGGCATAGAGGGAGACTGGGGGCGGTGGCCCAGCGGTGGGGACGACGGGCTAGGTAGGAGGGTGGTGGACGGTGCTGGAGGGCATCGATGGCGGAAGGTACTATCTATTAGGTTGGACGGGGGTGGCATGACGAGGAGGGATAGGGGCGGCGTGGTAAGGTGTCAGGGGCACCGCTAGCCACGGGTGGTGGAGGGGGGCAGGGGGTGGCTGTGGGAGGCGTGCGGAGCTACTTCAGCGAGAAAGGAGGAGGAGGCTGTGGAAGCGGTTCATCACCGGCGACGAATAGGGGCGGTGCAAGGTGGGAGGCGGCAGGGTCAGGGCATGGGGTAGGAGGCGGCGGGGCGGTGGGACAAGGTTAGGGTTAGATGGGTTATATAGTAAGGGGAAATGATGAGAGTTTTTGGATCTTAATCTAATGGTCACAAAATTTAGATGATTGTTTAAAAGAGAACATCCAAGTGATTACTAGACACACCCGATCAACAATTGATTAGTGATTATTGCTCTCTCGTGAGTGTTTTCATCCCAGCTATTTGTGAAAATACATCCATTGTGGTCTATGTCCGAAGTAACTCCTAAGGTCCAAGCATTTAGCTCTACATAAAGAAAAGGTCCAAGCAGTAGCATTTATGGTTAGCACACCACTTATGTTTTTCTAAACGGAAGGTCTTTTGCTCCATTATTAGATTTGCACCAGTTAGTTTGATAAAAAATGAGATTTTCTGTAGTAGCAATCTATATAAATACAAATAACTGGTGAGATTCAAGACACCTCCTTCACTCTGAGTGCAAAAAAATCTCACAACTAAAAAAGGAAACTAAAGGCTAGAATTTCTCTCCTTAATCCTTTTCTTTATCTTTACTAATATGAAAGGGGAGTTTGTCCGTTCATCACCCCCTTCCTTTTCTCTGCTGTAGTGTATTCCAGCACCTCCTCTTGACATACACCGATATATGGGCCCATGTCATCAACCGGCTCCCTCCCCTGAATTGCTCATGGCCTCACACCCAACCGCTGACCACTCGCTATCTTGCGTCTTGATTAGTGTCACCTCCTCTTCTTACTCCGATCAACTTTTTCTAATCCTCTCCCTCTTCCATGCCCTGCACTAGCTACTTGCCAGTTTTACAGGCCAGATCCATGACGTGTGGCAGCGCTGATGATCGATGCCCATGACAAGCGAGCCATCGCCAAGCGATGGCTGGGCTCGGTGAGCTAGGATGTGATGGTGTGAACCGGTTAGCGAGGAGGCGACGTCGGGAGGAGGAAAATGGTGGCCCTAGGATCGAGGATGGCCATATCTGGCGCTGCTAGGGTCGAGGATGGCTGGATCCAGCGGTGTGGTGGTCAGGGATCACCAGATCCATTAGACTTTGGCTTCTCCTGCTGGTTCAGCGATAGTGGCGCAGGGATGGCCAAGTCTGGCCGCGGAGACCTCTCTCCCACTCTTCTCCACTGACGTCGCCAACTTCCATTTTTCCTTTTATGCCGGTGTGGTTGGCCGGCTCTAACTATGGCTTCATGTTCTTGATCCGCTGTCACCCCCACTGTCTCGTTGTAAGGACGGCCTGATCCGACAGTGGTGTAGGAAAGGATGATCGGATCCGGCAAAGGCGACCTCGAGGACACCAAATCCAGATGTGACGACCATGGGGTCCGTCAGAGCTATCGCGCCAGGGTGGAGAATGCTAGCTTCGAGGACGATGACCCCAAGATCAAGCGGTCATGGGGTTGGGCACACCGACAAGGAGCACGATGACCCCAACGGAGTACCGGAGGTGGAGTGGAGGCAAAGGTGTACTAGCCAGATCCAAAGACGATGACCTCAGAGACGGTGCATCTGATAGCGGTGATCTTGGGGATGATGGATCCAGGGAGGCGATGAGGTGGTGCCACTGCCATGAGCCATCGGCAGGGAGGAGGTGCGGGAAGTGGTGGCTCCCGGTGACGCCGATTCATGGGTGGGGTGAGGCAAGGAGAGACGGGGAAGGGAGGATACAGCGTCGGGTGGGAGTGGAGGGTCGGACGTGTTTTTTTATTTACATCTAGATCAATCTCCTCCTTCAGTTGATCCTAGCCACTAGATTTCAATCCGATGGCAAGGATGAGCACAACTAGTAATAGCATATGTCTCGTCAAAGCCAAGGAAATCAAACCTGAGGTGATCGGGGAAGAGTTTCCAAACTACCTGAAGTATAGGTGTAGTAGAGCGTACGGTAGTAGAAACCTCCAGAGGGGCGATGTCGACGAAGGAAGTAACTGGTGATGGATCAATAGAAAAATGCTCCTCCTCGACATCGGAAGCAGCCCCCTCATCATCAAGAATGTATATCTCCATCTCAGGCTCAAAGATCAAATAATCATCTAAGTGGCCCACATCCTCAAAGGTGAATCTCTCCATATCGGTCTCAAGAAGCACAGGATCGAGGTCAAAGCAGTGAGAGTCTACCACATCAAATCTCTGAGTCTCAAGCTCGGGCTCATCAATACAAGTATCAGGGTCCATATATGGTGAGTCCATGGCATCAAAAGTGACTAACTCTAGCTCGGGTCTGTCAATAGAAGGATTATCATCAAAGCGAGGCACCTCTAAGGGGATCGGGATCGTCTTAGCGGCACTAAATGAAGACTGAGAGGTGGCATGATTGTCCAAGCAACTACTCAATGACTGGAGTGAATTTCTATGATCTTCCACTTCTGACATCAATGTGCTCAATGCACTCAACTGGCTTTTTACGTCACTAAACTAAGTGTCCACCCTAGTAATATATGATGCCAACATCTCCTCCAACTTGGACATATGATCAGATTGAGGGGTAGGAGGCGGATGCTGAGGTACAGGATAGTGCTGGTGTGACCAATGAGAAATATCCTGATCTCTATATCTAAAACCCTGCAATGATATACTAGAAGAAAATGATGAGATATCAGGGTTGTTGTTTCCATATGACAGACTCAAGTGCTCAGGCCATCCAGGGTGATAAGTGTCAGGGTATGGCCCACTCGACTGAGCAAAGCTCATCCCATAACACTCTGGAGTGGACAAATAACCACGCTGGCACTCAGCGGGTGAATGGCCCTGAAAACCACAAGTCTGGCATATAGAAACAACTGGAGAGTAGGCGCCTGATAAAGAACTATACTGACCATGCCCGCTCTCTAACACAACTCCTCGCTCTAAAGCATAGCATTCTAACTGACGAGACAATAGATTTACCTGCTCTTGAAGAATATCATAAGTAGGGGTGCTCATAAAACCACGGGAATCAGAATAGTAAGCCATAGCCTCAATAAGTACCAATATCAATCAACCTGCGAGAATGGATACGAAAATCGCGAAAGAGAGAAGTAACTAGAGAAAGGGTTAGGGATTAGCAATATACCACAAATATGAACAATAACGAAAAGAAAGACAAGTCAGCACAAACACAAAACAAGCTAAAGAAAACAAGCGACCTAGTCTATAGCCTAACACTGTCGCTCTAAGCTAATCCCCGGCAACGGCGCCAAAATGCTTGATCGTGCAAAAATAGCACACCCGCAAGTGCACGGGTTGCCACTGAAATAGCGGCGAGTGTCGTATTCTCCACAGGGACTAGACTGAGGCTACCAGTGCTCAGCCAAAGCTAGGTCAATCAAAACAGAGGAGAAAACTAAACTACTAAACGAACTCTAACTCGCACAAACGAAACCACGAACAAACTAAACAAACGAAAGACGACAGAACGACCGACCGTACGAATGGACGCCGTACGACCGAACGAACAACACGACGAGACTAAACGAACGACGCACAAACGACAACGACTACAAGAACGACCGATCGACAACCTAACTAACTATCGACCGATAGACAGAATGAGGAAGTCGAGAAGCACTGGGAGAGCCTAGAAGCATGGAGGGAGTTGAGAGAGAAAGAGGGAAAACAGTCGATGGCTAACTAGACGACGACGGCAGGGCAAACAAGTGACTATGAAGAACGCACGCACGACTTCGCTAACGACCAACCGCGCAAAGAAGAAAGGGAGAAGGTCGAGAAGCACAAGGGAGAAAGTAGAAGCACTAGGAGGGTCGAGACAGCAAGGGGAAGGAAACGGTTGCCGGCTCGCTAAATCACGCAACACAAACAAACAACGAACAGAGAACTACTACTAACATTGGCATAACTAGTGCTACTAACCTAATGCCAACAAAGACAATCTAACACAAATCACATGGGCAGTAGACATCGAAACAGATAACATAAAACATAGCTAAATAGATATCACAAGTGGCAAAAACTACTAACAACTAGCTAACAACTAACCACTGCCTGTAACAAAGGCCATATCACCAACACACATAACATGAGTTAAACTACTAGAACATAGAGCAATCCTGGAACAATTTAATAGAGCACAGTAACACAACCACTGATCACAAACATCACAGTGCAAAAATTAACAGAACCATTACAGTGCTCAACAATACATTTCAATCTACAGTTTAACACACAGATTTATGTAGTAATAGTAATCAAGAAAAAAACTGAACAAGATAGTAAATGGATGAACCGAATGGGAGGAAGTAGCAGAGGTCGCAGAGGAGGTCAGGCTGTCGGCGATGATGTCGACGGAGACGTGGCGGCGCTGGAGGGGAAGCAGTGGAGAGCTGATGAAGCCGTCGGAGCTGGTGTTGGTGGAGACGCCGGCGGTCAGGAAGGCAGAGCAGGCGTCGATCTGGAAGGCGGCTGGTGAATAGAGGATGCGGCAGCGCACGGGAGGAGAAGTGGTTACCGCCGGTGCTGGAGCTAGGGAAGGTGAGGAGGGAGGAGATGAGCGGCGAAAGGAGGGTGAAGCGGCGGCGGTGGATGCGGTTAGGCGGCGGCGCTCGGATGGAGGAGGAGGAATAGAGATGGCGCGGTTCTGTGGAGGAGAGGAAGAGAAGGAGCGGCGATGAGGAAGAGCAGAGGAGAAGATGCAGGGCGGCGGCGCTGTGGCGACGAGGTGTGCGGAGGAGCGGTTGGCTGGCAGTGGCGAGTTGTAGGGGGAGATCAAGGAAGCGGCGGCCGAACTGAGGAGAGTGCCGGCGCCGGTGGGGAGAAGGAAGAGAGAGGCGGCGGAGAGAGGCAAGGAGGCTCGCCGGCGGGAGTAGAGGAAGAGGAGGCGCGATGGAGGGGCGGTGGATGAAGGCGGCGCTTGGTGGCGCGGTGGTGGAGCTGCGGGGTGAGCTGTGGTTGGCTGAGAGGTGGTGAATGGCGGCGGTGTGTTTGACGGCCGCCGGCGAGCTGGCCAACCCTCGCCGGCGCCGGAGAAGAGGAAGGGGGAGCAGAGAGCAATGGAGGGGGCTCGGGTAGAAGCAAAATGGCCGGCTCCATCCATTCCAGGCGGCGGCTAGGGTTTAGGACCGGGTGGGGAATTGGTCATCTTATAGTTTAGTCCTCATACTCTCTAGGGTTTACACATAGGTCCTTCTCCCATTGATTTCATTTCTTTCTGGCCCTTGGAAACTCCGATTTAATCGCAGTTTGATCCTACGTGCCCGTGACAATACGTACATCTCCACGGAGCAGTCCCGAAATGCCAGAATTGTCGTTTATGCGCCTCGATCGCTCCGGCCTGCAGAAAAACATATAAAAATATAAAATGGTCCATTTCGAGCAATTAAATATGGAAAAACGTGTAAATGATGATAAACGGTCCCAAAATGCGAAGAATATGAGGGTAAAATGACGGGTAAATATATATAAAAATGACGCATGTCAACCGCCATGCTACTATTGCACTAGGGTGCGCGAAGAAGATGAGACAGGTGGAGCTGTACTCAGTGGCAAAGAAGAGGAGCACATTGGTACGAATGATGAGGCGTTGGTGTACACCACCGAAGACGATGACAGAATAGAAGTATACACCACCAAGGTCGATGAACTAGACATGGAGTACACCGGCACGGACAATGAACAGGAAGGCGAAGTACATCGGCTCAGACAAGGTGTACACCGTCGGAAGTAAAGAAGAACAGCAAAGCCGGCGGGGTCAGGGAGGGTAGATTCGAAGCGGCGATCTCGGCAACGATGGATCCAGACCTAACTCTTGATGATAAGATGCCTCCCTCTTTTTAATGTTCATTGTATGATTTATGTCACGTTTGATAATATGTATCAACTTCTTTTGGAACCCCGTTGCAACGCTCGTACATCTTACTAGTCAAAAGAAAAAGAGCAGTTTTACACCGCTTATTTTATTAGGGCCATATTATAAATGTGTAGATCAATCATATATAGATAATAGGGTTGTATAACAAATACAACTATATTTCAGTCATAGCCATTATAGATGTATACTCTCTCTATTCACAAATACATATTGTCTAGGATATTGACATAGTCTCCAAAACGCAACTTCGACCACTAATTTATATTGTAATATAGTTATAACACATAATAAAATTATAATTGTTGTAGCTACGGGCTAAACAGGGAAAGAGGGGACTAGTAGAAGGAGAAGAGGAGAGCTGGATCTGTGGAATGGCTGGTGAGAATGAGAGGATGCCCCCCTCCTGCCCCTCCTGGGGGCTTATATATATGAGAGGGGTAGAATGGGAAATCCCCATTCTACCCCTTAGTATTTACAAAGGATGAGGGTACATTGGTATATTTACACTGGTGTATTCCTCTACACTATTGGGCCTATTACATGCTGGACTAGTTGCACGGCCCAGTCACGGGGGGTTGGGCCACCCCTACAACAGTACTCCCTCGACAGCAAGCGCTGAGGTCCCGATGGGCGAGCTGACGTGATCAACCACCCCAGCCCCCCGTTCCCCGATAGCAAGCGCGAGGGTGCGGATGCAACTGGTAGCTCGCAAACCCCAGAGGCAATGCCTACGAAGAAATCAGTGTAGCCGGGCGCCGAAGGTGTGCCGCCCCGCCGAGGCGATGCGTACGAGGCGGACAGCGGAGTCGTGCGCCGAAGACGTGCCGTCCCGCCGAGGCGATGCCTTCAAGGCAGACAGCGGGGTCGAGCGCCGGAGGCGTGCCGCCGAGCGTCGAAGACGAGCCGTTCCACCGAGGCGATGCCTACGAGGCGGACGGCGAAGTCGAGCATCGGAGGCCTGTCATCGAGCGCCGAAGACGTGCCGTCCCGCCGAGGTGATGCCTTCGAGGCGGACAGCGGAGTCGAGCGCCGGAGGTGTGCCGTCGAGCACCGAAGACGTGCCGTCCTATCGAGGCGATGCCTACGAGGCGGACAGCGGAGTCGAGCGCCGGAGGCGCGCCGTCGAGCGCCGAAGACGTGCCGTCCCACCGAGGCGATGCCTATGAGGCGGACAGCGGAGTCGAGCGTCGGAGGCGTGCCGTCGAGCGCCGAAGACGTGCCGTCCCGCCGAGGCGATGCCAACGAGGCGGATGACGGAGTTGAGCGCCGGAGGCGCGCCGTCGAGCGCCGAAGACGTGCCATCTCACCGAGGCGATGCCTTCGAGGCGGACAGCGTAGTCGAGCGCCGGAGGTGTGCCGTCCCACCGAGGCGATGCCTACGAGGCGGACAGCGGAGTCGAGCGCCGGAGGCGTGCCGCCGAGCGCCGAAGACGTGCCGTCCCGCCGAGGTGATGCCTTCGAGGCGACACTTTCTACTACCTGCAAAAAGAGTGCCCGCGGAGAGCGGGCGCGTGCCGCGTAGGCCGAAGGCACTACGCACGCGGAGGTAAGGAGGCGAGAGCGCCGTTCCCCTACCTTCAAAAAGAGTGCCCGCGGAGAGCGGGCGTTTGCCGCGTAGGCCGAAGGCACTACGCACGCGGAGGTAAGGAGGCGAGAGCGCCGTTCCCCTACCTTCAAAACGAGTGCCCGCGCAGAGCGGGCGCTTGCCGCGTAGGCCGAAGGCACTACGCACGCGGAGGTAAGGAGGCGAGAGCGCCGTTCCCCTACCTTCAAAAAGAGTGCCTGCGAAGAGCGGGCGCTTGCCGCGTAGGCCGAAGGCACTACGCACGCGGAGGTAAGGAGGCGAGAGCGCCGTTCCCCTACCTTCAAAAAGGAGTGCCCGCGGAATGCGGGCGCTTGCCGCGTAGGCCGAAGGCACTACGCACGCGGAGGCAAGAAGGCGAGAGCGCCGTTCCCCTACCTTTAAAAGGAGTGCCCGCGGAGAGCGGGCGCTTGCCGCGTTGGCCGAAGGCACCACGCACGCGGAGGCAAGGAGGCGAGACCGCCGTTCCCCTACCTTTAAAAGGAGTGCCCGCGGAGAGCATGCGCTTGCCGCGTGGGCCGAAGGCACTACGCACGCGGAGGTAAGGAGGCGAGAGCGCCGTTCCCCTACCTTCAAAAAGAGTGCCCGCGGAGAGCGGGCGCTTGCCGCGTAGGCCGAAGGCACTACGCACGCGGAGGCAAGGAGGCGAGACCGCCGCTCCCCTACCTTCAAAAAGGAGTGCCCGCGGAATGCGGGCGCTTTCCGCGTAGGCCGACGGCACTACGCACGCGGAGGCAAGGAGGCGAGACCGCCGTTCCCCTACCTTTAAAAGGAGTGCCCGCGGAGAGCGGGCGCTTGCCGCGTAGGCCGAAGGCACTACGCACATGAAGGTAAGGAGGCGAGACCGCCATTCCCCTACCTTCAAAAAGAGTGCCGCGGAGAGCGGGCGTTTGCCGCGTAGGCCGAAGGCACTACGCACGCGGAGGTAAGGAGGCGAGAGCGCCGTTCCCCTACCTTCAAAAAGAGTGCCCGCGGAGAGCGGGCGCTTGCCGCGTAGGCCGAAGGCACTACGCACGCGGAGGAAAGGAGGCGAGACCGCCGTTCCCCTACCTTTAAAAGGAGTGCCCGCGGAGAGCGGGCGCTTTCCGCGTAGGCCGAAGGCACTACGCACGCGGAGGCAAGGAGGCGAGAGCGCCGTTCCCCTACCTTTAAAAGGAGTGCCCGCGGAGAGCGGGCACTTGCCGCGTAGGCCGAAGGCACTACGCACGCGGAGGCAAGGAGGCGAGACCGACGTTCCCCTAGCTTTAAAAGGAGTGCCCGCGGAGAGCGTGCGCTTGCCGCGTGGGCCGAAGGCACTACGCACGCGGAGGTAAGGAGGCGAGAGCGCCGTTCCCCTACCTTCAAAACGAGTGCCCGCGGAGAGCGGGTGCTTGCCGCGTAGGCCGAAGGCACTACGCACGCGGAGGCAAGGAGGCGAGACCGCCGTTCGCCTACCTTTAAAAGGAGTGCCCGTGGAGAGCGGGCGCTTGCCGCGTAGGCCGAAGGCACTACGCACGCGGAGGTAAGGAGGCGAGAGCGCTGTTCCCCTACCTTCAAAAAGAGTGCCCGCGGAGAGCGGGCGCTTGCCGCGTAGGCCGAAGGCACTACGCACGCGGAGGCAAGGAGGTCCGTTCCCCTACCTTCAAAAAGAGTGCCCGCGGAGAGCGGGCGTTTGCCGCGTAGGCCGAAGGCACTACGCACGCGGAGGTAAGGAGGCGAGAGCGCCGTTCCCCTACCTTCAAAAAGAGTGCCCGCGGAGAGCGGGCGCTTGCCGCGTAGGCCGAAGGCACTACGCACGCGGAGGAAAGGAGGCGAGACCGTCGTTCCCCTACCTTTAAAAGGAGTGCCCGCGGAGAGCGGGCGCTTTCCGCGTAGGCCGAAGGCACTACGCACGCGGAGGCAAGGAGGCGAGAGCGCCGTTCCCCTACCTTTAAAAGGAGTGCCCGCGGAGAGCGGGCGCTTGCCGCGTTGGCCGAAGGCACCACGCACGCGGAGGCAAGGAGGCGAGACCGCCGTTCCCCTACCTTTAAAAGGAGTGCCCGCGGAGAGCGTGCGCTTGCCGCGTGGGCCGAAGGCACTACGCACGCGGAGGTAAGGAGGCGAGAGCGCCGTTCCCCTACCTTCAAAAAGAGTGCCCGCGGAGAGCGGGCGCTTGCCGCGTAGGCCGAAGGCACTACGCACGCGGAGGCAAGGAGGCGAGACCGCCGTTCCCCTACCTTTAAAAGGAGTGCCCGCGGAGAGCGGGCGCTTGCCGCGTAGGCCGAAGGCACTACGCACGCGGAGGTAAGGAGGCGAGAGCGTCGTTCCCCTACCTTCAAAACGAGTGCCCGCGGAGAGCGGGCGCTTGCCGCGTAGGCCGAAGGCACTACGTACACGGAGGTAAGGAGGCGAGAGCGCCGTTCCCCTACCTTTAAAAGGAGTGCCCGCGGAGAGCGGGCGCTTGCCGCGTAGGCCGAAGGCACTACGCACGCGGAGGCAAGGAGGCGAGAGCGCCGTTCCCCTACCTTTAAAAGGAGTGCCCGCGGAGAGCGGGCGCTTGCCGCGTAGGCCGAAGGCACTACGCACGCGGAGGCAAGGAGGCGAGACCGCCGTTCCCCTACCTTCAAAACGAGTGCCCGCGGAGAGCGGGCGTTTGCCGCGTAGGCCGAAGGCACTACGCACGCGGAGGTAAGGAGGCGAGAGCGCCGTTCCCCTACCTTCAAAAAGAGTGCCCGCGGAGAGCGGGCGCTTGCCGCGTAGGCCGAAAGCACTACGCACGCGGAGGTAAGGAGGCGAGAGCGCCGTTCCCCTACCTTTAAAAGGAGTGCCCGCGGAGAGCGGGCGCTTGCCGCGTAGGCCGAAGGCACTACGCACGCGGAGGAAAGGAGGCGAGACCGCCGTTCCCCTACCTTTAAAAGGAGTGCCCGCGGAGATCGGGCGCTTTCCGCGTAGGCCGAAGGCACTACGCACGCGGAGGCAAGGAGGCGAGAGCGCCGTTCCCCTACCTTTAAAAGGAGTGCCCGCGGAGAGCGGGCGCTTGCCGCGTAGGCCGAAGGGACTACGCACGCGGAGGCAAGGAGGCGAGACCGCCGTTCCCCTACCTTTAAAAGGAGTGCCCGCGGAGAGCGTCCGCTTGCCGCGTAGGCCGAAGGCACTACGCACGCGGAGGTAAGGAGGCGAGAGCTCCGTTCCCCTACCTTCAAAACGAGTGCCCGCGGAGAGCGGGCGCTTGCCGCGTAGGCCGAAGGCACTACGCACGCGGAGGTAAGGAGGCGAGAGCGCCGTTCCCCTGCCTTCAAAAATAGTGCCCGCGGAGAGCGGGCGCTTGCCGCGTAGGCCGAAGGCACTACGCACGCGGAGGCAAGAAGGCGAGAGCGCCGTTCCCCTACCTTTAAAAGGAGTGCCCGCGGAGAGCGGGCGCTTGCCGCGTTGGCCGAAGGCACCACGCACGCGGAGGCAAGGAGGCGAGACCGCCGTTCCCCTACCTTTAAAAGGAGTGCCCGCGGAGAGCGTGCGCTTGCCGCGTGGGCCGAAGGCACTACGCACGCGGAGGTAAGGAGGCGAGAGCGCCGTTCCCCTACCTTCAAAAAGAGTGCCCGCGGAGAGCGGGCGCTTGCCGCGTAGGCCGAAGGCACTACGCACGCGGAGGCAAGGAGGCGAGACCGCCGCTCCCCTACCTTCAAAAAGGAGTGCCCGCGGAATGCGGGCGCTTTCCGCGTAGGCCGACGGCACTACGCACGCGGAGGCAAGGAGGCGAGACCGCCGTTCCCCTACCTTTAAAAGGAGTGCCCGCGGAGAGCGGGCGCTTGCCGCGTAGGCCGAAGGCACTACGCACATGAAGGTAAGGAGGCGAGACCGCCCTTCCCCTACCTTCAAAAAGAGTGCCCGCGGAGAGCGGGCGTTTGCCGCGTAGGCCGAAGGCACTACGCACGCGGAGGTAAGGAGGCGAGAGCGCCGTTCCCCTACCTTCAAAAAGAGTGCCCGCGGAGAGCGGGCGCTTGCCGCGTAGGCCGAAGGCACTACGCACGCGGAGGAAAGGAGGCGAGACCGCCGTTCCCCTACCTTTAAAAGGAGTGCCCGCGGAGAGCGGGCGCTTTCCGCGTAGGCCGAAGGCACTACGCACGCGGAGGCAAGGAGGCGAGAGCGCCGTTCCCCTACCTTTAAAAGGAGTGCCCGCGGAGAGCGGGCACTTGCCGCGTAGGCCGAAGGCACTACGCACGCGGAGGCAAGGAGGCGAGACCGACGTTCCCCTAGCTTTAAAAGGAGTGCCCGCGGAGAGCGTGCGCTTGCCGCGTGGGCCGAAGGCACTACGCACGCGGAGGTAAGGAGGCGAGAGCGCCGTTCCCCTACCTTCAAAACGAGTGCCCGCGGAGAGCGGGCGCTTGCCGCGTAGGCCGAAGGCACTACGCACGCGGAGGCAAGGAGGCGAGACCGCCGTTCGCCTACCTTTAAAAGGAGTGCCCGTGGAGAGCGGGCGCTTGCCGCGTAGGCCGAAGGCACTACGCACGCGGAGGTAAGGAGGCGAGAGCGCTGTTCCCCTACCTTCAAAAAGAGTGCCCGCGGAGAGCGGGCGCTTGCCGCGTAGGCCGAAGGCACTACGCACGCGGAGGCAAGGAGGTCCGTTCCCCTACCTTCAAAAAGAGTGCCCGCGGAGAGCGGGCGTTTGCCGCGTAGGCCGAAGGCACTACGCACGCGGAGGTAAGGAGGCGAGAGCGCCGTTCCCCTACCTTCAAAAAGAGTGCCCGCGGAGAGCGGGCGCTTGCCGCGTAGGCCGAAGGCACTACGCACGCGGAGGAAAGGAGGCGAGACCGTCGTTCCCCTACCTTTAAAAGGAGTGCCCGCGGAGAGCGGGCGCTTTCCGCGTAGGCCGAAGGCACTACGCACGCGGAGGCAAGGAGGCGAGAGCGCCGTTCCCCTACCTTTAAAAGGAGTGCCCGCGGAGAGCGGGCGCTTGCCGCGTTGGCCGAAGGCACCACGCACGCGGAGGCAAGGAGGCGAGACCGCCGTTCCCCTACCTTTAAAAGGAGTGCCCGCGGAGAGCGTGCGCTTGCCGTGTGGGCCGAAGGCACTACGCACGCGGAGGTAAGGAGGCGAGAGCGCCGTTCCCCTACCTTCAAAAAGAGTGCCCGCGGAGAGCGGGCGCTTGCCGCGTAGGCCGAAGGCACTACGCACGCGGAGGCAAGGAGGCGAGACCGCCGTTCCCCTACCTTTAAAAGGAGTGCCCGCGGAGAGCGGGCGCTTGCCGCGTAGGCCGAAGGCACTACGCACGCGGAGGTAAGGAGGCGAGAGCGTCGTTCCCCTACCTTCAAAACGAGTGCCCGCGGAGAGCGGGCGCTTGCCGCGTAGGCCGAAGGCACTACGTACACGGAGGTAAGGAGGCGAGAGCGCCGTTCCCCTACCTTTAAAAGGAGTGCCCGCGGAGAGCGGGCGCTTGCCGCGTAGGCCGAAGGCACTACGCACGCGGAGGCAAGGAGGCGAGAGCGCCGTTCCCCTACCTTTAAAAGGAGTGCCCGCGGAGAGCGGGCGCTTGCCGCGTAGGCCGAAGGCACTACGCACGCGGAGGCAAGGAGGCGAGACCGCCGTTCCCCTACCTTCAAAACGAGTGCCCGCGGAGAGCGGGCGTTTGCCGCGTAGGCCGAAGGCACTACGCACGCGGAGGTAAGGAGGCGAGAGCGCCGTTCCCCTACCTTCAAAAAGAGTGCCCGCGGAGAGCGGGCGCTTGCCGCGTAGGCCGAAAGCACTACGCACGCGGAGGTAAGGAGGCGAGAGCGCCGTTCCCCTACCTTTAAAAGGAGTGCCCGCGGAGAGCGGGCGCTTGCCGCGTAGGCCGAAGGCACTACGCACGCGGAGGAAAGGAGGCGAGACCGCCGTTCCCCTACCTTTAAAAGGAGTGCCCGCGGAGATCGGGCGCTTTCCGCGTAGGCCGAAGGCACTACGCACGCGGAGGCAAGGAGGCGAGAGCGCCGTTCCCCTACCTTTAAAAGGAGTGCCCGCGGAGAGCGTGCGCTTGCCGCGTGGGCCGAAGGCACTACGCACGCGGAGGTAAGGAGGCGAGAGCGCCGTTCCCCTACCTTCAAAAAGAGTGCCCGCGGAGAGCGGGCGCTTGCCGCGTAGGCCGAAGGCACTACGCACGCGGAGGCAAGGAGGCGAGACCGCCGTTCCCCTACCTTTAAAAGGAGTGCCCGCGGAGAGCGGGCGCTTGCCGCGTAGGCCGAAGGCACTACGCACGCGGAGGTAAGGAGGCGAGAGCGTCGTTCCCCTACCTTCAAAACGAGTGCCCGCGGAGAGCGGGCGCTTGCCGCGTAGGCCGAAGGCACTACGTACACGGAGGTAAGGAGGCGAGAGCGCCGTTCCCCTACCTTTAAAAGGAGTGCCCGCGGAGAGCGGGCGCTTGCCGCGTAGGCCGAAGGCACTACGCACGCGGAGGCAAGGAGGCGAGAGCGCCGTTCCCCTACCTTTAAAAGGAGTGCCCGCGGAGAGCGGGCGCTTGCCGCGTAGGCCGAAGGCACTACGCACGCGGAGGCAAGGAGGCGAGACCGCCGTTCCCCTACCTTCAAAACGAGTGCCCGCGGAGAGCGGGCGTTTGCCGCGTAGGCCGAAGGCACTACGCACGCGGAGGTAAGGAGGCGAGAGCGCCGTTCCCCTACCTTCAAAAAGAGTGCCCGCGGAGAGCGGGCGCTTGCCGCGTAGGCCGAAAGCACTACGCACGCGGAGGTAAGGAGGCGAGAGCGCCGTTCCCCTACCTTTAAAAGGAGTGCCCGCGGAGAGCGGGCGCTTGCCGCGTAGGCCGAAGGCACTACGCACGCGGAGGAAAGGAGGCGAGACCGCCGTTCCCCTACCTTTAAAAGGAGTGCCCGCGGAGATCGGGCGCTTTCCGCGTAGGCCGAAGGCACTACGCACGCGGAGGCAAGGAGGCGAGAGCGCCGTTCCCCTACCTTTAAAAGGAGTGCCCGCGGAGAGCGGGCGCTTGCCGCGTAGGCCGAAGGGACTACGCACGCGGAGGCAAGGAGGCGAGACCGCCGTTCCACTACCTTTAAAAGGAGTGCCCGCGGAGAGCGTGCGCTTGCCGCGTAGGCCGAAGGCACTACGCACGCGGAGGTAAGGAGGCGAGAGCTCCGTTCCCCTACCTTCAAAACGAGTGCCCGCGGAGAGCGGGCGCTTGCCGCGTAGGCCGAAGGCACTACGCACGCGGAGGTAAGGAGGCGAGAGCGCCGTTCCCCTGCCTTCAAAAATAGTGCCCGCGGAGAGCGGGCGCTTGCCGCGTAGGCCGAAGGCACTACGCACGCGGAGGCAAGGAGGCGAGACCGCCGTTCCCCTACCTTTAAAAGGAGTGCCCGCGAAGAGCGGGCGCTTGCCGCGTAGGCCGAAGGCACTACGCACGCGGAGGCAAGGAGGCGAGACCGCCGTTCCCCTACCTTTAAAAGGAGTGCCCGCGGTGCACTCCCTGGTGCAATGCGCGCGAGGGCGCGATATCCATGTGATGTGCCGTCTAAAGCGAGACACTCCCTAGTGCCTCGGCCCTGTCGCAATTTTTATACTACGTAGAGTGCGTGGGAATAACATCCACGTCTATTTATACTCCGGAGAGTACGTGCGGGAGTGACACCCACACGTGCGCGGGACATCCGCGTCTTGTTTATACTCAGTAGAGTGCGCACGGGGGCGTCCCCCCGTTACGTCTTATTTAGAGTCCGTAGACTGGCGCGTGCGGAGGAATGCCTCAACGGTCACGTCTTTTCTTTTTTTTTAGAGTCCGTAGACTGGTGCGTGCGGAAGCTAAGCTCAACGCTATGTCTTATTTATAGTCCGTGGACTCGCGCGTGCGGAAGCTGAGCTCAACGCTACGTCTTATTTAGAATCCGTAGACTGGTGCGTGCGGAAGCTGAGCTCAACGCTACGTCTTATTTATAGTCCGTGGACTCGCGCGTGCGGAAGTTGAGCTCAACGCTACGTCTTATTTAGATTCCGTAGACTAGTGCGTGCGAAAGCTGAGCTCAAGCTACGTCTTATTTATAGTCCGTGGACTCGCGCGTGCGGAAGCTGAGCTCAACGCTACGTCTTATTTAGAGTCCGTAGACTGGTGCGTGCGGAAGCTGAGCTCAACGCTACGTCTTATTTATAGTCCGTGGACTCGCGCGTGCGGAAGCTGAGCTCAACGCTACGTCTTATTTAGAGTCCGTAGACTGGTGCGTGCGGAAGCTGAGCTCAACGCTACGTCTTATTTATAGTCCGTGGACTCGCGCGTACGGAAGCTGAGCTCAACGCTACGTCTTATTTAGAGTCCGTAGACTGGCGCGTGCGGAGGCGAACCTCGACGCTATGACTTAATTTATAGTCCGTGGACTCGCGTGTGCGGAAGCTGAGCTCAACGCTACGTTTTATTTAGAGTCCGTAGACTGATGCGTGCGAAAGCTGAGCTCAACGCTACGTCTTATTTATAGTCCGTGGACTCGCGCGTGCGGAAGCTGAGCTCAACGCTACGTCTTATTTAGAGTCCGTAGACTGGGGCGTGCGGAAGCTGAGCTCAACGCTACGTCTTATTTATAGTCCGTGGACTCGCGCGTGCGGAAGCTGAGCTCAACGCTACGTCTTATTTAGAGTCCGTAGACTGGTGCGTGCGGAGGCGGACCTCGACGCTACGTCTTATTTATAGTCCGTGGACTCGCGCGTGCGGAAGCTGAGCTCAACGCTACGTCTTATTTAGAGTCCGTAGACTGGCGCGTGCGGAGGCGGACCTCGACGTTACGACTTAATTTATAGTCCGTGGACTCGCGCGTGCGGAAGCTGAGCTCAACGCTACGTCTTATATAGAGTCCGTAGACTGGTGTGTGCGGAAGCTGAGCTCAACGATACGTCTTATTTATAGTCCGTGGACTCGCGCGTGCGGAAGCTGAGCTCAACGCTACGTCTTATTTAGAGTCCGTAGACTGGCGCGTGCAGAGGCGGACCTCGACGCTACGACTTAATTTATAGTCCGTGGACTCGCGCGTGCGGAAGCTGAGCTCAACGCTACATCTTATTTAGAGTCCGTAGACTACGCCGACACTCGAGGCAATCGTGCGATTTAAATCAAAAACGACGACCCAGACAGAGGCATCGAAGAAATGGCCGAAGATTTGCGATAACAAAACGCTCCAGAGAGCCGCACCGAAAAAGCAAACACGGCCAAATCAAATGCTCTTAGAATGGAACCGTAGCCGCAATGAATAATATGATGAATAGGCGTTTCTTTACTGCTATGCACGGAAGAAACTAACAACGGCGACAATTGAAGCCCTACATATGATCACATGCAGCGCGTACCGGGCGGGGCGGTGGCAAGGTGTAGACTGTTGCTGCGTGTGCGTGTACTGGCGCGGAGGGACGCGTGAAGCGCACACTGGCGCAGTCACCACGGGGCCTAGCGGAGGCCGGCGAAGACTTTCTGGATCCGAGGCGATGTGGCAAGTAGGGGGCCCTCAAATCTCCCCCTCGAGCCTTCATTCCTGGGGGGTCTGGAGGGAGTCCCTACTTTTGAGGGCTCAAGTAGGGGCCCTGCTGGAGTGAGGTTTTTGCCCCTCGGCCCTCAAAAGTAGGAGGAAGATGAGGGTGGGTCCTATGTGTCATCCCCTCTAAGAATGAATTTGAGGGTCCTGTTTTGAGGGCTCCTGCTGGAGTGTAGCCCAAAAAACAGAGCCCTCAAAAGTAGGGAGAGCCCTCAAATAAAAAGTAGGGGCCCTGTTTTGAGGGCTACTGCTGAAGTTGCTCTAACAGGCACGACTGTATTAGCGTCGGCCATTCCGACCATATTCCGCCATAGCCATCACCAGTGGATCATGTTTGATTGGGCCTCAAGCCGTTGTGGTCCAGTTGAAGAAGCCTGTTGTGGTCCAGTTGAAGAAGGTGCCGTAATTTGTATGCTCCTTGTTTTGGAGGGGATAATTTTGAGGCTTTTGACTTTGTTCTTTGCTAAACTGCTCACTGTCCTCTCTCTCTCTCTCTCTCTCTCTCTCTCTCTCTCTCTCTCTCTCTCTCTCTCTCTCTCTCTAAAAAAAGAGTACTCACTGAACGCATCCCTCAGGACTCAGGAGCACGCAAGCAGCTGGGCCTGCTTTTCATCAATCAACCCCCACCCAAAAAAAAATCACGTAAGTGGCAAGGCAACATGCGAAGGACCAACCAACCTCGGCCGACCTGGCAGGAACGTGGGATTATCTGGGACCGCATGAATACGCCAAACTGCAATCCATGCATCGTAGCTAGGTCGAAAGCAACGCTCATCGAACAGCATCCCTAGTACTAATTATTATCAACGCTACCAACCAAGCAAATAATGCGTATGCATTGAGTACAGATCAAAGCGCTGGATCGCACAATCAGTCGGCTAGGCCCTCTTCCATAGAGCTTTTGTTTCTTGCTTCGAACTTTTTACTTTCCTTTTTCTGGTTATATGTTTTTTTGAGGTTTTTAGTTTTTTTATTTCTTTTATTACTTGTGATGATATAATTAGAGTATAATTTTAATCGTTAGTATAAAATAAATAATAAACTGGTACTTTTAAACCTACAGGACCACCGGAACCACCGGAAAAGTAGACGGCCGGCGTTAGCACTGGGGCCGGCACAAACCAAATAATTAGGCCGTTGAGCAGCTGGGCCTGACACGAACCAAATAATTAGGCCATTGGGAGGTTATAAGGATCACTGATAAATACTGGACCTCGGATTAGTGTTGCTAAATGCAATCTAGCTGCGGCCACGAGCTGTATCGGTCCATTGCCATGGAAGCTCAAGCTCCTCTCCTGCTGCCCACCACAACAGTCGCGGCCGCCACAAGGCCCACAACCACCTCACCTTCCACCGCAAACATTATCGCCCGTGTCGCGACGGTCCTCGTCGTGGCCTGCGTCTCCCTCTTCGCACACCACGAGGCTTCCAAGGGCTTTGACATTGCCGTTGTCAATTCCGCCGCTTCACGGGGGACCCTCGCCGGCCGGCGGTTCGACGTCTTTTTTGTGTCCAATGGCCGGGCCGCCCGAGTCCTCCACCACGCGAGCCGGGCCGTGGAGCAAATGTTATACCCGGACGAGTCGTTCCCTCGGAGGCGAGTCACCTGTGTCACCGTCCAAATGGCGGCCCGAAACCTCACCGCCGGGGCGACGGTGGCTGCCGGTGCATCTCCGGGAGAGTACGTCATATCCCTCAGTCCCAGCCTCATGTCAGCCGCAGACACGGTTGCTGCTGTCACCGCCGCTGTGCGCAGAGCTGTCGCGCGCATGTGGCTGTGGGACGGCCGTGGCGCCGCGCCAGCGCATGTCTTGGACTCCACGGTGGCCTATCTTGCGGATGGCATGGACGACGAGGCGGCACCGGAGGACGGGCGCTGCATTTCGGCACGGTTCCTGAGGCACCTGGAGAGCCGGCAGAGCGGCTTCGTGGCCCGGCTGAACCGGGCGATGAGAGACCGGTGGAGCGATGGCGCCGTGGACGCGGCGCTCGGTGCGCCGGCCCGGCGTGCGTGCGCGGCCTACCGGGTGGTGTTGACCAGCCAAAATAGGATACCACTTAACTCCACGTCAGATGGTGCCGGATCCAGGCTGGAAATGTGAGTCTCTTTCCGTTTTTTCCCTACAGTTGGAACGTTTGAGGAAGTGGTCGGAGTTAACCACACGGATAAATATGGAAAATCTGTTTGTGTTAAACTGGTTTGGGCCGGTCTGACCGCTGGCATAGCGCTGGTCTGACCGCCATGGCAAGAGCGGTCTAACCGCAGTAGAGTTTCCGGTCCGACCGGAAACAACGTTCTCTGTTTTCGTTTCGGTTTCAGTTTTATTTCCGTTTCTGATTTTGATCCCGTGTAAGAGTAGAAGTAGGACATTTGTAATTCTTATATAAAGGAGTAAACCCCGAAAAGGTGCTGTGTGATTTCTGGCACCACCAAAACACTGTCTCGTGCTCTCTGTCTAAAGCGTTCGGCGTATTCTCGAGTATTGCCGGCGCACTGCTCGTTCCATTGCCGTGATCCGAGTTCCTGTTGATATTTGGTATCAGAGCAAGGAGGCGATGGACAGAAAGATTGCAGAGAAGCAAGCGGCGGCAGGAGAAGGCTCCGGCGAAAAGAAACCGCCGGCGCCGCCGCGAGCTCCAACGAGAGGGGGATTGCTACCGATCCAATTCCCCATGCTGACCGACACGAACTACGGCCTGTGGGCTGTGAAGATGAAGATCGTCATGCGCTCTCTTGGAGTATGGGCGGCAATTGAAGGAGATGCACCGGTCGAAGAGGAGAAAGATCAGGGCGCTCTGGCCGCCATATCTCAGGCTGTCGCCGACTAGGTCTTGATGACCATTGTAGAAAAGGAGACTGCAAAGGAGGCGTGGGAAACAATCAAGGAGATGCGCATTGGCGAGGATCGTGTCAAGAAAGCAAGAGCTTAGGCACTGAAGAGGCAATTTGATCGGTTGATCATGGGAGAAACCGAAGGTGTTGGTGAGTTTTCTCAAAAGCTCACGAGCCTGGCTGGAGAAATTCGGGCTTTGGGTGTTGAATTGCCGGATTCAATGGTCATCGAAAGATTGTTCAGTGCTGTCCCCAACAAGTTTCTCCAGATCATAAGTACGATTGAGCAATTCGGAGACATGACGAAGATGACGCTGACCGAGGCAGTTGGTCGTCTACGAGTCTTCGAAGAAAGTCAGAAGGGGTGATGCCAAGGCAAGGAAGAAGGGGAGCAGCTGCTGCTATCTCGAGCCCAGTGGGAGGCATTGGCAACACAAGGCAAGGAAGAAGGGGAGCAGCTGCTGCTATCCCGAGCCCAGTGGGAGGCATTGGTGACAAAAGAAAAGAAGCTATACCGGAAGTTCGACAAGACGAAGATCAAATGCTACAATTGCTCAAAATTTGGTCACTTCGCATCCGAGTGCAAGAAGCCCAAGAAGGGAAGAGCAAATGCAACCGAGAAGAACGATGATTCGCCAGCCCTGTTGATGCTTGAAGCTTGCGAACTGATGGAAGAGAAGGAAGAATGCTCCACCGAAGAAGTGACACTAGTTGAAGACAAGATGCAACTCCAACTCGGAGTGAATGAGGAAGATGTTGCAGGCATCTGGTACCTGGATTCAGGGGCTAGCAATAACATGAGTGGCAGCAGAAGACAATTTTCAGAAATTGGCACTTCAGTTCGAGGCTCTGTGAGGTTTGGCAATGGATCGGCCGTCAGGATTGAAGGCCGAGGTTCCATTCTAATCAAAGGGCGGATCGAAGAACATTGAATCCTCACGGATGTCTATTACATTCCCGCGCTGACTAGCAATGTAATCAGCTTGGGGCAACTGGAAGAGCGAGGTTGCAAGGTGGTCATCGAAGAAGGACATTTGGAGGTCTTCGATTGACAAAAATAGCTATTGATCCGCGTCAAGAGAGCAAGAAATAGGTTGTATGCACTCAATCTGGACCATGCTCAACCGGTATGTCTTTTGGCTCGTCTAGGCAATGACGATTGGAGATGGCATGCTCGTTTTGGACATCTAAACTTCCAAGCATTGCAGTAACTAGCTCGAGGAGGAATGGTTGAAGGACTACCACTTGTAAACCATGTTGAGCAGGTTTGTGATGGTTGTCTTGTTGGGAAGCAAAAACGAACACCGTTTCCACAAATTTCAAATTTCAGGGCTGCTCAAGTGTGGAACTAGTGCATGGCGACATTTGTGGACCGATTACACCTCCAACACCAGCTGGAAATCGGTTTTTCCTCCTAATTGTTGATGATTACAACAGGTTTATGTGGATCGCCCTGCTGAAAACCAAATATGAAGCATTGACGGCTATCAAAAAGTTCAAGATTGCGGCCGAAAACAAAGTTGACAAGAAGCTGAAGGCTCTCCGCACTGATCGGGGAGGTGAATTCAACTCGGATGAATTCAATCTCTTTTGCGAAGAGCATGGCATTAGAAGGTTCTTGACAGCACCCTATTCTCCTCAACAAAACGGTATTGTGGAGCGAAGGAATCAAACTGTGGTGGCGATGGCACGGAGCATGCTAAAAAGTATGAGTATGCCCGGGAGACTTTGGGGAGAAGCCGTGACTGCAGCGGTTTACATTCTAAACCGATCGCCGACGAACAGCGTGGTGGGAAGAACTCCGTATGAAGCTTGGTACAATCGAAAGACGACCGTCCACCACTTGCGAGTCTTCGGCTGTGTTGCTCACGTGAAGAAGACAGGAGGTCACCAAAGCAAACTAGCTGACCGAAGCTCAAAGATGGTGTTTATTGGTTATGTCGCTGGCTCAAAAGCCTACCGGATGTTCGACCCTTCCACGGGGAGAGTATGCATAACAAGAGATGTTATATTTAAAGAAGATCGAGTCTGGGACTGGGATACTTCTCTTGTTCCAAAACATACCGTTCCCTGTTGGTTAATCGGTCTCTTAGTTTAGATGCTTTGGCCATTTCATTGGCTTGGTCCAGAGTCTTTCTTGTTAATCGTGTGCTGCAACTCGGCCGTGTTGGCCACAGTACAGAGGGTCGTTTTCATCATTGTGGAGATGGCGTTGCTCGCTGAATACAAGACAAGGGTCGTGGAGCTTAAGGTTGGCATTGTTGGTTGGATTGAATTTCAGCACGAATTATTGATACCTAATAAGTTTGGTATTAAAGTTGAAAGGCCCTGAGAACTAAATGTAATACCTTAGGTCTAAATTTCGCTCAAAGCGCATCCTCCATGTGGGGTGTCACACGTACCAGGGACAGAACTAGAACGAAAATAACTGAGGTTCACTACTTCACCGTACATACAACAACATATATAGTTTTCAAATAATATTGTACTAAATAGTAATGTGTTCCATAATTTTTAGCATCAATACTTGAATGTAACCGATGACATCGTATGATGATAAAGAAGTAGTGATCGAAATGCTTACCAAATAAAAAACCTGATAATAATACTGATTAGTTATAGCAAACTGAAGAAACTAAGGGCAAAACCATAGACAAAAGTTTGTCGCCATTGGTAGAATATATCATGCGATCTCAACGACCTGTTAAAATAGAACAAAATTACTTAAAATTTTAAAGTAAAAAATAGTAGAATGATCAAATAAAAGTTAATGCATTATCTTTTAGTATTTACATTCTTTCATGTTCATAAAGCGATAGACAATAACATCATTAGTAATTTTCGTCAATTCTTATTTCTCCACATAGCAAATAAGCATATCATTCATAAAATTGTCACCAATTAATTAAAAAGTCAGTTAGATATTTGTATGTTCAATAGTTCAAAAATAAAATAATAGAAAAAATACGCTCAGTGGTTTACTTACTTGACACTATGGTCAAATACTACAATTTTGCCTCCGATTTGCAATGAGCTAAGCTGGTATTCTAAAAATCAAAATTGAAACTCTAAGTTCTAACCCTACAATTCAATAAAAATCAATCAATAATATCACATTGAAATTCTATCTCACAAATTGAAATAACTAAAAAAATTAGAATAGAGTACATACTAATTGGGTGGACCTAACCTTTATTCGGCCGGCGAGGGTGTGAGGCAATAGAGACCATGTGACGCCACGGCGAGATGGTAGGCGAGGGCGGGCGGTGGCACCGATTTATCCCATTCTCCGACGATAGGTCGCTGCGTAGCTAGGTGCAGTTGTACGGTGGACATGGTGCACATCTCCTAGCCAATTATGTGAGACAAACAAGCGTCGATGGTTGCTACAAGGTGATATGCTTTGGGATCATCAAATGAACACCGTAGCCTGTTGCGGTCCTTCCTCTTACGCTGGCTTAAGGGATAGCTTGGCCTGCTATAGTTTCCTAATAGACTGAGAGAAGTGAAGTCTTTTCGTGGACTGCTGCTAACTATTGAGAAATTGGACTACATAACATTCATCTTTCCTTTGCCCAAAAAGGTCAATATGTAAGTTCTAGACATTATACATCGCTCCCTCCGTTGAGAAATATATGTTGTATTTTGACTTTGCACAAGGATTAAGAAGGCGATGAAGTCGAAAGGTGTGAAAGAAAATGACTTAGGTACCCCTAATAATTACCTTGGAAAGATGAGAGAGAATGTTTTGTGTATGTGGTAATTAATAAATGCAAATGATAGGAAGAAAAAAAATAGAGACATAGAAGAAAAGGCTCATTAAATCTACATGCAAACTTTATATTTCTCAACAATTTTTTAAATTATAGGTTTGTATTTCTAAACGGAGGAAGTATACACTAAGATAAGATGGTACCACTAATTACAAGACGCATCTTATGCACATGGCACAGCCCATGCACTCATGCACGCACTGCTCCAGGGCCGTTCGACCTCAATCCGACCTATGGGAACTGAGCGCCGTGCGTTTTGCGATTAACCTGCCCGCCTGCCGTCGCCGTTTCTCAAAAACCCCCCACCCGACGGGCGCAGATTCTCTGACGTAACGTCAGGTGACGTTGGGTTACTGATGTGTGGGCCCACGACTCGTGGGGCCCACACGTCAGTGACGCAACGTCACTGACTTACGTCAAGAGAATCCGGACGGCCACCCGACACTGCAGCCCTACCCCAAACCGAGCCATCCACCCCCGGCCGCGCCTTCATCCCCGTCGCGCCTCCACAAGGCGCCCCCCCCCCCCCCCCCCCGGCGGCGGGCCTGGTGCCGCCTCCACCCGTTACCGACCCTCGTGCGCAGGCCCCCTGACACCCGCCACCAACCCTTCCCCTCTGTCTTCGGAAATCGGAATCGAAGCGACTGGAGGAGCTCAGCTGTGTGTGTCGATCGTGCCTTCCCTGTAGCAAGGTCACCATCCAGATCGACAAGATTTAAGATTTTGCTTGCTGTCTTGGTTTTGCTCAAATACTCCGAGAGGGCTTAAGTGAATAGATTGATTTTGATTTGGTTTTCACTCAGTTAGGGATGGCAGCCATCCTGCGAAGAACCACCGGCCCCAAGGCTGCATTGTTCCTATGCTCTGTGCGGCCGCGCAACGCCGACAGCGCCTCGCAGCTTGCGGTAATTGCTTGCTCCAGTACCATCTTGATACGGCTTTCGTTCCCTTGCAAAAAATTTCTACTTTGGCGATGAGATATGTATGACATGTGTTGGTATGGTGGGAGTGTTTCTTGGATTTGATTTGAGTACGAATGCAAAATCTAGTTAATGTACGGATTTGCTGGAAATGAGTTCTGTGCTAATATGTGCAGGTACAATGTGGTCTTGAGCAATATTTCGGTGGGCCACTTCTGTACTATCCACAATGGCGCTTCCATTGGTCAAGACGGTGAGCATATATATTCATTTAGTGTTGCAAATATGGAGTGCTACACCTTATTAGTATCTTTCAGATACCTGCACATGTTACACCAGGAACACAATTTTCAGCTTGTGAGCTTACTGTAGCATTTCAGGCTATTCAGACACAAAGGATATTCAGAAGCCCGGTGACTGGTGGATTTTCGGCTGTAAGCATTTCATCATAGCAATGACCATATAAGTTCAAATTGTGTTCCACTTTTACCTTACTAGTATCCTTTTACTAAATATTCAATATTCATGTTTAGTTTAGGTTCCAATAAATGAATGGCGGTGGCAAACTGCTAACTTGCGCTTACTTTCAAAGAAAGATGGTGACAGAAGATAGTATCTCCACCAATCTTGTTATGCCAAATATGTTGTAACTTCATCAGTGAAGTTGTTGTAATGTCCCACTATTTAACGGAGTAACATATATATGTCTCAAGATCTTAGATGGCCTATCTTGTAGAACGAAGGGATGACATTAAGTAGTTACGGTTATTCAATGAAATTTCATGAGTTATTGACTTTTGGTTGTATAACCGGACAACAGTTCTAGAATACTATATTTTTCATGTCATATATATTAAGTTATCCACCTTCACGTATCGTCTTCTCATCAGTTTGTCTAGCTATGAGCTAAGCTCCTACTGCAAGTCTGCAAATGTACAATGCTTTGTAAAGTAAGTATACTGGGAGAAACAACATTACATTAGAAGTAATCATGTATGATTTTCCAGACAGCTGCTGCAATGCTGAGAACGATATACAATCGGTCAGCATAGCACAGCTTCATCCATGTTTCCTCAAAGGAACATCAAGGTTTCTCACGTTTCCAGTGAAAGAAGTGCATGCTGCCTTCGTAATGACTGTCAGTAAAATAATGGAGCTTCATCGGAGCATCATCATGAACATAACATTCTGAACCTTCATTGATTCCAATTCCAGTCGAACTACAGGGTAACTGGTCAGGTGATGGTTATCAAGCAGGGCAATGCCATCTCAATAACCACAAGTGTAATTGATCGCCATAGCAGGTTCCCCAGTTTTTATAGTAAGACAGTAATAATTGAAATTGGTATCCAAAACAATATCCACCATGGAAGGTAGAATTATTGCCATGCTCTTAGCATAATCAAATCCGCAGAATGAGACAACAAAATTAAAGGGGATCCATCTGACACTTGAACACAAATTTCCCTCTTCCCTGAAAAACTTTTGATTTCGTCTTGAAGAAAGGCAACGGCGGTAAGCTAATGGTGAGCTGCACTATTGTTCCCCTCAGCCTCCTCCTTTGCCCTGCGAGCAGCTGCTCTTATTTGCCGCTCCTCCTTGTAGATCCGGTTCCTCCGTTGAAACTGTGGCCACAAAAATCCCAAGTTAAGTTCAGAGTAGATACATATAATGCTTTAGCATACTTATCATCATCACACCACATCCACATCACACACAAATATTATAAAGTCTGGTTATAGAGTTCAGATCAAGCCCTCATGAGTAAAAGCAAGATTTGTTTGATTTCACTCATTATACTGTTGAAACTGTAATATACCCTCCCATCCTGACTAGTTAAGATTTGCATTTGCTAATTAGTACCACTACCAACTTGCAAAGACATGGAGTGGAATGCTACATTAGCAATGCATGCATAAACCCGGGGATTAACTGCTGCAAGTTTCAGTGACCTAATTAAAAATGAAGCCTTTTTTTGTGGTCGCTAGGACCTTGAATCCAGCTGCCGTCCAAGGGATAACTGCATTGCATCGAATCAGATGGGGCAACCACCAACGAATCCAATAAAGCTAAAGCAGCGGTTCCCTAGGAGCAGTTTCTAGGCATCTGGTTAAAAAGTTCCAGATTTCCAGTTCGTCATCCAAGATTTGCAATTCAAGCTAATTCGACAACGCCCTTTCCTAGTAATCTCTGCAATCTGCATCTTACGAACCTAAGGGTCGTCGATGAGATCTGGAGTGAGAGGAAGAAGAAGGAAGAGCGGCGGACGGATGGGTGCTGGTGGCTGGTGTCAGGGGCCTGTGGCGAGGGGCAGTGAGGGGTGGAGGCAGCGCCAGACCAAGGGGGGTTGCCGGACTGGATGTCGCCTTGTGGAGGTGCGATGGGGATGGAAGGAGCGGAGACGCAACGGGGTGGGGGGGTAAGGGTTCGCTCCCACCGGGTCGAATTGAGACCAATGGTCTATGTGACATAGGTCATGTATTTATACATGAATCGTTTCTAGGCCGTTCGATCTCAATCCGACCGATGGAAAGTGACAGAAGGTAGTATCTCCATAATCTTATTTATAATGAATTGTCATTGTTACACTACTTATTGGCAAGGATGGGGATGTATATAATGAGGTGGCCGTGACAATTCATTATAAATAGCTATGGGGTTTTTTTTTGTGTTGATCAGTAGCTCAAACTAAGATGGTTTTCTAGTTTTAAAAAATATGATGATTTTCATTATATATATCCATTTTGTTTACGATGTCTCAGCCATCTTTTCGCTCCTTTTATAGGAAAAAATTGAATTATAGAAATAACATCTGTTCTATTAGGAACACAACATTGCACTACTCGATCTTTTGACTCGTAGGGCTTCTCTAGTGCACTACTGTGGATGGTAGCTCTAGACATCAACGTAGGAGAAACGTGACAAATCAACAAGGATGATCGCTTCAATCGACCGGTACTCGGTAGCATTATGAAGCTATCGTAGCTTAGATTAAAGGGAATTGCTATGGGCAGACGCCTCACGCGCGAGCCATTCACCTGGACCTAGTGGCAGATTCAGGATTGGATCATGCCCCGAGCTAAATTACAATGAATTAATAATCTAACACACTAGAAGTCTAGAACCTTATTATGATATAACAAAAAAATACATCATAAATGGAATTAAGCTTCTTTGCTTTAGCTTGAAGACTTTGTTTTGCATAAAAAATATTGTTTTCCAAAGATGCATGCCTTTGAAAGAGATATAAAAACTGGAATATGTCTTGAAAGATAAAATTTCCATCTTATTTACCAGCCACCCTCGCCGCCTCCCGCCTCCTCGGCTCCGCCTACTCTACGCCACCTACCACGGCACCCTGATTCGAGCTCCCGCCCCCACCACCCTACCCTGCCGTCGGCCTCGAATCCCGTGCGGAGAGCTCCTGCTTCATAGCTGCGACTGCCACCTAGGATCCACGCTGCACAAGCTCTGTCGCCTTCTCCTTCTGGTGCGGATACACACCGCACACGCCACCTTCCCGCCGCCACCTGCCATATAGGTAGGTGTTTTTTGTTGCAATATTTTAATTCCATATTTGCAACATTTTTTATTTCATGTGTGCGATATTTTTGATTTTATGTATGTAACATTTTGATTTCATGTATACAACAGTTTGATTTCATATATGTAACATTGAAATTTTTATCAATTTTTTCTTACGTATATGGCCGAAAATTATTGCATACATGGTTATAAATGTTGCAACCGACTGTGCGGAGCTAGCATTCGAATCGGACTTCCGGGCTCTAGCAATAGCAAATCTCTAGATTAAATCATATGGGTCCAATCTACAGCAATTCTCTCCCCGAAAGCGTTGAAGAGAGGTAATGAACTTCAAGAGAGATTCTGCTGGTCTATCGTGAAGTTACTGTGCATTTGAGTGAGGTAGTTTAGATGATAAATCTCTGTCAAAGATACCACTTTTTTCGGGGTTTTAGGGCTTCCCTGTCTAATGTTTTAAAACGTTTCGGGCCTCCAAAAAGTTCCATACCGTAAAAACAAAACGTTGATTTGAGTACGCTTTGGATCAGGAACCTTGACAGCCCAAATCCACGGGAATCTTAACATCAATTCAGGAAACCGCACCAATTTGAGCCATACTACTTTCGTAACATCGACTAAATACCCAAAAGCTCATAGAACATTCCAAACTGACGAATGGCTAAGCAGATTCCCTGCCTAGACTAGATATACCTAGTCCACCATCGTTTGCACCGAGTCAAGCTCACAAAACACCTGCCCAATCTGGTTTTTGCGATGTGAAGCGGCATTCAGCGTCATAGTTTCTTACTGTGTGTAGATAAAATTGTTTCGTAACTATGGTTCATGGCTCAACTTCATGGTAGACTAGTTTCAGACTCGAAAGTTTTTTATTGAAATCTAACTTTGATATCTTCGATTCTGGACTGTCAACTTTGTTGATTTCCCTTAGTCTTATCTACCTTTTCTGGTGTGCAGCAGGTGATTGGTTAACATCTCAAAAGAAAAGTGTGGCGTAATCCGCTTTACCCATGCTGCACATTAGCTTTGGAAAAAAATGATGACAGCCAACAAAAGTAGCAACTTAACAGGCCGCAATTAACAAAAGTAAAGTTCATATTAGGTTTATGAAAATCAAAGGAGCAGCCCTGTATCTTTTTTTTTTTTGTTACCATTTCCTCACATTTTAATTTCGACCATAATCATGGCTGCATCATCAAAAAAATAAAAAAAAAACAGTCGCATCGCTAAGGTGCTGAGGCTTCAGATGAACCATTTTGTTATCTATACTCTGACAAGCTCCATTAGCATACGTGAACCTCGTGCAAACCCTGCGCATAGAGCCGTATATTCGCCGCAATCCCGATGCGCCCATCGGTACCATGGGCTTCGACGAGTTCTTTTCTTTCACCTCCAAAGTACTCCTCGTGCAGCTTTCCCTCCTCCGCTAGATCTCCCACCCTGATCGATCGAAGCCTTTTGCTTTGCCCGCGCGTGGTCGAAGGACAGCTCCCAGCCTCCCCTCCCAAGTTTCCTCTTATTCCTTCTCTCTCTCTCTGTCCCTCCCTCCCTCCCTCCCCTGTCGAGGAAGAAACCCGTGATTCGGCGCGGCCGCGTCATGTATATATTCGCACCGGCCGCGGGGCCCTACTTTACACTTGTTCGATCGTCAGGTATCTATCCCTGCCTTGTTTGGAAGGAGGAGGGAGACATGGGTTTCAGGCCATCGAACTGCCGTGGCTTCCTTGTTGTTGTCCTCGTCGCCTTCTGTGGTGGTGAGTCGTTTGAACTGTGTGCATGCTCTTGTTCGTTCTCTGCTTTCTGCAATGCTGTGCGTGAAGCATGATCCTATAGGAGTGTGATGATGTTTGGCATTGATGTGTACTTGAAGTGTAAAACCACCTAGTTCTAGCAAAATAGATTTAGCGTGTTTTGGTATGTAAACAAGCACAAAACTTGGTAGATGCTACGAGATAAATTGCACGTTTCGTCTGATCCCGACAGGAACAGAGCAGCACAGAGCAGAGGCAGCGGATGCGTCCAACCAACTGTCCGATCACCGGACCCGTGGAACGAACCCGCACAGGGTCCTGACCACCGTCTCGGTGGCGAAGCCCTCGAACCCCACGGTCACCACGCCCACGTCCGCCTCCACCTGCCTGAGCTCAATGCCGCTGTCGACGCCGATGGGCCCGTCGCTGGCGGCCCCAAACGTTGGCGGCGGCGGCGGCGGCGGTGGCGGGACGTGGTGCGTGGCGAGCCAGAGCGCGAGCCCAACCGCCCTGCAGGTCGCGCTGGACTACGCCTGCGGCTACGGCGCGGACTGCTCGGCGATCCAGCCCGGCGGGAGCTGCTCCAACCCGGACACCGTCCACGACCATGCGTCCTACGCCTTCAACAGCTACTACCAGAAGAACCCCCTCCCCACCAGCTGCGACTTCGGCGGCACGGCCACCATCACCAACACCGATCCGAGTAAGCTCAATGTCTCCAAGACATGCATAGATGATCGATGATACATTTCTTGACGACCTACCTTTGCTTTAATCAGTAGCGATCCTTGGCAAAGTATCTCGTTCTCATGCGAATTGTTCCCAATCCTGCAGGTTCAGGGTCGTGCCAGTATCCAGCGTCAAGGTAAGTTCGTATCAATCCAAACAAAATTTTGAAAGAACTGTTACTTACTTGTAAGAAGGGCTGAAAATTTTGTTCTGACGTGAATTGCAGCGGTGGCGCTCAGGGCCAGAACATGATGCCCCCGCCAGCACCGGCCACTCCGACGCCGACCACCCCGATGACCCCTACGCCCACCACGCCGGACACCGGAACTCCGGTCTATGGATCAATGACCCCTCCTGACTACGGGTCAATTTCCCCTCCTGACTACGGGTCAATTTCCCCTCCTGGCTACGGATCAAATTCGCCTCCGGATTACAGCGACCTCGGCGCCGCCCCGACGACTACGAAGGGCAGGGCGGCGCTGGCGCTCATGTGCGTCCTAATCGCGACGATATCTCTGAGCATATCCAAGTGAGGATACATACATTTCAGGATGGCAATTCTGTACGACAATTTCAGTTCAGAAGTTACTCGGTTCGCCCCGCGGTGGCTGAAAGACGCAGAAAAACTTGCACCAGAGACCTCCATGCTGCGGCGCCCGGGAGAGCAGAGCTGCGAATTTGTTCAGAGTTGTCGGAAGCATGGTGGTGGGGCAGCTGCTATCACCGCCCATTTCTAGTGGCAGCAGCAGATGTTTATATTGCCGATTCTACTACTATTGTATTTAGGAATCTATGAGAAAATTTCTTTCGTTATTCACAGGTTCACAGCCTTTTGTTCATGCTGAATAATTATGCTATGAACAAAACCGACACTTTCAGATAGATTCTGCAGCGGGTTGAGATTAATAAGATTAAGAACCCGAGCTTTGAGTTAGTCTTTATTTCAGAAAAGAAAGGGCTTAAGCATTTAGCATGTTTATCATCGAGTTAATAGTTGGCTTTAATGCCGTCAGATGGATGCGTCAGTGGTGATACGAGCAATTTCCATCCACTACAAAGAAACTAAGAAATGAATCGAGAGCGTCGCTACGAAAGAATAGGAGAATTTTTAAAAATGTAGCCCAGTTTGGCCCAACTCAACCAATAAGTTAGGAGCCCGTGCCTTGCCAAACGCTGTTTGTGTTAGAAAACTGGGCCCATGGCCAAGAGTCCTGACATATTTGGGCACCCCACTGTAGACTATAAATAGAGAGCCATACCCCCCTCATTATGTACGCATGAAAGAAAAGCAATAAAGAAAGACCGGGAGTTCTCTCTACCTCTCTGTGTGTTCAATCTATTCTCTCTGTGATTCTGTGATTGATTCGTTCTTGTTCTAAGCAGAGAAATCGTTCGGACTGGTCGCCAGCGACGGTTTCTCAACACGTTATCAACACGACTTCGCTCCGGTGAACGAGGTAATCATTGAAGCACAGATTGAATTTTCTAGATCGCTTTTGAATCTGTATTTTCTTTTCGCGTTCTAGATTGAAATTCTACGGTGCAAATCCGCCCTAAATCTACTGCGAGCAGACTTGAAGTCGCCGGCACAATACCGATCGGTAGATTATGAAACAGGGTAAATGTTGATTGCACTGTAGAACGATGCAAATCTGCCCTAAATCTACCGCGAGCAGATTTGAAATCGTCGGCACAATGTCGATCGGTAGATTACGAAACGGGGTAGATGTTGATTGCATCATAGAAGTAGAAACGAAAATTATATGAATATGCATCTATTCTTTCTGTTCCGTTTTTGCATGACATCACACAGAAAGAAAACAAAGGGGCAATGCTACTGCACCCGCATGTGCACTAGAAGCCACATCGGGAAATTTTGTATGATTTCACTTCATCCTGCATGATCACTGAATGAAGAAATTCTACATCCTTTCCTGTTCAATTCTGCATGATCACTGCACAAGAAAATTGGTATCGTTTTGTTTGGTCATTGCACAGAGAAAAAAAACCCGCATGGGTGGCCCTGCATGGCCGCCACATGTGTGATGACTGATCACCGCCGGCCTGCAGCCGCCGGTCGACTGCCACATGGAGAAACGCCGGCCCAAAGCCAGCTACCAAGCCTCGCCGGCCAGCAGCCGCACGGCATCGCCCGCCCAGCGCCTGCATGCGCGAAGCCTCGGATGCCCGCATGCGCCGTGCGCTCGTTGCCGAACCAGCCCTGGCCGTAGCCCGTGCTCGCCCGACTGCATGCGATGGAACCGCCGCCGCCGGCCGCCTCCATGCTTGCGCCCACCATGCATCCGCCGCTGGCGCCCGAAGCTGACCCCGCGTCGCGCCTCCCCGCACGGACGCCTCCCCGCACGCGCGTCGGCCTCGTCGTCGCCTCGGCTTCCCCGCCGGCGCCCGCATGCGCCCGCGCGCCGCCCGCCCGGGTTTCCTGCCGCCGCCGGCCCGAACGCCGCTTCGGCCTCCCCGACGCGCCCGCACGTGCGCCGCCTCCCCGTCGCCTCGGCTTCCCCAACGCGCCCGCACGAGCGTCGCCTCCCGCCCCGGCCCGAAGCCGCTGCGCGCCGCCCCTCCGGTCGCCCGTATGGCCTCCGGCCTCCGCCTGCCCCGCTCCGGCCCGCCCAGCCGCCCCGCGGCGCCGCACGGCGCTCGGCCGCCCTGCCCAGCTCGGGCTTGCTGCGCGCCACCAGGTGCCCGTGCCGCCGCGCCCCGCACGGCGCCGCTGTCGCCGCCGGCCCTGGTTCCCCCGCGCGCCGCCTCGCCGACGATCGGCGGCCGCCCGCGCCCCTTTTGATCGGCTGCCGCCGCCATGAGAAAACATGAGTAGGGGAACCCTACTCATGGAGTGAAAACCGGCCGGGTGGGCTAGGAGCCCGAATGGGCCCGTATGGGCCAAATGCCAAGTGGGCCGGCAGCGAAAAAAAAGAAAAAACAGGGGGAGGGCTAGCCGGTGGGAGGATGTTGGTTGTTTTGCAGAAAACCCCCCGAAATCTTGTAATTGCCGAGAGAGCCCTAAAATTTGCATTCAGGTCCCGAATTTTGCAGAAAAGGCATCGTTGTTCCAAAAATTACGAATAAGCCCTGCAATTTACGAGCGGGTCTAGAATTTTTCAGAAAACCCCTCTGTAAATCAGAAAATTGTGCAGATTATTCTCTGAACTGAAAATTTGCGCAAAAAACCCCTGGAAATGCAGAATTTGCTGAAATTTCATATTTTAGCATAAAAGGGCATCGGGGATCCGAATTTTGCATTATTTTTGCATTTGAAACTTATGCCATTATTATTCTCTGTATTTTTTGTATTTATTTACTGTTTTTGGTTAATTGTAATTGTTTAAATTGCTTTTAATCACTGAAATTAGCAGTAAAATTATAGAAAATGCATAGAAAATTCTGTAACATTGCGAGAACCTTTTGTACCATTTATTTACCTGCAGTGAATTATTCCGTGCATGTCTACCAGCAGTAGACTTATACACATTTAAATGACTAGCATAACGAACTGGAAGTTCGAGGAGCTGGCTCAGCATGGCCAAAACTATCTGACATAGGCATCCGATGTCGAGATTGTGCTTGGAGCCAGGAAGCTCCGCGCGACTATTGGGATTGGCGGACTGAATGACGCCAACCCATGCCTAAAGAGAATGATCAGGCACTTCATTTTCACAGGCACCAATTCTGCCTCACTCTCAAGAATGAGTACATGGCAGAGAAGAGCGCGCTAGCACTCTAGACCGCACTTAAGAAGTAGGTTTGAGAGGCTAAAGTACACCATTCTTCCTCGAGAAGAGTAGGAGTGGATCAGATTAAAGTTTTGCCGACTTAAAGACGGTCAGGGAAAACAATTCTGCCTTGCACAGGATTTGTACCCCAATACAGAAAATTGAGAAAATCCTTCCACCCCAATGCAGTATAAGCCGCACACAATTATCGTCAAGACGGCTATGAGAAATATGTCGAATTGATTGATATGATGCAAGTTGCGGAAGCTCAGGACGAAGTTCTCCGCAAGAACTAAGTCACTCAGCCATCTGAGAGCTCCACTGGCCGTGAAGCCAACGCCGGAAGCAACAAGGTGCGAAAGCCCTTGATAGAGAAAAGGGGAAGGAAGGGTAAGACCGCAGCCCAGAAAGGCAAATCAGACGCTCCACATGAGAATAAGGCTAGCAAGCCAAAACGGGATGGCAAAGGGCAGCATGAAGCCCACTTTGCATCGGTTGAGGGGGAGAGTTCCGAGCAACTGCCCGCGTTAATGGAGGTTTAGACCATCCAGGCAGTAGCACCCCCCTCTCGACCTAGAAGCAGCCAATGCCATAATTTCTCTTGAAGAGAATGTAAACCCGAAAAAATAGCAGAAGAAGTCTAGTGCACTGAATGCATTTAGACTTTAATTGTCATTTATTTTGTGTGGAAGAATATGTTAGAATTTGCATGGATGGTACTTAAGAATTGTTATTTTCTCGTGATGGTTGGATGATATTTGAAGAATTCATTCATTTATTCAGTTTATGATGGCATGATATGTTCTGATATTGGAGTATTTTATTTATGTGTTGATTGCCTTCTCATACATGTTAATAAATACCCTATATTAGAACATGTGTAGAGCCCTATGAAGAAAATGTGCTTAGCTAGCAGCGGCACAATGCATATCATCTTAAGAGAGATTGAGCATTTTCAGTCGATTCGTAAGAGCACTAGCAGCCTTACGACAATCGCCAGAAGCGATGCATGTATAATTGGTTCAGGAAGAGCCACAATGGGCACAACTTTGGTCATTGAAGAAGCCTTATTGTACCCAGAATCGACTAGAACTCGCCTAAGTTTTAAGAATATTCGCACCAATGGTTTCCACGTTGAGACTAAAGAAGAGTACGGTAAGGAATACCTGCTCATTACGAAGCGCGAAGAGAATGGCAAAAGAATATTAGAAAAGCTTCCTTCACTTGAAACTGGGCTATATTATACCATAATTAAAGCGCCTGCAGCGTACACTGTTCTGAAAACAGTGTTTAGAAGCTCTGAACTCTTCTGTCTCTGGCATGACAGATTAGGCCACCCAAGTCTTAGGATGATGAGAAACATAATAAATAACTCGCATGGGCATAATATTAATGTGAAGAATTTTCCGAATCATGAAGATTTTGTGTGCCCTGCATGTGCCACCGGGAAACTAATAACTAGACCCTCCACTCTGAAAGTGAAGGATGGAGTCCCTGCATTCCTGGAACGCATCCAGGGAGACATTTGCGGTCCCATTGAGCCCGTCTCAGGGTCGTTTAAGTATTTCATGGTGCTCATTGACGCTTCTTTGAAGTGATCATATGTGGGTTTTATTGTCCACAAGGAACCACGCCTTTGCAGAATTGATCTCGCAGATCATTCGCATCATAAATGTGTTTCCTGAACATCACATCAAGTCCATTAGAATGGACAACGCTGACGAATTTACTTCAAAGGCATCTGATGATTATTGCATGGCGATGGGAATTGCAGTTGAGCATTTGGTACCGCATGTCTATACCCAGAATGGTTTGGCAGAGGCTTTAATTAAAAGAATTATTGCCCGACCCTCTTGCATAATTGAAATCTAACAGCTACATGTTGGGGACACGCAGTCCTACATGCAGCGGATCTCATCAACCTTAGACCTTCGGCCTACAACATCTATTCACCTATGTAACTAGCGCAAGGGTCACCACCAAAAATTTTCCAACATTAGGGGGGGAAATCAACCCCTTGATGAAGAATGTCGGGAAATTATGTGGCAAGCCTGGGGAATCCATGCAGATGACCCGCGCACTAGAGAAGTCCAGAAGACATTACATGGCAAGCCACAAGAATTCATGCAGATGACCCGTGCACTAATGAAGCGAATAGAGAAGTCTAGAAGACAAGAGAAGTCCAGAAGACAAGAGAAGTCTAAAAGACAATAGATTTGCAAGCATTAGCAAGTCAACTGCCTGATCACTTTAGTGATTTGAAGAGCGTGACTAAGTCGCATGTGCCTGAACGCACTGCACCGGAGAGGGTTGAAATACCAAAGAAAATTGAAGGTATCCCTAATCTCGTCCAGAGGCCTCAGAAAAATAAAAAAGAGGACGAGAACTCCGGTTCCTCGAATCCTTAGTAATCGGGGACGCCTGGCGAAAAAGGATAAGCGGGATTTATCACAGCCGATCATTGAAGTCCCCCAGAATGAGAAGGGGAGCCAGTTGAGACCTAGCACGAGTATGACACCTTCAGAAAAGGGCATACCGGATCTGAATATCCCCATCGGCATGGATGTGTGCGCACACATCGGAGCCGAAAAACTAAAGGGACTTGCCACCGCAATTGAAAGAAGCGGTGCGCAAGGTGAAGCTCCAGTAGAAGCAACTCATGAAGAAATAGCTATAAATTATGTGCACACGGGAGAGTCCCTGAATAGGACAACAGCTAATATCGATATCTACTTCGCAAAGAAAATTGCCACCATCATCGATCTTGATCCTGAGCCTGCATCGCTCGCTGAATGTAAGAAAAGATCAGATTGGAAAGATTGGAAGAAGGCAATAGCAACTGAATTGCTATCTCTAAATAAAAGAGAGGTGTTTGGGCCCGTATGCCGCACACCTCCCCACATACACCCCGTTGGGCACAAGTGGGTATTTGTTCGAAAGAGAAATGAAAGAAATGAAGTAGTGAGATACAAAGCAAGGCTGGTAGCCCAAGGTTTCACTCAACGTCCTGGAGTTGATTATGAAGAAACCTACTCCCCGGTCATGAGTGGAATTACCTTTAGATATTTGATCTCAATGGCAGTGAACTTGAATTTAGAAATGAAACTGATGGATGTTGTGACTGCATACCTTTACGGTAACTTGGATTTGGAGATTTACATGAAAATCCCTGAAGGAATCCCTCTCCCGAACCAAGACAGAGCAAATAGAAATCTGTACAGTGTGAAACTCAGAAAGTCGCTGTATAGACTGAAACAATCTGGAAGAATGTGGTATAATCGCTTGAGCGACTTTCTCTGCAAGAAAGGCTACACGAACAATGAAGACTGTCCTTGTGTATTTATACGGCGATCCCAGAATGGATTCTGTATAATCTCTGTGTATGTAGATGATCTGAATATCATCGGGACAGCCGAAGACATAAAAGAAACAAGCTCCTACTTGGAGTCAGAATTTGAAATAAAAGATTTGGACAAGACCAAGTTTTGCTTAGGTTTGCAGCTTGAGCGTGTCCCTGAAGGAGTCTTGGCACATCAGTCGACCTACACCCAGAAGGTGCTTGAAAGGTTTGGCTTCGAGAAGTCATTTCCCTCGAAAGTACCGATGTTCGGTAGGTCTTTACAATAAGAAAAAGATCCTTTCCGACCTAGGGAAGAGGGGGAGGAAGTCCTGGGACCGGAATTCCCATACTTGAGTGCAGTGGGAGCACTCATGTATTTAGCAAACTGCACTAGACCGGACATTGCATTTGCCGTGAACCTCTTAGCAAGGTACAGCGCAGAGCCTACCAAAAGGCATTGGCAGGGCATAAAGGACATTTTCCGATACCTCCAAGGTAGCAAGGACCTCGGATTGTTCTACAGAAAGAATCAAGACCTGAACTTGATTGGCTATGCAGATGCTGGGTATCTGTCAGACCCGCATACCGCTAAGTCACAAACAGGCTATGTATGCCTGTGTGGTGGAACTGCAATTTCATGGAAATCGTCTAAGCAAAGCCTGGTAGCTACTTCGATGAACCACTCAGAAATTATAGCACTGTATGAAGCCGCACGAGAGTGCGCTTGGCTCCGCCGAATGGTTCACCACATCCAGCAGTTATGTGGGATGAACATTGTGCAAACCCCCACAATTATCCATGAAGATAATGCAGCTTGCGTTGCACAAGTGCAGACGGACAATGTAAGCATATCAACCCCAAGTTCCTCTATGCTCATGAATTGCAAAGATGGACAAGATTAGAGTACTGCACACTAAGACTTGTTCACTAAGTCACTCCTCGCATCTAGCTTTGAAAGGTGCGTGTGAGGGATTGAAATGATGAGACTTAGAAAAGTGCAGAATTCAGGGGGAGAATTCTCTCAAGCCCGTTATTAAATCTTGATCATGAAGATTAAGTACCCAAAGAAATAAAGTCCTGAAGACCAAATGCAATTGGGTGAATTGTACTCTTTTTCCCTTGACGAGTTTTCCATGAAGTTTCTCGACCAAGGTTTTTAATGAGGCAATTCGTGCATCGCAACATCACATGTATCATGTACTCTTTCTCCAAATTTTTCCCACTGGGTTTTATGGAGTTTTGACGAGACATGAGCATGTTGGGTGAGTGCCCAAGGGGGAGTGTTAGGAAACTGGGCCCATGGCCAAGACTCCTGACATATTTGGGCACCCCACCGTAGACTATAAATAGAGAGCCATACCCCCCTCATTATGTACGCATGAAAGAAAAGCAATAAAGAAAGACCGGGAGTTCTCTCTACCTCTCTGTGTGTTCAGTCTATTCTCTCTGTGATTCTGTGATTGATTCGTTCTTGTTCTAAGCAGAGAAATCGTTCGGACTGGTCGCCAGCGACGGTTTCTCAACAGTTTGTTCACTGAACTCGTTGGTAAGCCGGGCTATCAGGTCATGTCTGTTTCTCCCGTATGCCATGGAGATGTTCTTGTTGGTTACCGGGTGGGCCCGCCAGACACTAGAGAGGCATGCAAAATAGAAGTGCTGATTAAGGTTGCACTTCCATAGCACCTTAAAAATACATATATTTATTTATGAAAATAGAGTTATATTTGCTATACATCCATAATGCTTATGATCAAAAATATAATTGTATTTTGCTATACAACTAGTTAACCGGCCGCACAATGCGCGCGCTAGTGTTTGTACCTGGGGAAGTTGTAAGGAAATTACCAACTTGACCTTAGCCCAGTGTTATATTTGGTTATTTACTAAATTACCCTTATGGGGGAGAAGGGCAAAATGTTGTGGGTGATTTAAAAGTAGGGGTGCAATCGGGTCGGATTCGAACGTATATTACTTATACCGTATCCTAATCTATATTTTTTTCCCGGATTTGGAGTCGAATATGGTAAAGCCAGATACGAATACAAATTTGGAGTTTTGAATACGGTGTCATTAGGACAGGTACATAATGGTTTCAGATCATAAACGGATAATATAGGCATATAACATGGACATATAAAAAGGAACATTTTGTGAGAAACTGATAATACACGACAGCGGCACCAAGCTCTTCCTTGAAATTATGGTACTAGACTAGTGACCGTAAAATAGGTCATCTCAACTCGATCTTACAACAGTTCAGTGACACACTCAAATCACCGACATCCCGGCCCAACTTTTTCCCAGACCCACATGTTATACTCTCACTCGTGGGCTTAGTTAAGAGGCTCCCACACTGCAGCAGCCAGTGCGCGAGTAGTAGCCGCCTTTTGTTTGGGGGAGGAGGCGAGAATGTCGCCATCTCTGTAGTACCCAGATTTTATAATCCGGATTCTACTGTGTTTAGCTGCACTATTCCCTGGATCAGTAGATAGTGCACACAGTTACAGTTATGGACATTAAAATACATATCATGCGGAAGCGTAAATATAATAGTAAACTTACTCATGGGCCAATGAGGCCGAAATCATTAAATTGCAGCAGCGGAAGAACGAAGCACACAGGTGGGACCTTCAGGACGTGCCCACAGGCAGCCAACTGGAGGTTCGCGATATAGCCCTTGACATCTTCATCTTCTCTGCCAGCTTGTCCCATCTTGTTGCTGAGGCGCAGTGATTTGATTTCCTGATTCTGAATTTTGTCGCAAAAGCGAGTGTGAGCACTCCAACCCCGTGCTCTGTGAGCCAATACACAGAATGCAAATAAATAGTATGCATGGCTTAACAAAGGAGAGGCTCGGGTTATTTTATTTGCCAAAAATCACTTTTGGTAGCATTATCATGATTTAATTTTAGTATTATGGTTGCTACCTAAACTCCACACAACAATTGCCATAATTGACTTAATCCACCAAATACACTTTAATTATTGACTGCTGTCTAAGACTCCAAACAGCGAGTAACATCATTTAACTAATCCACCGTTCTCTTTCTTTCTATATTGATTTCTATCTACCCATCGAAACAGCGAGCGACATCATTTCATTAATCCCCTGATCATACAATCTCTATATGGTTTGCTGTCTAAAACTCTAAACATGTAGTGTCATCCTTTATCTAATATCACTTAATTAATCCACCAATATCGTTTATATTCTAATCCCTAACAATCCAATCCTTTTTGTTATTGATCCACAACCATAATTTGCTCTTCCAATTATCAACCTTATTATCCATTATCCATCTCTAACTACTTCACTTTTGTACCTCCACCAAGAATATCATTGATCAAGTCTACGAATCGCTAGTATACATCCACCAAGAGTATCATTGATTAGATCTAGGATTCTCTATTAAATATCCACCAAGAATATCATTGATCAGATCTATGATTCACTAATATATCTCCACCAAGAAAATCATTGATCAAGATTAATCTCTTATAGTTATTTTCATACCTCCAAATTTCAAGAAAAATCAATTCATCCATCTAGAAATCGTTCAAATCCTATTAATCCCAATATTGTCAACATCTCCCAAGAATTTATATCAAATATCAGTGTTGTAATCCAACAATTTACCTTCGCATTTCCTAATACTCCAAAAATCATATAATTCATCTATCTAGTCTATAAATCCATTTGGGCTCCATCTATTTATTTCTCCTAGACTCCACACTATCATTATCCCTCCTATGATCAATCATGAATCCACCAACTTCTTTATGTGATTGCCATAAACGGCCATCTTCCTTTCTTACGACTCTATTTATTCTTCCTGACATTTTATTTGTGAGAAATGTTACCATTATTTAAAAATATAATACATAGAAATTTCCTGAGACCTAGCAGATTTGAAGAAAAGCATAATGTTCAAGAGTATGCAATAATAATAGCGATCCAGATTCCATCCACCATTACATGACATCCGCACCATATAGCACCTTTCAGCGTTATAGCCGCTTAACTTACCACTGGGACGACACCCAGGACAACTCAAATCAGGGCTTTCCACTGCCCTTCCACTTTTCCATTCCCATTCATAAAGAATTTTGAAATAGAACTATATCTGGTTAAGTTCCCATGTCCGCCCTTGACCGTGGGCACGGCTATTCGAATAGTTTTGACTCTGCAGAGTTTGTACACTTTCACCACAAGAGACAATCAACTCGTTGCCCCACATTATTCCTTAGTCATATGGTTGAGCAGACCATCACAATGACTTTTCAAAGTATCTAGTCTCTTTTCTCATCTCACTTTATGGGATTCTCCCACTTGCGATGGGTCCCATCTATGCACGGGATGTTTCCCCACAGTTGCTAACGCAGCTGGGCTTCTCAACTCCCCACAACGATTAGAACAGCTGGGAAAACTTCACCCTCCACTGGTGTCCCTTAGGGCCCCCCTTGCCCGTGCGTATCCACTCCCCGTCCACTATCGGTGAGATGAGTTCGGAGATTTCGATAAGTTTACTTAGCCAAGTTGTATTTTACAGACTTGTGGTTGTACTGTTTTACACAGGAGGTCATGACAAGATTCGGTCCTTAGTGGTATCTGGGCGGTCTACCACTAACCCACTTTGTGCATCCACTGCACCACACTCATACCCTCGAACCAATCCGCCCAGATATTTAAGCAAGTTGGAGATTTTTGGGAGCATAAAATAATCATATCAAAATGTACCAGTCATTACCACCATGACTTCCCAAACCAACTTCTCATGCTTAAAAATGACAATGATGTTTGGGGCATTTCAGCGCCCCTTGAGTATCCATGCAATTCTAAGCATAGCATATCATTAGGGACTTATTTTCAAAATGTTACTACTATATTTTTGCTAGGGCGACAAGGTTCACACATTCAAATATTCCAAAGGAGAGGTAATATTATTCAAGGTAAACAATGGGCACATAACTAGAATATTAAATTAAACATGTATTTGCATATAAAATAACAGCGTGCAATTTGATAATTTAAAATAAAGTAATTTGCAGAAAATGTAGGTTCAACATGATTAAAGTATTGACTCGCCTGGCGCGGTTTACCGCGGTCTTGAGATCACACAAGGTTGCCTCATGCAATGATCTTTAATTCCTAGTCTGCATCGATCTCGTCCTTGCTTGCTCCATAGAATCTTCAGGACTCCAGTTTCTAACTACGCGACAACGACTGAACCCAAATAAAACAAATAACTCAAAAGGTCCAAATAAATCCGAATAAACTCAATTTTGGCTTTATTATGAGTTAATGGGTGATTCGGGTGATTTGAGGCAAGGTCGGTTGTGTGATATTTTATGTACCTCCATTTATCACTAGGCTAGTTTAATTTGAGTTAGGGTGCATTTACACGGGTTCCAGCTTGCTATATGTGCAATTATGCTTAATATTACTACGTACTAAAGCTGGTGTTAAGATTTGGTTAATGGCACTGTTTTTATCCTGCTTATAGTTTAGCTACTGTTAAGTTTAGCTTTTATTCCAAATCTTAGTTTACACTTAGCTATCTGAGCAAAGCTCGATATGTATCATTTTATGTGACTCTAATTACTCGTGTTAATGGTTACATGTTAAGTAAGGGTCATCTTTATTAAATATAGATATTTATCCAAGGCCACTTCTCCTCTTTAATGCCTTTAATAAATAATTAGATTTACAATTTAAACATTATGGTCACACTAACTATTTATCATGACAACTAATCCGAATCTAAATCATACTCAAACTCTCTAAAGCCTTATTTGAATTTAGTTAGCTTCCATAGATTATCCCCTAATTTTTCCTAAGTTTTTCCTTTTATTTAGGATTAATCTAAAATAAATGCTAAAGACATATTAATCATACATATATAATAATAACTAATCCATGAGTAGACATTTATTAAGCTCATATATATCCTAATAAATTGGTACCTTCTATGGATGTATTATTTTTATTAACCCTTTGACTATACACTAAACCACGTTTTATTAATGCCTTTATTTGCTAATTAGCCCTCCAGGAAATATTTAAACTATGCTAATTACTTATGTAGCAATTTACCAGGTATTAAGTCCTAACCAACCTTATTCTGTATTCTAAGGGATATATAAACTTTATTTGATCTTAGCTTGACTATATTAGCTTCTTGGGACTATTTCTTATTTGGTTTCTAATTAAAATGGCCAAGGTAGCAAAACACAAAAATATGACCTATTATGGCCGAAGCCTCATTGGAACTCAAGATCTCAGGGGATGCCAATCCTTAAGAGCGCTCGGGTAGCCAGGGGAGATGCTTGGTGTTTCGCGTTAGACTGGGGAAAATGGGGGCTAATGAAGCGAGCGGGGGCTGGGGCTAAATAGAGGAACTCCCGGCCGGAGACAGAGGAGGGGGCAGCGCGAGATAGGCGGCGGTGTCGCCGGCGTGGTGCGGCTGGGGAGGCGCCAGAGGCCCGCAAAACCGGTTCCCCGGAGCAAGGTGTATCTAGGGGGGTGGGCACTGTGGTCGGAGCGACGGTGAGGTGGGCTGGCGGCGGCGCATTGCGGACGGTGAGGAGGGGGAAACAGGGCAACGGCGCTGGAGTGAGAGGGGAAAGGAAACAGGGGGCGCGCAAGCAACTAGAAGGCATAGGGATCCTCACCGAGCAACTAGTCGAGCTAGAGCAAGCGTGGAATTGGCCGGCGGCGGGAACCATGGCGTCGCAGGGGAGCTTCTCGGTGCCGGAGTGCTAGGGGAAATGAGGAGCTCCGGCGTCCGTCGGGGAAGCTCGGGGTGTCCGTGAGGGTGCTCCTCCCGGGAGGAATCGGAGCGGGAGTGGCCGGAGAGGGGGCGGCGGTGGAAATGGCGGCGGCGACCAGAGATTGGGGAGAATGCCAAATCAGAGAAAAGAGTGAGGAAGAAGGGAAATAGAGCGAGGCTAGAGGGAAAAGAATTCGGCGGCCTTTATAGCTGTAGCGAGGCGGGGGAGGCGCGGTGGCGAGGGACCGGACAGAGGCGGCGGACCGGGCGGCGGGCATGGAGAACCACCGGGCAAGGACCGGAGGCGCGGGGCTCGACGCGCGAAGGCGCGGGGCTCGGCGCGTGCAGAGTAGGGAGGAGGCAGCACGTGCGAGATTTGGGCGGGATTCGGCGCAGAGCTGAGAGAAGGAGGCGACGCGGAAGCAGCTCGGCCACAGAAATGGGGAGGAGGCGCGGGCGTTCGGGGAGGAGAGAGAAGAAGGAAGAGCGGGGCGCGGCGCGGGTCCACGGGCAGTGGGTCGGGGGGCGCGGGGTGAAAAGGGGCCCGCTGGTCAGCGTCGACAGTGGTGGAGGCACAGGTGGGGGGGGGGGGGCGAGCTGGGCCGCGCGGGGAAAGGAGGGGGTTGGGCCGGGCCATTTGATCGGCCTGACTCCCTTTTTATTATTATTTTTTGTTTGTGTATGTATACATATGTTTAGATAAGCTTATATATATATTACTTATTTCTAATTTTGTATGTGCACATATATATATATATATATATTTATTTATTTTATTCATATATTTATATCTATATATGTATGCTTTCTTATTTATTTATTTTGCACCTCCATTTTATACACAAGTATATATTTCTTTTTATTTATAAATACATTTTATGTCTTGCTCATCTTTTTAAGCCTTTTATACATATGTTTGCATATGTTTTATTTATTTATTTTTGTTGCCCATTTTTAGTACTATTTCAAAATTAAATTCTTATATTTTAATCTATGTTTCTTCTTCCACCAAAAGTCAGAAAATCGCCATAAAACCCAAATTTCAACAAAACATCTTGCAAAATAATTTAAGAAACTTATATTTTTAAATTTGACTTTTTCAGGATGTTACAATCTCCCATCGAAAAACACTTGGTGCTTGAAATGAAGTTCACGAGCGACACTTCACTTGGGGCATCCCCCATCAGAAAACACTTGGCGCTAACATTTAGCTCGACCCTCGGAGGGGAGACTCGACCTTGGAGGAGAGAATTAGACCAACCCCAGAGGGGAGACTCACTCGACCTCGGAGGGGAGGACTAGCTTGACCCTGAAGGGGAGAATTAGCTCGACCCCGGAGGGGAGACTCACTCAACCCTGGAGGAGAGGACTAGCTCGACCCTGGAAGGGAGAATTAGCTCAACCCCAGAGGGGAGGTGATCACCAACTTTGCCCTAGAGGAAAATTGCCAACTTGAGCCCAGGGGAAATCACTAACTCAGCCTGGAATGTAACCTAAGAGCACAAGATATTCCACAAGAGCATGGCAAGGGCATATGTATTTTAGGGCGGGGGGGGGGGGGCATCATATTAGGCCCGATGCAAAAAAATGCAATGAGAGTGATATACCTGGCTCAGTAGCTATATGTAATACTTATGAAGATTATCCACGTTCGAGCTATGCTTGAGCTCAATTCTATCAAGTGATTATGGCATGTATGACTTTGTACGGTCCCTCTCACTTGGAGCTCAACTTCCCGTTGAGGTCTGGGTTGGCCTTCTTCTTGAGAATGAGGTCCCCAACTTGGATGGGACGCCGTCGAAGGGTGAGTGTTAGTCGATAAATAGTCAACCCTAGAGGGTGATTGTATGCACGCTGAGGTCAAGCCATCGATGTGTGCTAGAGCTCGCCGAGGTGAGTCCGTCGTACTAGGGGGAGCCCCTAGTTGAGGAGACGTCATTGAGGCAGAGCGAAATTCGATCGAGGTCAAAGCCATCAGTGGCGGAGTGAACCACGTAGAGGTTGGGCCATCAAGGCGCGTTGGGGCTCGCTGATGAGAACTCAACAATCTAGGGGAGGCCGGGAGATGCCATTGAGATGAATGCGATGTTTGGCCAGTGGTTTGAGTGCCCAGAGGCTGGGGGTGTCCCTGATGGCTAAGCTCCGGAAGTGCTAGGGAGCCCCTAGTCAAGACGCAATCGAGGCAAAGTGATGTTTGACCGAGGCTAAAGTGAACCATGTTGAGGTCAGGCCATCAAGGCATGTTGAAGCTCACCGAGGTGAATCCATCGAGCTAAGGGGAGCCCCTAGTTGAGGAGGCACTGTCGAGGCAAAGCGAAACCCAGCCGAGGCAAAGCCATCGAGGCTGAGCCAAACCACGCCAAAGTGCAGTCATCGAGGCGTGTTGAAGCTCACCGAGTTGAATCCATCGAGCTAGGGGGAGCCCCTAATCAAGGAGACATCATCGAGGCGATGCAAATTTGGGGGACAGTACCCCCGGGATGGCCTGGGGCGGAGGGAGGTCGGCACCCTTGGGGTGGCATGGGGTGGAGTAGAGCAGCGCCCTTGGGGTGGCCTAGGACGAAGGAAATCGACGCCCCCGAGGTGGCCCGGGGTGGAGGGGAGCGGCGCCCCCGAGATGAGACGCTGTAAGGTGAAGCGAAGCTCGGCCGAGGCAAAGCCATCGAGGCCGAGTTGAATCACGCCAAGGTTGAGCCATCAAGGTGGGTTAGGGGTTGCCGAGGCATATCCATTGAATTAGGGAGCCCCTAGTCGCGAAGACGCTATCAACTCTACTCCAGCGGCTGGTTGTGCTGGTGTTGCATTGCTCGCTTATGAACCAAACAGCGTATGGTGAGGGATCCCCTTCTACGACCAACCCCGGGGCCGTGCACCGTGGTACCCTGCTACCGTGTTCTCACTCCTGCCAGCTTCCTCACCGCCATTAGCCTCACCTTCAATACCGCCCTCCGAGATGGCTTCATGCCCATTCCTCTTGGTGGCCACCAACTTGCATCCAAGGGAGCAGAAAGCAGAATGGGTCGAGCTGGTCACGGTGACAGGTCTCGCAGTTGTGGGGGTGACGCACCTGCTTTCCCCACCATTGTGTCGGTGCCACGCGGCCGGGGACGCTCTTCGGGAAAGATGGTTGTTGCATCATTGGTAACATAGGTCCAGGCATTGGTGATGTCAGAGGATGTTCACCTTTCAGACGTGTGCTACGTCGTGGTAGGATGGGTGCCGTATGAGGTGGCTGCTTCACATGAAGATCAGAGGCAATGTACGCGCGCGGTGGCACTGCCCTTGCCCTGTAGGTTTTTGAAGACATGCGTGCTCCATGGAATGTCCTGCTCCTAGCCCAGATGCGGGACGGCCTAGCCGTGGACGACCTCGAGCTCTACCTCCGCATGCTTGGGCGCGATGATGGTGGGGCGAGCCTAGATGTCATGACGCTCACCGGTGGGCTTTCGTCCTGCGCGCACCTCGATGTGTGCAATGTTGGCTCAGGCATCGAGCCCTTCGTGCTCCCGGGCTTCCATACTAATGTGTGGCTTTGCAGTGTTCTCATTAACTTGCGTGTGTGCAGCAGAGGCTTGCGCCAAGCGTGGCGACTATTCGACGAAATTCCTAGGAAGAACACCATACCATGGTCAGCGCTGATCATCAGGTACGGCAACCTCCGGAGGCGGCCCAAGATTTATAGTGGCATGGCATGTAGTAGTGGTGGTCCGCTGTCCGTTGCCCCTGGTGATGACCCTAGACTCGCCGTCGTTGGGTTGCCTGGGCGGGTGTTCTTTGGCTTGCATCCCGAGGAGCACCATTACTCGAGGTCACCCTGGATTACTGTTCATAAGTCGAATGATGTCCCACAGGTTGAGTCCATGCAACGCCATGGATCGAGATGGCCACTGCGCCATGGACTAGAGCGGGTACTATTCCGCAAACCGTGCCTTGGTAGCTTCTCCCCATGTCTCCTTTCAGCTAGGTAGGTCTAGTGCACCATGACATGGGTTCTTCAAATACCCTTAACTGGATGCCTCATCCCACCTCCACTCAGTGCTGCCCACTCTTGGTCGCCCCGACCCCACCGCCAATGCCCCTCCTGCTCGCGTCCCCTGCTTCAAAAGAATGCATCGATTTGCATGAACCGAATGGGAGCATGTACGTTGCCCTCCCAGTGCGGAGAAGGCTTACGGCCGACGCATCCCGGCCGTCACAGCTTTGGCATCTCGGGACTCCCCCGGGCGTTGTAGAGTGGGCGTCCTGGGCCTCTCCAGGGAATTGGGCAGGGACGCTCCCAGGCGGTCCTAGACGGAGCAAAGTATAAACTCCCGAGCGTCCCAGGTGGAGCAAAGCGAGGGTCCCTAGACTGTGAGAACGCAAGAACTGATGAAGCGTTTCTACCTCTCATGGAGGCCGCGGTTTACATGTTAAATAGGATGGAACAGCCCCCATCAAGGCGATTACAGAGTTGGTTACAGAGTTGGAAACGGAGAGGAATTACAATGGGTTACAAGCCGTGAGAGAGAAGGACTCTAAGCTATATCGTATAGAAAGAGGAGTACACAATGTATTCTAACATCCCCCCTCAATCATAACTTTACTAAGTTAAGATTGTATCGAAAATCCTCAAGCTGTCGAAGTGACAAGGCTTTAGTAAACCCATCTGCTACTTGATCTCCTGATGAAATAAATTTGACCTCCAATTGTTTTTGTGCAACTCTTTCTCGAACAAAGTGATAATCCACTTCTATATGTTTTGTGCGTGCATGAAAAACTGGATTTGCTGACAGATATGTAGCACCAATGTTGTCACACCACAATCTCGCTGCAGGAGGCGTGGGAAGCCCTAGTTCATTCAATATACTTTGTACCCAGATTATCTCAGCTGTAGCATTGGCAACGGCTTTGTATTCTGCTTCGGTACTGGACCGAGAAACTGTGGCTTGTTTGCGTGCAGTCCATGAAATAAGATTATCACCAAGAAAAATAGCAAAGCCTCCAGTGGAGCGGCGATCGTCTAGACTCCCCGCCCAATCAGCATCAGAAAAAGCACTTATCAACATGGAGGAGGATTTGTTGATTCTAAGTCCGAATCGCATGGTCAACTTGACATACCTAAGTATTCTCTTGACCGTACTCCAATGTTCTGTAGTGGGTGTATGTAGAAATTGGCATACCTTGTTAACAGAGAAGGCGATGTCTGGTCTTGTCAATGTAAGATATTGTAGTGCACCTACAATGCTTCTGTACTGTGTTGCATCAGTTGGACCTAATAGTGTCCCTTTGTGTTTTGATAATTTTTCTGTTGTAGATAGTGGCGTGCTGACTGGCTTACAAGCTGTCATGCCTGCTCTTTTTAATAGATCTGAGGCATATTTTTCTTGAGACAACACAATCCCATTTTTAATCTTGGTAACCTCAATGCCAAGGAAATAGTGTAAGTCCCCCAAGTCCTTTAAGGCGAAATCTTGCTTGAGATCTTGAAGTAACGCCATGGTTGCATCCTGTGTTGAACTAGCAACAATTATGTCATCGACATATATAAGCACAAATACAGTAACACCTCCTTTGCTGTAGAAGAATAGAGAGGAATCAGCCTTGGAAGCTTTAAACCCAAGTTGGCATAACCTTGTACTTAATCTGGAAAACCATGCTCTAGGCGCTTGTTTTAAACCATAGAGAGATTTGTCTAATTTGCACACATAGTTTGGTTTGCTCTTGTCTTCATAACCAGGCGGTTGTTTCATATAAACTTCCTCCTCTAGGACGCCATGAAGAAATGCGTTCTGAACATCTAGTTGACGAAGGCTCCAACCGCTTGAAATTGCAATAGATAGCACAAGCCGAATAGTAGCTGCTTTGACGACAGGGCTAAAGGTATCTTCATAATCAATGCCATACCTTTGCTTAAATCCCTTTGCAACCAAACGTGCCTTGTATCTATCAAGTGTGTCATCGGCTTTGCGCTTAATTTTGTAGACCCACTTGCAGTCAATGAGATTCTTCCCCTGATGAGGTGGTACTAGGTGCCAAGTGTGGTTATTGATGAGAGCCATGTACTCCAGATCCATGGCAGTCTTCCAATCAGGATGTGTCATTGCCTCCTCCAAACTCTGTGGTTCTCCAGTATATATTAGAAAACCATAACGAATAGTACCATCTGTATATACCTTGTCTTTCCGAATTCCTTTTTGGAGGCGTGTGACAGGCCGAGACATAGAAGGGGTTGCAGAATCAGTTGATGTATCTGATCCGGCCCCTGACGGTACGGACAGCACATCTGATCCTGCGGCTGCTTGCTCCTGTGGGCTGGCCGCAGAAGATCCGGCTGCTCCTCGGCGGGACGCTACCCCGCGCCATGCAGACGTAGACGTGCCTGGCGCGTGTCTCGGACAGGGCTCATCGGCAGACAGGAGTGGCGCGTTTTCGGCAGAGCTTGGAGACGTGTCGGATGTCCGTCTCGGAGAGGACTCTTCGGCCGAGAAATCTGGCGCGTATCCGTGCGTTGGTTCTGAAGCCACGACTGGTTCCCCATTATGCTGATTTGACGTGTCTGCTAACTCCGGTTGTATAGAGTCCGGAGTGGATTCTTCCTGTGCTTCCAAAGAATTATCAGTTTCGTCACCAAAAACAGGATCATTAGTCAATTGATCAACTACATTTTCACTCCCTTGTGCAACTGTAGATGGGTTTAACAAGGAAGGAGGGAGCAAAAGAATCTCAGTTTGCGACCGTGTTCCTGCGTTAGGATGAAGGCGGGAGAAGGGAAAAATACTCTCATCAAAGATCACATCTCTAGAAACATAGACACGGCCAGATGATATGTCAAGACACTTAAAACCTTTGTGGAGACTGCTATAGCCAAGGAAGGTGCACTGTTTGGAACGAAACTGGAGTTTTCTGGAATTATATGGTCGAAGATTTGGCCAACATGCACATCCAAAAGTTCTTAGGGAGGAGTAATCTGGTTTTTGATGGAACAAACGCTCTAGTGGTGTAGAATATTGGATGACTTTGCTAGGTGTGCAATTAATTAGATAGGTAGCGGTGAGAAAAGCGTCGTCCCAAAATTTTAAAGGTATGGATGCATGGGCTAGAAGGGACAAGCCAACTTCTACTATGTGGCGATGCTTTCGTTCGGCCGAGCCATTTTGTTGGTGCGTGTGAGGACAGGATACACGATGAGTTATGCCAACTTTAGTAAAGAAGGAGTGGAGTTTTTCATATTCTCCGCCCCAATCGGTCTGTATGGCAATAATCTTTTTGTTGAAAAGTCGCTCAACAAGATTTTGAAACTCATGGAACTTCTGAAAAACTTCGGATTTGTATTTGAGAAGATATATCCAAGTGAATTTACTACAATCATCTATAAAGCTGACATAGTATTTCTTGCCTCCAACTGAAGTAGGAGCAGGTCCCCAAACATCTGAAAATATTAACTCAAGAGGACAACTTGAAATAGTGGAAGACTTAGAGAACGGAAGTTGATGACTCTTAGCTTGTTGACAAGCATCACATACCGACTCATTACTTGACTCAACCAGGCAGGGAAGCTTATTTTCATGGATGACCTTGTGAACTATTGGAAGTGAAGGATGACCTAGACGATTGTGCCATCTTGTGAGGGATGGCTTGATGACTCCAAAAGCTTGTTTGAAGGAGCTTGTTGATGATGTCGGTAGGGGATAGAGACCATTGCGACATCTTCCTCTAAGAAGAGTGTTCTTCGTTTGTTGATCCTTAATCACAAAGAAAGAAGGGTGAATTTCCACAAAGGCATTATTATCACGAGCAAGACAATGAGCAGAGACAAGGTTTTTCTTAGCTTTGGGAACATGAAGAATATTTTTGAGATGAAGATTGCGACTAGGGGTATGAATAGTAGAGTGACCAATGTGACTAATGTTCATACCTGTGCCACTAGCCGTGTGCACCTGATCCTTGCCATTGTATTTGTCTCTGACAGTCAATTTTTCTAGTTCTCCTGTGATATGATCGGTTGCTCCCGTGTCCATATACCAATTTGTGTCTATACCATAAGAGTTGGAGGCGACATTGGCAGTTTTGATATTCGGGACAAAATCTTCCTCAAACCTATGCCAGCAATCACCAGCAACGTGACCCGTTTTGTAGCAGAGCTGACATGTGGGTCTTCTGCCTCGGCTCCCGCTGTTGCTAGTGTTTCGGCCGCTGTTATTGTTGTCGTAACGGCCGGTGCTATTGTCGTAACGGCCGGCGCTGTTGTCGTAGCTTTCACGTCGCTGGTTCCTACCTCGGCCACGGCCGCTTGATCTGCCGCCGCGGTTATATCCGCCATGACCTCCTCGCCTGGCCAGGTTGACGGAGGATGTATGCAAGCCTTCACGAAGCATCATCCTGTTTTCAAAGTTTAGAAGTTGGGAGTAGAGATTTGATACCGTGATTGGTTCAGTCTTTGACGTAATAGCAGCCACCACCGGATCAAAGTCGGCGTCCAGTCCGGCCAGAATATATGAGACCATGTCCTCGTCGTCCAGAGGTCTTCCGGCTGAGGCCATCTCGTCGCCAAGTGCCTTCAACTTGCCGATGTATTCTGCTACTGTCGAGTCGCCTTTTCGAGTTGTCGCCAGTGCCAGACGTGTGTTCACAGATCGGGCACGAGATTGGCCGGAGAAGATATCTTCAATAGCTCTCCATACTTGCGCTGATGTAGTCATGGTGGCTACTTGAATCAAGACTTCCCTGGAAAGAGAAGAAAACAAGAAACCAAGGATCTGTTGATCGGCAACCATCCAGGTTTCGTGAGCCGGATTCGGCTTCCTGACGATTTTGTCTCCATCAGAGATGGAAATTTCTGCATCTGGGGATGGAGTAGCGCCGGTGAGGTATCCTTCCATGCGAGCACCACGGATCGCTGGTAGGATTTGCGCCCTCCATAGCAGATAGTTGTTCTTGGCCAGCTTCTCTGTGATGGCTTGACCAGACAACGGGTTCACGCAGGTTGTGGAAGAACTCGCCATGTTGGATCAGATTGACAAGCGGTAGAAAGGAGGCTCTGATACCATGTGAGAACGCAAGAACTGATGAAGCGTTTCTACCTCTCATGGAGGCCGCGGTTTACATGTTAAATAGGATGGAACAGCCCCCATCAAGGCGATTACAGAGTTGGTTACAGAGTTGGAAACGGAGAGGAATTACAATGGGTTACAAGCCGTGAGAGAGAAGGACTCTAAGCTATATCGTATAGAAAGAGGAGTACACAATGTATTCTAACATAGACACCCTGGGTGGCACGAGGCTGAGCCCCCCAGACAGTCCCAGGAGGAGCGAGGCATGGACTCCTCGAGCGGTCTTGGGCGCTGAACGCTAGGGTCGGGTAGCGGACGCGGTCCAGGCGATCGATCGGTGAAGTTCAGTGGCTGAGCACTCGGGTCGGGCGACGGCCGTAATTCGGGTGGCTAAGTGAAGAATTCGAACGCCCCAAGCCCAGGGGAGACCTGGCAGTGCAATGGGGAACCCCCGGGGAAGGCTAGGTTGGGTTCCCAGGGAAGCCCAGGGTTGACTTGAGAACTTGGTTCGAGATAGGTCCTTCAGCGGGTATCATTACTTCGAGGTGGTCATGGGTCTCAGGTAGCGCAGGGACCCTTCCCCGACAAGATTGTTTGGTCTTTAGATGTGCATGTGGCTTAAAGAATGTTAGCGATCAACGACAATGGACTGAGACCAGGTAGGGAGCTGAGGTCTGAGCGGTCGTGTATGTTCGGGTGAGACTATGTGGCTCAAGCGGGAAGTACAGAGAAGACAATGATTATGAAGAGGCAATTTAGTACATGTGGTACACCAAGTGATGAGGCTGATGCACGTAAAGATGGTTTAGAGGAGTCTAAATGCATGAAGACGTGATGGCTATGGCTAGTCATTGGGCACTACGGGTTGTGTGTCAAAGCATATAGAGATGTTTTGAGGGGAAGGTGAAGACAGAGTCAAGGGAAGTTGCTCGAAAGTTTCGTCAAAGGTATTTTGGTAGTTGACCAAATACTATGTTAGTGCCTTGATCAAACCACGGCATAGAAAGGTGCAAATGAGAAATGGTTTAGGTCAGCGAGAGCTAGAATCAACAAGTGGATCAATCGCTAAAGAGTTAGTGGGTTGAGTCTTGTAAACGCTTTGAGAAGCGTACATAAGTGTCTAAAACCCATGTTGGTGGGTATTCTCGGTAGGCTTAATGGATTGGATCCATTAGGGTTGTTGCTGATTATTAAGAGGGGAGGAGAGGATGTGGTAGATCAAAAGATTCTAAGTTTTTATTTTACCACCTTGTCTTCTTTTATGGTTGTGAGAGAACTTGAGAGAGGAAAGAGTGATGCTTTGGCTGAACCTTATAATCATTCATCAGTATGTAAACCTCATCTTCCACTAAAATAGATCAAAGATTGTCTCAATCATGTTTATGTTTGCGTTCTTACTTAGTTTTGCTTGTTCTTGAGCTAGATTTGTGATTTCGGGTTCGTAAGAGTTACAGGCCAATCTCTTGCTTAAATTAACTTGCTAGGACATATGAGAATATATTTGGAAGATCTCATGCCGAACTAGATTCGATTATCTTTAATTTGGTGAACTCGAACCCAAGAATCTTTGTGATTCTTGATTTGTTTAGGTTTCTATTACCTTAAACAAGTTTCATGTAAAACTTAAAAGTGTTTGGATGAGAATTGAACAAATTCTTAAAATTTAAACTTTTGATCCGAGAGATTTTCAGGTTTGAAAATAAGGGACTTATCAGACTGGCCCTAGATCTACGATTAGACCGGTTTATTGGTCAGACCGGTCGCTGGTCAATAGTTATACCGATCCCTCAATGATGGTGCAATAGGTTGTTGATTTTTTTGATTCTTGTCAATAGCTTTATTTTGTTTTTAGTCTCATTGGTGTGATTTGAACTTAATGACTATTGTAGTGATGATTCTGAATACCTTAGAGAAAAAATCAGGAATTATTCACCGTGTCAGGGTGCCAGCATCGATCCTATGTGGAATTTCCACAGCCAACCGTGAGTTTGGGTGTGTTTGGTTGAGCTGTGGCTTCTGAAAAAGCTGCTGTGAGCTGTGGGCTGTGGAAAAGCTGCTGTAGGTTGTGGGTTGTGGAAAAGTTGTAAGCTGTTTGGTTCAAACAAGTATAAAAATTACCTCCTATCTCTATTTTCCTTGAAACAACTGTGAAACAGCTCTCTATTTTCACCATTTCAAAAAGCAAAAAGCCAAAAGCCAAAAGTAGGGTCCAAGGTGCTTTCAAAACTATACTATCCAAAAGTAGCTGCTTCTGAAAAAGCAGCTTCTGGTTTCCACCGCTTTGGTTGGCTTTTGGCTTTTTGGAAGCAAAAGCAGCTCCCAAAGCTCAACCAAAGGCACCCTTTATCTAGCAACCCTCTTGATATTTTGGAACGAAACACCTTCTGACTAGGGCATTCGCGTACAGCACAGTCGAAGTAGCATCCCATTTTGCCAGGATGCGAAGCCCAAAAATCGGCCCAGCAATTGATCGTCCGGCTAGCTTGTTGGGCTACTCCAGCCGGCCCTAATTGCGCTTCGTCTCCAAAAAGAAAAGAAAAAAGAAAAAGGATGGCGTACATAGACTTCTCCCCTACGCTGCTGCTCACGATCGTTGGCTGATCATCGTCGCTGCGCGGCGCGGTCGCCAGCGTCGCGCACGTGGCTCTGCCGCGTCGCTTCTCTGCTCCACCAAGAGACACTGTGCGAGTGGCCGGCCGCAGCAGCAATGAGCGCACCGGCCGGGCTGGTGCACCTGAACGTGCAGGTGGGGTGATCGGGAGGTGGCGGAGACGGCGTGTCGCGCAGGGCGGGCGGCGTGGACACCTGGAGGGATATTGCGAGCCACCAGTTCAGGTGAGGGCCGGGCTAAGCTAGCGCAACTTTGGAGCCCGAACCGAATCGGCACTCGGCTGAAAGCCCAACCTAAGCTCGACCCCGTTCTAAGCTATCTGCACGGCTGCACCAGCCCTCGCAGGCCCGAAACGTCCAAGCCGAAAAGTAACGTCTCCCGACCGAAAGGTCACCAGAAACAATTAGGAAGTGCTAATACTCGTATATAAGTTTAGTTGGTATAGTTAAATTTAATATAGTATTTACTATAATTAATTTATAGATTTTATCTTTAAAAAATATAGTTTAAAAACAAATTATTATATCAAAATACAAAAACCATAAAGAACTCAGCCATAAATCTCTAAAAAACGATCTTCTTGTGGAGTTCCTCGTGAACTCTCCAAAAAAAAATCCCGATGGACTCTAGGCTACCAACACCAACCAAAAAAAACGACAGCCTATCTGTATCGCGAAAGTCTAGCAGGACATGTATTTGGCTCACGACGGCAACGTTGGGTATCATATCATCAGTATGAGCTGGCCGTACGTAGACGTATACCAGTATGCATACCACTATACCAGCTTGCAAATTAAGTTCCATCGATCGCAATGAAGTCTGTAGCAGCTTATGCGTCGCTTTGTTGCCAACCCATGCACTGCAGCCCTTTCGCGATGAGAGAACAGCTAGTCTACTACGCCAGGGCGGTCCTAGGTCTAGGTGCCCAATAATGTCTGTCGAAACATAACGATGCATGCCGAGACCAAACTGTCCTCCCGAGTCGGTAGTACGTGGTGCCGGCAGTCACAGGCAGCCAATACTATTCGCTGCAGCATGGATGGGGGCGGCGTCCGCCACCTACCTCGTCACAATAATGCCGGCCAGCACAAGGACATGCATATGCCTCAGGCACGTACAGCGGTGAGGCCACTCGATTTAGGTTCTGCTTATTTTAGCTTCAGCTTCTAATTTTTTACTTATTTTTTATTATTTATGAATTTTATCTTTTTTTGAACTTTTGGTTTCTTTTAAGCTTTTTTATCGGTTCTTTTTTCCGTATTCGTTTGCGTTATCCGTAATGAGCTAATATATATTTTTTATATTTGTATTTTTAAATTTAATTATGCTAAATAAGTCATCTTCAGCTACAGTAAAATTTTATCCGAGCTTTTCAATCTAACTAAACGGGGGGCCTTAGGCGATTTGTACCCTCCGCTGTTCGATTCAGGTTTCAGTACAGCTATTAAAAAAAGAACCACTGGTAATTGAAAGAAGTATAAAAGCATAAACTTTCAAGAGCGTCTCACACCGGATTAACGTCCTCTGGAGTCTGGACCAGCCTTATCCATCTCTGCAACCGCCCCATCTTCGATTGGACGGCGTCTTACATATCTTGACTGCCGTGGCCCAGTACTTCGTATAATTAACAGACGACCCTGCGAGAGTCATGTCAAATGCCCGTGCATGGCTGGCTCGCGTACGTGTCAGGTGTCACCACTCACCAACCAGTACAAAGATTTTATGCGTTGGCGATGAGACTGATTAGCAAAATCTAAATTATGGTTCAACGTACGTACTACAAGGATAGGTGGATCGACAACCAGCTAATACTGGCACTTTGTGATCCGAACTGTTCTATACTGTAACGTGACGTTACATTTCTAATAACGCTAGTAATCTCCGTAACTACTTAAGACTAAACATTTGCATAGTACTATATATAAACACGCACCACAATAACACATGTTTACAACAAAAGAGCCAAAATTTTATTACAGGAATTTGGTTTATCAACCTACTTTTGGCACAGCGGGCATGTAAACCCAAAGTTATCTTACAATACAAGAAACTCCCAAAAAACTTGAGCGCGGCTAAGACCTAAAACCAGTCGTCCTTCGAAAAAAAGGGTTCTTCAAGAATTTCATCATCGGCTTGTACTTTGTGGTTCCATTGATCTTCTGTTTGTTGATTAGTAAGTAATGAGTACAACCGTACCCAGCAAGTCACAACGGTAAAACCTAACTTAACTACTTGCAAGGGTAATCAAATGAGGGGAATATATTGGTTTTAATATTTTGGGTGGATGCAATTTTATTTGCAAACCAAAAAGACAAAGAAAAAACTCCTTAAGAGAAAAGGGGGTTTTCTTTTAATAGTTGATTGCACAACTACTCATATTAAAATATTATGAAATCTACTTATGTTTTGTTACTGGAATCACCTAATTAACACAACTTCATTTACCAAAAACACAGTGTATTCGAACACCATTTGTTTCACTCTGTAGAGTTGCCCAGCTTTACCTACAAGATTTCTTAACCCTCATGGCTGAGTTAAGAAAACCAGGTCATTTCACTGCTCATCTCTTTATATAGGCTCTACCCGATAGAATCACTCAGACACGGTTCACACACTAACCCTAATTTCTTCTGCCCGCTCTGAGTGAACTCTATTGTTGTTAGGTATGGTTTTACCGTTCCGCATACCTAACCCCCCCCCCCCATCATCAACACTCTCATCTCCTATAGAGATTCAATCGAGTTGAGCAGCTACTAAATCAGGATTGACAGATCAACTCCTGTGGTTGAGTGATCACTATATCTTTTACTCAGCATAAGGTTATTGTCCTTACTTTTCACTTGAGGTTGCCATCCACATCCCCAACAATTGTGCCCGACGGCACTACCACCCATTCGCTCAAGCCTCCACCCTAGGGTAAGGTTGTGGACAAAGACTATCATGTGGTTTTTCACTGCTCACCTTTACCCTAGAACCAGTTTATCAATTCTACTGGTCAAAAGTCAAATCACTTAGTAGTACAAAATTTTGAATGAGCTAATATACAATTATTTATACAGTAATTTAAATATTACTAAGGTTGTCAAGATGAATATGGCATCAAATTAAACATGGCCTTTTTCGGTGGTAGGACATAACTAATTAGCATGTCATTCTAAATATTTATTTTAATCAGTTAACATTTCACAAATAACAATAATGCAAATACAGTAATTAAATAATTTAAATTTCATGAGATTCAATATGATCAAAAACTTGTAACTTGCCTTGCTTGTATACTAGCTCGTATACTTTACTTCACGGTTCTGGTCCTTGCACCATCACTTCAGAAAAGTTAGAAGCTAACACAAACACACATAAAATATTATAAGTCTGGGCTTGAGTCTATTCAAGCTAGGAAAACAAACTAATTAAAAGGAGTAAAAGACAATAAAATTCAAATGGAAGGGCTTGAATTTATTTGGAGCTCAATTTGGTGGAATGGAGGCCAAAAATGGGTTCACGACATTGAAACGATTGAAATAGTCTATTTTTGGAATTTTTCTGCATTTTTGGACTTTTTAGATCAACAATGTTGGGCTGGCCCGCCCACGATTTTCGCCGGCTCAGTCGAATGGCCCGATCGGCCTCGGCCCACGCCATGTGCGCCCAAGAGGCCCAGCGCACGGGTGAGTGCATGTACCTGATGGGCGATGCGCAGACAGCACGAATGGCTCGATGCATCACATGCGAGCGGCCCGGTTCAGACAGCCAAAATGTGCGAGCAGCTGAGATAAGACCACGTTGGGAACCAGGGTCGTCTTCAACCTCCGACTGTTCTTCTTGACAGGAAAGCAGAGGAGCGGCGACTCGGGCAGAGCAACGCTAGCAGGACTCTTTGGTAAGAATGAACAACATGGTGGGAGACAACTTGAGTTGGGGATTCCATTTTTGGGCTTTGGAAGGCATGGAGATGGATTGTGGTGGTTGGCGGTAGGAGAGAAGACGATAGTTTCAATGATGGCTCAGGGCTTTATTGATGGTCTTCCAGTGAAATGGGATGTGGTTTTGACCATCTACGGTGTACAGGTTCACGGTAGAGGTGGTGGTTTGGGTCGGGGAATGCCCGTTTGAGCTGTCTACGGGAGAGGCTCTTCGGCCAATGATAGCTTCCGTCGCCAGAGCTCCCGGTGAATGCTCACGCTTGAGCGAGTTCATCAGCATATTCAGGGAGTAAAAGAGGTCAAAGAGGTCATGTTAGCAAATGTAATTGATGAAGGAGTGAGTTTGTCGTTAGGGCTTACCGGGCTCAAGGGAAGATGGCAGGGAGACTACAGTGAGCAAGAAATTGATTCGGTGGTTTTGCTGGATATTTGAGAGTGGCATGGAGCTTTCTGTGGAAGCAATCGAGCTTTAAAGGCATCATGAGGCGGTGGGAGCAGTAGGTCGGTTCCGCACATCTCTTGCACAAGGATGGAGAGAGGCGATGAAGCTCTGCCAAGGTGCAAGGAGCAGGGGGAAGATGGCACTGGCACTCTGCGAGAGTTGGCGGGGAGGTAATAGCTATGGTACGACATAGGCACACGCGACAAAGAAAAGAGGCGGTGCACCGTGGCGGGAGAAGGCAAGCGTGCAAGAAGCAGCGCGCGAAGTGATGAGAGCAGGTGTTGGTGGCTGACGGGTGGGGCCTTGGCGTCAGCTCGGTGTGAACGCACGGGAAGAGGCAGCCGCAATCCAGGGAAACGACAACGCGGTGCGTGGAGGTGGCAGCACAGAGAGGCGGTGGAGAGACAACAACGCTTAGAGGCGCCAACAAAGGGGAAAGCCAGAAAGACCAAAAAGGGAAAGTGGATTTTCAAGGAAGATTGCCAAATTGGGTAGGGTTTGGGAATTCAAGCAAAGTTCAAAAAGAATTCAAAGTTTTGAAATTTTGAGGGTGTTTCACATACAATCTGAATTTAGTGAACAAATGTCGCAGCAACCACCAACCCATACGGAGCTAGCCAAAGCCAACCCAAAGTGGCAACTGACGCGTCGTGATCCTAAGCAGTCGCACACAATCAAGAACCGACGCCGTCTCATAATTCCGCCCCCGCGCGCGGGACCACAGCCACCTGGGCGAGAAGCGCCGACGGGCCACAGTAGGTTAACATTCCAGAACTAACGTCAATTTATATCCACATTATATCATAGCAAAAGTAAACCACAAATAAATCATTGACATAAAACTTTAACTTAGCTAGCAAGGTGGCCCACGCACTTGTGCAGGCATCATCCTTAAAATACGTTTAAATGATTTAGCAATACATATGTAATTTTGCTTTTTAAAAAATAGATTATTGCAGAACTTCATTTGTGATATTTTAATATTATATATATTATAAAGAGATAAAATACTCATTTTGTTCCTCAATACTTATCACATGTAATCAAAACTTTCTTCCCAAGATACCTTTTGATGGAAATACTTGCATAGCAAACAGTAAATATAGCATTACATAATATTTTCTATTTATATCATCATTGTGTTTTTCATTATTGCAATGCTTGTCTATTTTACATACTTGTAACGTACATCATTTATAAATCTAGCTTGTCTATACATCATATAGCTTATATCGGTATAGCCGAGTAAATATCTGTTAATGATCTCACTCTCAATCCCACTATCCCATAGAGGTCCATTAAACAAATGATCATAATGTTTTTGTGATAATTTTTAGCAATCATTTTTTCTTAGCGTTTGTAAACTACCAGTCATCGATTTTTTTATATATAATGAATTTTGATTCCTAATTTATATATACAAATCAAATTCGTTACCTTATTATTATCCCCCAAATTAGAATATTTTTTGTAATTTTAATTCTGAATCAAACCAAAATTTCTATTTTTCACTTAGTCTGGAATTAAAAAAACAAATACTAATTTTCTTTGACTTTTATTCTAAATTTGCATATTTTTGGGTTGCACTTCTTATAGACTTTCTTTTTTAGCTCTATGTTGGAATTCATTTATGAATCCAGCTGCTAATTTTTATTTTGAATTTAGGTTATTTCTTATATATTTGACATGGACTCTTTCTTTAATCTCAAATTTGTTTTTATTTAATTTAGAATTCTAGTTTTAGGTAGATACAAATCCAACTATTAGTTTTCATCTAATTTCTATTCTAAAATTTTGCTATGTAGTGGTTTTTATTTGGAAATTATTAATTTTCTTTTATTTTCTATCACATGCATGCGTTTAATATACTGCTTAGAGAAAATGATTAAGGGTAATCTAGCTATTTTCACTATCTCCTTGGTCTATGTGCTAATAGAAAATATATCTTATAAATTTGAACGGATGCAATATCTAATTTCAACTTTGGCATTTTTTTGTTTGCATGAGACATGACAGCTACATGTCTGATTTAGTACAACATACACGCGTGTGCGCGTGGTGTCTCGCTCGAGAGCGCGCGTGGTGCGTAGTCCTCCGTAGTAATCAAAAGAAAGATGTGCAAGTGTTGGGGATTTTGACCGTGCATTGGGACTCCAGAGTCCGGAGGAGTCAAGAGAGGATGGGGCCCAGTGGTTGAACGAGGGCTATGCTTTTGGTCAGGGGCCGATCTAGCGGTGGGGCCGGGGGGGGGGCTCGAGCCCCCCCTACCGCTACCGGACCCTTGGAGCCCCCTTGGAGCCCCCCCTAAATTTTAGCCATGGATGTATAATGTAGAGGGGGCTGAGGTCGAGCTGAAGGTACTTCAGCCCCTTCAAAAAAATTTCCTAGATCCGCCACTGCTTTTGGTCCCAGGTGGAGCTGGTGTGACAGGGACGGTCAAAGAATGCTACAAGTGGGCCCTAGGACCGTTGTCTTCATTGACTCACGTCAAACAGGCTGTGTTCTCGTTTTAAGATTTGTTTGTTAATAAGGACGATCTTCTTTTCTAAAGTAAGAAGAAATACATCTTTAAGCAATAACATCTTAATAAGGATTATCACCTCTTTTAAATTAAGAAGAAATATATCTTTAAGCAATAACATCTGACGGCTTATATAGTTTTGCTTAATTAGGACCTACTTGATTAAGGGTCAGATGTTTTACTTTTTTGTGAGAATTTCTAGCCTTTTCTCTTTTTTCTTAGCGACTCTAAAATGTTTGTCATTGATTTTTAGTAACAAATAGATTAATGTTTCAATAGAAAACATAATATTGGCACGCTTTGTGGCCAAGCGACGTCAAGCGAGTCAACAAGGGGCGATGGCGTAACGCGATGGCCCTGATCTGAGTGTGATTGCGCTGGTAGGGTTGAGACATTGACTCGTTAAGTGCTAGAGAAAAGACTGATAGGCTATCTGGTGATAGTCGCTGATGGGCTAAACTGTGGAGTTGGACTATACGGCTCGACCTCGGGCTAGGGCACTGATATATATGATTTTCTAGGTCTATATAAGATGGGTTGAACTGTTAAAATTTCTAGACCTCGGGCTCTTGTGGCCTGGATCTGCCCTGTCGGTTGCTGTTCCTTCCCACGACGCGGTGGCAACGGATTCGCGCGGCGTGCGTAGGCTGGCGCTGGATCGAATGAATGACAGATGATTCGTCGGTTTTGCTCGCCCCACCCGCCTACTCCAGTTTATATCAGACTCCTCTGGGGTCTGGCCCCATTGAGAGGAAATGGGGACTACGTTCGGATGGCCTCCATGTCACGCACGCACAAATCTCCTCACGCGAAGCCCATCTCCACCCAAAGCCGAGCACGCGCAGGCCATTCTTCTGTCTTCCCCGTTCCTTCCTTCCTCTTTCCCTCCGCCGGCACCTTTGCATCGCTTCCCTCCGCCGGCACCTTCGCATCGTCCGCCGTCCGCCGCCGGCACCTCCCCGATCGACTCGCAACGATTCCCTCCGCCGCCGCCGGCACCTCCGTGTCGCCCACTGTCCCCGACCCGAGAATCCTCGAATGCACAAATACTGGAGAAGCCTCTTGAAGAAGCCGATGAAGTCCCAATTCTGCCGCCGCCTCTTGAAGAAGCCGATGAAGATGACTACGCCGCTGATACCGCGGGGTTCATTGCCACCCTGGCGAGGTGGGGAAGGACGAAGCTGACCGGTGCTAGTGCCGATTCTCGGGTCGAGGATGGCGGGGGACGGCGGGGATTCTCGGGTCAGGGACGGCGGGCGACGCGGAGGTGCCACCGGCTGCGGAGGGAATCGTTGCGAGTCGACCGGGGAGTTGTCGGCGGCGGACGGCTGGCGATGCGAAGGTGCCGGCGGAGGAAAGCGATGCGAAGGTGTCGGCGGAGGGAAAGAGGAAGGAAGGAATGGGAAAGACGGAAGAATGGTCTGCGCGTGTTTGGCTTTGGGTGGAGATGGGCTTCACACGTGGAGATTTGTGCACGCGTGACGTGGAGACCATCCATACGCAATCTCCATTTTCTCTCAATGGATCAAATCACAGAGGAGTCCCCTCCCCAGTTTACCTCGTTTGTTTCCTCGGCGCGCGCGCGCTCCTCTTTCCGGTTTCAAGCGTTTGTTGTATACCGCTGCGGCTACCAACTTGGGTGGGATGGAAGGGGTTGGTGCCTGTGACATGCAACTCTGGCCCTGTCCCCTGCCCGCCTTTCCAGTTTCATCACATTATTGCGCGGGCAGCATGGTCGCTACTTTTGCGGTTCTGCTTTCGGGGTGCCGATCGTCTGCATCACCCATCCCACGATGCTGCAACGTGTCGTGATGATGCGTTCTTCAGACAGTCTAGTAGGAGTACATGGGATTTGCTCGTTCTTATCCTGTAGTGCTAGCAAGTTCTTTGCTGGTCCTCGATTCTGTGCTAGCTATGAACAGGGACGGTACGTCGCAGTCAAGTACATGGCTTGGCCTCGAAACGACTCCTGAATCCTGACTCCTCTGTCACGGTGCTAGTCCTTAAACCTGAGAACAAAGGGAGCTCCGGCCTAAGAACATCCACCACCAGGTGTGATCGAGAGGCAACCACAGAGGATCCGGGCAAGCACGGGAGAATTTGATGAGCAGCGACAGCTGTGACCCGGCACACACCAAGAATTAGCAGAGCTGATGAATTAAAGAAATCGCAAAGCAACAGAGAACTCGAGGTGAACACACTGAGGTGGGGGTGGGGGTGGAGGAGGAAGCAAAAGATGGTGGCCAAGGCTGGTCCGTGATCCAGCCTAAATCCATGCGGCTTGTTTGTGTCATGCTTATGCATGCAGTTATTCTATTCTGTCAGCTGAACTTATCCTGCGAACCAGCACATTGTTTTTCCTCTCTCTCTCTCTCTCTCTCTCTCTCTCTCTCTCTCCCCCTCTACCACTGCTGCTAATTGTAGCTCTCCACTCCTCCCCTCTCTTCTTCAATCATCCCTTCCTCCCATTTTCGCCATTTTAACGAATCTACCACACCATTTCTTTAATTGCCACCCAACCCATTTCCCCTTGACTTCTTCCTGATCCAGCCTTCATTGCCACACCTGCAATATCCACTACCATCCCCCTTTTACCCCCATTCTCCCTCTACACACGCACTTCCTCTCTCTGGTTCCCTCCGCCATTGCTGGTACTGGTTGGATTCTTGTTTTGCTAGACAAGGTTGCTCTTCCTTGCATTTTTCTCATCTTCTAGCTGGATAAAGTGGGTGTTTTGGTCTTAATTTCGCTTGGTTGTTGGTCTTCTTTTCTCTTTTCCTTCTTGTTGTTTCAGGTTCTTTGCTTGAGGGATGACTGGATGGAGGTCCTGTTGCAGCAAGAGGTAAGCTTTAACTTTCTTCTCATGTGATGGGACTGATCGAAAGATAATTTTGGGCGTCTTTATCATTTTCCCTTTTGGCTGTCAAATGTATTTCCATCGATGCATCTCTCACACACAAAAAAAATCCTTTATGTTTCTCTTGTGAGCAATTCTTGTATGGAACAGGAATTGTGCGCAGTTGGGCTTCGTTTGCAGGGATAGTCCAAGAGACATTTGCTTATAAACAAGATGTGTTGATTGTTTTAATGCAAGAACAACCGAATTGTGTTTAAGTCCCTAGTTGTCATTCTGCAGGGAGAAAAGTTCATCTACACTTATTGTTGATGCAAACTAGGGGGATCTCCTTTGATGCAGTGCAACTGAACTTCACAAGATAGTGTAGAATCGAGCACACCGCCACCATGGGTTCCACCGATTCGCGTTCAGAGATGAGGAGGACGGTTCTTGGGCTGACGTTGTGGGTTTGGATTGCAATTGGTGTGGTCGCTCTTCTAGTGGCCATTCTGCTGATGATCTGTATGTGGGTGGCATCCCGTCGCAAGACAAAGAGAACAATGGACAACTTGAGGCAGACACAGATCCCCATCTTCTCCAAGGAGATCCCGGTCGACAGGGTTCGCGGGCACAGCCTTGCACATACAATGCATGAACGTGAGCAGCCAGGCTTTCCGCCCCAAGACAAGCACGCAAATCGGGAACCGGGGAAGACGCGGGGGCATTTGGCATTGAGAAAGTCCTCTGACCCTGACAACACGAGCCAGGGAAGCTCAGCTTGCAATGTTGACCGTGCTGGTAGCGTGCATTCTGGTGAAGATGGCAGCTCAGGGCCTGGTAGGAAACCGTATTCTCCTGCAGCGTTCGTGTCAGCGTCGCCCCTGGTTGGCCTTCCTGAGTTCTCTCATCTTGGTTGGGGTCACTGGTTTACTCTGCGTGACCTTGAGCTTGCCACCAACTGTTTCTCTAAGGAGAACGTGCTTGGAGAGGGTGGGTATGGGGTTGTGTATCGCGGGCGTCTAGTGAATGGAACTGAAGTTGCTATCAAGAAGATCTTTAACAACATGTAAGCTCACTTTTGGCTGTTGGCTACTGCTCTGATCTTCTTTGCTTATTCCAATCTAACTAGCGTCCTCAATTACGTCGCGTGCATCAACCGTCACTGGGTTTGCAGGGGGCAGGCAGAGAAGGAATTCAGAGTGGAGGTTGAGGCTATTGGCCATGTCCGACATAAGAATCTGGTTCGTCTGTTGGGATACTGCGTTGAGGGAGTGAATAGGTAAGTGCGTTGCCAGGCGTGAATCATTTGCTCAGTTATTTATTTCTTTCAGCAATGTATGTAGTTTAGTATAACAGATAGGAAAATGTTCTTTTGTTAAGTAAATGCTTCTGATTTATATACTTACTGCATACTCAGCTAATCTGAGTTAATTTATATACGTACTCCATACTGAGCTAATCAGAGTTAAGTTTGTGTAAGGACTATCTAAAATGACCCTTAATAAATCAATGGAAGGAACTAGAACTCGAATTTTTGTTCTGTTTTTCTATATGAAGAAAACCATGGTTTATAGTAAATGTTAGCACAAAAGTTCAGCATTTTCTGTTTCCAGAAACTAACAACTAAATATTGCTCCTTCACTAGTATACATTGCATAACTCATGTACCATGCATCAAATGCAATGCAATTTACAAAATGGGAAAGTAGTGAGGGGATGGGGTGGTTTGAGTGCGTGTTTTTGAGTTAGAGAAATCTTCCATTTATGCTTTGTGTGAAAGAATATGTATATATATTATTTGACGTCTATTATGATTTCAGCACAAACTAATGATCTTTCTATGGCATTGGAGTTCTTTGCATTGGCGTAGTATGCTACAGTAAGAACTATATTGGTACAATACTAATGTACACTTCCCCAGTTTAGTTACAGTTGTGGTCTTTTTGTGTAATATATAATGTATTGGTCTTTTAGGCAGAAGCTTGCATCATTTGTGTTTGTGGTTGTGTCTTTAGCATACACCACAGCAACAATATAACAGTGGTTTCTTTTGATAGGATGTTGGTGTATGAGTTTGTGAACAATGGTAACTTAGAGCAGTGGCTTCATGGAGCTATGCGTCAGCATGGTGTTTTTAGATGGGAAAATCGCATGAAGGTTGTTATAGGCACTGCAAAAGCGTAAGTTTCACCAGCTTCTCAGTCTATAAGATACATATCCTTTCTGTTGTCTAAATTTATATGATGATTTATTTTGGGGTTTAATCATGATGGCTCGTAGACTTGCTTACCTTCACGAAGCTATAGAACCAAAAGTTGTTCACCGAGATATAAAATCGAGCAACATCTTGATTGATGATGAATTTAACGGCAAGGTTTCTGACTTCGGATTGGCCAAGCTTTTGGGGTCAGATAAAAGCCACATTACTACTAGAGTGATGGGAACATTTGGGTATGTTCTTCACTCTTCTATCCATTATTTGTGCTCTTTTTGTATCCTTTCTTAACCATGCTTGCAAAAGTTTAATCTTTCTCATCCATTTTTTTTGCTTTAGATATGTTGCACCTGAATATGCTAATACCGGGATGCTAAATGAAAAGAGCGATGTTTATAGTTTCGGTGTTCTCTTGTTGGAAACTGTGACGGGAAGGGATCCTGTTGATTATAGCCGCTCTGCCAATGAGGTAAATGATTGGGTTTTTTTTGGTGGGGGGGGGGGGGTGGATTTGAGGTTGCAAAAGATGCGCATTTGAAGATTTGATACTCATGCCTTACTGACATATGGCCCTAAGATCCGCATGTCAGTGAGACATCGAGTGATAAATCCTTAAATACACATCTTTATAATGACAAATCCTCAATTATCCCTGTTTTTTTGGAACCATGGCAGGAGAGTTGCCAAATTCATTGAAAGCGAGGATTTACAGTTGACTTTGCTTATTTCTATTTCTTGTTTTCTTTATATTCCTTTCTGGATTTTACATCATTTAGTTTTTTTATAGTACCAACGTTTTTAAGACTACAGTGCCAATGTTTTAATAGAATGGCAATTAAACTATATGATTGTCTAGTATTGTGTCCTTTGGAACATTTGTATCAGTTTTTAACTTTTTCTGTGCTTTTGTAATTCACTTACTCCAGTATGTATTTTGTGTTTTAAATAAATCAGTATATATATATTTTTTCAAATGATAACCAAACCCTTTCATTAGGTCAATCTTGTAGAGTGGCTCAAAATGATGGTAGCCAATCGGAGAGCAGAGGAAGTTGTTGATCCAAGCCTAGAAGTTAGGCCGACTGTTAGGGCTCTTAAGCGAGCTCTGTTAATCACACTAAGATGTGTTGATCCTGACTCTGAAAAGAGACCTAAGATGGGCCAGGTTGTTAGGATGCTTGAATCCGAAGAAGTTCCATACCGGGAGGTAATGATTGAAAACCTACCTTAATGTATATTGTAAGTAAAAAGTGCTTAATTCCATTTGTTGTAGAAGGATCGGAGAAACCGGAGGAGTCGCACAGGAAGCATGGATATCGAGTCTATTGCAGAGGGTTCAAATTCGACCGAATTTGCAAACAAGGTAGAAAGGACCGGCAGCTCAACATCAGACCGGTCTCAGTCCTGAGGTTTATAAATCTATGACACATCATGAGCACTCATGTTCATTGATCAGCCTGAGGAATGATGTTAATCACCAAGGTGATTACCGTCCTGATAGGAGATATTGGTAGGTAAAGGAAGGCATGCCCAGATATTACTAGCTAAAATTTAGGCCTAGCTATTAGGTCGAGAAGGAGCATTCTTGGAGGAAGAATTTCCTGGTCTTTTGTTATTCAAAGTTGTTGTGCTGTATATATTGGTGCCTGGGACGATCATTCTCATGATCCGTGGCGTTCCTTGGGTGTGTGACAATGGATCATTCTTTTTGGTATTGCATTATTACCTATGCAGTTTTCTCTTGTTTCTCTGTTTCTTCAATGCTGCACATGAGGGAGGACTGGTGTTGAGTGCCATCATTTCTCCGGTTTATCTAACTGATGCGACTTCATTGGCAGAATCTACATGGTTCATTTTGGTCCTATTTGTGTTGAATTTTGCTGATGGCTTTTGGTTGTGATTGATAATAGTAGTGGCTGATAAATAGTAGTTTATTATGTAAGAAAGATGGTGTAACAAAAGGTACTACAACATTTAGACCGTCATACGGCTTACGAAAGTATGATATAATAAAATACAAAGTGTGTTACAATATGTGAAAAATATAAAGTAGTGGTTGATGATAGTAGTGACCAATATAAACGGTTTATGGAAACTTGAGTGTTTATATTGGCTTTGGCTTCTAGAAGTAGAAACTAAAGCCATTGTGAACGGGCCCAAATGTGGACATGTTAATTTGACTTGTGATGAGAGTCAAGAACTCTTTGTCAATACAAGTGTCATTTTTTGGATCGAAGATCTATATGAAAGGTGGTGTATCTTAAAAAAAAAGAAATTGCTACCGTAAAGACATACAGAGTCAGAGGTTTTATTGGACGGTCTTACTCCACTTTCCTCACCTACTCACTTTGTGTTATCTCCCTGTGTCAACTCCTCTGCCCCATCCATGGCCACACCCTTCTAACGTCCTCTACTCATCCATAATTGCTATGCTCTTTCACTAGTTGCTGTGTGCGACTGGTTCGTATCCCTCTCCCCCCATCAAGGCAGCACGCTAGAGGAGCTAGGGGCTCTAGATCCGTGCATATCGGAGGGAACCAAGACACCAAATCCATACAGATCGGAGGGAATAGCAAATGGAGGCCCAAATAAGAGCAACTGGGATGGCCTTAGCCCTGCCATATTTAGGGCTCTAAGCCAACTGTCTCCTCCGCCAGCAAGCTCGACCATTGCCAATGCCCATATACCTCTATGTGTGCCTCCTACTTGTACAATTTGTTGCAAACATTAGATAAATTTGTTATAGGCGTTTACTCAATTTGTTACACGAGTTCACTCCAAGTGTTGTAGGACATTTTTTTATTTTGTTGCAATGTTGTTGCATCCATAATTGTTGTGGTGAGTTTTGTTGTAGTTAGAGGGAGATTTTGTTGCACGAGTAGCCACTCATTTGTTGTGTTTGTGCTGTAAAAATTTACAGGGTTAAATTATTTTATTGCAGCTATTGGTTATATTTGTTGCAAACATTACTAGAAAATGTTGCGTCCAACCGTCTGATGATTTGGCTCCCATATACGAAAGACTCGTATCGGATGCCTCACCTAGGCCGAATCACTATCACACAAATATCATCCTTATCCTTTCCCAATAATAGTTCTCTTTAGCTGCCCCTACCCCCACCACGTCTCACTGGTGTCCAGGAGCTCGATGCTCTCACTCCCCCTAGCCCCCCACTCTCTTGTCGTAGCTTGCACTCGAGGAAAGGCATGCACCATGGTTGGAGCTCACATGGAGGTGCCCTTTCCATAGAGAGGCCAAAGTTCATCAAACCTGTTGCCATCGCGGTCAGATCTTGCCAGATTTAGTGAGGCTGAGGCCAAATGAGCTGGGGTGAGCAGCGTTAACCTCGTCTTGCTAGATTCAAGCCCACTAGTGAATGGAGTGGCTTGTATCTATCCTTCTTTATGCTCATCTCAAATGTGGACACTAGATAAGTCGAGTTGTTGCAGTAGCTCTTTTCGAATGTTGTAGTATAAGACATCACATGGTTCGATGTTGGAGCTCGGGATATCGGTGCCGGGGCTTAAGACATTGGTATCCCGAGCTCTAACTCTAGCCGTCTGTCATGGACTCCTCCTTCTCCAGCAAGCTAGAGCTCTAGGAGGTAATTGTGACAGAAGATCGAGTGGACATGAGCTTCTCTGTTGTGCCAAATCAAACGGCTAAAATCCATCTAAGTTAGATCTAATAGTGGGGGAAGCGTATGATAGAGAGTTTTCCATCATATGTATAGGCGCTAGTCAGTCCAAAAAAGTCATTGAGACAGGGTTGTTCAAATAAATGCCCATGTTTCGGAAAACAGTCATGCCTACATTATTGTAGATGCTAATTGTTGTACCAAGAGATTCTCCTAGTGGTGTTGCAGCAATCAATCTTTCCATAGTGTATATATGTAACAAGAGTGTCAAGAGGTGAGATTATAGGCACCATCTTCTCTTTTAGGATAGAAATTTCTACAATATTTTTTTCAAGAAGAAAACAATGCTCAGTAATTATCTCATTAATCAAGAGAAAGGAAGAAGGGTACACACCCCTTATTTTGGTGAGGCTAGATTATAACGATGCAGATTAACTATCATATCTGTTATAATTGTATAACAAATGGTACAACTTTTTTTAAAACAATAGGCGATAGAGTGGTATAACGAATACAAAATACATTGCAATATTTAGTCGTGCAATTGCATAGGCAATTCAACTAGTTACATAAGCTGATGATGCGTGAATAAAAGCTGTTGCAAAAAGAGAGAAAATGCTATTTTTTTTAAAAAAAATCAAGCTCTTAGTTTGGTGGAACCTAATTAGGACTAAGCAACAACAGTCATTATGTGTTTATCTGCAACATATTTGGACTACAAAGATAAGAAAGAGTCCTAGACTATAATAAATTTCATTAATATATACTCAAACTTAAATATTAAGTTGTGATTTGTGAAAAAATAGAAATTTATATATTACTCCCTTTGTTGTTTTTATCTGATGCTTTTTTACTTTTTACGATCTTCAAGATGCCACTTTGACCGTTACTTTTTATAAGTTTATATTAATATATACTAATAAAATTATAAATTATAAAAGTATTTTAAATGACAAATCTAATGATATTGTTTTCATGTAGCCAATCAAGATAGTTTGAAACATATTTGTAGGCAAACTTTACAAAGTTTGATGGTACGGATTTTAGGACATCAAACAAAAAGAACGCAGAGAGTACTAGGCTATATAGTGCAGTTGTGTGGGCTAAAAATGAACCCAAAATCCTTGCATGCTTGCCAAGCTGAAAGGTGTACCGATATTATGTAACGCCCCAAGGTCTAAATCGAACTAAGCCCACTCCCACTTGGAATAGGAGCTCACGCATGCAACGACACAATTGCAATTTTCTTAATCCACTTATGCAAAATGGTTAACCAAGTGTTATTGCCATTGCACCTTATAGGTTTATATGTTGGTCTTTTTCACCCTAAATTAACAAGATAGTACTAAAATCAATACTCTTGCACACACATATACATGGGCCATACATGGCCACTATTTATCTTTAGCTAGGATATTACATAGTACCTAGTGAGTTTTTTTAGGCTGTGGCTTATGGTTTTGAATTCTGGCTGTTTGCGAGAGAGAGTACGAAGAGAGAGACAGTCACATATGATTTTGACTGGTATAGCGAAGTCGGTACAGTGTACTGCAATTGATTTATAGACTCGTCTCAAAAAAGTATATCATTCGAAAGCTAATCATTATAGCAAAGTACATAAGTCAAAAGGAAAACGGTTTGAAACCCGATTGCTGTAGCAAAGTACCAGCATTTCATAAGCTTTGAACTTCTAGAAACAAAAGAGCAGCACAGAAATAAAGTATACTACTACTTGCCCGCAAACAATGCACCGTTGGCGTCAGCCCTCTTGTCATCCGAGTCAAAAGTAGTAGTATATCAGGGACGACGAACCGAACAGCCGAGCGGCTAACTTTGACATCAGCTCCACGGCACGGCACACGAGATGTCCCAAGCTTCCAACGACTCCACCATCACACGATAACAATGATTAATGTGCTCAACAAAACAATTCTACTAGTCAATCCAAAGTTTTCTGATCTCCTTCCCCACGCTTCGAGCTTTCGCTTCAGAACGGAATCTTCCGGGGAAACTCCGCAGCCTTCAGACTAATCGGGCCCTGTTGACCCGGCGTACGTTTGACTTTGATTCGTCTCCTCTCATGCTAATGTTTTTTTTTTCGTGTCTTCCTCTCCTTCTCCATCCACCGCGTGGCGTCGCAGGATAAAAGGCTCGTACGTGCAGAGCTGAAACAAAGAACCAACTGATTGGGGGTGAGATCATTCGACTTGGATTGGATGACGGGCGGGAGTAAGGTGCGAGACTGGATGCGGAAGCGGATGATGCCGAGACGTAAGGCGGCCGGGAGCGGGAGCGGGAGCAGTGGGGCGCCGGAGCCGTCGGCGCGTTCGAAGCCCCGGGCGCGCGCCTTCTCGTCGGCGCTGCGGCGGCTGCCGCGCGTGGACGTGCTGGCCGTGCTGTACGAGAAGGTGGTATACCACCTGCTGTGGCTGGTCGAGTCCGTCGTCGTCGTGGCGAGGCTCTGCTTCTTCCTCATGCGCTTCGGCTTCAAGCTCTGAATCTTCTCGTTGGCCTGGCATCGATGGGAAAGGAGAAGAAACGGGAGGACAACGATTTCAGAGTTTTAAGCGTGATTCGTTCATTTTTTCCATTTGTTTCTCTTTTTTTTTGTACAAATCTGTTTGTCACTTTTTAGTGGCTGAATCTGTAAGTACCCTGCTGTCTTCGAAAGGATCATTTTTCTTGTTCTAATTGGAAATGTTTCAAGCCTGCTCATCTGGTGTTAATGTTATGATACGAGTCAGCCTATCTCAGAATAATTTTGATGTGCTGTCTCTCTCTATAGTATTGGTACGGCAAACAGAGGCGGTAAATATTGCCTCTAATTTTTTCCTCCAAGTTTTTCTTGGAATTTTTTACTATAGTAGCTATAGAAATTATGAAGATTAAATCCTCACACCCAGGCACTGCACAAACTGAACGAAAATCAAGAACAACAATAGCTTCCCAAGCGGTCTGATAGGATGAATAGTAGCAGTATAACCGGTGAACAGTATCAATATGACGAGTGAACAGTACAATCATCACGAATTCTTGAACCATAGCTCCAAATTATTTGAAACTTAAATGCTCATTCCTTATAACCTCAGGAACTTATTCTAACAAGAGATATAAGAAACACACCTTTTTCGATTCAAAACAAAGTTTCACCAAAATAGGATCAAAAACCAAAGCTGAGTCTAGAGCTAGCTTGTGGGTTAAGGATGGTTAAAGTGACCTAGGATCAACTCTCACACGTCCTAACAAGCCTAAGAACAACAAGTACCCAAGCAAAATTCCATGGAACAAATCTTCCCAAGATCCACCTCAAACACAAGGTAAAGATTGAGCAAACTTTAATATTTTACTACAGTGATGTTTTGATGAATGGGATCTAATCTCTAAGAGGTATTTTTACCACTTACATGTTTTTGACAACCAACAAGATTAAGAAGAGAAGAGGGGAGAACAAATAACAAACTGTTGGACCAAATGGCAACAGAGGGGGAGTGAATGATGCCTACTCGAATTTTTTCCCCAAGCATTCAAGATTTTATTTTCACACAACTACAGAGTTGCAGAAAATAGAGTTTTCATCCAAAAACTCAAGACAAATGGCTCGAAACACAAAACTTGAGCAACAACTTTCTGGCAGTCTAACCGGTATAGAAATGGCGGTCTAACTGGTCCCGAGTGGTTTGACCTCTACTTCAATGACCCAATATATTTTGAGATTGCACATGAAACTGCATTTTTATATTCTTCTCATCTTCTGAATTCCAATGCAAAAGATTTTCAGTTACTTCTTATTTTTCATCTTTAGTACTGAGATTTACCAGTTGATTTTGTTCCTTGAGAAGTAAAAATGATATAGGTAACTCCTTTTCTTTCTGGAGTTGGTTTGAAGTAGCCATCATTTAATCTCTGAGTCATTCTATTCATGTTCTCAAAGACTAGCTTGTTCTTTTTTCTATGATGAAATTCTTTTTAAGACTATGACTTGGTGGTGGCCTGACCTCACCATTGCTTTGCTCTATACAGGAACGCCTGCTTCCATTCACTATGGAACAGGAGCAGTTTCTGGTTTTTTCAGTGAAGATCAGGTTACAATTGGTGGTCTAGTTCAGAATCAGGTGCTTCTTTTATCACTTTCTGTCAAGACCGGGCGATTTGGCCAGGTCTATAGACGGAGAGGCTTTGCCGCGCAGCCTCCTACATTGGATGCGGCGGCAGAATCTCCAGATGGTTAGGAGTTCTAATCCATGTCTACTTTGGTCTAGTTTCCGAGTTGATTAACTAATAGGAATTGTAATAGGACTAAGGGTCATTGTCAATCCAGATTAGCCGTGATCAGGTAGTCTCCTCTGTATATAAAGAGGAAGAGCTAATAGAAATAAAGGCAAGGAAGATATTACCTCAATTCCCATCTCCACTTCTAATCTACTTCTCCTCCGACCCAGAAACCCTAGCTTCTTCAATCTGAATTGCCGTCGCACCTCTAGAGCGACTTCTCCTCATCTTCCAAGGACGCCGCGCCATCACGGCGCCTCCAACTTCTGCTGATTCTCGTCCAACCGCGACACACTCTTATAATCTGCGATCACGGCGTGACAATTTGGTATCAGAGCACATGGCTGACGATCGGATCGACGAGATTCTGGAACATATGGCGACCTTGACAGCCAACATGACCAAGCAGATGGATGAGTTGAAGGATCGTTTTGACAAGCAGCAGAGCAAGGGGAATGACGTCAGCGAGAGGCTCACGGCATTGGAGAAGCGACAATTGGGAGGCGGACTGCTGCCACTGCCAGCAGGTGCCATGCCGGCGACCAGCAGCCACGGGAACGGGGCTGGGGCAGCAGGCGACAAACCCCCTCGCTTCCACAGACTTGAATTCCCATCGTATGATGGACAAGGAGATCCGTTGAGTTGGCTGCAACGCTGCGAACAATTTTTTCACGGATAGAAGACCCTGGAGGGTGAAAAGGTGTGGCTTGCATCCTACCACTTGATCGGGGTGGCGCAGCAGTGGTACTTCCAATTGGAGAGGGATGAAGGGGAACCCGATTGGCCGCACTTCAAGGAATTCGTCAATTTGCGTTTCGGGCCATCAATCCGCCATAATCCCCTCGGCGAGCTCAAAGAACTGATGCAAACCGGCACCGTGGAAGATTACCAGCAGCAGTTTCTTGCCATCTTGTGCCGGACCGATCATCTTCAGCCGAAGCAGCAGGTACAGCTTTTCACATCAGGACTGCGAGAGCCGATTCGCACGGACGTCGAACTACAAAGTCCGGCAGGGTTGCAGATGGCGATGGCCCTAGCAAGAGCTTATGAGCGAAGGGCGCAAGTCTCAGGGCAGGATGCGGCCATCTGGGTCAAGAGGCCAACACCAGCGCCATCATCGGGGGCGGCAGCATCACCAGCGGCGGCGCCGCGACTGACATCGGCCAGCAAAACTACCTTGCCGGCCCTCCCAGCACCGCCGAACGGCACCACTACCGGGCCCGGCCAAGGATCCATCCGGCCGCGTCGGACAATCCAGCGCCGCTTCCTATCACCTGAAGAGATGGAGCAGCGCAGGGCAGGCGGCTTATGCTTCAATTGCGACGAAAAATTCACACCCGGCCACCGCTGCAAACGTCTGTTCCTTCTCTTTGCTCCCAGCGGAGGTTCTGACGATGAAGCAGACTTTGACCTGGATGGTGCAGAGCCGAGCATCTCCTTGTATGCAGCCACAGGCATCGCACCGCGAGCAAGCCAGACAATGCAGCTCCACATCGCAGTGGGAGGAGTAACCTTACTCGCCCTGTTGGATTCCGGCTCCACACACAACTTCATCAATGCCACGGCGGCCCAGCGAGCCAACATAGCTGTCCAACCTCGCCGCGGCTTACGGGTGCTAGTGGCCAATGGGGACAAAGTGCACAGCACGGGATTTTGCCCAGCAGTAAGCATGCGGATCGGCCGGGAGGACTTCGACATAGACTGCTACTCACTGCAGTTGAATGGATTCGATGTCGTGCTTGGGGTACAGTGGCTTCGCACCTTAGGACCTATCCTCTGGAACATTGAAACCCTCAGCATGTCGTTCTGGCGGGGAGATCACAAGGTGCAATGGCGGGGCATCCAGACTATTTCCTAATCACCACAGAATCACGCCATATCCGGGCCGGACTTGATGGATACTCTTCTACAGGAATTCAGCGGGTTATTCAGCGCCCCTCACGGATTACCTCCTCCAAGGGCTCACGACCATCATATCCATTTGCGGCCAGGGATAGCCCCGATCTCCGTCCGCCCCTACCGATACCCCCAACTCCTCAAAGACGAACTGGAAAAGCAGTGTGGGGAAATGCTACAACAAGGCATCATCCGTCCAAGCTCTTCGGCCTATTCATCTCCAGTCCTCCTTGTCAAAAAGCAGGACGACACTTGGCGTTTTTGCGTCGATTACCGCTCTCTCAACAGCAAGACGGTTAAAGACAAATTCCCGATTCCAGTGGTGGATGAACTTCTCGACGAACTAAGGGGAGCTAAATTATTTACGAAATTGGACCTTCGTTCAGGCTATCATCAAGTCCGAATGCATCCCCCAGATATTGCAAAAACGGCGTTTCACACTCATGAAGGCCTATTTGAATTCCTGGTGATGCCACTCGGCCTGACAAATGCTCCAGCTACATTTCAGGCCCTCATGAATAGCATCCTTCGGCCATATTTGCGTCGTTTTGTCTTGGTTTTCTTTGATGACATCCTCATATATAGCCCCTCTTGGGTCGAACACCTGCGCCACGTATGGGCCGTCTTTCAGCTCCTCCATCAACATAGGCTTTACCTCAAATGATCCAAGTGTTTCTTCGGCGAAACCACCGTGGCTTACTTGGGACATGTCATCTCGGCGGAAGGTGTGGCCATGGATGACACTAAGGTACAAGCAGTCCGGGAGTGGCCGGCTCCACGCTCAGTTCAGGCCCTCCGTGGATTTCTTGGGTTGGCCGACTATTATCGCAAGTTCATCCACGGGTTTGGGACAATTGCCGAACCACTCACTCGCCTACTCAGAAAAGAGGCCTTCTCCTGGACAGCGGAAACCGCAAAAGCATTCCAAACTCTCAAAGATGCTCTTACTACGGCACCGGTATTGCAGCTTCCCGACTTCCTGCTCGAGTTCGTGGTGGAGTGCGACGCATCCGGGTCCGGTATTGGGGCAGTCCTCCATCAAGGCCAGGGGCCCATAGCCTTCTTCAGCCAAGTCCTGGCTGCACGTCACTTGCATTTGGCCGCTTACGAGCGTGAATTGATGGGCCTCGTCCTAGCAGTCCGCCATTGGCGACCATATTTGTGGGGGCGCAGATTTGTGGTATGGACCGATCACTACAGTCTTAAATTTCTACTTGATCAACGCCTATCGACCATACCGCAACATCGTTGGGTAAGCAAGCTATTTGGGTATGACTTTTTGGTGGAGTTCAAACCAGGTCGGCTGAACACAGTAGCTGATGCTTTATCCCGCTCGACTGCTGAAGAAGGCATGGTTGTAACATCCCAAAATTTTATTTGCCTTTTATTGATTTTCTGGAATTAAAAATCAATTTTAAAGCTTAAAAAGTATTTTATAAAATTATTAAATGAAAATCTGAAATTAAAAATATTTTTCCTAAGTCTAAAATGCCTCTAGGAAGTTTTAGGAATTTTCCTAGAATTTTTGGGCTTTAAATATTAATTTTTAAGTGTTTATAAAGTTATCTAGCATTTCTGGAAATTAAAACAAAATTTAAAAGCCAAAAACCCCTCGGGCTGACACGTGGCGCTCCCGGATCGCATCCGCCCCACCGGCCGATCTAATCTGGGCCCTCCGTGGCCACTTACCCCTTCGGTTTGAATCCAACGGCCCGATCTCCTTCGTGCATGCGTGGCATCAATCCGGCCGTCCGCCCTCCCCTCTCTCCTCTCTCTCACGCCGACAGCCGGGGCCCGCACCCCTTCTTCCACCTCCCCTTCTTCCCCAACCCGCCGGCCTCCATTAACGCCCCACCCGAGCTTTTAAAGCTTCGGTTACTCCCTCTCCTGGCCGGCAACCGAAGCCATTAAGGGCCCTTAAGCCCGCGCGCTAGTAACCGCCCCACCTCCGTCCGTTTTCTGTCGGCTTAAAGCCTCTCGCCGTTATGCGACTGTTTCTAAAGTCCTTAACTCCGGCGAGCCCATTACCTCCGTCCCCGCCCTATAAAGCTCCTTCCCGAGCCCGTTATCCCCTCCTTCGCCTTCCCGTGCGCCGCCACCTCTTTTCCCCTCCGCCCTGAACCGAATCGGCCCCGACCCGTGCTTCCTCGTCCGCCGCCGTGCGAGCTCCGGCGAGGAATTGGCGCCGCCCTGGTCTCTTCCGCGCCTCGCCGACGACGCCTTCGTGATCCCCAAGCGCCGGCGACCATCATTCCCCTCTTCGCCGAGCGACGCCGCCACCGGAGCCCCGTCGTTGCCGAAGACTCGAGCGCCGCCGCTTCCTCTCGTCGACCGACCGTCTCCACTCGTAACCGAACCTCTACGTCCATCCGTCGTCTCCGGCCACTCTGCCTGATTCCCTCCGACCACCCCGCGGCCAACCAGTTTCCGAAGGTAACACCCTTCCGTGTGGTCGTAGATCCGTGTAGTCGTAAGTTCTCTGGTAGTCGAAGTCGTAGGTTCTCTGTGTACTCGAAGTCGTAAGTTTTCTCTGGTAGTCGAAGTCGTAGGTTCTCAGTGTAGTCGTAGTCGTAGACTGGTCTGTAGCCGTAGTCGTAATTTCCCTGCGTAGTCGTAAACCTTCCGTGTGGTCGTATGTCGACTGCGTGGTCGTAAACCTTCCATGTGGTCGTAAGTCGACTACGTGGTCGTAGCTCCGCCCGATCACATTTGCCGTGGTCGTAGCTCCGCCCGATCACATTTGCCGTGGTCGTAACTCCGCCCGATCACGTTTGCCGTGGTCGTGAGAACTTCCAAAGGCCATAACTTCTTCATTTTAACTCCGATTTAACTCGTTCAAATTTCTAAATTTTTCTAAAATTCTAAACTACCCATTTCTGGACTCTTTTTGAATTTTTGGATTTTTTTATTTGATTTTTTTTGTTTGAATTTTCTTTTGGTTCTTCGCGTGTAGATTACGACGAATCCGGAGAGTATTTCTTCGACGAATCGCAGCAAGACTTCGAGCAAGGCAAGTTACACCTTTGACCATGTTGATCCCAGTAATTTAAATTATTTATGTTGTTTTTAAATTAATATGCATGCGTACTTTTATTCAAACTAGTTCAAATTTGATTTAAACTTTAGTTATGCCGAATTCCTTTGTGTATGGCCAATCTTGATATTGAACGAACATACCTTGTCACCATAGAGAACAACCTAGTTGATACATTAGTATTAACTGGACATGTTATATCAAAGCTTAGACATGCTTAGAATAATCATGATTGGGATACCTTTTTCACATAAAATGATAAGCTTTTCAAATGTATTCTTGACTTTGGTGAGTCAAGAAGGATTATGAAATATTTTCAAACAAAATATGGAAACTTGGTTTAGACATAGGCAAATGGTTAGAGTGGTGGGTGCTTGCTGGCATGCATTGTTGTTTGGTGACACAATGTTGATTGTCAGGCACAAGGGGTATGTGGTTGGTGCCTGAGTCAGTTAAGGATCGGTCTGTGAGCTACTATTGCAAAGCCCTATCGTACTACCACAAGTCTGGTATGGGACAGACCTGGCCGAATAATTTGTGAAGTTCCATTTTAGTTTCGCTATAGGCTGAATGTGAGCGTGGCGTAGGCCATGAGAAGTCTCACATGGCACAAGAGGGGGCTCCAACATGTGAATTCATGTTGTGGTGAAACCTTAGTGGCGGCGTAGCTAATTTGGTAATGGAACATTGGAACAGCCTTATCATGATCTTCTCGGCCGCACACCTAAGGAAGTGTGTTAACCCGGTGGCAAAACAGGAGAACATGTCTTGTGGGTAAAGTTGTACACCTCTGCAGAGTAACAAACTATCCTGGATAGCCGTGTCCACGGTCAAGGACATGCTTAGTATGGTTTTTCATGGATTAGACTTTGGTTTTTCCTAAAAATTGGTTTATGGAAGTTTGTTAATCTTTTGGAAAGATTGTCCGGGTGGGATACCCGTGGATAGGTTAGTGTTAGGTTGTTGCCTGCACTAACGTTATTATTTTGTTAAATCTTGTTTTCATATATTGTATCAAATGCAGCTTTTGCACTTACGTTATTGTATTTAATTCAACAATGTTGTTTATGCAAATGAACCATATTATGCCTTCCTTTGTAACTCCTTATGCATGCATCAAATCTGTTATATCTCCTGGTGTAACTTGTGGAGTACTTTATGTGCTCACCTTGCTATAAACAATGTTGCCAGAGGACGACGACGTCAACTATGTTGAGGATTGCGACGAATAGGCCACGTCTTACAGTCAATTCGCCTTGTGGGAAGGCAGGATGGGCTGCTCCTTTTATTTACCTTCCGCTGTTTATTTCATGTTTGGCCATGAAGCCACCTTATTGTAAACTTGGCCTTAAGGCCCGTACTTTCGCCTTATAATAAAGTTTGGTTATCATGCATGATATTTATCACTGTTCAATCTGTGTGCACTAGCTTTTCCTGGGATAGTGCGAATAACACAGAGGGTTCTGGAGTTGTTGCTCCGGGTCCCGACAATGGTCGGCGCTGCTACACAGGGAACACTCTGTGCCATCTCTTGCCCCAACTTCGCTCTCTTGGATGATCTGCGTTTGGAGACCACTTCTGTTCCAGAATTGATTGCATTGCGCACGCAGATTGAGGCAAGCACGCTGGACCAACCATGGCAAATTTCCGACGGACTGATCTTGTACGACAATCGGATCCACGTACTGTCGTCTTCACCACTTCTCCATTCTATTATGTTGGCATGCCATTCCGCTGGACATGAAGTTGTACAGAAGACCCTCCATCGTCTCCGGGCTGATTTTCATGTGCCGCACGATCGCAAATTGGTCGAAGACTTTGTCAGTTGCTGTGAGATTTGCCAACGCAACAAATCAGTTCAGTTACATCCAGCCGGCCTCTTGCAGCCCCTGCAAGTTCCTATGAGGATTTGGGATGATATTGCAATGGATTTTGTGGAAGGCTTGCCACGCGTCAATGGGAAGTCAGTTATTCTCACAGTTATCGATCGCTTTTCTAAATATGCACACTTCATCCCACTGGCACATCCGTACACTGCCAACTCAGTGGCCAGAGTATTCTTTGCCGAAGTGGTTCGCCTTCATGGGATACCTTGTTCTATTGTGAGTGACCGCGACCCAGTGTTCACAAGTAACTTTTGGTCGGAGCTTTTTCGATTGTCCGGCACCCAACTTCATTTGAGCTCAGCATTTCACCCGCAAACGGACGGCCAATCAGAGGTCACCAATAAGATTATTGCTATGTACCTACGGTGTCTTACCGGGGACCGGCCGCGGCAGTGGGTTCGTTGGTTACCACGGGCCGAATATTGCTACAATACTTCCTTTCAAACATCCTTGCGCGAGACACCTTTCAAGGTGGTCTACGGCCGCGATCCTCCAACAGTTCGGCCATATTCACCCATGTCGACTCGCTTACAGGCCGTCGATCAACTCCTTCTGGAAAGAGATCAGTTGATTGCGGATATCAGGGACCGCCTACTTCTCGCTCAACAACACCACAAGCAAGCTTATGATGCCAAGCACCGGGAGCTTTCCTTTGAGGTTGGGCAATGGGTATGGCTTCGTATTCACCAACGCTTAGCCTTATCCCTAGCAGCTAATATTAACCGCAAATTGGCACCTCGCTATTATGGTCCATATCAGATTGTGGACAAGGTTGGAACTGTGGCATATCGCTTACAATTACCGCCCAGAGCTCGCATTCATGATGTCTTCCATGTGAGTTTGCTCAAGCCGTATCATGGCAATCCTCCCTCAACGCCACCTGCATTACCCGCGCTCCACAACGGTCGCGTCGCGCCAACACCACATCATGTCATCCGTTCCAGGCAGAGCAATGGAGTCAGAGAGATTCTAGTGCATTGGGAGGGAATGCCGGCTGCAGATGCAACGTGAGAACCCCTGAAGCACTTTCGTCGACAATTCCCATTTTTTTAAGCTCGAGGACGAGCTGTTTTCCGAGGAGGGGAGAAATGTCAGGACCGAGCGATTTGGCCAGGTCTATAGACGGAGAGGCTTTGCCGCGCAGCCTCCTACATTGGATGCGGCGGCAGAATCTCCAGATGGTTAGGAGTTCTAATCCATGTCTACTTTGGTCTAGTTTCCGAGTTGATTAACTAATAGGAATTGTAATAGGACTAAGGGTCATTGTCAATCCAGATTAGCCGTGATCAGGTAGTCTCCTCTGTATATAAAGAGGAAGAGCTAATAGAAATAAAGGCAAGGAAGATATTACCTCAATTCCCATCTCCACTTCTAATCTACTTCTCCTCCGACCCAGAAACCCTAGCTTCTTCAATCTGAATTGCCGTCGCACCTCTAGAGCGACTTCTCCTCATCTTCCAAGGACGCCGCGCCATCACGGCGCCTCCAACTTCTGCTGATTCTCGTCCAACCGCGACACACTCTTATAATCTGCGATCACGGCGTGACACTTTCTTACTTATGAACTTAATCTGACTACCAGCACTGATGTTAGTGAACTCAATTGTGTTGCCAGGAATTCATGGAAGCCACTCATGAGCCTGGTTTCACTTTTTTAGCAGCAAAGTTTCATGGCATCCTTGGATTGGATTTAAAGAAATTTCAGTTGAAAGTTCAGTCCCAGTTTGGTATGACAGTTTCATTGTTAATTTTATTGTAGTTATTTTGCAACATCTTAGATTAAGTAATTAGTCGGTTGTAATTGTTCTGATCTTTGGTGCTTATTTGTCAGTCACCCATCTTAGATTTTGTAGGATCATCGATGGCAACAGAGGGTGGGGGGTGGTGAATGATTGCAGTGCGCACGGAAGATTTTTCTTAGGAATTTGCCGACTTCTGATTTTTCAACCTGCCAACTCACCAAGAAAACAAAAGCAAAAAACAGCAAAGACAAGAAAAATAAAAACAACAAACGAGATGTTTTTCTCTGTACATCCGCTTGATGACTATTCAATGAAAGAGCACCACAAGATAGACTTACTAGCTACTGATCTTCTATCTTCACGTGAGGGAGTAATACTACTACCTTGCTTTTGACTCTCCACGTGATGCCACAAATCGAGAATACGCCAAGTCTTTTCTTTCTAGTCTTGCACAGATCAAGGATTAGAGAAAGCAAAAAAACACGACGTGATGTCCTCTCTCTCCTGTCGAGTGGATGTAAGCGTCCTCTCCCTGTATGCCTGGCCGCACTCTGGACCAAGAAAAAATGGAACAAACCCGTCGAGACAACGTGTTGTCGTGGAAACCAAGGACCGAAAGACGACGACGCACTGAGCTCTGTTTTTCCTTCGTGCGAATCGAGGATGAACTGAATCGCCGTACATGAGTGCTTGAACCACGCGCGGACTGAGAAACAAGACAACATGAAGATGGTATCGGGAGCACTTACGCAAAACACGCTGCGCCGCCGATCTCTTTTCTTCCGAAATAGATCTAAATTTTATTTCTGAATCATGGTCGCTACAAAGTACCCTTCTGGCACACCTAAACCCTAGCACGAAATTAGCATCTCCAAAAGCCACCAGGTTAGCCCCTAACTCCATCTCTATTTATAGTCTAGGGCCCGAAATATAGGCTGAGCCTAAGCCCACGAGTTCTAATCCGATTCCAACAACAAAGGGACCCAAACCCTTCCTAACATGGGTTTTCCAAAATTCCAACTTTTATAACTCGTCACGAGTCAAAGCCTCCAGGACCGTACCTCTTGTAGTTTCTCCACGCATCATCCACCACGTGTTGTAGCCTCCGGACCGTACCTCCGTAGCTCCAACATGTACCATCCATCTCTGATCTCCATGCGCTCCAAGCATGAGCCCGACCATCTCATGGCATTCTTGACTGTCTGAACCTCGGATCTCCCATCCTAGTCCCGTTCCACCTCGTCACCGACCATGATTGCCTCCATACTCAACCTGCATATGCAAAGACCAAAGAACATTTTTCGGCACAAGTTTGTTCCAACTTGACCTACATCAGTCCACACACATGCAATACACCTCAGGTAACAGTAAGCAACATCATCAATTATTCATCACAAGTTAACCATTGTCAATTATTCATTACCAAAATATCCTAGACCAAGCCACATGGTCTAACAATCTCCCCCTTGATGAATACATTGACAACACCTCAAAATCACATGATGAATTAGTTTCAAACAGATATAAGTAAAGATCTGAAGCCGAAAAAGTATTGTAAGATATAAATCTCAAATCTCTCCCCCTCAATACAAGAGAAGCAAATTTCGCAAATATCTCTCCATTCTCTCTAATTTCTCCCCCTTTGGCAATGTAATCATCAAGAAACTTCAAATAAGGAATAATTCTAAAAGGAGCAATGAGAGTAAAAATCAAGAGACTTTGTAGATTATCCAAGTCACTGTGCATTGATTTAATAAAGAAACCAAGCCATATTTTTTAGTAAAGCTATGTAGATCATATAAAGTCATATATCATAAGCAATGTCAAAACAAGTCTTGAGCATGATTAAACAATTTATATTCATAACAGACATCTCAACAATGACCAACCAATTATAAAGAGTATAGTGAGATATCACAACAAAAAGTCAGAGCCTAAAAGTAAAACAAAGTTTAAATCCAGACGAGCTAGCAGTCTCATGTAACATGTTACTCCACACTCAACTCACAGGCATATGGCATGCTTATGGTATACTTCTTTTCATAATAGAATGCTTGTAGCATACTTGTTTTAGATGGTGGCATGCTTGAAGCATATTTCTTTTTATTTGTGCACCTTTTGTGCCCTTTTCTTTTTGTGTACCATGGCATGCTTGAAGCATACGTCTTTTCAACTGTCTTTTTCTCATTTTTTACAACATGCCAAATTGAGTGATCATAAAAAGATCGCAATATGAAACATGCGAGCCTCATAGCCAAGATTTAAAAAGACTCACAATCAAACTAATCCTTTTCAATGAATATCGTAGAGTACTATCTATAATCAATCTAGTCAAATAATTCCGCCATGTCATATTTTAGTTCAAGTATAGCAAATTAATTATAACCAGTCATGATCAAAGCTAAACAGCATATGAGTAAATACGATAAAGACAGCTTTAAACTCATTTAATTTCAATGGCTTGGACTTATTGATTTATTTGACAAGTATAATAAACAAATCTTTTGAAAAAATTTTAAACAACAAGCTTCCCCTCGGAATAATTCCATTGGATGACATACTCCCAACTCACTCCACAAATGAACAAAATGAGAAGTATCAAGTGGCTTAGCGAGAATATCAGCAATATGAAAATCAGACTCAACAAGGTGTAAGACTAAATCACCTTTTCCACATGGTCACTCAAAAAGTGGAATCTCTTAGAAGCTATCGACGGAGTGAAGAACTATCAAGTGTTCCAATCAAGCAATGGTGTAAAAGACCGGAACCCAATCTAGCTCATATTCTCCATCCTTGTCAGTTGTTCTTACATCATAGGAAATATCGGTCTCATAGTACTGGGGTTAGTGAAGTAAGATCTAGGAATCCAGTATTGAGACACATGACGAACAGGAGCAACAAAGTTAGAACCAAAATCACGTGTATGTGGGTGATCAGAATGCCAAAAAAGAACGTCAATTATTTGAATTAAATCCCAATCTAGCACGTGAAGCAGATTTAAAGTCATCATAAAATTTCTCTAAAAACATAGTTTTCGCATTTATTCTAAAAACAAAAGAGGCTGTACGTTTTTGTCTTAAAGCATTCAATCTTTCCTTCTTCTCTTTCTTAGCTCACCTAAAACAATTCGTGCAAATGTCCATCTTTTCCCCAATAGGTGCAATGAAACTTAACACACTTAGAATTATTTTGAGATGATGAGCTAGCACCTACAGCATTATTCAATGATTTTTGCACAAAATCAGCAGATTAAACATAGTTTGTTTTGGTTCAAATTTTACTTCAATTTTTTCAGGTTCAAGAAGTTTAATAACCTTAGGGGGATTATTCCTGGCATGCTCAACAAAATTAAATCCTAGACCATGATTTTTCACACTTATTTTTGACTTGTCTAGAATTATATTCAAAATTTTCTTGCCAAAAGAAAATATTTCTAAAGTGTCTTTCAGGTACTCATTCTCTTTAGTTAGAGCGGGACAAGTTGTGCATTTAACAAGTTCATTCACAAGATTCTTAAAAGCACTAGACTGAGCCAATTTTTCATTTTCAGCAAAATTATTAAGTTGTCTAGTCAAAACTTCTATTTCAGTGTTAAGTTTAGGACAATTAGAACAAGAAGATATCTCATGATAAAACATATGTTGAATTGTTTCTTGTGATGAAGTAAGTCTAGCTTTTAGCAGTTAACAATTAGAACAAGTTTTAGATTGAGCATTTGAAATACTTGACTCTAAACATGTAGAAGAGCTAAACTTGAGCTTTTCAATTTTATCATTTGAAAGTTTTAACTTTTTATCAGAAGAGTCATGTGCCAATCTTAATTCATCTTAGTAGTCATATCACTACGTTGAACCAGATTTTATGTATTAATTGTTCTAGTAGACTCCAACTCAGTATATAAAACTTGGCAAGACTTACAACATTCATCATTAGGAATAGAGACTCTAAGTCTATTGATTTCAGAATTTAAGCTCTCAGCAACAGAATCATGATTTTAATTTTCTTTTTATACTTTTTGAGCTCTTCTATCAATCTAAGCACAACACGAGATAAATCAGTATAAGAAGATTTTACCTCATCAGAATCACTATAAAGATCATCATCGTTGAGCTCTTCACTGTTGGCCATAAAACACATATCTACAAAGTCTACCACTTTTGCCTTTCTACCATTGCCCTCATCGTCACTTTCAGAATCATCGTCAAGTGCTGAAATTATCTTGTTGACTGCCTGCGATAATTGCGCTTCTTGTTTGGATCAATCTTGATTTGAGAGCGATAAGTTGGTGCCTTATCATCTTTGACCTCCCTACTCCTCAGTTTGGGGCAATTCATTTTAATGTGGTTTAGCTCATCACATTCATAGCATCTGATTGGAGCTCCTCCCCGTCTTGATTTGATATTGTTAATTGTCTTGATCACCCTGTTGGAGAGAAGTACAAGCTGCTTTTCTGGAATTTTTTCTAATTGTTCATTTGAAATAGAGCACAATGCAGACAAAGAAATAATAGAAAAATTGTCAGCTTGGTGATGCGGATCCACCTAGCAAGCTAGCTGAACCCCGTTGCTTTGACCCTGATCTTTCACGATACGCCTTGTTGGATGCCTTCTCCAAGATAAGCCTTCTCCCACGCACACCGCAGCATGTGAACGAAGGGTAGAGAAATCGAAGTTTCAACGAGTAGAATCCAACACCACAATTAGATTCAACACACCAAGAGCAATTCCTCGATGGAAATCTCAAGAACACGCCAACAATGGCCACCAAACCATGGTGATTTTCTGGTTTCTATTTCTCAATTCATAACCTAAGTTACAATGGGGCTAAGGCCTTGGCCTTATATTAGTGTACAATGCACGGCCTTGACTAAAACTCACGCACAACCTGGCCTAAGGCCGAAACAAACTCCAATACGAACTAAAAAAAAGAAATATCTAAACTACTACCACCAGATTCTCTCTTAATTTGTGATCTGACTATGAGGATTTCGTGGTTGGCACCTTGTCCATTGTGTAGGGCTTCGAAATAGCTTTCCAATGAGTCCAAGAACACCCAAATCGGACTCTGTTTGTGAAAGTTATGGACGTTTTAGTATCGGTCTTGCCAGCTGTCCCAATCCGAGTCCGAATCGGTTTCAAATCTTTATATGTTTTGTTTTCTTGTTCAAGGGGCTTCCAAATCCATTTGGAACCTGAAAAGGAGTCCTTCTCAACCTTTAAAAATCCATGGTGTGGTTGGATTTTACCCTTACTTTGCAATACTCGAACTCTTTATGTTTGGCAAGTCTCGCGCGTCTTTCCGGACAGCTCATGCAACATCCAATGAAATTGACATAACTTTGTGTAGGAAGCTCCAATCAAGTGATGTTTGATTCGTTGGAAAATAGACTTCATTAGATTTTCAAATATGTCTTTTGTGCACATTAGAAACCTCAGAATTGGCATTCAAAGTTTCTTGAACATTGTGCACAGAACTGCAAGCACTAACCAAAGTTGTAGTGCTACTTGGTGCCACATCACTTGGTTAGTCACTAAGCCCAAAGAATTAGTCTTGTTTATCTTAGCCAAAACATTAATCTCATATTTTTTATCTTGGAATAAAGATCATTCAAAGTGAGTGTTTCCATATTAACAGAATGATTAATAGTAATGACTAACACATTCCAAACAGACATATCCAAAGCATTTAAAATTTGACGGGCATTGTCAAAATCAGAATATGTGGCATCTACAGATTGCAAATCATTAACAATTTTATTGAAGCGATCAAAAAGAGTATCTACTGATTCTCCAGGTTTCATCTCAAATTTAGAATACTCCTTTTTGAATTGATTATAACACACACTTTTAACAGATTTAGATCCTTCATGACAATCCGATAAAGTGGTCCAAATTTTATTTATAGATTTAAGATGAGCAATTTTGACAAACTCGCTTCTACTTAAACCTTGCAACAAAATATTTCTAATCTTAGCATTAGCTTCAACGTCAGAGGAATTTTCAGTTGTAACAACAGGAGACACTTCATATGTATTTTCAACTTTTTACCAAATAGAATTACCTTGTGCTTGAAGAAGACCTCCATGTGGGTTTTCCAATAGAGATAATCTAATCTATCAAAAAATGGTGGCTTATCTAAAAACCGATCCCGATCTGATACCATTGCAATCTGCTCTGATACCACTTGTAGGATCATCGATGGCAATTAGAGGGGGTGAATGATTGCAGTGCGCACGGAAGATTTCTCTTAGGAATCTGCCGACTTCTAATTTTTCAACCTGTCAACGCATCAAGAAAACAAAAGCAAAAATAGTAAAAGACAAGAAAAATAAGAACAGCAAACGAGATGTTTTTCTCTGTACATCCGCGTGATGACTATGCAATGAAAGAGCACCACAAGATAGACTTACTAGCTACTGATTTTCTATCTTCACATGAGGGAGTAATACTACTACCCTGCTTTTGACTCTCCATGTGATGCCACAAATCGAGAATATGCCACGTCTTTTCTTTCTAGTCTTGCACAGATCAAGGATTGGAGAAAGATAAAAACATGGCATGCTGTCCTCTTTCTCCTGTCGAGTGGATGTAAGTGCCCTCTCCTTGTACGCCTGGCTACACTCTGGACCAAGAAAAAACAGAACAAGCCCATCAAGACAATGCGCTATCATGGAAACTGAGGACCGAAAGACAACGCTGCACTGAGCTTTGTTTTTCCTTCGTGCAAATCGAGGACGAACCAAATCGCCGTGCGTGAGTGCTTGAGCCATGCGCGGACTGAGAAACAAGACAACGTGAAGATGGTCTCAGGAGCACTTACGTAAAACACGCCGCGCTGCCGATCTCTTTTCTTCTGAAATAGATCTAGATTTTATTTCTGAATCATGGTGGCTACAAAGTACCCTCCTGGCACCCCTAAACCCTAACACAAAATTAGCATCTCCAAAAACCACCGGGTTAGCCCCTAACCCCATCTCTATTTATAGTCTAGGGCCCGAAACTTGGGTTGAGCCTAAGCCCACGAGTTCTAATTCGATTCCAACAACAAAGGAACCTGAAACCCTTCCTAACACGGATTTCCAAAATTTCAACTTTTTTAACTCGTCACGAGTCGAAGCCTCCAAGACCGCACCTCTCATAGTTTCTCCACGCATCGTCCACCACGTGTCGTAGCCTCCAGACCGTACCTCTGTAGCTCTAACACATACCATTCATCTCTAATCTCCATGCGCTCTAAGTATGAGCCCGACCATCTTATGACATCCTTGACCGTCTGAATCTCAGATCTCTCATCCTAGTCCCGGTTCACATCGTCACCGATCATGATCGCCTCTATACTCAACCTGCACATGTAAAGACCAAAGAACATTTTTCGGCACAAGTTCGTCACAACTTGACCTACATCAGTCTACACACACGCAATATACCTCAAGTAACAGTAAGCAACATCATAAATTATTCATCACAAATTAACCATTGTCAATTATTTCACCAAAATATCCTAGACTAAGCCACATGGTCTAACAGATTTCTTGCCATGGATCACTCGTATCTTACATCAAATGTAGGAATTTGTCGTGCCAAGTAACCACTCTTTCCATTGCACACTTCAATACGATTTTTTTAAACAATCATGGCATTTTGTTTGTTTCCTTCAACAAATATTTGTGGTCAATAGCAAATGAACAATTTGTTGTCCATCAAGTGGGAATGTCAGCACAGAGCATGTCATATACATAGCTTGTAACTTGCGTTAATTGTTTTTTTGTGGCATTTGACATTTTCTGTGATCTACCTGGTACAATATGATTGCACAAGGCCTTGTAAAAGAACATGTTGTCTCCTTTCGGTTAAATCGAAATGCAAACGATCGGGATGGGGGTGAAATTGTGTTTGGAGGTGCTGACACCAAACATTACAAAGGCAATGATACATACACCCGAGTTACTCAGAAAGGTTATTGGCAGGTTGGCATTTTAGTTTTACTCTTTATACAGTATTGTTGGCCTTTTGGTCTGAATCTGCTAAATTTCTTCTTTCTACCAAACTTTTTGCGAGTTATTTGCTTGTACTATTGGTATCTGCAGTTTGAAATGGGAGACTATCTTATTGGTGGGAAGAGCACTGGTACTGCACTATGCTAGTTTCTTGCTTCAACCGCCAGGTCTACTGATAGTTGCAACATTCCCTTTCCCTGATCGATAATGTATGTCACGACAGGAATCTGTGTGGATGGTTGTGCGGCCATAGCAGACTCGGGAACCTCGTTGATCGCCGGTCCTATAGTAGGAAATCCATAGCCTTCAACGTGTTTTCATCCTAGCTTTGATGTTTGTATCGTGCGTCTATTCCATAGCTGATCAAAATACTCCTGACTAGTTCTATTGTGTAGGCTGCCATTGTCCAGATCAATGAACAAATTGGAGCTACTGGAGTGGTTAACGAAGAGTGCAAACAAGTTGTTGCAGGATATGGGCAAGAAATGGTAGAATTGCTGAAAGCTAAGGTTTGAGCTCTCTATTTGAGACTACTAAGTTCTTTGCATTCACTGTATTTACTACTTTGTCAGAAACACGCAAGGCACCCTATTTTCAGTTCAGTCACGTTAGAATTCAGCGCATCTGGTTAATTGCAGACACCACCATCAGAAGTGTGTTCGAATATTGGGCTCTGCACATTCGGCGGAGCTCATGGAGTTAGGGGTGTGCAATGGTCGGCAAGCTTGGTTGTATTTCTGAAGTTGATTAGTATCCAACAAATCCTCATGCTTTCATAACCTCGTATGCTTCCTCTGTATGCACGCAGTGCTGGTATTGAGAGTGAACGAGGAGACACAAAAATCTGAAGACGGCATGTAATGTTTGACGCTACATGCAAATATGCAATGCATGCGAGATGGCACTTACGTGGATGCAAAGCGAGTTCGTTCAGAACCATACCAAGGAGGGCACGTTGGAATATGTCAATCTCTTGAGTCTACCTTGAATCAGTACTAAGTCTTTCTGTATTTGTACATCAAACGTGTCTAACCAGTAGCTGAAATAAACGACAGCTTTGCGACAATATGCCTAGTCCTGTGGGATCAGCTGTGGACTGTAGACAAATTGATTCCTTGCGAAGTGTCTCATTCAGCATAGGCGGAAGAACATTCGAGCTCCAACCAGAGCAGGTATTTCACTTACCTACAGCATTTCGATCATTAATTCATAATGACATAAACTTCGCTGCTTTTCAGCATAGCAAAGATTAAGGGCATGAATATGTGTAAGTCGCCTAAATGAAAGTGCCAGAGTACTTCACCCAAATTTTATATCATGCTCCTGTCGAGCAGTACATTCTCAAGGTTGGCGAGGGATTCATGGCTCAGTGTATGAGCGGATTCGCGGCTTTGGACATGCCCCCTCCAGTAGGTCCTCTCTGGTAAGAATAAGATAGACAGATTTCACTGGAAGTACTACTTCCACTGCAGATGGTTAATTCTTTTCGGTTTGCTTTCATGAGATGCATGCAACCTCTGAATACTACGAAACTGGATCCTCTCTTTCATGCAGGATATTGGGTGACGTCTTTATGGGAGCTTACCACACCACCTTTGACTACGGCAAGATGAGGGTTGGATTTGCAGTTTTGCATGAAAGACAAGCATTTCACTGATGTCTGCTGCAACGTCTTCTTTCAATTGGTGGAGTAAAGTGTGTCGCTTTATGCTGTGCAAGCTCAAATAACATCTGACTGCAGTTAAGGTCATTCAACCTTAGCCTGTATGTACTGCAGTGTTACATAATGTAAAGGTGTTTATTTTTATTATTTTATAGTTGTAAAGGTGAAATAAGAATAGCATTTTATTGACAACTACCAAATGCCCTTGCTACTCTGCTACTCTGACGAGGAAGCATACATCAACTCCTCTTATCGCCATGACTACAAAAAATGGTGTTCCAAAAGCTATTTTCTGTTGGTATTATCCACAGCCCACTGAAACTGAAAATCTTTTGAGTCATGAACAGCTTCTCCCTGTGCTTTTTCTGGGGGTCCTTCCTGGGTTATTATAGCCACAGGGATCTAAATTATGCCTAATATATAGACACAAAGATGTTGAATGACTGTATTTCTGCCACACGAGAAGAATCATTTCATGGATAATGGACTTGGATATAAATAAACAAATCAATCATAGTGACTTTACACTAGTGGATAGTATTGTCAGTAGTGGAGTGTTGTGTATTACAAAGAGAAAAGATCGATGATATGTAGAGAAAGTTGAGAGCTTTGGAGAAACTATTTTAATCTGCTTGTCACTTTTAGAATTAGCTTGATTTGTTCTTAGCATGGTGGCTGAGAGAGGCACTGTGGTCCACGAAAATTGCTTCCAAGTGTCATGGTTTGCCGGTCGAATATAGAGCTAGGTAGGCTTCCCTATTGGTGGCGAGTGTCTTGGTGACGTTGTGCACATTGTTGAGGTGGTGTGGGTGTGTGACAGTAATCAATCAGTACATATTCAACCGATCGAGCTGGCTTTGTTTCTGCTTGCTCGTTCTAATTAGTGCAGTTCTCAAGTGCAGAACTTGTCTGTATAACGTTTAATACCCGATACACGATGCATTCTTGCACTGAAGGGCATCTGAACATGGCAGCAGCCCCTATATTCGATAATTGAACGGCCGGATGAGCATCGAACCAAACATGCCGGAAACGACAGGGATTCGTCGCGCCGAACAGCTCAGCAGACACACACATACATACACACACATATACACACACACATACTCATCATAGTGTCTGGACACCATGATTTTAAATGCATCAATTCCATCTAAATTTTGGTATATTTTTTAAAAATATCAATTTTAGGGTATATACTCATCTATAACAATTCAAATAAAATGTATAAGTTTGAAAAAATGTACTCAAATTCAAAGCTTTAAACAAATTTAGATCACATACTTTGCTGTAATCAGCATATACCTACAATCAAACTATCATAAAAAAAGGCGACTACAATTCGAGATTTAGTTCAAACTTGTTTAAACTAGTTAGTAAACTAGTTGAACTTAACATCCAAATTTTTTTAAAAATTTTCGCACACGATGCATACCTATTTTAAACTATGGTGCCCGGACACAAATGAGCACTCGTTATTTTTACTATATATAAAATTTTCGCACACGATGCATACCTATTTTAGACTATGGTGCCCGGACAATAAGGAGCACTTGTTATTTTTACTCTATATATATAGTAAAAATAACAAGTACCCCTTGACGACTAGGCACATAGTCTAAAATAGATATTCATCGTGTGCGAAAAATTTTAAAATTTTTTAGATGTGAAGGACAGATGACAATTCGTCCAATGCTATAGATCAGGGGAGAGACCTTACAGCCGAGATTCGATGTTCATCTCGTTCACTGCACCCAAGACCCAACAAAAAGGAAATAAAATTAGGGGGAGGGTAATCGACGAGAGTGAAAGTCTCAACTATCGACCAAGATGGACTCGAAGGTGGCCAATCATGAGCATCGAAACCGGTTCCCTCCGTTCCCTCCCTTTTCTCCATGATGCATGCATGCTTCCGTGTAGGCGTAGGCCCCGGCCGGCAGGCAGGCGGCGAACAGTGCAAGGCATGTGCACGCTCTCAATCTCACGCACACACTCCACGCAAAGCCACAGCCATGTCAATCTTTTCCTGTATATATCGAAAAGGCAGCAACACTTCGCGCGGTGAGAAAAATATATATATAAACGTGCATTGTACCTCACTGTCGTGTACGTGCTAGTGCGCCGGTTTTTAATTTTTATGGCTCAAGCTGAAGAATTGGCCTATGTCACGTCGGTTCTTTTTCTTAATATATAATTACTATTCTGTACGTAGGTGTAAAATGTATATCAAAAAGTTACTGTTGTATACAAGTGAAGTTACTTCAAAACATATGTAGAGTTACTGTCAGTTGTAACACTACACAACTAGCCGTAACTCTATATGTCTTTGACAGTAACTTCACTCACGCATGACGGTAACTTTTCGGTGCGCACAGGCGCACAATAACGTAGGCACGTAGTTGTATATATATGTACATGTATGTATATGTATATATGTATTTATATGTATATTTATGTATCTATATATATGTATTTATATGTATATGTATCTATGTATGTATATGTGTATGTGTGTGTATATATGTATGTGTGTGTGTGTATATATATATATATATAAAGCCTATTCCGTACTCCTGAGAGTACATACTCCCACTTCCAATATACCAATTAAACAAGTATGTTATATCTCTTTATCAATTTTGGTATACTTAAATATTAATTCTAAGATGCTCCAATACGATTTGGTTGAAAGTTTTTCATCGGAACCTTTAGTTTTGATATATATCCTTTTTATATATAAAATGAATATATATATATGCAAAGTATATTATAAAAAGTTGATTTTTTATGAAATTTTTCATGGAACTCACTTTGGAGTATATTATAATCATTATTAAAATATACTCAAATAGATAAAGTGGTATAACAATACCATTAAAGCATTATATGAAAAGTGGGGGTAAGTATGTATGTGTGTGTGTATATATATCATTTCAAATGTGCGAATTAAACCCAAATTCGAGTATATATAGGGTGGGTTGTTTTAAGCTACGGCTCATGACTTTTATCTTAAATTTTTGAATTATGTCTGCTCGCGAGAGAAAGTATGGAGAAAGATACTCGCGTGCGATTTTAGCTGATATAGATAGTGTTTACTATAATCAACTTGTTGACCACACCTCAAAAAGATAGTCCGTTTAAAAACTAATTATTATAGAAATATAATCCGTAAATCTAAAATAATTTAGCAATACGTGTGTGAGAGAGAATTGTCATGTCAGTGATCCGTAAAACCTAAGCGCTGTAATATTCTGCTGTACCCGGCCGTGCTCCCCTCTTTACCGCGTGCTTGCACAGGAACAGTAGTATCATCGCATCAAATCGATCGATGTGTCCGTGAATTTCCAGGGGCCCATGCTCTAAGCTTAGCTTTTTAGGGGTAGCAGCTAAGTGCTAGCATGCGCAAACCGGCCGGCAATAGCTATGTGCTAATGCTGTGGGAGCGCAAGCTCTGCGTGAACCGTCTTATCCGTCATGTCCATCTCGGAGATAGATAATTAAGGTGCATCTGTTCTTGCTATATAATTAACCTACACACATTCCTCTCGCAAGCTCATTAATTTGTTTGGGTGGAGATCGAATGTTCAATGCAGGATCATGTCGCGTGGATATATCTCTTTCAGTGGATCATGGATTGGGTGCATGGTGTCAAGCGCCTGTATTTCACGATAACTTTAGGGGAAATAGTTCTACGAGAGTTCATCGGTTCCAAACGGGCCTGAATTCTTGTATGCGCCATAGAGGCACAAGGATTCAGGAGAGTTGAAGCCAACTCCGAATAGTGCTGCAGAAGTCTTGAGGCCTTATTCTTTTGTTCTTTTAGGTTCTCCAAAAATCAAAGCAAATAAAACGCCTTTTTTAAAATGAATTCTCTAAATATTTTTTTGAGTCCAAAACTAAAATTATCACTTATAACCAGAAGTTATTAACCGTAAACAAACAGCAGGACCTGAATTATGGTGTTCAGCCCATCGGCAGCAGCGAACAGTCACAGGCACGCCAAAAGTAAGCACGGAAAAGAAACATATTCAGATGCTAGAAAGACAAGAAGCAAAAGGCAAAAGCTTGTACGCTAAACAAGGCACCAAGACATCCTTTACACACTTCCCCACCGATCGATCCTTTCACACTCATCACTCTCGGAGCACTCTCAGTAGCTAGCTAACTCACTTCACTGCAGCCACAGCTCCGGCGATCACCGCGGCCTCGTCTCCAGCGCCGGCGACTAAGATCAAGGACTCCTCGCGGTGGAACCGCGTCTGCTGCTTGGCGATGAACGCCTCGACCGCCCTCCGGAACTCCTCATCCTCCACGCCCCACTCCTCCGGCGACGCCGACGACGTCGACCGCCGCCTCCGCACGTTCTCCGACTCCGACCGACGCAGCTCGGGCGACGCCGCCCTCCTCCTCCCGCTCCCACCCGGCCTCCCACCGCAGATCTTCTCCGACCTGATCCGCCGCGGGGCGCGCACCGTCACGTGCACCGCCTGCTTGTCCTCAAATACCGCGTCCTCCTCGGGCGCCGAAGCCGGCGCCTCAGCGATTGGCGGAAGCAGTAGTGGTGGGGCCGCAAAGGAGAGGAGCTGATCCTGGGCGTCGTCGTCGGGGGAGGAGGAGGAGATGTCGCGGCGGGAGAGCGCGAGGAGGAGGAGCACGATGGCGTTGGCGAGGATGAAGATCGAGCGAGGGTGGAGGAGGAGGGAGGCGGCGAGGCGGACGACGGAGGAGGCCGCGGCCGCGGCGGAGGGGAGGTGGGGGAAGGACCGGGAGACAAGGACCGCCAGGGCCAGGAGCTCCGCCGCGCGCACGACGCGCCACGCGAGGCGGAGCCGCACGGCGGTGGGCGGCCCTCCTCCTGCATCGGCGGCGGCCATGGAGCGCGGCTGGCCGTAGAAGGCAGCGCGTCGGCGGCGGCGGCGGTTCTTCGGGTGTTTGTGTTTGTTTCGGTTCGCAGGGAGAGGTGTAGGGGTTTGGGAAGCGAGGGAGAGTGCGTGTGTGTGCGTGCGTGTGCCGGTGGGTTTAGGGGTGTGTGAAGTGTACTTGTTCGGCACTCCATGCAAGGTTGGGTGATTATATAGGGAACATTCTAGACTTTTCGGCGTTTTTTTGAGAGTTTTTAGCTGTTCTATTAAGCTTGTGAAATAATTAGAGGGAAATATTGCGCTGTGATTTCTTTAAAGTGATTCTGTACATTTTAGATTACTTCTACTTCGTGTGCCATAACTGAAGGTGAGGAGCCTGGTAAGTGACGGACTCAGGACTAAATCTTAAGTATATTGAAAGACCATAGCTTCACTAGGTGTTGCTTCCTCGCCAAGCGTAGCACACCAGTAGAATTTAGTTGCTTGGCCCTCGCTCGATGGCTCGAGCGTGGCCCATTGTCTTAGCCATGAATTCAAGATACCCGGAGTAAACTCTTTTTTAAAAATATATATATATATATATATATATATAGTGGCATTACGCGATTCAGTGTTCAACATAACTAATAATGGAAAATAGGTTCAACTAACTACAAACTATAGGATAACTTAATATAACTACAAGATATTTTTATTAATTTTATATGTTTCAATTAACTACATAATACATCAAAACTCAAAGCATTTTACCCTGATCTATAACCACAAACCGCAGTGCAAATCAGAGGTGATAATCTCACCCATGAAATTTCTACAACAGAAACATCGCAAATAAAATAAGGATTTGATCATACCAGCTATGCCAAAACTTAATAGCAAAACAAAAATAATTGATCCAACTCATGACTTACCTAAATGCCTACTCGTTGCGCCAACTACATAGCATGAAAACGTTGCTCTAGCTCACGCCACGCCCTGGCCACCGTGTCCCTAGCTAGCCTGTGCCATGCCCCTGGCGCCCTAGTCGCAGCGCAGCGCACTATGATTCTGGGCCCTTGGCAGCTCGCCTGTTCCAGTTATCGGCTCGTCACCGTGCCCCCGCCCTAGGCCCTGAGCTCGTCGCTCTAGGGTTAGGAGGTGGACTGGTGGAGGAGGAATCGAGCAGGCATGAATGGGAACTGGTGTAGTGCCTGCCTCCCTAGCTCCCTAGTCCATTGTTGTACGCGCTAAGCAAGCCAGGTCCACATCAACATGGAATGGCCCACACCGCCACATGTCACATATGGACACACCCAAATCAACAATGAAACACGACGCCATCTCCTATTTGTCGTCTACCTTGGTCCTCTGCTGCTCCTCGCTGGTGGCTTGAGTTTAGGAGGCGGTGGGAGGGCGAGGAGTGTCCAGATGGAGGGGGAGCTTGGGCCGCCACCATGACACCATCCCTCGCCACATGGGATGGTCCGCCCCTGAGCCTAGTGGAGTGGTGGAGTTTTTAGACGTGAATTTTCAAAATCATTGATTGTGTCATTGCCATGTGGAGTTCAAGTTCACATATCAGTGACATAATAAGTGGGCATATAAAAAATGATGTAAATTTTCGATGGCAAATAAGAAATTGGCCCTAAATTTGAACAAAGTACTTTTTTTTATAGAAGTTACTTACATGTGGGCCATGGAAAGAGACCAACAACGTAGTTCGAATTTTGCTTTGAAGATTAGTGTGGACCAATTGATAGAGACCTCGACTGTACCGAACTATCCATGAGATTGGGAGTGATTTGCTGTTTTCAAGCATTCTCAATTGCTGGTAGATCTTGGTTGGCTTGTGAATAGTTGGAAGATATCTTTTTCGACCTTTCAGTCCTCCACTGCTTTTCTTGTCCTTTTCCATATTGTTTTCAATAGCACTTGGTACCAATGAATGGTGGAAAATTCAAAATCGCTAGCGTCATGTATATGTAAACTTTTGCTCTTTTCCTGCATCATGTATTCTTGTGTACACACTTGGGACTTTAATCGAGACTTGGTAATGATAAAATAATACTAGATCAATAGCCACTAAATTTATATCCACTGACATGATGGCTGTTCATTTTTGCCGCGGCCAATAGTTTTGTCTCTAGAGTGATCGTTTATGCGAGCAAACCGAATGCTAATAAGTCATTTTTAAAAAAACTGTTTTGATAGATCGTTTCGAAAAAAACAATAAAAAATTTCATTGTGTTTATTTGTTTAGAAAAAGCAATAAATCATAGACAGAAAAGAATGCAGCCAGAATGAGTATTCTGTAAGTAGCCTCTGCCCATTGTTTGATAAACTTTCCTGTCAGGTGAAGAACCCAAGAAAGCAACCAAAAAGCTCCCTTGTGACCACATGCACACACCAGCAGAGATCGACAGGGGAGCATCAGCCATTAGGCCATCCAGCATCCATCATGCAGAGCGCCATACATCCGCTGCACGAGGACCTCCTGAACACCACCCCACGGACACTGAGCACGTCTCCCTCCGTAAAGCTACCAACATAGCCTTTCCTGTACCAGAGACTTGAACGCCGGAGAGAGAGAGAGAGAGAGAGAGAGAGAGAGAGAGAGAGAGAGAGAGAGAAGGGGGCCCTCATAAGGATGGAATTGGTTGTGGTCTCACCCAGAGGTCACGTGGATCGTGGCAAGTGCCATATACACTTCTACTGCATGGCAAGGTTCAGAGCGATCTTCTCAGTTCCATTCCGGTACCGACTGAATAGCTGAAACATGTCATACCAAAACCTAAAACGGTACATAACAAGCTAAATCTCGTATTGGACTCGATACCGGTCAATACTAGTTATTTTGGTCCATTCTGGGCATTCCGATCGGAATTGGGGTTGCTGTGAATTTCGATACCAGTAACAATGCAAGTAACAACTCATTCAATTCAGCATAAAAATCCCAGCCCATTGGTGAAGCTCTAAGATAACAACACCTCAAGCGGCAATGTCATGGAACACTAGCCGCTATTGGCAAAAAAAATCCTCCGAATGCGTCGTGTGGCTACTGTGGCGATGCTACAGATCCATCTTCCCCACTGACGATAGCTCATCCCGACCATCCAAGCGTCTCCCTCGAGCATCGGTGGCATCACTTGGCATCGGCAAAAGCTCATGACTTACACAAGAACTCATCGTCTCATCCCCATTTACTTTACCCGTTGCTTGTTTGCTAGGGTAAGTGGTGCTAGTTTCTTGTTTGCTTGTTTGCCTCATTTAAGAGAATTTTTTGTACGGATAATCCGTTTTTTATTCGGAAATACATAAATATACCCGCGACAAAATTTTTTACAAAAATAATCTCCAGTCGCCACCCCATTGGGCGACTGCTATTTTTCGCCCAACCGGGAGGCGACATTTAGGGAATCTGTGTACCGTTGGGCGACTACTGCAATCGCTGTACGGTTGAGCGACTTTGATTGCAGTCGCCCAACCGTTGGGCGACTTCAATTGCAGTCGCCCAGTGGATGGGCGACTTTACTCAGTCCCCGTGAATTTGTAGAGTTTTATCAATTTTGTAGTTTTAAACTGGAAAAAAATATGGTATAGTTGTAATAAAAGTTTATGTTTATTGTATGTTGTAGGTGCGTTTAAAATTTTGAGAAATTTTTTGTAAGTACAATTGACTGTAGAACGTTTGATATATACATTGGTATGTTTTAAGGGTTTGCAATCCGCGTGATTTTTGTATGTTTTGTCAATTTTTTAGTTATAAACTGCGTAAAAATCAGATAAAGTTGTAATAGAAGTTTATGTTCAATGTAAGTTGTAGATGCAAAAAAAATTTGGTAAATTTTTTTTAGGCAGGATTGACCGAAGAACGGTCGATACATAAAGTGATAAGTGATGTGACCAGTGGCATGTGTGGAACTCTGTACTTGTAATGTTCAGAACTCCACCGCTAGTCGTAACATGCCTTAGGGAATATTACATTTTGTCTACTGGGTGTAGCGTGGTTGTTTGCCCTTTTTGTCGCGCCCTGAAGATGGCTCTGCTGCATCTTTCTTCCTGTCAGTCTTGGTCTTGAGAGCTGCCTCACGAGCTTGAAGCTCTTCCTCCTGACGCTTGATGGCTGCTTCACGCGAACTTAACTTCTCCCGCCTCCTTTGCAGCTCATCCTCCTTGCCCTTAAGACGGATTTGGTCTACCCTCACGCGACGCTCTTGCTCATGCCGCATTTGTCGTTCCACCTCGCGAGCCTGATCCATCTTGACAAGGTATTGTCCTTTGTTTTCCACCTCGCGAGGGTTCCGTGGCCATGCCGGCGGCACCCGATCCACCCATTCGATGAACTTGCAAGCCTATGTGTGTCGTGGTAGATGTCATGGATAAAGTTGAAGAACGATAACGAGAAACAAAGGATTTAGTTGTCGTCGTTACCACGAAGTCGTCATCCATGTCTGGACATTTGAAGTACCTACGGCCGTAGTTGGCTCGTGGTAGTGGATCCGTGCAGACGCACAACATCGTCCTAAAACCGCAATGGCACTTCGGACGCTCATGCCACTCCGGCACTCCAAAAGGGTCGGACCTCCAGGAAGACATTGTTGTGTAGTAGTATTGTGATGGCTTGAGTAGGAGGTTGTGTTGTGGTATGTAATACATGGGATGCCTTTATGTAGGCAGGTGAACTGGTGAGTGGGCATAGTCCATGGAGAGTACATATGAATCTTTTTGCTTTTTCAGACTTTTCAGAGGCCAGTGTAGCAATAAATGTCCCTCCGTAGGCTTTTCAGAGGCCAGTGTATGTAGGCTTTTCAGAGGCCAGTGTATGTAGGCTTTTCAGAGGCCAGTCTATGTAGGCTTTTCAGAGGCCAGTCTATGTAGGCTTTTTAGAGGCCAGTCTATGTAGGCTTTTTAGAGGCCAGTCTATGTAGGCTTTTCAGAGCCCAGTGTATGTAGGCTTTTCAGAGGCCAGTCTATGTAGGCTTTTCAGAGGCCAGTCTATGTAGCCTTTTCAGAGGCCAGTGTAGCAATAAATGTCTCTATGTAGGCTTTTCAGAGGCCAGTGTAGCATTAAATGTCCCTCCGTGTTGCTATAAGTAGCACGGTTGGGGTCTCATGACATTGTAAATCGAACAAAGAAGAACCATCTCTTTCGTGGTGAAACATACCATGTCGGAAGCCGAGGGGCCAGTGGGATTTGGGTCACCGAAGGACGACATTCCCTTAGAAAGGAGGGATATGTTCGGTCCACAGTACCGATTGATATCAAGTCGGCGTGCTCAACCAGCGTGGCCGAAATGCAGACACAATGAGTACGCGGTCGTCCAGATCTTAGATTCCCCGAACGATGGCGGGCGACGTTTCTTCCGATGCTCACGCTACGGGGTACAAAATAGTAATATTACATTCTTATATTGCTTATGGACCCGCGAAGTTTACCGTCCTTTTTTTTGCAGATTGCAAAATGCGACTTCTCCCGCTGGATCGACCCTCCTCATGAACGGTATGTTGATCGTTATGTGGGTACATTATGGGATCGAATATGGGACTTGGAGAACCGAATGGAGAGTCTGACTGAGGAGAACAACGACCTCCGCGAACAGATGCAACGCGAGAGGGGCAACGAGGAGGTCGTGAATATAGGAAGCTCTTACGATCCCACATGTTGCTGCGCGAACCCGAGCTGCATATGTGCATGCCACTCCCACGACGGCCAGCCACGTCCGAGGCGGCCCCCTCAGCAATTCTCCATGTGGGTGCCACGAGGCTCGTTTGGCGTGTAGGTAACGAGGGTTATGGTTGTGTCGTATTTTATTTCATGTAGTTGTTGATGTGTTGATGCTGTGGCGGTAGGACTGTTGTGTTTAGTAAAATTGTTGGGTGTAGTACTTTCCATAGATCCTGCAAGTGCAATGTATGTGTTGTTTCGTGTTGTAAGTGCGTGACTGGGCAAAGCTGGCATCTTTTGTCATCTCGCAATAAATTACTCTATGTAGGCACTTTAGAGCCTGTAGTTTCGTAATAAAAGTGGATTCGTAGCCACCAATAAATTGCAATACTTAAAAGGGAAACATTACGTTCAACGAAATAAGTGCATTACAGAAAAGGGATGTAACATACAAGGTTTACAACTGGTACATGAATTTTAGCATGCATTACAACACCAACTACTGATCCGGAAATGCATTGCATCGTCTAGCTGTGTGCCCCTCCTGACCGCATCGCCCACAACGTGCACCAGATGTTCCAGCTTGTGATACGTCCATGTCATTTCTAATACGTCGGCTCTGTCGCCGACCCTTCCCACCCTTCAGCATGTTAATATCCGGAACCCAGGTCCTCGCTGAAATGTCCAAAGTGGCGAAGTTTCCCACTGCCCTGAACCCCCGGAGCTCCCCACACCAAGCTTGCAGTATTCTCTCCTTGAAAAAGTACTCGGACATGAAGTTAGAAGGATCCATGCGCACGGTCCCGCATGCAGCGAGGACATGAGAGCATGGCCTGTGTAACAACTTAAGCTTGTTGCATGTGCAGCTAGGTTCGTTTGCATGATCTCCAAGGCATACATCGTGAGTAACAAGTGAACGAAATGTCCCAAATCCGGCTCTATCACGGAGTACCACCTCGAAACGATGCTCCCTGTTGCCCATGACATGCACTGTGTGCAATTGACCCTTCTGTGCCTTCGCCTCCATGTACGCAGTAATTTTTGACGAATACTGGGCTCCGGGATTGGCCGCATGAAGCGCGGCACTCGCGTGCCTCTCCCTGAAGTAGCGGATTGTGCTGTGAAGAACACCTTCCACGATGGCGACAAGGGGCTGAGAACGGAGACCCCTGAGAACCCAATTGTACACCTCGGCAAGGTTAGTTGTCATTATTCCGTACCTTGCGCCATCCGTGTCGTGCAACAGCGACCACTTCTCCAATTGTTCCCCCTCGATCCACTGCGAGAAGCACTTGATGTTTCGCGCGCTCCTCCTTCTTGAACCACTTGGGTTAGACTCATCGATTGCTGGCAAGCATTGCGGTTGTGCCTCCCCAGGAGTGACCGGCCCCTTGCTCCTCTCGTCGACGTTCTTCCTGGTGTGCTCATCCAACAACCCCCATAAAGCATCAAATTTTCTCTGCTGGTTCTGCCTAGCCAGCCTCTTGAATAGCTTCATCAAAGATTGTTTCGGGAATTGCTTGAAAAAGTTTGCCCCTAAGTGACGACTGCACCACCGGTTTCTCATGTCCGGCCAAAAAGAGGTCTCCTCAGGGTCTTCCTGAAGTTTTCGTATCGCCTTTATAATACCGGCGTGGCGATCATGGATTATGCACACACCAGGTCGGGTGCCTACAACTCCACCCCTCACATGTCTCAGAAACCACAGCCAGCTCTCATAATTCTCACTCTCCACAAATGCAATGGACAGCGGCAATATTTGATTGTTACCGTCAACGCCTATGGCCGTCAGGAGCTGCCCTTTGTATTTGCCTGTCAAGAAGGTCCCATCTATTGAGATAACTGGCAGCATGTGTCTGAATGCTTCAATGCTAGCACCAAATGCAAAGAATGCTCTCTGCAACACTGCAAATCCCGGTGGACTTATGGACGGCTTGTCGTGCACCGCGATGTACGTGCCGGGGTTCCTTTGCTGCAACACCTTAAGCATACGAGGAAGGTTGTCGTACGCCGCTTCGAAAGTGCCAAAACGTTTTTCCAACGCCTTTTGCTTCGCACGCCACGCCTTCGCGTAGCTAATCTTATACTTGAATTTATTCTCAATAGCTAGCATAATATGTGTGGCCGCAACATCTTTCTTCTCCACTATCTCCCCATACATCAAATTGGCGATAAATCCGGACGTCAGGTTACGATGCCTCGCCAAGACTGTGTTTACAATGCAGGAGTGCGGCTCCACCTTGGACACAATCCAATGAGTCTCATACTTGGGTCTACGTGCGTGCACCCTAAAAGGACAACCAGTCTGCTCGCACTTCACAGTGTACTGCTCCTGGCTTGATTTGACGACGCGAAATGTCCGTTGCATTGAAAGGGCCCAAAGTTTGATGGCATCCTGCAGCGCTTCCTTGTCAGCAAACATAGCATGCACCCGAACCTCTGTTTGATGATACTCCCATGGCGATTCATGCTCATCATGTGCGGAAACACCCTCCGCATTATACTGGTTCCATTCTTCGGGGATAGGAACTTCTTCATCATCGGAACTGTCCTCCTCGTCGTCCTCTACAGCTTGCTCTTCATCCCATGCCCTCTGGTCATCAGATTCCATCTGATGCACGATATACTCATTATGCTCTCCTTCATCAGCTTGCCCAGTTCCCTCTCTATAGCTTGACAGCTGTAACTCTCCTCCATGTACCGCATCGGCTTGCCCAGTTCCCTCTGTATAGCTTGACGGCCTTAACTCTCCTCCGTGTACCGCATCGCCTTCATCACGAGCAACTTCATCAGCTCCACCGACGTGCGGCCCGCCCGAGGTGCTAGCACCCCCCGAAGCATAGGCGGACGCACGAGCTTGCGCAGCTGCTTGTAGTGAGCACGGTTGCACAAGCAGGACACACTCGTATCCACGGCGCCGGCACCCTTGCACAAAGCCCTTCCACGAACCAGAGCGCACCAATGTCTTCAACTCCCATCTGATGTCAGTGGAAGACCGGCTCCAAAGCCCTTGCACAACGACGCTGCACACCTCGGGGTCCAATGAAAAACTCTGGGTCAGCCAATGCTGCACATCTGTCATTTGAGCATTCTCGTCATCCGGAAGTACGAGAGTGACTTGCGGAAAATCGCTCAAATCCACACCAGTCGGACCATCACGAATGATTCCAACACCATAATACACTCTCAATGTAGTACTGGCCATTAATGATGTATGCCTACATGTATGATTGAAATTTACGACATGTCAAATAACATGGGAGTTGAAGACTGTAAATACAACATAATTAAAAAAAATACCTGGATCCAAATCGATTGAATAGCTTCGACTTCTCTTCTCTCCTCACCTCCTTTTCTTCCCCTCCTCCCTCTCTTCTCCTCTTCTTTTCTTCCTCTTCCTCCTCTCTTCTCTCTGGGCAGAATGAATGAGTAGAATGGCAGAACGAGGGGAATGTGCTCGGGGTTAGTGGGCGGCATAATTGCAGTCGCCCTACGGTTGGGCGACTGCAATTGCAGTCGCTCAACGGTTGGGCGACTTCAATTGAAGTCGCTCAACCGTACAGCGATTGCAGTAGTCGCCCAACGGTACACAGATTCCCTAAATGTCGCCTCCCGGTTGGGCGAAAGGTAGCAGTCGCCCAATGGGGTGGCGACTGGAGATTATTTTTGTAAAAAATTTTGTCGCGGGTATATTTATGTATTTTCGAATAAAAAACGGATTATCCGTACAAAAAATTCTCATTTAAGATGTCACAACACATGGGCAGCTCATTTTCTATTTCTAGTGTTTGACCCTCCACTAGACCGAGGTCCTTTTTGTATATCAGTGATGTGCGAGACTAGTATGGTGAAATGTATAAAGCTATGAACACGTGTATTGTAGTATAATTTAACGATGTTTATGATTTATGCTTGCGAACTCATTGAATTACGTGTCATATTTGATCATATATTTATGTATTTGAAGTGAGACTCTAAGTGAAATTACGTGCGCCTACAATTATATATATATATATATATATATATATATATATATATATATATATATATATATATTAAATAGTTGAATACACTGGCACTGACGTGATCCATTCCAAGAGAAAAACCAGAATAACCTCTGGATGGAATTGTTCAGCGGCCAGGTAGGGCCCGCACGGGCAGGGACTAGACGGTTTATGTAAGCGCACGGATTCTCAGGCGCTCTCGATGCATGCTTCGCCTCCGCTCGCCGCAGATCGGTGTCAGCTCCGGCGCAGGCAGGCGACTGGATCGATCACGAGATTGGAGGCTATGCATTGCAATTGCATGGTAGGCGGAGATCGAGTTATGGACGTGACCTTTGCCGGTTTTTGTAAGACAGACGAGACGACGACGCGAGGAAAGGCGTTCAGCTGTTTTGGTCCAAGACCGGCGTGTTTCAGACTTTCAGGTTTAACCAATGTACTATCATTTGATGGTTCGTTTCACTGTGCCAAAGAGAGTGTGTGCGCATGCTGATAACACCGTAAAACTTCAACCTATCTTCAAGTGAAGGACACAGAGCATGTTGTTTTTGGCTTCGATTTATAGCTTATAGCTAGACTTATGATTTTTAGGTTGTTTATAAGACAAAATACGGAGTTATAAAAACTCGTATGTGGTTTTGATCAATATAAATAAAGTCATGCTTTTAGGTTGTTCCTCTCATCGACGTGCTTCCTACTGTACTCATCCAACAACGCCCATCAAGCGTCAAATTTGTTTTTCTGGTTCTGCATAGCCAGTCTCTTGAACAGTTTCATCAACAGTTGCTTCAGGAACTGCTTGAAGAAGTTGGCCCCCAGGAGACGAATGCACCATCTGTTTCTCATATCCGACCAAGGGTACAACTCCTCGGGGTCTTCCTAAAGTTTTCTTATGGCCTTCACCATCTCGACACGGCGATCATAGATTACATACACACACATCATGACAAGCTCCAACAATTGCTACTCTCACATGTCGAAGGAATCATAACTAGCTGTCGTAATTTTCATTTTCGACGAATGCGATGGCCAGGAGCAAAATTTGATTGTTGCCATCAACGCCGATAGCCGTAAGGATCTAGCCATTGTATTTGCTGGTCAAAAAGGTCTTGTCAACTGAGATCACGGGCAATATATGCCTGAATGTCTTGATGCACGCATCAAAGGCTAAGAAGGCCCACTGCAACACCACAAAACCTAGCGGGTTTGTAGATGGCTTATCCTTCACAGCAATATACGTGCTCGGGTTCCTGTCCTGCAGCACCTGAAGCATACGAGGAAGGTTTTCGTACGCCAGCTTGAAAGACCTGAATTGTTTTTTCAAAGCCTTCTACTTCGCATGCCACGCCTTCGCGTAGCTAATCTTGTACTTGAATTTTTTTTCTCGATAGCCACAATGATGTGTGTGGCCTCCATGTCCTTCTTCTACACTATCTCTCCATATATCAAATTGGTTATGAAGGCGGATGTTAGGTTACAATGCCTTGCCAAAACACAGCTGAGAATGCAGGAGTGCGACTCCATCTTTGAGATAATCCAGTAAGTCTCATACTTTGGTCTTCGTGCGTGCACTCTCCAAGGACAACTGGCCTACTCGAACTTCACGGTATAATACTCTTGGTTAAATTTGATGACCTGAAAAGTCTGTTGCATAGAGAAGGTCCACAGCTTGATAGAATCCTGCAACAATGCCTTGTCAGCATACAGTGAGTGCAATCAAACATCTATGCCATGATACTCCCACTGTGATCCATGCTCGTCCTGCGCAACAAAACCTTAGCGTCAAACCTGTTCCATTCCTGTGCGATGGGAGCTTTGTCCTCATCAGAAATGTCATCGTCATCCTCCTGTACAGCTTCCTTTTTAGCCCAGGCCATCTGGTCATCTCTCTCCATTTGATGCACTATGTACTCTATATGTTCCCTTCATCAGCCTGTCCTGTAAGCTCAGCATGCCATGACCCTTCTTCCTTTCCTCCATCAACCGCATTGGCCTTGTCACGAGCAACTTCCTCTGCAACCTCGCTGACACCGGCCTTCGGGTCCTCCTGTTCACCAACATGCTGGGCGCCCCGAGCTGTTCGCACCACCTGCATGATAGTCGTTGGCAAGGTCTTGTACAACTTCTAGTGGGCATGGTTTTACAAGCAGCACACACCCGTATCCACGGCGCCGACAACCTTCCACAAAGCCCTTCCACACAGCAGTGCGCATCAATGGTTTCAACTCCTATCTAATGTGTGTGGGAGACCAGCTCCAAGCCCTTATATGATGACATTGCACACCTTAGGGTCCAAGGAGAAGCTGCGGGTGAGCCAGTAGATCACATCTACGATTCGAGCATTCTCGTCATTTGGGTGTACCAGAGTGTCTTGCACAAAACTTCTCAAGTCAACCCCATTTGGATTTTCAAGAACGATGCCGACACCGTAATGCACTTTCAATGTAGTGGGTATCGGCATCGCTAATGTCTGCCTGCAAACATTTTCAATGTTGCTACTAGTCAAATCACATCGCACAATATGGAACTACGGCTATACTGTAATTTACATTTGTATGACCGTTCGCCTATCTTAAACTACTACAGTACCCTCATAGCATAACGCCCTCCTCATTCGCACCACCACCGCTCTCTATCCTCTGCCCCAATACGTATTAACTCCCTATCAGCTTCCACGCACACCGACGCTGCTCTTCTCTTGCTACTCGAGCTCTCTCCTACTGTAAATTATTCCTAGTAGGTTTCGACAATTTACATGACATAATGATTTAAATGCCAATACGCCAGTTCTAACGGTACACGTGCATTCTCAATGTACTAATAACATTACATTCATTCGTACATAAATCATAAATGTTATCTAATAATGTTTTGCACGAAGCGAACTATTTACTTTGTGCAAAATATTGATTACATTTTCTACAACTACAATTATGTACGGATACTAATTTTGTATACAATATTGACTAATTTTTCTACAACTAGAATTTTTTACGGATGCTAAACCCTACAACTGTAATTTTCTACGGATGCTAGATTTCTATAACTATATTGACTAAATTTTTTACAACTATAATTTTTTACGGATGCTAATTTTCCATCACTATGTCGATTAACTTTTTTTTACAACTATTTACTTCATAGAAAAGTTCTACAACTATAATTTTTTATGGATTCTAATTTTACACTAAATAAATTATTTACTTCATACAAAAATATTGACTAAAACATAAAAAATATTTACCTTGCAGAAGTAGCAGAACCTCTCCTTTCCTCTCCTTTCCTCTCTTTTCTTCTCTTCTCTCCTCGCGCGCGTTATACTGGAATCGACCACTCGGCTGGGGGTTCGACCGAGAGATCAAATATATAGCGCGTCCAGTCGCCAAACGTTCACCCAACAGTTGGGCGACTGGACACTGAAGTCACCCAACAGTTGGGCGACAGCATCCAGTCACAACTGCAATTATGTTACTCAACTGCTCACCAATTGCATTCGTGTCACGCGGCTGTTGGGTGACAGGCCCATTCCTGTAAAAAAAATTTGCGCAGGTATATTTCTGTAATTTGAATAAAAAAGGATTATTAAAAAACCATTTTCTTCTTCCTTTTGAAAGGAAAAGACATTTTCTTTTTCTTGATAGATAAGAACAAATTTAACATAGGTTAAGCCTTGTTTGGCCTTTACCAATCGGGCATGGCCCGGCGCGCGAGATTGCTTGGCAAGATGTGTACAGCAACTGGTGAGGATATACATCACATATGCATCGATTAGGCTAGAGAGGGAAGTGAGGGAGGTCTGCTCAAGAGGAGAAACAAGATCAATCAAATTTCAATCAACATGGTGCTCGTTGTTCTGTTCACAAAGTTTATGAAGCTTGTTGCACCAATTCCAAGGTTATCAATGCATACAAAGTTTATATTTAGAGAGCCTATCCAGTCTAATTTTTAATGGATAAACGGCATGTGATTTAGAGTTTTGTACAAAAAGATATGGAAATTAGAGTGCACTCAGTACAGACAGTCCAGATGGCGCGCACGATTTGCCAAACATGACGAGTCCATGGCATGTTCGGTATCTTTGGGTGATATCCAGTGGTGACACAGCATTCCAAAGGTTTGCAATACCTCATTTTCATGTTTTTATGGATTAAAATTGGCCAAATTAAGGCAAGAAGATATGAAGGCTTGACATCAATATAGATTGAACTCATCACCGCCAACATAACCTAGTTTAAAAAGACTATAACTTTTGCATATGAATTTTAATTAAGATGTTCTTATACTCGTTAGAAAGACAACTTCAAGACCTACATAAAAGGATCAAGTATCAGCTTCAGATTCGACCTGTGTTTATCATTTCCATGTGTGTTCTTTTTAGTCGGTTTGTCACAGCCATATCTAAAGGGGGCCTTGAGCATTCTTCTTTCAAAAAATTGTTGTCTTTCCTCTAGGAAACGAGAGATCGGTATTTTTTACTCGATGGCCAGGTGATTAGGCACATTTTAAAGAGCTACAAGTCTATCGTTACTGACAGCGAGGAATCACGTACGGTTCATCAAACTTACGTCGAGAAGACCCACTACGGTGTGACAACAACGTAAGATAGCCCCAATACGTCGAGGAGATCGGCCAGTACCAGCGATTACCCCAATACGATGTGACAACAACGTAAGACAGATGCGTGTCTCCGTGCAAGCGTGTGCCGCGCGCCTTTTGGTCCGCGCTAATTAAAGAAAGCTAGCTACGGAGGAGACAGGTCAAACGACGGGATAGGCAGACGCGAGGGGGCCCAGGTAACGTGTAAGCAAGCGCCGCGGCGCGCGTCAGTCTCACCAAGTAGTTTTCTGCACGCGCGCGCGTTGGCTAGGAACGCAACTCCCAACCGCATGCTGGTCCAAAAAATATTTTACGCCGGCTTCGGTGCTGATGTTTAGGAGACGGTGCTCGAGGCCGCGAAAAGCCAGGCGCAACCTGCCGCCGTACGGTCAGCTCGACTGAACGGGATCGAGCTCGAGCCTGAAAATGTGCAGGGGGGGAGGGTCCGGCGCTCCCTCGAGAGGACGACAGCTTCGGGGAAGCAGGAACCGCCAAACTTACTATGATTGACCTCCCCCTCGGTGCAAGCTAAGGCATAAGCGTAAAACTACAAAATTAGATCTGTTCTTTACGGCTTCTACGTTTTTATTGTAGTACCTAACTTTTAAACGGAGTATTTTCTCAAGATAGAGTCTACAAGTTAATTATATTACACATTAAAAGCCTAACATCTGTATTAACCAAAATCACAAGCGAATATCTCTTTAATCTCTATTGTAAATAGCTAAAATCCAAAAATTTCAACAAAAAACCATAAGCCGCAGCCATATCAAACAGGAACTTCACGGCTTTTGCTCCTGCTCTATAAATATGAGCCCTTGTAACGTGAGAGGAGATGCCATTTGTAATTTTTACTACACTTGCAATACATGCATCCGTACGATATCTGTAGTGCTAGTTCCTCACCAAAGTCTCTCTTTGCATTCTCAGCGGTCGAAGCATCCGACCGAGCGTGTCACAAGTTTACAATTGGATCTTGTATGGACCATAAAAATGTCGAGATAAATTAAGAGAATGCAAGTTGCAATGCAGCAAGAGGATGCTTATGGCTCGAAGTCAAAAGTTTTATAGCACTAGGACTTGGCATCAAACAGGAGTAAAGGATGGTCAGACCATATATATATTCTTTTCTTCCACAAGCTGGCAAACGCAAGCAGAAACATGGATCATTTGAAGTCCTAAATTTAAACCGCTAGAGCCTTGTCCATTGACAAATTAGTCAGTTCATCTTTGAAAAGAAGGCTATCTAGCTAGGAAAAGAATATATTCTCCCCTCCTTTCCTTTCAAGAAAATCAAAGCATAAGATAGATTGAATAAACTCATAAACTCAAGCAAAGCAGTCGCCTCTTGGTCTTGGGCACGTATGAAAAATGGAACAACACATCGGCGTCCTCTTGTTTTTGCGGGGGATCTGCTAAAACATCAAAGAAGCAAATCAGGCCCCTCGCGCACTAGCGTACCAAAGAACGTGGCACGTATTAACAACAAGGAATATTAGGTAGGGAGGCGAGCTGGGCAAACGCGGCCGCCGTATACCGCAGCCGTCTAAGTTTGGTATCATATCCTCTCATTTTAGCTTCAGCTTCTGACTTCTATTTTATTTTTCATTATTTATAAATTTCATCTTTTTTTTGAACTTTTAGCTTTTTTGCCGGTTCTTTTTTTTCCGTATTTGTTTGTGTTGTCCGTGTTGAGCTAGCATATTTTTTCTATTTTTAAAATTTTAGATTTAATTACACCAATAAGCCACCTTCAATTACATTGAAATTTCAGTTATAAACCACAGCTTTTCAGCCAAACCGAGCAGCGCCCAGAAACCCCATGAGCTTAGTTATTGGCTCGTGATTAGTGATCACTACCTCCTTTCACAGGCGCCATTCTTTCACCAAAGCACGTTTCGTGGCTTTGACTCCAGAAAGGATGCACAAGCACAATGCAAAGCCAGCTTTTATTAGCTAGTCGTTGATTTAAAGACCATAGCTTAGAATAGTGACAATAAATTATGAGAGTTAGCGGTAGTTTAATTGCGTCGGGTTAGATTAATCATGTGGGGCACCAAGGTGACATATCTAGAAGATGCCGCCATTAACAATCCTGTCTTTCTTGAGCCTAGGTAGGAGGGAGGGATATGGCTCTCCAGATATGTCTCGCAATCTGACGGCTTCACTGAGCTTTTCAATTAACTATACCAGCGCGAATGTTCAGTGTAATCAGATTATGCACAAAAAAGGAGGAGAATCAGAATCAACATGGGAAAAAAAATTAGGGGGGGGGGGGGGGGGGTGTCTCGAAGCAACTAAGAAAAGATTATCTTTTCATCTAGAGGTAGCACGTGCAACCTAGTAGCTAGTCGAATAGTAATGTAAAGGGTTCGCTTCAAAGAATTTTAAGATTTTGGTTTATGTTTTTGGCTATTGGTATTTTGTGCTAAAATTGTATTTATCTTTTTCTAAGCCATTCAATTAAAAAAATAAAAAGGGGGAAACCGTTATATCACCACAAAAAATATAAAAGAATAAGAAAAAAACAAAAAAATAAGCTAAAATTAGAACCGATACTTTCTAATTGGATTTTGGGATAATAAGCCAAAAGACTAAAATGCCATAAGCTAAAGCCGTTTAAAGCGGGGCCAAAAACAGTAGAGTAAAATAAAACAAAGTATGGTGCTAGGTTGAGATCGAACCTGCTACTTTGGTCCGTCTTTATTGGTTTTTATGCCCTGATCAACTCGGTTTCGGCTTCTGGTTTCTGGCTTATTTTTCACTATTCATAAGTTTCGTCTTTTTCTGAACTTTTGGCTTTTTGTTGAGTTTTTTTGCCGGTTCTTTTTTTCCCGTATTTGTTTGTATTATACGTAATGGGCTAACATATTTTTTTATTTTTAAATTTTTTTAAATTTAATTATGCTAAATAAGCATCTGTCAGCTACAGTGCTTTTTTCAGCAAGCTACAGTGTTTTCAGCTATAAGCCACGAGTTTTTCAGCCGAACCGATCACCACCTAATTGGTTTTTAACTTCAATTTTTTTAATGACCACTGTTTATCGGCGTCTTATCGGCAATAACATAGAATAAAAGGAAAAAAAAAGCAAGAACCAATGGAATCGATCTCGGCTTACACAAGAATAGAATCAGATACTCGCAACTACTTAAAAAGAGGCACCACCACTCCATTTCAACGTCTGCTTTCGCCAAACCACTTGTAAAAAACGCCGTAGAGATCAAATCAAACCACTATTACGGTATTGCCCCCCAAACACCGTTCTCATCACTGGCCTTTCGATCTCCTCTATTGATTCACCCTTATTCGCATGGAGACCTGACCGACTCTGGCATGCGTGTCGCGGTCGGAGACCGCTCGGCCGGGGTTTCAATAATTCGGGGAACCTAATTAAGTTGCCTAAGCCCACTTTTTTGTGCACTGCTTGATTTGTTCGAGATGTCTTGACTTCTTAGGCCTTGTTAAGAGAAATTATGAGGGGTGAGTTCTCCTTTGATTGTATTTAATAGTTTACGATTGTGACTGATAACTTTTAGTTTTAGCATCAGTACTTGTACAAACGAATCGAATGTCGATAAACTGATAAGCCACTTCAAAAAATAGTCTCGATAAGCTACACCAAAAAGATGATAAAGAAACCGTAATATTTATTTGTTCGGAGAAAACTATAAATCATAAGTTAGAAGCTAAAAAGAGAAGGCCACTAGTACTATTCTACATTAGGCTCTTAACTGGAGGCACACTTCTTCTCTAGAAGGCTGGAAGGTGTACAGTGCACTACACTAGCAGTACTAGCTTTCTCTAGTGATCATCTCGTCTGCATTTTGACAAGTTGATCCATAATGATATGCCGAAATACTCCATTGTTTTTTGTTGCGGCAGAGCTATAATTATACCTAGGCCCTGCTGGTTTGGTGCCTCAAAGTCACAAATGTACAAAGGGAGAGAAATGCCCATCAGCTCATAGAATACGGTACGCACTAGAGTCATGACGTCGTTGAGTCGCTAGGAGCCTCAAAAGGTTCATCGTTCTTCCTGGTTGGCTAGTTGTTGGATACTCATTGGCAAGGGCAATAAAGGATCTGGGAGTCAAGATCCGGTGTTTAGGGCTTGTGTGCACTATTTGGTTATTAGGCATGTATCTAGGACAGATCTTGCCAAATGGATGGTCCGACGCGACACGATATGGGTCTAGATAGAGCATGATCCGATTAGGCTCAATATGGTTGTCCCGAATAAGTTATCATGCCGTATCGTGTTGACTCACGTGTTTGTCCTTCGACCCAGGCACGACATAGAGAGGGGTCAGGTCGCGCCAGACCGACCTGACCACATTTAGCCAATCGGACCACCGATGGCCTGTAAAATTTTACTGCCAATCGCAAGTAATTTTATTATCAGTCACAATTAATTTTACCGTCAGTCGCTGAATCACAAGTATTTTTACTCCTAGACTGTTAGTCATAACTAATTTTACTGCCAATCATAAGTAATTTTACTACCAAGCCAATCATCCGCGCTCAAAAAGAGTACAGTAACTCTAATATAAATAATTTTACTATCAACCGTAAGTAATTTTACTGTACTACCACAGAAGAGTTATTGGATGTGTCATACTGGGCCGGCCCGTCTAACCAAAGGTGCTGGCTTAAGCACGGTATGCCAGGTTAGGCTAGCACAGCTAATTTGCTATTCATATTGTGATGGGTCTGGATTCGATCAATAGTACCGTGACTCGGACCGATACGATTTGCCCAGCCCATTTAGCTAGGTGTTCGTCTAGACCTCGTAATTGGCCAGGCCCGAGAGGATTGGACTTGTAGAGAGCAACGTGCGGCAGCAGCGGCGCCGGTCATCTTCAATTCCGAGCATGCAACTCCACGCCGACCGGTTATCTTTGACGACCCCATCTCTACTCAACGATGCTCTCCTTGGCCGATCATCTCGATGACTGCCGCGTTAGTACGTTGACGGCAAGAAGCTTCTCCATCACAGGTCTCCATGCTACATCTTCCCACAAGGTGAGCAATTCTCTGTCTCTCTCTCCCTGCACTAGATCCGGTCAGATTGATCTGCGGGCAGCTTGATCTTGATCAACAGATGAGTGTTTGATATTTGTGAGATTTTAATCTGCTACTTCTACATTGGCAATTTGGCATAGCCTGCTCTGTTTGTATGTGAAAAACTCCCTCCAACTTGGATAAATCAGAGGATTTTTTATTCTTACTTCAAACATAGAGAATGTATGTGTAGGACTGGGTAGGCAACATAGGGAGAGTGAATGATGCCTTTAAATTTTCCCCCAAGTATTCACTTGCCCCTTTTCTCTGATAGCTACAAAGCTGTGAAGAGTAAGGTTGAAGTTCCACGTGCCGCCAAGTCTCTCCCGTTCTGGTTCCATCGAACTACGGCTCACTTGGCCCGTGCAAGTCATCTGGTGTCATTCCACTGTTCGAACTCGCCTTCAACATTCCTGCTTTTCTCGTGCCATGCTTGAGCTCACTGTCTCACCCGGCATCTTTGATCGTTCTGGGTCTCGACTTCTCTATAAGCCTAGCCCCGATCACCACTGTTGACCACAGTTGACTCCAACGACCCTACACATCCAAAGACAAAGAATTCGTTTCCAAGAACAAGTTCTTCACAACTTGACCTATATTACCCAAGACATGCATCATGCAACCTTTATCCAACGACACTGGTCAACCCAACTAAATCCATGACTCAAATCCCAAATTCTCAATTTCTGCCCAAACCAATCCTGACAGAGAGCAATTTTGCAATGCCAATTGACAACTTTACATAATTGCAATTGTTTATCATAACATTAACCTGGATCATCTCACATGATTCTTCAGTATGGACTTGCTTCAAGGTATTGTTGATATTTACTAGCGTATATAACATATATCAGAAAGTTGTATCACAATAGAATTATGTCAACACTACCTAACATCTCAATAGAATTATGTCTCCATGGGCTATAGGTCTCTCAGTGAACTACGCTCTTTATTGAGTTCTGTTAAATGCACTGTTGACACTTTTATCTTCCTTTTCCCACTGTCAATTATCCTCTTTTCCTCTTGCACATGCTCAGTTGTTCTAATATTTGTGTGTCCTGACTTGAAAAATTCATGTCTTTTGTTAATTCGATCTATTGATACAACGCATACAATATATCAGTTTTTCAGTTTTTGGGGTTCATTTTGACTAGAAAACTGCACTGGTGGATCTATAGCTTGACATAGTAGGTCGTGTGTAAAGGAATTTCTTAGTTGGCTTATGTACTTGCTCACTGAATTTACATGTTCAAGAAAACATAAAGGTGTAGATAAAAGTGCAGTGTCGTTAGGAATTTAGTGGGCTAAGTTCAAGCAGCAGCTGAAGATGGAAGGAATTGAGTGGGCTAAGTTCAAGAAGCAACTGAAGATGGGAACCACATCAGTACAAGAAGCAACAGTTCTTGTTCATTTGGCATCTTTTTGTTAGCTAGATAGCTACGGTCATTTTAAGCGCCACTACAAAATTAGAATAGTCAATATGGAGCGATCAGTTTCTCTATTATCTTTTCGTTATGCAGATTTTTCTCTCTCCTTTTTGTAGCTATTAGTTGTTACTACTTGCAAGATCTGTTACCCTTGTTCAGTTGTTTGGCATCGAAGGGAGAATATGCTTATTAATGTGTTAAATGATGCTTAATACAAAGTTGTATATAAATTATGCTTAAATTATATGTCGTATAAATATTGAATGGCTTAATACAAAGTTGTACATGATTGTTGTTGTTTTTGCCAATAAAAAAAACCACAAGGCCAGGCTGCTTCAATCATGATGGGCCGGTCCGAGGATTCAGAACGGGCCAGCATAGGATCAAGACCTTATTGCTTAGCAGGCTGGGCTAGATTGGGTGTAAACGTTGAGTAATGGGCACCCACATGTGATTGAGAGGGAATAGGAATCTAGGGTTTCAGGTGTGGCTAAAGGATCTAGACTCGTCATTATGAGTTAATGACATATTTTAGTAATTAATGACAATCGAATTGTGGGAGCAATAGTTTTATTGAGACGAATGAACAGGATATGTCTCAGTGATGGATGACTTGAGATAGGTTCATGCGGTTGATCATCCTCAAGCAAAGACTTCATGTATTAATGAGTAAAGTCATGACTCAAAACTTGAAGTTGAGATATATGTCATCAAACTTCAAGTGGATGCACAAAGTAAAGGTATAACTAGCTAGGTCTAAGGATGTGTTCCTAGTTTTTTACCGGTCTTGGTATTTGGTTGAAAGACCAGGTTGATAGTATAGGATGTCGTACTATTAAGAGGAGTCGTGACAAATAGCTTGAACGTATCATGTGTTGATAACTCACTTAATTGCTCTAACTCTCTCGGTGGCATGACACTAATATTTTTGAATGTATTTTGAAAATGATTGTAGCTCATGCGTAAGTCCTTTGTGACATGTGACTAAATGTTTGTGAATATGTTTTGCAACATATTGATGTCCATGTTTTTCCCTTCCTTGAGGTATGATGCTAATATTTGGGATGTATCTCTCAAATGATTGTAGCTCATGCAAATATCGTTGCTTCATGTGAATTAAGTTTGAAAAGGCAATTTGAATTTGGTCCATGTCATTCTCGGTAATGTGATTCCAAAAGATAATTGCGGATGTGTTCCATAATCTATTAGGAGTCACATTTTAACCTTGAATGCATTTTTTTTAATATTTTGCAAAGCTTTTGTGCAAAATACTCAAGAAATATGCATTGTACTCACTTGTCTTGGGCCAACCTTAAAGGTGGTGGTTTGACCGGCTTTGTATAAGCGGTCCGACAAGCCTAATGGCTAATGTTTTCACCCAGACAAAAGGGTAGTCTGACCGATGGAGGGGTCAGACCGAAGTATACATGGCGGTTTGACTAGCCAAACCGGTCTGATCGGCCTGAACATGGCGGTCAGACCGGCATACGGGTAGCGATCTGACCGGTTCGCGGAACTACCATTTTCTTCTCGCGGTATGTTTTTCCATAGGGTGACTATTCTAATAGCGGTCTGACCGGTACCCTTGCAGTATGACCGGACCTGGCGGTCAAACCGGTCCCTATGTGGGCGGTCTTACTAGTCTTTCGTTCTAACGGCTAGTTTTGTAGCCTTGAGAGGACCGCGGAAGTACCAGCCATGTGTTGGCGGTACTACCGAGCCTCAGGCTGATTCTTGCCCCTTGTTTGTTCTAACGGCTAGTTTTTGGGTTGATGGTATAAATACCTCCTCAAGAGCTGTTGGGTGAGGTTGTTGGTTCTATTTATCCATTCCTTGAGCTAAGAGCAAGTCTTCTCCTTATTTGTGTATGTGTTGCACTTAGTGAGTGTGGAGAGTGACAACCTTGTGCATGTGTTACACTTGGTGGTGGACTTTGTGTCCATGGAGCTGAGATTCTTAATTCGTTCAAGCGAGGGACTCCGACTTGTTATCCTTGGAGTTTGCTGACTCTTAGACGGCTTCGGAGGCGTGGTAGTCTAGTGATCTTCTCAAGAAGCTTATGAGAAGGCTTGACGTGTTGTGAGTGGTGTGGTGCTCACCATCTCCAGAGTGGAGCAAGAGTAACCTTAGTGGATTGAGGTGATTAGGCTTAATTCGAGGAGCTGGTCCAACTCGGTTGGGTTTACCTCAACGTGGATTAAGGAAAATCGGCAAGTTTTCGAACACCCCGGTAAAACATCGAGTGTCATTGCGGTTTACTATCGTGTGCTCAATTTACATTAAAGTAATTTATATTCATTGAATTAAATTCAATGTTTGTCTTCATAGAGTATCTTATCTTGAGATAGAACTATATTATTGGTGCACATAGTCAAACTTAGATGATTTAGGTCTTACTTGTGCAAAACCAAATAGTTTACACTTCCGCAATTGTTAGATTTAGTTGTAGCATAGAAAGAATTTTTAAAATCGTCAATTCACCCCTTCTAGTCGGCCTCTTCGATCTTATAGTGGCCACGTGGGTGCTGACGGGGATGACACATGCAACAAGCGATAGGTGGCGTCTACATAGCAATGATGTGACATCCTACGTGGCTGATGACATGACCCTATGTTGCAATGGGTGAGGTGGCAACTGGAGTTGACGTGGCTACTGCATGGGTGACACGTCGACTTTGTGTGCTGAGGTGGAGGCCACATTGGTAGAGGAGCACTGTTGCTCTATGTTTTTCAGCAAACTTCGCAACGACGAACTAGGGATTTTTCGGCGAAGCCGATAAGTGGATTTAGGCTGGTGGAGCACGACAAGCATGGTGGTGATGACGGCATGGTCGTCAGCGAAGGGATGCGACCGGTGGTGCGTATAAGGCGGTGGCAAACTTCAGGTGCACTGTGAGATCGAAGCTCCAATGATGCACTGGCTTCAGCAAGATGCGGAAAAGGGGGAGCAAGGCAAGGCGAAGCTCAGGCAATGGTCGACGAAGGCAGAAACTCACTGGAGCTTGGCCAATTGTTCGATAGAGTTGCAGCGGAGGCGGCAACTTGATCTCGAATTTCGACGCGTGGTGATGAAGCCGAGGTGTCGACGAGAGTAGGGTGAGGTCAAGACGACCTGAGGATGCGATTCTCGAGCTCGACACGTCCTTTTATGCATGGGAGAGGCGATGCAGAGGGGAGTCCATGGTGGCCACGTCTATAGCGTTGTGTTCAGCTCAGGCTCGACTGGGGAGATGAACAATATATGCTACTGTTCACCTAACAGGTGAGGTCCACTGTCAACGATAACACAAGGAAAAGGGGGTGTAGCGAGGCTGGCAAGTGGGGTCAGGCGGTCAACCGCGCAGGAGAAGATGGCCCACCGAGTTGGGCCGGAGGAAAAAGGAGATTCAGCCCAAGAGGATTTCAGATTTTCCAAGGTTTTCTAATTTTTAGAAATTGGATTATATCAAATTGAGTTCAAATAAATAGCAAATAAACTCCAAAAAATCCAAGAAAATACAAAAAAATTCCTTGCGACACAAGGAACCCAACTAAAACTAGTTTTAATTTAATTGATATTTACTTTATTCATATTAAATCATGTTAATTTTAGAAAATGACATTTAAGCTTTAATTAATTCAAGAAAAAATTAAATGGTTATTTTTATTTTAAAAACTTAAAAAGGCACTAAAAACCAGGATGTTATAACTCTTGGATCCCATTAGGTGGGCTGAATTTAGTTAGACTAAAATTAAAAAAAAATAACGCCCAGACTCGTGGTGGTCTTTTTTTATTCATCTTTTAGATTTTTGCCTTTTAGTTTCTCCGAAAATTGAAACAAATTAAGCAACTTTTTAAAACGAATTCTCCAAATAGCTTCCCAAGCCCAAGGACGTGTGCACTATCAGGGTCTCTGCCACCCGCTACCGTATCGAAAAACTCAAGAAAAAACGATTAACCACAAATCAAAAGAACATGGCCATTAACTGCGGCTCAAAAGAACATACTAACCCAAGATATTCTCCATCGCGGAGTCAAGTTTAGACTGAAATTTGAAAGGTGCAGTTATCACCGAGACGAAACCATGCGATGGCCATCTTCGATCTAACCTTGATGGTGCTGGTAGACTTAGCGGCTGATTGCCGTGGTCGTCTGAACAGTAGCATAGTTAGCTCTTTCCGTTGGAGATGAGAGATACACATGTACAACCAACCATTCACAGAGTTTGTCACACTGGCTGTTTTATATCATTCCTGTTCTGAAGACTCCTCCAGAGGGCCAGAGCCTGCCCAGACACACCGTCGACTATTTCAACCCACTATGATGCGTGCATAGATTCACGACACGAGTGAGGATTTGCTGGTACGGCACAGCTTTTGTTGCCGCTGCCATCTAAGTGTTAGCCCATGGAATGTCCCAAAACTAAAAGTGCAGCGCCATTTTGTGTAGGGTTGGGAGTGGTTCGGCCTGATCCAATGAGGGCACCGAGCCGGCCCGAAATCTAGCAGTATGGGCCGGAGTTGCGGCCCACCAAAAAACTTGGTCTACATCATAGGAGAAAATGTAACAAACAAAGTTGCATAACAAATATATTTAGGGGAAACGGAACAATAAAAATTATAGCGAGGGAATAGTAACTACGGATAAGTATATCACTGCAAAACAGAACAATTTACTTTTGTAATTTCATAACATCTAGCATACGTTTTATCCAATAAATAGTGCAATTTGTATAGACAATTTCCTTGAGTAATCGCTAGTTGCATCTAAGACTAGTTCAGGATCATTAAATTCTAGCAGGGTCCATCTCTACATGAAGTCACAACAACATATACATGGAGATCATTTTGTGTATACTACTTGCAACGTAGCCCGAGAAGCTTTTCTCGATTAATTGCCATGAGCCGATGACAGATCCAGGTTTCATTTAGTTTAACAACAATGCAAATAACGAAGATCCTTCAAACTGGGCAATATATGCCATTGAGATACAATTTATCCAAAAAAAAAAGAGAGAGTAGCAGACACATTGCTATTGCTTGTCAGAGTAAGTACACGGGTTTTCTACCTGCAATTTACTGAAACCAGACAATATATGCTAGTGAATACATACTGATATATGGTGGCTTTTCACATCTACATTTCATGTCTACACATATATTACTTTTGTCAACACTATACATCATATACTACTGTTGTCATGTCTACATATGTTTGTTTCAATAGTCTTTTTCTTCTTTCTTCTGGTATTGACATTTTAACAAGTACAGCTTTTTTTTTCCAATGCATTCTTAGATAATCTAAGATCTCTAATGTTCCTTGATAGGCATTGCTGTTAATCCTGAAATATGTGAGGACGAAGAAAGTGATGAATAGGAAGATGTGGATGATGTTGCTGTTGATATTGGAAGCTCACTTCTTGGAGATGTAAGAAAGTTCAGATCTAAAGGCTTGGTGAGAATGCATGCCTACCGTGTTGATGGAGTAGTTACAAAGAGAAAATATAAGTATTGCAATGCAAAAATTGGAGCTAAACATGCGGCAGGAACAAGCGCTTTGTGCAATCATCTAATGAGATGCAAAGAAAGGAAAAATACTCTTAAAGTTGTGGATAAGTTGAATATCACGGTTATATCTACGGATGGTGTAATTTTGAGAGATGAAACTAACGGCGAATGAATTCTCTTGAATATCCAACTCTGGCTCGCATGGCTAAGGACGTTTTGGCGGTGCTTGCTTTAGCAGTATCATCTAAGTTAGCATTTAGCATTGGTCAGAGAGTCATCTATGATTTCCAAAGCCGAATGACTCCTGAAACAGTTGAAGCGCTTTTCTGCCTACAAGATTGGTTGAGAGTGCCTGGTAAAACCCTAAATCTAATCTCTTTGTAATTTCTCCTAATGCTTCAAGAAATGTAATATTTCTTCTTTCTTTCTTTTGAACTGTAGGTACTAGTCGACTTAGAATTGACTCATTTTCGACCTCATTGAAGAAGATGATCTTCATCTATGACTTACAGAGTTACAGGTATAGTAAGATTTTAGGAATTTTGTTATCAATGCTAATGTAGATGTGACAAAATAATACTTCTTTGTTCCTGTAGAACATTTACTACTGTAAAAGCTCCATGTTTTGAGTCTTATAGCTTCTAAAATGTTAGAGCAACAATTATCATATTTGATGTTTTGCACCAGCAAGATCTTATTACCCATTAAAATGGTTATTTTTCCTTTGGCCTAGAGGAGGTATTACCCATTGAAGACATATTATCATTGTGCTAATTAGGCATGGAAATACAGTAACACAACATGGATGTTATGTTTACTTGCAAGACAACATGGAATTCCTTAGTGTAAATCAAACTGCTGCATTACTAGGTTGTAGGTTGTAGTTCTTACTACTTCTTACATGTAGATAGTAGTTCTTGCATAAGATAGTTTTCTGTTGTAGTTTCCATCTAGTTGAACTAATCTTTTGAAGCTGAGTTGTTTAATGATTGGCATGCCTCCATTTTACAAAGTTGTTCAATGTCATAAAATGCTGATTTGCAAAATCAGTTGATAGCAACTGCCCCTGTTCTCCTAGGTGGCCACCTAGCCCGCCTAGGCGGCGCCCTCCTACCTTGCCCACCTTGCCGATTTGGCCCGCCTAGGTGTTAGGCGATGGTCTGCCGTCCAGCTAGCGCCTAGTGCCTAGGATAACACTGGCAACTGCCAACTATATAGGACTTGTGTTGTCTGAGAATCAGAGAGTGTTTTTCTTGACATGGTCCTGTGAAGTGTGAACCTTCTTAATTTTGTTATGATTTATGCTACCTTTTTACTGGATTGTGCATGTCGAATTAATGTAATGCTGATGTCAGGACCTCTTGATGTAATGCTAATGTGAGAATAGCCGAGTTACATGAGTTGTTATGGTTGTCGTTTGTTGAATTGCACAGTTATGAGTTATCAGATTGGTGAATGCTACAAAAAGTTGGGCAAGTTATGGTTTGTCCTATTTAAATTATGATATTTCTATGGTTTACTTCTAGGTTTGTAGCCTTGGCAACTTTCCCATGATCTATATACCTGTTACTTGTGCCTGCTCAACATTTCTTACGTTCCAATTTGACATTGAAGCAGCGAGTGGGAGTTCAAGAAATATGGTCATTGGTCACTAGACAGTCATGATTGGGGGCGAAGTTGCTTCATGTTTCTTACTTTAATACTAATACTAGTGATAACTGATGGTTAAGAATAGGCAAAGGATGGCTAATGTTTCTGAAGCTTGAATTTTGTTCTAAACCGTATGTATCCTTTCTTGCACTAGGGCAATGTCCAGTACATCTTCACCCTCATGCTGATTTGCTGCGTTTCAGATTATTTTGGATGCCAGATTCGCAGTTTTAGATGTCAGAATCATATGTTGTTACTGAATGTTCAGAAATTAGCCCTTCTGCAATGTTGTTGATGACTAGATAAATTGATAATGCTCAGAAGAGTGATGTTCTAGATGCATAGGGCTGAAACTAGTTCATATGTCAGTAGGTCACTTGCCAAGGCAAATTAAATCCCTTTGCTGTTCCTTTCCAGAATTTGTAGTATAATGTCCATTGCATGGTAGTATAGTGTCCATTGCGAACATTACTCAAACACCTCGAGAGCAATGCGAATGATCCCATGGTTGGTACCAAAATCCATACGATATGATGCGGGAATCAAGTCAAGCAGACTAATAGGTTTTAATATCAATTAACAGCAAGAAAGACAGGGTCGGTGACCACGCACCGCACGCGGAGGCGGGGCGGAGCTATCAGTTGCCGGCGGCGTCTTCCTCGGGGTCGAACTCCGGGTCGCCGTCGGGGTGCATCTCCTCCCACTGGTCCTTGGGCCAGTACTCCTTGATGTGGCCCCACTTCTTGCGGAACTTCTCGATCTGGCTGTCCATGACCACCAGCGCCGAGGTGTCGCCGACGTAGTAGGGGTGGTTCCCCGACCACACGTCCACCGTGTACTCCGGCTTGGTGCCCCCCGTGACCAGCACCAGCTCCCCGTTGCAGTAAACCTTCGCGTCCTCGTAGATCTCCGGGTGCAGCCCCTTCTTCCGCATCGAGCACCGCATCCCCTGCGCAAGGCACAGGTTACACAAAGCGACAATGGCCCCCGGTTTTTCTTCTCCAATTCAGAACATTACGCGGTTGGGTATGGAAGCAAGGGTTGGCGCGTGCGTTACCTGGGAGGGGACGACGGAGCGGAGGGTGCGGGTGGCGGTCCTCGCGGCCGCGGCGGCGGGGGTGGGGAGGAAGGAGGTGGAGAGGGAGAGCGCCATGGCTGACGACTTGCTGGCTTCCTTGGCTCGCGTGCGCCTACGACACACTTGGTTTCTCTCCTCATCTTATCCTCTTGTGGTGACGATGCTCTCCGAATATTTTTTTCGTCCGCTTATTTCAGTTTTAGCTTTTAATTTCTAATTTATTTTTTATTATTTATAAATTTTATTTTTTCTGAACTTTTATTTTTTATTTTTTTGTTCTTTTTCGTATTCGTTAGTGTTGTTTGTAATGCGCTAATATAATTTTTCTATTTTTTATTTTTTTAAATTTAATTACGCTAAATAAGTATCTTCAACTACAGTATAATTTTAATTATAAATTATAGCTTTTTAGCCCAACACGTGGGTAATTTACCGGCCCAGGAAAAAAATACCTTTTCAGCTCCTCATATTTTAAGATCAACTCTTACAGGTGTTGACAGGGGTGCTAAAATATAGTAAGTAGTATCGTCTCTATTCTCGCCTCGTTGAAGCCAACGTTTGCCAGCCTTTGGTTTGGTCGCTAAAAAAATTGCTAGTGCTGATTAGAATTGCCCATTCTCGGTTGCTAAACTTTTGGAAGCGTTGATTAGAATAGGTAAGAATTTGATTTGTTTGGTAAATTTTAACAAGATTATGTTCAGTTTAATATCCCAGTTCATTTTTTATCAACTCTTGGTCAAATACTAGATGAACTATTTTATAAAAGGTCAAAATCTAGCAGACATTGACCAAATCAACTTAGAAAATTATCTAGTTCATCTTATTATACCACAAAGATGGGCGACCATGTTGTAACTATGAGGGCATTCTGGTAATTTTCTAATTAAAAAAAGAAAAAAGTGAGAGAATGACAGATTGGGTCCACCTGTCGATGGGCCAACGGTGGCGTACGGTGGCGTAAAGGGGAGGAGACGCAGTCTCCTGTGACTGTGACTGGGACTCCTGTGCCGTTTCGCATTCGGGAGCACCTCGTCTTCTCGTGAGCAGTGCGACCGCGTCTCCCGGGCGACTGACTCGAGCGGCGGTGGCAGCCGCGTAGGAGGCGCCATCGGCTCGGGCACTTCGGCGCTAGCCGTGGCTGCAGCCTGTTGGCGTCCGCTCCGCTCCCCTATTTAAGCCGCCTCTCCTCTCTTTGGTGACCGGATGCAAGAGTAAGTCCTCCTCCTCCGATCTAAAATCTCTCACCGTGGTTCGTTGTTCTTGAACCTTGAGAGCCGTCGGCCAGGTTATCCCCTATCACCGTCGACTGTAGAGTGCAAATCGCCGGTTCTAGGGTTTTCCGTTTGGTTTCCTTGAGCCTCTTCTTCGATTTGGCCGAGGGGAAAGGTTTGGGATAACCCTGAGGATGATTTGGCTTGGGTTTGAGCTGTGTTTATGTGAGATTTGGGATTTGTTCTTGTTGTTCACGAGCGCTCTCGGCCGGAGTTCTCGGTGTTTTTGTGCGGCATCAACCCTAACCCTCGACTCTGGCGTCGGCTTCCCGAGATTGGAGTGGGCATTGTATCTCCGATAGCCACGCTCCTCTACTGTGGCAGCAAAGAGGGATGCTAGGTTTTCTAGGTCAGTGCCGTGAGCGTGCCTTGCCCCTTTTGATTTCTTCACGGTGATTTTGAGTATCACCACTGCTGTGAGTATTCTGGTTCTTGTTTCTTTGCAATTTGGTGATACATCTCATATATCAGTGAAGTCTCTTTAAGTTGGAAACTTGCAAAGATCAGTTCTGTGGCCTTTTTTGCTCTGTGATGAATTGGCACAAAAATTGAGATTATATATATGAATGTGATGGTAGATTAATCTTGAGCTAATGCTGCTAGATTCCTTTCTCTGCTGTCATAGAACTTGTTGTGCATGTTTGTTGATTTTTGTTTAGTTCTGGGCAATGCTGATTTTTGCTCAGATCTGGCCTGTGCCGAATGCCGTTGTCCATTTAAATCGTTACTGTTCTCTTTGAGGGAATGAAAAATTGATTCTAGGAAGAATTTTGCACTGTCCAGTAAGCTGATTTCTTGATATGTAATTATTTGACAATAACAATGTTCATTTTTAGCTTAAGATTCAATCTATAACTGTCATATATAATCAAGATTAGATTTTGTCATGGTGGAGATGGCCAAGATGAAATCTTGTGCAACTAGCCTTCTGAGAGCACTTAATCAATCTCAATTATTTGAACATATGCTGAATCTAGTCATATATAGATTGTGTTTTGGTTAAGATTAGCATTTCAATGCTCTTGTGTACATGAGGTTAGGCTAATCTTGAATTGTTATATGACATTTATGTTCAACATATGTTTCTTTTGCAATGACTTAAATGATACATATGTTAATATGCTGGTTAAGTCATTTCTATGCCATATTTATCATGCTTGGATTTTGATTGTTATTGCTGGAATTAAATTTGAAAATATGCTAATACCACAAATTTTACAACAGACCATGGTTAAGACGGGCCCTTTACGAGCCTAATTCTCAAACTGGGCCCAACCAGGGCCATACGCAATCCCACGTGACGCTTCTCTCGAACGCTTCGCCATCTCCACCGAATCGGAGCTCCCCTGACTTCTCGCCGCGAGAGTGCTTCTTGGTGCAATTACGCCTAGGACTACCTAGACTATAATCCAAGAGCTGAGAATAAAAACACATGAAAAATTTATGAAAAAATTATAGAAAACAATGTTAGCCCAAGAGTCGATCCAAAAGCAGCTGGCCCAGCTTTGGGCTTAGGCTTCGACTGATTCCACCCTTGTGTCTTGCTGTTGAACCCTCCCTCTGCGAAGCCATCGGCGTCAACTCCGTTGGCATCCTTCCTGCCTCCGTCGTTGCTTTCTCCATTGCCCACTATTTCCTCCCCCGCGCCACAACTGCTGGGGTCCGGTCGGCGGTGTCAATGCTCATGGTGTTGCATCACTCAGAGGAGATCCCGTGATAGATGCATTATCGCCTCTTCCCCCGCTACGGCGCCGCTTTTGTCCGCCCTTGAGCTAGTGCAAAGTACTCGTCTCCTCCTCATCATTTTCTCTACTTGTTTGTGTGGTGGTGTTCTCCCGAACAAAGGGTGGGTTCGAATGTATTTATTTATGGCTTATGCTCGTATCTACAATAACTAGTTTTTAAATAGTGCGTTTTTTCAAGGCAATGTCAATAAGAAGATTGTAGTAAAAAGTGTATTGAGTTCAGCTGTACCGGCCAAAATTGCATGCGGATATTTTCCTATGCGTACCACCTCTTGTGAACAGCCAGAATTTAAATATTTAAACTATAAGCCATAAGCCATCAACCCAAAAAATCCACCCAGAATTCCAGACCATTATTTTTTGGAGTTTCTTGACATACATGTCTGTCTATTTCTCTATTATAATTTTCCACTATTTGAATCTCTTGAACATATCGGACTTATGCTTGATGAAGTATATCTAAACTCTTCGAGAGTAGTCATTGGTAATGGTCAGCATATAATTAGTGTCTCCAAGGGATGGAACGTGGGACTTACCCCACAAATCAAAGTGAATATAATCTAATATACTTTTTGAAGAGTGATTTGCAGAGCTGAAACTCACTTTTTCTGTTTACCAAAGATACAGTGTGGATGTTTTAATACCGATCTTACGTACGATTTCTTGGATTCGGGGGAAACTCTTGAAGACCTGAACTACGATCACACAGAGGAGAGATGGGAATTTTTATACAGGTTCGGGCCTTCTCTTGGGAGAATAAGAACCCAACGTCCTGTTTGGCTATATTGATTGCTCGAATTACAATCAAGAGAGAGAATGTTGGATGTCTTGCGCTTTGTTGTCACTGTTCCTTGCTCTATCCAACATCAACCTTTATATAGTTGATGAAGTGGCAGCTGTTGTCCCACGCCAAGAGACATCTTAACACTTTGGGTGATAACCGTTTGACGGGGGTTATGTCAGAGAGACGTGATGGCCTATTCGTCATGCGGCGGTTGTTATTAGAAAGAGATCATGCGCGGTTATTAAGAATAAACGCACGTTCTAACCGCCTTGTCGGATGGACCAACGATGTAGTAGGTCGTCGTAGACAAGCCAGTTGGAGATAGATTAGTCGTAGGAAGGTCTACGACCACGAGATGGTCGCAGGACAACCTATGATCATGTGGTCGTAGAAGAACTTATGACTATATGGTCGTAGAAAAACTTACGACTGAGGGGTGGTCATGGAAAAACTCATGACTATGTGGTTGTAAAAAAACTTACGACTAAGCAGTGATCATGGAAAAAATTATTACTACCCTGTGAAACATCTCCCTTATCGATAAGGGGTATACTCAAATAATATAATGACGTAATAATACAAGGATTATTATATCCTCAACACACAGTGTTCACAAAATTTTAACTAGTCGGTGCCTTGACCATCGAGTAGACTTCTTTTGCTCAACTCTTTTAAGCCACCTTCACTTATACGCCCAAGATGTATATGCCACAGACTTGTCCGATCAGCATCGGACAATCTGGTCAAGGCAACAGAGCTTTCCCATCTATGGTAGTGCCTTGAAGATAATAGATATTTGTTGCCTTCGTATCATCTTTCATCACAAACAAGAGAGCGTTTGGGGATCTTCAAAACTCAATCCCCACCTGAAAACTGATACCCTTTGGCATCATGTGTGCTCACGAGACAAGGTTCCTTTTCAAATTTGGAATGTGTCGGACCTCCGATAATGTTTTATTGGTGTCATCAAACATCTTGATCTGGATAGAACCGATGTCTGCAATCTTGCACGGAGTATTATATCTTATTAACACTAATTCACTTGGAATAGCCTCATAAATAGCGAACCAATCATGGTTCGGGCGCATGTAAAAAGTGCAAGCTGAATCAAGAATCTATTCATAGCTAGTTTTGGAATCACCAACAAAGGCAATAAGAATCTCCCCTTCGGAACCTTCTTTTGTGACAATGGTGGCCTTAGCTTCATGATTTTGTTAATCTTTCTTAGAATTATTATTCCTCTTCTCCTTATTCTGGAGTTTCCAGCACTCAAAGATATTGTGTCCACCCTTCTTGCAGTAACGATACGACTTCTTGGTCTTCGACTTCGAATGACCTTTGTATCTGCTCGAGCCTCTGCCTTTAGAATCATTGGTTGGAGACCTCTTGACTAGTTAACCCCGAACGGACAAACCTTCTGCATTTGTACAAGAGTAAGAAATTAAAATAAATTATCTAGCCAATCCTGAATTTGGGGGAAATATTTTTTCTTTAGCCGATGGATAACCATGGCAAATTTAGCCTTAACCTTGTGCGTCCAATGTTCCAATGATGAATCAACATTCTGAAACACCTTGTTATTTCTATCCATATGTTCCAACAGGCCAGGATCATAATCTCCATAGAAAACTGAACATTGAGCTCCTCCTTGATGTATTCCAACCTGTCTTCCCGGGCAGAGTTGTGCTGAAGGTTTGGCCAGTGCTTTTAGAAATATGCACACCTACTTAATTTTGTTGTTGGTTGTACTCAGAATGCTATTAAATCGAACCATCTTAGGTTGGCAACGTTGGAACAACAGAAAACTGATGAGAACGTGCTGAAGCTTTTGGAAGAACAAAAGGTGTGTATACTGTGATATGATGTTTTAAGGTTTGTTCATATTGACTTTTGCTAATGGCTTTTGGGTTTAACTTATGAATAATAACAGCTGTAGAGAGCCGTACAGAGAGAGATAAACTCACGTGCGATTTTGACCGATATGAATGAAGTCACTACAGTATATACTACAATCGACTGGTAGACTCCACATTGAAAAGATATTTCGTTTAGAAGTTAGATACTTAAAAAAGTCATTTACTAAAAAAAAGCTTTTAGAAGACAATATGAACAGGGCTTAATAGTTTTTCAGTACTATATTTTATGAAAGTCACTCTATGGAAACTGCAGAGAGAGAAACAGGCTGCTTTAACAAAGATTCTGGAGTTAAAACAGCAGTTGTATGCAAAAACAGAATCTTGAATTAGAAGTACAACAGCTGAAGGTGGAAGTGATGAAGCATATGCCAGGTGATGAAGATTCAGAATCAAAGAATATAATTGATAAATTGAGTGAGAAGCTTCAAGAAAAGATGGATGAATTGAGCAAAATGGAGTCACGTAACCAAACTTTGACTATCAAGGAAAGAGAAAGCAATGACGTGTTGCAAGGCGCTCGGAAAGAGCCGAAAAAATTATATTACTTTCTATGCCGATCAGTTTGCCCAGTGTTTACTGTGTTCTTTTTTTCGGTGATTATTTATATGTGTTTAATGTTGTGCAGTAGATTTCATGATAATTCATTTTCTGATCTATGGCATGCTCAGGGTTTTCTTGAGCTATCAGGTGACCGAGCACATATAGGAATCAAGAAAATGGACGAGACAGAGACCGACAAAAGAGGATGAAGTTACTGCAGCCATTCTTTGTTCAAAGTGGGAAGCTGAAATTAAAAATCCAAATTGGCATCCATTTGGGACGTGTTTGGTTCTTGGGTTCAAGGGGGATGGGATAGGTCCATCCCCAAAAACCACCTGTTTGGTTCGGAGGTCGCTGGGACGGGCTGGGACGGGGGCCGCATCAGTCCAGGGAAAAAGGGGGACAACGCTAGCCCCAGGAATCGCTGGGACGGGGTCCGTCCCTCATCCCCCGACGCGTCACGTGCGGTGCACGTGGGAAAAGCGACGCGTGCGGTCACCCCTCAGCGGCTCCGCCCTCCCGTCACACGCCCTCCCGGTCATTCTCCTCCTCCCCGTCTGAGAAATTGCCCGTCCCCTTCTCGATCTCCGGCCAGCGGTGGGCCTCCGCGCCCGCAGAGAACCAGCGGCGGCCGCTCATCTCAAGGGAAAGGCAGGCGGCGGCGCATCACCGGCTGGGACGGGTAACCACACACAGCTCCTCCTCCATCCCGCCGCTCGTCACCTTCTTTCTCTCCGAGTGCGCGCGCCGCCGCTGGTTCTTGGGAGCGCCGCCGCATCAGGTGATTTTCTGCCTTCTTGGGTTTGGATTTGTGCGATTGAGGTTTCTTTTCTTCGGTTTTAGATCCAGGGATTCTTGCGGCCGCGGGTTTGGCCTGATCCGTACGTGATCTTCCACACCGGCGACGGGCGAGGGAGAGGTGGTTTTGGTTGGATCTGGGAGGGGAGAGTTCAGTCAGTGAGGCGAGAACTCGGCCGCTCGTCTGAAGGGAAAGCCAGGCGGCGGCGCATCACTGGCTGGGGCCTCAACCTCGGCACTCTCCCTCAACGTCAAGGACAAGCCAGGCCGACGAGATCTCGGCTTCCTTGCAAGGTATGGAAACCCTAGACATGCCCTCTCTCTTCTTTCTCGCGGCGCTCAAGGTCCTCCCGTCCCCTTCTCTTCTTTGTGCAGTAGATTGAGATAATTGAGATTGAGATTGAGATGATTTTGTGCAGTGGATAATATGCAATATTGAGATGATGTATCTGATCTTCCAGACAATTTGTGCAGTAAATAATATTGAAATTGAGATGATTTTGTGCAGTAGATAATATGATTGTGTGGCTTGAATTCGATATGCAGCTTGATAATATGATTGTGTGGCTTGATAATATGAGTTCCATCTTCATTGCATACTCAAGTGGGTCAATTCTCAAACATCCACCCCCCTTTGCCCCATGTGCCGTAGAGAATGGCAGTTCAAGGGCTAAGGGTATCTCAAGCACCAAGTGTCTTTCATGTCTCGTAGAAAACTAGAATGTGATGTTTTACTGGAGGTCGCAAATGAAATGAGAAGTTTAAAAGATTTGAGCTGCCTGAGCTTATGACAAATTCTCTTGTTCATGTATTGTTTACCATTAGAAGGATTCCTAAGTGCCAACCACAGATGGTCAGTTGTTTGAATTTTGCTCTTGTGGAGTAGTTTAGATATAACAACTAGCAGGTAATAGTATATAGCTTGATTTGCTCTTATCTCTGTACTGTACAATGTACATCCTCTATTTTTAGTTTTTAACTTTGTGCTGCCCACAAATGCATTTTGGTTACTACATATTAAAAGCAAACTCTCAGCATGTTCTTGTATTAATTGAGTTGTAGAAATTTCCTTCTTAGTTGGCAAAGAAAAAGAAAATGCACATGTACTGAATTCAAATTATTAGTAGATAATATGATTGTGCAGTAGATAATATGATTGTGTGGTTTGAATTCGATATGCAGCTTGATTGTGCAGTTGACAATATGCAGCATGATTAGTCCCTTTCCAGATGATGTTTTTTTTGTTTGCATCATGTATTGTAGATGGACAAAAGGAGAAAGCTTTTAATTTTTGCTGCTGCTGGATATATGGTTTTGGCAATGATGGCTATGATTATTGAGTCTAGAAAACGTAAACGGGATGCAAGGAGAGTAGGAATAACATATGGACCTATGGATGAAAGGGACAAGATGAGACTTGAGTACCTTGACAACAAAATTTGGAAAGACGATACAACTTGTGTGAACATGCTAAGACTTAATAGAGCAAAGTTCTTTCGGTTTTGTAACCTTTTTAGGAACCGTGGTTTGCTTGAAGATACCATCCATATGTGTGTTGAACAACAAGTGGCTATGTTTCTAAATACAGTGGGGCATAACCTTAGGAATATATTAGTTGGAACTAATTTTGATAGATCCAGAGAAACGGTTAGCCGTTATTTTAACAAAGTACTTCGTGCCATTGGTGAGCTACGAGGGGAACTAATTAGGCCTCCTTCATTGGACACTCCAAGCAAAATAGCAGGGAACCCAAGGTGGGATCCTTACTTTAAGGTGAGGCTCATCCCTACTTCCTTGTAGTTTCTGTAGTAATATAATCTTATCTGACCCCTAATCTTTTTATGATTTTATTGAACACATAATAGGATTGTATTGGAGCTATTGATGGCACACATGTAAGAGCCTCTGTTCCTAAGGAAATGGAACACTCCTTTCGTGGTAGGAAGACCTATGCGACTCAAAATGTAATGGCCGTTGTATATTTTGATCTCCGGTTCACCTATGTCTTGGCTGGTTGGGAGGGGACGGCACATAATGCTCTAGTTTTAAGAGATGCTCTAGAGCGTGAGAATGGCCTTCGAGTGCCACAAGGTAATAGATTAATACTACCTCAATTGTCCATAAAAATGTTGAAATGTAGAAACATGACCAACTTGTTTACCATATGTTAGGGAAATTCTACCTAGTTGATGCTGGATATGGAGCCAAGCCGGGATTTTTACCCCCTTTTCGTGGTGTACGGTACCACTTGAATGAATGGGGGAATAATCCAATGCAAAATCAGCAGGAGTTGTTCAATCTTAGACATTCATCTCTTCGTGTCACAATAGAGCGTGCATTTGGGTCACTTAAAAGGAGATTCAAAATTCTTGATGATGCCACTCCATTCTTCCCTTTCCGAACTCAAGTAGACATTGTTGTTGCATGTTGCATCGTACACAATTGGGTCATACAAGACGAGATCGATGACTTTATTATTACTGATTCTAATTGGCCACACTATAGTCATTCTACAACGTATACTGGTCAAGCAAGTGAGCATGCAGCTATGGTCAATTTTAGGCAACAAATTGCAGACCAGATGTGGGCAGACCGTCAAAACAACAATGTTAACTGATTTGTATTTGTTTTATTTGAGTTGTAAGGACCTATTTGTTTTATTCGAGTTGTAAGGACCTATTTGTTTTATTTGAGTTGTAAGGACCTATTTGTTTTATTTGAGTTGTATGCACCTATTGCTTGTAATTCATCATGAATTTGAGGTGTATGAACATCTTTCTTGAAGTTAATATTATTCCAGGCTTTCTTAATTGTTTGTGTATTTTCTATGTTGGCATGGTAGACAATGGACGAACATGTTGAAGGACTTGGAGGCACTAATGGCCATGCTACATGGACATCGGCTCAGTCAGCTTTCATGCTGAGTCACCTTGCTAATGTGGTGGCTGGTGGTGCTAAGACATCAAAGGGCTTCAAGAAAGTTCATCTCAATGCATGTGCTAGGGCTCTCAACGAAAAGTTCAGCACTATGCGCACTGGTGAGCAAATCAAGAACCATTTGAAAACCTGGTCAAGGAAATTTGCAAAGATAAATAGACTTAGGAAGCTGAGTGCTGCTGGCTAGGATGAAGATAACTTCATTATCACACTTGATGCTGAGCACTACAATAACCATGTGCAGGTATACTTCAATACTTTGTTCCTGCACATAATTGGGGCTTGCTGAATTTTTTTTTCATTTGCTAGGATCACAAGGCAGATGCTGAGTATCTGAACAAGCCTCTAGACCACTATGGTGAGATGCAAACAATATTTGGCAACAGCATGGCTACAGGAAACTTTGCCAAGGACTCAAGTGCAGCTCTAGGTACTGAAGATGGAGGAACTGAAACTGATGATGTTCCTACACATGATGTGAGTGATGGGAGTACTATTCCGGATAATTATGGGGCAACATCTTCTGCAAGCAAGACCATCAAGAGGGCCAGGATAGCTGAGATTGAAGACGATGGGCTGATTAGTGCTTTCAAAAGTGTAGGTGAGAACATTGCCAATGCTATAAAGATGGCCGCTAAACCTGAAAATGAATTGCCTGCAGACTTATTTGACCAATTGAAAAGCCTTCATGGGTTTGATAAGACCCATATATCTTTCTACTTTGCTTATTTGGTGGCTAACCCTCACATTGGTAAGGCTTTCTACCTCCTGCCGTTCGAGCACAAGCTAGACTGGGTTGCAATGTTCATTAGTGAGAGGTTTCCAGGACAGTGAAGGTGATTTGGAGGAGTAGGACATTTCTTTTGGTGGAACCACATATAACTATACATTGTGGTGTAATATTAGGAATGCTATAACTTATGTACTGTGTAATGTCACAAGCCTTGAACTTGCTATATTGTGTGGCTTGAATTCGATGTATTATGTACGCCTTGGAGTAGGACGTTTCTTTTGGTGGAACCACATATAACTATGCACTGTGGTGTAATATTACGAATGCTATAACTTATGTACTGTGTAATGTCACAAGTCTTGAACTTGCTATATTGTGTGGCTTGAATTCGATGTATTATGTACGCCTTGGAGATAAGCCAAAAAAATGTTTGATTATGCAAAAAGGTTCATTTATTCGACATAATTTGATTATGCAAAAAACATCGGAGATGAGCTTCATTCATTCTAGCAAATGTTTGCTTCATGTGACAAAAGATTAGTAGCACAGAGGTAACCTTACCAGAAGGTCACCACATCCTCTGTCCTATCCCCATCCCTCTATCCAAACAGGTGACTGGGATCATTCCATCCCCTTTTATCCCCTCAACCAAACAGAAAACAGGGTCGATCCCATCCCACCAACCAAACAAGAACTGGGTTGGTTCTATCCTAGAAATCACGAATGGGTCCATCCCATCCCACCACGTCTCCAAACCAAACACACGCTTAAGGTTGTCATGGTTGATGGGAAGGAGACGGTATGAATCTTAATTTCTAACTATTACTTCTACATAGTTCCCTAATTCGGTAATTCCATAGCTTACAATTGTTGAGTACTGACTTACTGGCAGTGGTAGTCCAAACCAGTCTAGTAAAATTTGCTAATTAGTTTTCCTAAACGGTTACTTATTCTCATTATCTTCTTTTCTGGTGATGACATCGAGACATATGAACTGATCGAAGATAAGAGGGCTCCACGCACCGAAAGCGCCGTCTCCTCTCCCTTCCCTTCCCCCTTCGCCTTGCCGCCGCTGGAGCATGCCGCCGGGTGCGGGTGCTAGGAAGGCGGCGGCAGGGCTCTCTCGCCTGGATCTGGGCGGCGGCTCCTGGATCTAGGCGACGGGGTTGAGGCGGCCGGGTTCCCGTGGAGGTCGCCGACGGAGGCTTCGAGGCGTGAGCGGCGGCCGGGGCCGGAGGCGAGCGGGCGATCCTTCCTCTCCCCAGCGCTCGCTCAGGGCGGCTCGGGCGGCCACCAGACCAAGCGTCGTCACCCACACTCGCCTTGCCTCTCGTCTCGCCGTTGCTGAAGCACGCCGCCGAGGCTCGCGCGGGCGCTAGGAAGGCAGCGGCGGGGCCATCTCGCCTGGATCTGTGCGGTTGTGGCCAGATCTGGGCAGGCCGGCGTCGGGCGGTCTTCGAGTTTGCCGGCGTTGGCGGGGACGGCCTGTGCGGAGGCGGCGTGTTGGGGGCTTGGTTGCTGCGCGTTCAGGCCTCGGCGCGCTCCTCTGGGCTCCGTCGTCGGCGCTCTGCTGTTCGCCGGCGTCCGGGAAGGTGTCGTGATTGTGGTCGCCGGCGCTCGGGAAGGGCTGCGCGGTTCGCGGGGGGAAAACGGAGCCGGCGTCGGGAGGCAGCAGAGGCCGTCCTCTGCCTCCTGCCGGCTTGGTCGAGCTCGCTGTTCCGGCTTCGGGCGGCACGTCAATAGGCTGGTGGTGCCGAGGAGCGAGGGCACCGCGTGTGGTCAAGGGTCTTTGATCAGGCGGGCTCGTCGGAGTTGGCGGCGTTAATGTCGCTGGGAGTGGGTTGGGTGCCAAGCGAAAGCCTTCGTCTTGATGTTGGGCTGGCGATGAGATACCTTTGGGAGCCGTATTACTCCTTGGAGGCGTCTGTCTGTCGATGCACCCCTCCTCTCTCGGTACGGATCTTGCGGGAGAAATCCCTGTCCATGTTGAACGGCCAGCGGCGGCGTGGCTACGTCGTGTTCCTTCCTGAAGGCGTTGTCTATGCAGTTCCACCCGTGGTTCCCAATTTGGCGGCTTCGTTTTGACATCAAAGTTTCTAAGTAAACAAGGATGCGAAGGAATGCTACTGCACAAGATCAATTTGGAGGACTGACATCTAGAGTTTCTAAGTAAACTAGGATGCGAAGGATTGCCAGTGCATAAGGTCATAGCAAGTTTGTAGCAAGGACATAGAAGTTAGAAGTTTAGTCTTTCTAGCTCCCTTAGTCTTTTTGCTCTTTGTTCTGTGCGTACCTCAGTTTTGAGGCTTTGAGTAATTTAGTCTAAAGGCTCCTGTAATCTTTGGCTGTGTATATCCACGTGTGGGTATAGAGGCCGAATTTTTATCCATTATCTAAAAAAATCTTCTTTTCTGGCAATGTAAGCCTACCGTGGCCCAGTACATGAATGGTACTATTCCTCTAAAAAATAATGTTCGTCCTGTTCTATAGTGTGCAACTAGCATGTTCTTACCTGTTAAAACCGCAAAAAATGGTGCGTATACCTACGTAACCTACCAACTTGATACAGATGCTCAAACATTTGTTTCAGCTTAGTGCTCCTCCCGTAAAATTTTTGCTTTTTAGTCCAAAATTTAAAAGTTTTTTACATATGGACCCCTAGAGAAAAGATTTGCAAAAATGGACCCCTAGCACGGCGCCAACTCACATGGCGCCCAGGGTACACGACACAGCGCCATATTCTTTGGCGCCGTAAATGGACACGTAGGATCCACGGTGGCACAACACGGCGCCAAAGCACATGGCGCCGTGACATTCATAAACGGCGCTAACGTTCGCGGTGCCATTTCCTGGGACTTAACACCGAGCGCAGCCCCCGGCTCCCTCACTCCACTCCTCTGTTTGAACAGACCGAGCAGAGAGCAGCCTCCGCCGCCGCCCCTCTCTCCCCCCTCAAAATCCACCCCAATCCATCGATTTTCTTCGCGATTTTGCTTCCAAACCGAGCAAGCAAGGTGAGCTCCCTCTCCTCCTTTGATTTGTTGCAGTAGATATGGATTATTTGAGGTACATTTCGTAGGGCAAAAGTTGAAACCCTAGATGAAATTAGTTGGATTTGGCTCGGTTTTAGGTTCGATTCGCAATAGATATGCGTAATGTATTAGCAATAATGTGTATAGATCCGTTTCTAGGGTTTGATTATTGTACATAATGACTGAGATATGTTTGTTTATTGTGCTATAGATGGATAAGGTTGTGACTTTGCACCATGGTGGTACTGTGAAGAGAAATGACAATGGGGGTGTTGATTTGGAGGGCATGGAAGAGACCACATTGCTATTTAGTTCACGTCCGTCGTATGGTGAGGTCATTTATCGCTTGAAAGAGAGGTTGGGATGGACAGATGAGCATGGTGATGTCGTTATGCAAGGATTGATTGATGTTGGGTCGTCAAAGGGGCCGCGTATAAAGAGATTGGTTTCGATTGGCAGCGACGGTGAATGAGATAACTATGTGGCCATTGTTTTGGACTCAGAGATCAGAGCACCTGACTTGTTTGTGCAGAGGGTGGTGAGAGATCAATCGCCTCCTAGGGCTGCATTGGATCCCAATGACTCACCGTTGGTTGGGTCACCAGATCATGAAGAGGTCGAGGTGCAAGTTGTATCCTCGGCTCAAGTATGTGAGGTTCCATTGACTCAGGTAGAAGCTGACTCTGAGGATGTCGATGACCGCTTTGTTGGTGGATTTGACGAGGAGACAGTGTTTGAGGAACCCATGGTTTGTGTAGCATCTAACAGGGTGGATTACAGCTTGCAGGAGACGAGGCTGATTATGAGGATGCGAGGGCTGTGGACTCAGATGATGACAGACCAGTCACAGGTTTGACGTCTAGCGAAATTGAGATGTTGAGAAGAATGTTTCCTGGCCGTGATCCACTAGTGTCCGATTATAATGACCTGAGCAACGCACATAGGGCTGTCGCGGATGGAGGGCAAATGCAGAGGGACGTACCTAGGCCTGGGGCTAGTATCATAATTCAGAAGGGTCATGTCTTTGAGGATATGTCGGCATTGAAGATGTGGTTGAAAGAGTACTCGATCGTGCACAACCGTCCATACCGGGTTAAGAACTCATACGTCAAACGTCGGTACACCATCAAATGTGAGAGCACAGGGTGTGCATGGAAAGTCTGTGCCAGGAAGGTGAAGGGTACGGAGAGGTTTAAGATTACAACTGTGGATGGACCGCACAGCTGTGGGTCTTCCGAGCCCAGCCAGAAACATCGTCAGTTGACTTCTCGGTTCATTGCAACCCACCTGTACCCCATGATAAAGCACATGCCGACGATGCGCGTGGCAGCAGTGATAGAGGCCGTTAAACTAAAGTGGCACTACACAATCAAGTATGGGAAAGCATGGAGGGCGCAACAACGTGCTTTGAAGTTGATTTATGGTGATTGGGAGGAGGCGTATGAGCGTTTGCCGACCATGTTGAACGCAATGAAAGCGGCCAATGCAGGAATGCGGTATGAGTACGTGCCTAAGCCCGATGTATGGGTTAATGGAAGATAGATTTTTTTTCGAGCATTCTGGTGCTTTGGTCAGTGTGTCGAGGCTTTCAAACATTGTAGGCCTGTTCTGTCAATTGATGGGACGTTCCTGTTGGGCAAGTATGAGGGAACGTTGTTGATTTCTATTGGCTGTGATGCGGACAACTCGCTTGTGCCGTTGGCTTTTGCTTTGGTGGAGAAGGAGGACAAATCTAGCTGGGCTTGGTTTCTACGGCTTGTACGGATCCATGTGGTTGGCCCGGGGAGGGAGGTATGTGTGTTGTCTGACAGGCACGCTGGGATCTTGAGCGCCGTTAAGGAAGTGATACCAGGACATTTACATGTACATCATCGTTGGTGCACACGGCACCTTGCAGAGAACTTGTTCAAAAAAGATGGGGTGAAGGCCAACTTTGCACTTTTCGAGGAGGTATGTCGCCAGAGGGAGGTAAAGCTATTCGATGAAAAGTTAGAGGAGTTGAAAACGAAAACTAATGCCGAGGGTCGTGATTGGATAAGGGGTTTAATGAGGGATGTGCACAAATGGTCAAGGGCTCATGACCCATTGGGAAGGAGGTATGGGTTCATGACTAGCAACATGGCAGAATGCTTCAACGGGCTGCTTAAGGGGGCACGTGGATTGCCAGTTACCGCAATTGCGGCGTTCACTTTCTACAAGTGTGTTGCATGGTTTGTCAACCGGCACCGGGAAGCCTCAGACATGTTAAAGGCACATGCACGTTGGCCACCTCGTTCTCACGGCTTCATTACCAAAGCGAATATGCAAGCCAATGAACAGGAGTACCACTGTTTTGACCATGTGACGGGCACGTATGAGGTTGTTGAGGGTGGAGGGACAACCGAGAATGGAGAGCTCCGAGAGGCCCGAAAGCATAAGGTCGTGATTACATCCTTCACATGCACATGCGGTGTTCCCGACAAGTTTCATTTTCCATGCTCCCACATGGTGACCGCATGTAGGGCCCGGAATGTCGATGTTGAGACCAAAATCCCGAGACTATTCAGCGTGGATGCGTTGGTGAGGACATGGGCCCCACGGTTCGAGCCATATCGTGATGAAAACGAGTGGCCACTTTACTCGGGTCCCAGGTACATAGCGGACGCGGGGTTACGTTGGCACAAGAGGGGCAGCAGGAAGCGGTCAAGGTACAAGATGGACATGGATCGGATACCTGGTCGCACCAAGGGGGGTAGGGCAAATCCCTTCGTTGAGGACCCACAGGAGACACACTGCGGTATGTGTGGTCTATTGGGTCACAATTCACGGACGTGTCAACGTCGTTCCACTCAGGTTAGCATCGTTAGGTCTAGAGAGCATAATTTTTAGATATTTTGTTATTTTTATCACTAACGTAATTTTGAATGCACAGGATGGCGAGGTACCGGCTGGTGGACGAGTTCTACGACAGAGAGCACCGCGGCAAGCTCACGATGATTCCCATACTGCGTCCTCCAACCCATGATGATGAGAGTTGTGTGTATGTGTATGTGTATGTGTATGTGTATGTGTATGTGTATGTGTATGTGTATGTGTATGTGTATGTGTATGTGTATGTGTATGTGTATGTGTATGTGTATGTGTATTTTATATGTGTGCATGACGATGTATGTGTGCATATATGTATGTATGTATGATTTGAGATATATATATATATGTAAAATGTATGCATCTAGACTTTATTCAGTTATCCGTATGTGTTTTATATGTGAATGTATGTATTTTGTATATGTGCATGTGTTTTGTATATGCAGAAACAGATAGCTCTTTGCTGTTTTTTCTGTAGGTTTTCGTAGCACGGCGCCAAACACTCTGGCGCCGAGATATTGAAAAACGGCGCCAGTAACTTTGGCGCCGGGATGTGGCGCCAAAGTTTTGCGCGCCGTATTTCAATATCTCGGCGCCAGAGTGTTTGGCGCCGTGCTATTTACATACGGCGCCAGGGTGTTTGGCGCCGTGATTACTGCACTTGCATTAAAACTGCAAGCTATAGTTGTTTCGTTCCATCCGCATCCGCACAAATAATACTAATTGACATTCACCAAATGAATAAGCACAGCCCAGAATAACATACTGAGTGCATACGTCCACATACATACATAGTCAACATACATAGTTTATAAATTTTCAGAAAATATATACGCCCGCATACATCAAACATTAAAATAACCTACTGAGTGCATCGAGGCCGCTTCCCCTTTCTCTGAGCATCAGGGTACTGCTCAAGGGCTGCCTTGGCACGCCGCGCTCTCTCTAGCTTCTTCTGCCTTTCTCCCTTGCGCTTTGTCGCGGCCCTCCTACGCTCCTCCTCACGGTGTTCCCTCGCGGCCTCCTCCTGTTTCTTCTCCCTTTCCCACCTCTCCTTTCGTTCTTCATCCCACTTCTTATTCGTGTCAAGATATTTTTTGTCATCCTCAGTGATCGCAGTGTCGATCCACTGCTCAAAATCACAAAGCGGTGGAGGCTCCTGCAAATGTACGCATTCGTTAAACCAACAGAATTAATACCAATTCGATGAATCGACAATACAACATACCATCTTGCCGAGGACAACGGCGGCACGTGGCGGATCGAAAGCCCAGTTGGCGCACATCCAGTATCTCTGCCTATATGTATCCGGATCATCCGACCTTTCCACTTTGCAAGGATCGCCGCAATAACACATCGGCACGGGAACACCGGATGGAGGTGGCAAACGAGTGAAGCCCATGACAACCTAAAATGCGAAATGAATAAGATTTATAATTTTTCTCGTTTCTAACCTTAGGTTAGCTAGTTACCTAAATCAAACCCTAATCCAACTAATTTCAACCCTAGAAACGGATCTATACACATTATTGGTAATACATTACGCATATCTATTGCGAATCGAATCTAAAACCGAGCCAAATCCAACTAATTTCATCTAGGGTTTCAACTTTTGCCCTACGAAATGTACCTCAAATAATCCATATCTACTGCAACAAATCAAAGGAGGAGAGGGAGCTCACCTTGCTTTCTCGGTTTGGAAGCAAAATCGCAAGAAAATTCATTGGATTGGGATGTATTTGGGGAGGGGAGAGAGGGGCGGCGAGGAGGCTGCTCTCTGTTCGGTCTGTTCGAACAGAGCACTGAGGGGTGGTGGGGGCCGGGGGCTGCGCTCGGTGTTAAGTCCCAGGAAACGGCGCCACGAACGTTAGCGCCGTTTATGAATGTCACGGCGCCATGTGCTTTGGCGCCGTGTTGTGCCACCATGGATCCAACGTGTCCATTTACGGCGCCAAAGAATATGGCGCCGTGTCGTGTACCCTGGGCGCCATGTGAGTTGGCGCCGTGATAGGGGTTCATTTTTACAAATCTTTTCTTAGGGGTCCATATATAAAAAACTTTTAAATTTTAGACTAAAAAGCAAAAATTTTACGCTCCTCCCCAAGAAAGAAAACTGAAGAGGATCCAAGTACAACGCGAACGCCCCGTGGTCGTCAACCATTCGTCCCGGAGGCAACGATCGGTGCAGCGCCATGTGTCCCAGGCCACCCGCAGACGTGGCCCGGCAACTGCTAGCAAAAGGACACTGAAAATGCCGGCGTTTATACTGCAGAACATTAACCGTAGCAGGCTAGACTGCTAGAGAGATGGCGAAAGAAGCAGCGGGAAACGCCGGCGGAGGAGCGGCTGCGGCGGCAGGGGAGTACTGGAGCCAGGCGCTCAAGTCGTTCCTCGACCGCATCCCCGTCTCCTCCATCACCGGCGCGCTCCAACCCTCTGCATCCCCGGGTACACACTCATTTCTTGCTTCTTGAATTAACGTGGCATGGCGCGATCGATCGTCCTCGTCCCTCGATCGATTTTGCCAAGCTCTCACGGTTGCTTTGTGTAAAGCGGTGGAGATCAAGCTCGGTGGCTGTGTGCGCGACGCCATCGACTCCATCTACAGGAGCAATGCGGCGGGGGCGGTGATTGTCGACGATGTTCAGACTAGTTTCGGGAAATTCGTCGATCGCGACATAGGCTTCGTTGCGTTTTGGAGGCTCGTCTTATGGGCCCTTGAGGTAATTAATGGTCGATTGTTTATTCGTGATGCTGCTTAATTGTTCGATCTTTGGCGGCTTGGCGCAGCGCAGCATGTTCTATGTATTCTTCAGCTTATTTTGACTGTGCTATCGATTTGTGTGTTCTTGCTTAAGGTAGATCATCTAGTTTTGACCATTCATGCAAAGATGGTTACTTTTGCTTGGCATCTAATCTTTTTTTAATTGAACCTGCACTTGGCATCTAATCTTGACGACAACTTCGTCAATTGCATTGTTCCTAGGAACTTGAAAAGGTGGGCACTCAACCAGAAGACCAAAGTTCTGACTTCCTTTCAAGTCTCAAACAGCATCCTCATATTTCAGAAACAAAGGTACAGTTTATCTAGTGTGCAAAAGTAAACAGGTAGTTACCATATTTAGTCATAGTCATAGGTGCATTGAAATGGATGATTTCGTAGTGTCCTGGTGTTAATGAAATAGGAGAGATATTACCGGTCATGACTCATGACGTTTGCCTGTCCCTCTGTGATAAGATGGAAGCTGTACTGCTTTTGCTCTGATGAATTAAACAGATTGCCTGGTTAGCAAAGCTGTTCCTATGGGAGCCGTTCTTCCCTGTTCGCTCCCATGATACGCTCTTCCATGCAATGCTTCTCTTCTCGAAACACCATAGGCTCAATGTGGTACCTGTTGCTGAGTCTATGAACTCGAGTGTAATAGGATTTGTTACTCAGGTACGTATTTGCCATTCCCGATGTTCAGTGCTTTTGAAGGCAGAATTCAGTCATAAAGCTAACGGTCCATGAATCACAACAGAATGCAGTAATGGAGTTGCTTCTCCAGTCAAGTGGTCTTGAATGGCTCGATAAAATTGCAGATAGACAACTTTCTGAATTTAGGTAAGCTCTGAGCTGAAAATTAAACATATCAGAATGCAGTTTATTGTATCCTGCAAGAACAGCAGACTGATCTTATCTCCAACTAGAGTTAGTGATGAATATAATGTTGATGTTGTAGCTCTGTACTGCTTTTGTGATTAAAATGTTCTTGATACACTAAAAAAAGGAAGTTATGTAGCTAGGAACTAAACTGTATGTATGAGATATGATATGCATCTCCTGTAAATGTGATGTGATTTCAGTTTCTCCTCTAATGAGATGAACTTCAAATTTCATGCATTTTTTTCCTTGAATCGTACAAGAGAATTCTCCTACGTAGAACTATTCTGACAAACATTCAGCTATACATTAATCAATGTGAAATTCTTGCGCTCATGAGCTGGTTGCACGTCTTGTTCCTTAATTTTTTCCATGTATGACACTGTTGCAAACCTAAATTCGCTTAGCACCGCACTAGTTAAATCCAGACCGAATTGCATTTGCTTGTTGGCAGGTTTGCGAATGCCAGCAAGCCTGTTTCGGTGTACTCGGATCAGACTGTGGCCGATGTGCTGCATATTCTTTCAAAGGAGAAAATAGGAGTTGCAGTTATTGACAGGAAAACCAGTTGTCTGATTGGATCGATACAGTGCGGCGATCTCTATCTGCTTTTGGACGATAGCTCCCTATTCAGGAAGAGAAAGTAAGTATAAATTTTCTCTTCATTTTCTCATCCTCTCAAGATAGCATTTACTAACAAACAAAATTACTGCTTTGTAGGACACTAAGTGCTAAAGAATTCGTCAGATTGAAGAACAAGGATGACGACGGCAGCACAGAACATTCATCAACATCTGAGAGTCAAGGGATCCTCAGCCTCAGAGACACAGTGCAGCAAAGAACAGGCCTGCCGGTAACCAACCGGAAGTCTGACACCCTGAAGCAAGCAATGGAGAATCTAACGGCTTCAAGAAACAGCTGCAGCTTCATCGTCGACGAGCACGGGCACGTCGAAGGAGTCGTGACGACGAGAGACATCATCTCCGTCTTCTCCCCGCCGTGCATGGACTCGACGATTGATGGCGGCACCTTCTTCTCGACCGCTCTTGAGCAGGCCGATTGCCGCGTTGAGCATGGACAGATGATTCAGAACTCCTAGCTTTTTTCCTTCTAATTCTGGCCTGGGGAGGTTTGTCCTAGTAATGGTGGGACAAATTGCATTCCTCTAGTGCAGAATGCAGATAACTCAGCAGTTGATCTGTCTACTCATTCAATAACGTGCCACCGTAATAAAATAATTCAGTGTGTAATGACAGATTGACAGTGACAACATGTAGCAATGTGCAGCTGTTGGGAGAGCGTAGGCCGGTGTGGTCCTCTTTCCTCTTTAACGCTAAACTGAAGATGCCAAAACACAGAAAGCTTCTCTGCATCAATCAACTGCTGGTGAACATGTGATGTGACTCCTCTGCATCATCAACCAAGTGCTGAAATAAACTAGAGTAAATACAGGAACACTAAATTTAAGTAACCAACGTCTACTTGAGTGAAAGGCACGGCTCAGGATATATGCAGCATCGGCGTTTCAAGCGCAGAGTTGGAAGCCTGAAAGCAGGATGCATTAGTCGGTGCACGTGCCATGGACTTACCTAACACTGACATTAGGTACGAACAAGAAGGTGGCGCTCTCCGGCCGCGCATGCGCGCGCGCTCACGACTGGTAGCGCTTGATCGTTAAGTATATCCTCCTCTGGTGCCCCTTGCACTTATATATGTAGTGAACGAAGGCAATCGTTGAGCGGTTGAGGTAAGAGTAGTAAACGGTTCGAGAGTCATGGCTCGTCATGAAGCTCCTCTAGACGGGGTACACCGTTCTCGACCCTTGCGAGCTCTCTTTCTCACACTGCACTTCGATGGCAAATCCAAGAATAAAATGTAGTTAGGACGGACTCGCAAGCATGAAACAAGCAGTATTACTCAAAAGCAAAATAATCCATAATCGAACTATGTTGCAATAGTAATAATAAGAGTATATGATATAAAATAGACACAACAGCTACAATTCGTATGTAGACATGTGTTTCAATAGCTGATGCATGCGTGTCATTAGTCTTCACATTTGTTGGCAGCAAAAAAATGTCTTTTTAAGCAAACTACAACTAAACAAACTATTAGTGGTACACGCAAGGTAATATCTCATCTTCAAATAGTTGATAGATAGTCCTGAGAGTTGCCGCCAACCTTGATGTTTCGCTATCATAACAAGGCCTGAACCTGAAAATGATTCATCCGAAATCATTCGTTAGAACATTCAAATTACTTGTCAATCACAAACTATAAAGAAAAATTATACATGCATTTGCCGCCTAACAACATCAAAGTGGTATGTTATTGTCTATCCTAAGTCCTAACAAACCAGCAACTAATCCACAACCAAGTTTTGTCCATATTATCGATTTGATATCTTCATATCTATGACTAGTGAAACATGGTCATCAATAAATACATATGTTGCTTTATAAGTCACTAGTGCCCCGACCAGTGACATCCAACTAGGGACCTTTAGAATGATATCATAAAATAAATAAAGGGCTTCACCAACAAGTCACATGCTTGTCAACTTTTATAAATAATAATTTATTTAAGAAATATAATAATACTTATTTAAAAAATCATAAATATCGAAGTGATACAATCATCTTTATGATTATATCTCCATGATTATCTCTAGGGCATATCTGTAATGGTACGCCGGCAAGAACGGCCTATACTTGATCACAGGGGTGGAGCCACCGGGTGGGTTTCGTCAGGCTTTAGCCCACCCTACGACTCACCCCAAACACCCCCAAGCTGGGCCGGCACACAGTAGTCCACATGAGACATAGTCCAGTAGACGACACACAGACACAGCATAATCCAGTAGTCCACCCCGAACAATCCACAGTTCAGTAGCCCTCCACAGCACAGACGCACACGGCACACACACACACACGGGAGAGAGGAGGGGCATGCACGCACCTAGCGGTGGCAGTGCATAGATCCGGGTGGGCGGCAGCCGAGTTCGAGCAGATCCAGGGCTCTGGGCGGGCGGGCGACGCTTTGCAGCCTTTGCGAGTTGAGGCTTCGTGGCCTACGTCGGCATCGAAGTGTGAAGAGGGGAAGGGGAGGCTGGGAGTTGCTGGGCCGCTGCTGGCTGCTTGCGTAGTGCTGCTGAGGGAAGGCGTTGCCGTCATGTTTGAGGTGGCATGAGCTAGGGAGCGGCTCGGCTGCCTTGCGCGGATTGGATTCAGGAGGGGGCCGGTCGAGACACCGAGTGGGGAAATAGGGAATTGGTGGTGCTCGAGCTTTCGATTTGCTGGTTGTTGGTGGTTGGTCACTGGACTCACTACTCACTCGGTCGGTTGGCACTTGGCCCTTGGCTAATTTGGCTTGGAGAGCTGGAGTCTTGGAGACTCAGAGGCTTCAGGCTTGGATTGGAACTGGATCATTGGATTTGGAGTCTTGGAGAGTCTTGGTCTCTTGGACAGTTGGATGACCGACTGACTGAGACAGCGACAGTTGGCCAGTTCTGCTATTCTACATAATTTGTATTGAGTTCTTCACACTAGGAATTCTTAGAGATTATATAGATGTTGTACCATTGCCATTGATCAACTTGAATTATTAGAAATTAAAAATTATGATTTATGCATTTTGATAAGAATTGATGTGTCATGTTTTGTTGATAGATTTGCTATAATAAAGAAACGAACTTCGCGTAACTATTTCACAAGCAATTCTAGCAATACTCTCCCAACCAATTTTTTGCGCAACTCAACTAAACAAGTTTCGAGTAGAGTTTGATCCTAATGATATTATTACCGATAATTTATAATTATTTATTGTATTATTAATTTTGCTATTTTTGATATGCAGATGACTAATATATATTCACTGGAAGTATATTTATATATTTTGGGATGCACTTTCTATTAGTAAGTTATTTTCATTATATTTCTCTCTTTTTCTTTGTTTCTCTTCTATTCATGTATGAATTTGAATTAAACAAGAGTAAAATATTATGGTTATAACAATCATGTATGAATTTGAATTAAACAAGAGTAAAATATTATAGTTATAACAATCTAGTTTAGCACCTTAACCTATCCTTGATTTTATTCCTGGCTTTACCCTCGCCTGATCAGCATCATCCCGACGGTCGTCGTCGGCCCGTTCCCCAGCACCGGCATGCCGCCCAGCCTGGTCACCGCCTCGGCTCTCATCACAGGTACAAGCAAAGCCCAACGCAGCTGCAAAAGCAATCTGACACACTGACAACAACACAGTTAGCGAATCTCGAAAACACGTACGCCAGGATGCACGCCGTGAATTGGCAGGGAACGAAGTCCACTACTCCATCCTGAAGCAGGTGCAGCCACATCTGCTCCTCCCACGACGCCACCATCCACGCCCTCGCCGGGATGCTTGCGGAGAGGTTCCCCGGGTACGACATCCCGCAAAAGTTCGGAGAAATCGACGACCACCTCGAGCCGGTTCGCTTCTCGCCCAAGAATCTCCTCGACCACGGGTTCAGGGTCAACACGGCGGAAGGCATGTTCGACGCGGCCGTCCGGACGTGCAGGGAGAAGGGCCTGATCCCGCTTGCCGCGGCCGGAGGAGACGGCTCGGCGCGTGCATCCGGCGAGCCGGGAGCTGTTCCTGTGTGCTGAGATATTCTAACCGCCGGTGCATACCTACTAGGATGGCTGCGTGAGACGCAGCGCTGACGACGTACTTCTATCCCAGTTTCCTTTGTACGTGTGAAACAAGTCGGTGCATGCAGACGTTGGTGCTAAAATTGAGACTGTATGACAATCCCTGTCTGCTTTTTATTTGACTATTTCACATGCCTGAGATTTGAAATAAAAAAAGGAGCGAATATTCTGTGTTCATATTTTGATTTGAGATGGTAGCACCCCAAAGTTCAGAAGTTGTTTTTAACAGAACGAGGCCCTGTAATTTCACATTACTATGATGGACTATAGAGTATGGAGTGCAGAATTTCTTACAACTAGTTTAAAGCAAAAATGGGAACGATACATAAACCTTATCGGTTCTTTTTTAGACTCGTAAACCTTTACAGTTTGAATTCCTCCCAACCACAAGCCACGGACAACCTAAGAATTCTTTAGGTACTTTGCATTTCATGTAGCAATTTGTGCTCTACTATTTTCATGAGATGAAGACTCGGGGATGCTCTACTATTATTGAATTGATTTCCGTCAAAGATGGCCGGAAAATGTTCCCTAGAACCGCATATTTACATTGATATAAAAAAATATGGCTATATAAATATTAACCCAGTTTCTTGTCCCCAGAAAAAGAAAACGAAACCAACCACCTATCTTCTCCACTAGCGCTCTTCGGAATTGAATTTGTTCCACGCTTCCTGCACAATGGCAGCACATAACAATTAGCCTCCGTTTATTGTAATAACTGAACACACATTGAAGAATACGGTTATCAATTTACCAATAGATAACTTGCTTCACTGATCACTACTCAGAGACATAAATTTCCAGGTTTGGCTGGGAAGTGGAAAGACCGAAATATATACTAGTCATCCCAAATTTGACATACTTAAAATACTACTTGGTTTCCAGCTAGACCCCACTGACCAGTGGTGATCCTATGCGGACAACATGCGCACATTTTTACTTTATCCCAATGATTTAATTTATGAAATACTGGTAAAATAAATGAATAATGTGATACTTGGTCAGAAACTGTCAAAACTCAATAAAAAATGGGGTAACTTGAGCTAAAAGTTAGTCCCAAAATCAGTCAGGGACTCAGGAATTCTCACCTTAAGAAAGATGGAGATTTTCCAAAACTGGAAATAACTATGTTTTAACCACCAGGTTTAGTCCGGTGAGTTAGTGAACAATCATTGGTTGCTTAACATTGCAAAAATTCAGTTTTCCAATTGGTGATAAATAAGGTAATAGACAAGATCTTAGAATGTGCATTGGACAAATTTGTGCTGGTGGCGTATTGGACAAATTTGTGCTGGTGGCTAGTAATAGTTCAGTTGGCTACAGTTTGGAAGTAGTCCAGAACTAGATGGTTCAAACATTTTTTTTTTTCGAAAACGCAGGAGAGCTGCGTTTCATTGCATTAGGGGGATGGAAAACAAGGGGGGTCCCCAACAGGATCCTCACTCATACGGGGACCAAATATGAATGAGGCTTTTACACAGACTCAAGAATCATACACATAACGAACAAACACGACTCGACCTAGCCCTTTCTGACCTAGGTTGCAAACGCAAGTCCTAACCCTTGCAGCTTCTTCGCCCCAGCCATGCACCAAAGGCTGTGCTCGTCCTTCAGCTCACTCAAAATCGTGTTAACCGAAGGAGAAGGCCCCTCAAACACACATGCATTCCTATGTTTCCATATAATCCAGGCGCCGAGCATAATTAGAGTGTTCACTCCTTTTTTGTGCTCCTTTTTAACTCTTCTCATCGTCTTGTGCCACCAATCTGCAAAACTACGTTCGTTTTGTCGTGGGACTAAATCTGCTAGGTCCAACGGATTGAACAATCTGAACCAAACTTGTCTTGCCACAACACACGTTGATAACAGATGTTGTATCGTCTCGTCTTCTTGATCGCATAGTGGACATTTATCCGGATGAGAGAGGCCCCTCTTAGCTAGCCTATCCGCTGTCCAACATCTGTTTCGGATTGCCAACCACAAGAACATTTTGCATTTGGCCAGGGCCCAGGTCTTCCATAACCGACGCCAAGGCTCAAAGGTCACGGCGCCATAAAAATAAGCTTTATAGGCAGATTTGGAAGAATAACATCCGCTTGCATCTAGCCTCCAAGTGTGACGATCCTCTTGGTCAGTCAACTCAAAATCCATGAGGCAGTCCCAAACCCCTAGGAATTCTCTAATACCAGTCCAAGACAGGCCTCCTTGAATGTCCCTGGGCCATTCCACGTTGTTGAGAGCTTCAGCCACAGTCCGGCTCTTGCGGATTCTTGGAGAGACACATGCAAAAACTGTTGGCGCAAGATCTTCAATCGAGAAACCGTGCAGCCAACGATTAGTCCAGAAAAGAGTGTTGTTTCCATTCCCTGCCTCCGTAGTAACTGCAATGGCAAAAAGAGCTATCGAATGAGGATGCGAGGGAAGCTCAAGGTCAGTCCAAGGCCGATCAGCTCTGGTCTTTTTAAACCACTGCCATCTGATTTGAAAAGCCCAGGCCATCACCTCCAAGTTGGGAATGCCTAAGCCTCCAAGATCCAACGGTCTCTAACCTTATCCCAAGCCACTAGACAACAACCTCCATTAGCCTTTTCCTTTCCTTGCCAAATGAAACCTCTTCTGAATTTGTCCACCGTCTTGAGGAACCACTTCGGAGCGCTGATGGCAATTAACAAATAAACCGGCATGGCGGAGATAACAAACCGGACTAACGCGGCACGTCCCGCCCTGTTCATAAGAGCTGCCTTCCAGCACGGGAGCTTGTCAGCGATTTTCTCAATCCACGGTATAAGATCCCTCTTCTGAAGCTTCTTATTTGATAACGGTAGGCCCAAGTATTTGCACGGAAACTCCGAGATCGTACACGGTAAAGTATCTTGAATTGCTGTCAAGGCATCATCCGCACAGTTGATGGGTATAATATTGCTTTTTTGAATATTGGTTTGCAGTCCCGAAGCATCCCCAAAAACCTTGAGAATGTCTCTAGTAATCTGCAGCTCCTCTTTAATCGGCTTGATAAACAAAGCAACACCATCAGCATATAAGGATAGTCTTTGTCCAGCCACACGTCGAGATAAAGGTTGCAACAGCCCCTCATTCCCTGCCTTCACAAACAGACTATTAAGCACATCCATCACTAATATAAAGAGCATGGGGGATAAGGGGTCCCCTTGTCGTAGTCCTCGCTGATGTTGCAAGAGTTCTCCCGGTTCTCCATTCACTAAAATTCGAGTTGAAGAGGTTGATAGCAGATTAGACACCAAATTGCACCAAGCCAAGCCAAAACCCAAATACTGCAGCACTTCCAAAATAAACGACCATGATACCGAGTCAAATGCTTTTGAGACATCAAGTTTGAGAAAGAGGCTAGGCACCTTTTGCCGATGTAATACTTTAACTGTTTGCTGCACTAGGATGAAGTTGTCATGTATGCATCTTCCTCGTATAAATGCGCTCTGATTTGTAGAAATCAAAGAATCCAAGAAGGGTGCCAAACGATTCGCCAGGATCTTGGTTATCAGCTTAGCGAAGCTATGCACTAAGCTGATGGGGCGAAAGTCCTTTGCCGCCATCGCATCATCCTTCTTCGGGATCAGAGTGATATAGGCTGCATTTAACAGACCCAGCCCCCTTGCATCACCTTGATGTAAAGTGAAAATTGCCGCCATGAAATCCGCTTTAATCACCTGCCAACAAGCCTTGAAAAATCTGCCTGTATAGCCGTCTGGGCCTGGGGCTCTATCTACCGGCAGCATCTTGATTGTTTCCCAAACTTCCTCCTCCGAGATTGGGTTATCGAGGACTGACAAATCCATTGTGGCCCTATGGAAAAATTGCAGGTCCAAGGACGCAGATCGGATCGGGGCTGTGCCTAGCAGATTCTCATAAAAATCAAACAGTATCTTTTGTTTATCATCTTGAGAAGTTGCCATTCGATTACCATCCAAGAGTTTGGGAATATAGTTTTTTCTTTTTCGGAAAGCAGCCTGCTTGTGAAAGAAAGATGTATTTGCATCTCCATCCTTTAGATACCTTACCCGGGAACGAAGTCTTGCTATGGTTCTTTCCAGAGAAGCTAACTTCAGACAAAGCCGCTTCAAATCCCTTCGCAGCCAGTCCTCCTCCGAAGACAGAGTCCTCCTATCTTGAGCCATTTCTAACCTGTGCAACACTTCACGAGCTTTAGCTAACTGAGTTTTTGTGTGCCCAACTCTTTTCGCACTCCAAGATTGCAAAGCACGCATCAGCCGCTTCAGCTTGAAGGAGATGTCGATTATTTTCAAGTCAAGACTACCGTTGGACTCTGACAGGAAAGGATTAACCTTGAAACATGACACATTTAACTACAAAATAGTTGTAATTGTTCATAATTCGACATATATCAGGTATTGTTTTTACATTTTCTTTGAACCAGCCAGATTTGGGACACAACACGATCCCGCCAGAGTTCGCTAGTTCTCAACAAAAAAATTGTGAAACTCCGTGCTACTGCAGAAAGCTCAATACATTATGGACTTCAAGAACAAGTGAAATAATGTAAACAATTGCTTAGCTATCATACAATGATGCCAGCTGGAAGAGTTGGCATATGCATAAAACTTAATGTGGTGTCAAATCTAGGTTCCGAGTTCCAAGACCTATCTGGGGCATTTTGAGAGGAAAAAAATAATTGTGGAAGCGTTGTCCCAAGGGTAGTTGAGGGGCCCAATAGTGAGACCAGGAGGGTCCCAAGGGTAGACAAGATCCTTGCCAATAATGCAAATGTGGTACTCTTAAGGAAATTAAAAATAGCCACCAGCTATACAAACAAGCTACTCAAAACAATAGAAATTGCAGGTAAGCAACTAGAGATGAAAATGAAAAGATGAAAATCCGCCTGGAGTCTCAACCGTATGCAAAAGATGTGAACAAGGAATTCACCTTAAGAAGATCAAACACCTTCTCACAAATGTACTTCTGCCTGATTGTAGCACCCCTTTGTTGTAATTTATCTGGATGGACACAAAGTGTTGCCCTCCTGTATGCTTTCTTGACAGCAGCAGCTGTAATGAGATCTGTGAGGGGAACCGACTGCCAGCCACTGTCTGAACCAAGGATCTGCCCACAAGAAAAAGGTTTGCATGACTTGACTAATGTGTACTTTAATTCATCCAGGGTAATTCAAAGTCAACATGACTGCGTAAAATGAAACAATGCAGAAGTGAATTCAAGTGAGAACTTCCATGAAAAGATTCTCCTCCAAACACATATCATGGACAAATGCCCACATAGACATCTAACTATTTCCCAGTGAAGTATAGATCTTAGCTAAACAGATAAGCACATGAATCAAATATTAACAAATGATAACATATGAATTAAATGATTTTAATATGATTTCCATTTAGCATCTAATATACTTTGTTAATAGGAAATATACGTTAATATATGTAACATACTTGGATATTCAACTATCTGGATATTAGTATATTTCTTAGTGCTTCAATTTGATGACATTTCTGATTTTATATAACCATATCCTCTTCATACAAGGTCAGTCTTTGTCATCTTCTGGACAAACTGGATTGTTACTCAGTACTCATTAGCTAACATATGATTTTAGTTGGAGACTTCAGTACCAAGGTTCCAAATACCGGAATCGGAAGAAATCCCGGTCGGCGGCCGGTAACGGTAACCAGGCGGTTACCGGAAAAACCGGTAAAAACCGGTCGAAATTTAAAAATCAAAATTTGAATTTTGAGATGTTTTGAAACCGGTAACTGGAAAAACCGGCCGGTAACCGGAAAACCCGGAAAAAACCGGCCAAAATTCGAAAATCAAAAATTGATACCGGCCGGTTTTTTCGGTTACCGGTCTCCACCGATAAAAACGGTAACCGGCAGTTACCAGCAGGTAACCGCCGGGATTTTGAACCCTGTTCAGTACCAGAATTCCATGATAGTCTACGTTTATTTGCATTTTGTTGTGATTCCAAACCTAACTCAATTCTAAGTTTATTGAAATGAGTTGGCTAGAAAATTCCTTGTGTCTCATCTACCATATCATAGCTCTTGACAACCTCAATACAATTAGAATTTTACCCACAAAAAAATGGCAAGAAATGGCGCGGTGTTTGATTTTCTTTTCTTATATAGCTTTTGCAGTTATGATTGATGCATTATAGTGTACTTTCTTTCACTATGTTAACAGCATAAACATGTACAAAAAATTAAGTCTTTTACACAATTATTTAGGCCTACTTTAATCATTTCTATTTGTGTAAGTAAAATTACATATGTTGACTTCAGAAAGTTGTGCTATTGATGTTTGAGTCACTTCTTCGTTAAACTTCCTGAAATGAATTTGGAACATAATTTACTTTAAGTCAAAAGTATATATATTACAAATCTAAAGATGGACATGAGAAAAGTGGATAAGGACTCAGTGAAAGTCATACATTAGCAAAGAAACAATTGTTCAAATAGAAGTCCTGTAAGTCAAAATGCATACATATTGCAATGTAGATAGCAATGCTCGTAGATTTCCTTCCTTTCCATTTGACCATCTCTTGACTTCAGGATCAAGGAATTCAGCCAATCTCTGTATCAAAAATAAATAAACACCGGATTTTGGAAGAAAAGGTTATTTAGAAACAGTGAAATAACATTTTTCCTTCCTGATGACTGTCTTACGTGTTTCTCTGCTTGCTCCCTCTGAGCCAGCATGTCCCGCATGTTTTTTTCGGCTAGGGCTTTTGCCTGAAAATTGGTAATGATGAAAACTACCAAGCAATAGACAACACCAACAAGTAAAGGAGACAACAAAACATTTGGGTATACCGCTCTCTCAGCTGTGCGTTGGTGCCTCTCCGATCTTGCTTTATGTCTTAGAGCTGACTCAACCTCAGCTACTGTAAATACATACCAAAAAATTGGAATAAGGTAAAGCAATGTTAAGTTCCCACAAATCATAATCACATAACTGTAAAGAAATATTAGAGAAAAAGCTAAAATGGCACATCACAAATTACTTCCCCCTTTTATAATAGAAACACCTTTAGATATTACCAATACCTTGATTACAAGAATCTGTGCTTCTTCCATGGTTATTAGAAGCAGTCGTCTGAAATTGTAAGTCCTGTTGATTATCCTGCATCAAGAACACAGATTAGCAACTATTTCAGGTATTACTAGTAGCACTTAAGAGTAAAAAAACTCAAGTGTTTAGTTTGGTAACTGTACTATAAAAATCTATATATAACAACATCAACTACCTGATTAATATCCTTAAAACTGTCCTTGAAAGAGGACTTGAATCTTTCCATTCGCTCCTTAGCATCAGCAGCAGCCTTTGCCTTTTCAATTGCCCTCTCCCGAGCTTCGGCAGTTGCTCTCTCAACTGCTGCACGTTCTGCTTTTATTCTAGCTTCTCTAGAAGCATTCTCAGCGGCTGCTTCAGCACTTGCCTTCTCTTCTTTCTCTCGAGCTTCTGCAGATGCTCTTTGTCGTGCTGAGGTAATCCTTTCTAATGCTATTCTTTCAGCCTTTGCACGAGCCTCAGCAAATGCCCTCTCATGAGCTTCTCTCGTAGCTCTCTGAACAGCAAGTCTATCTTTTGCTCGCTCCCTCTCCCGTTCCTTCTCTTCTTCTAGTTCTCTTCTTGGCCTCTCTTTAGTTTGTTCCTTTTCTTTTTCCATTTTGCATTCCCTTTCTTTCTCCTCATCTAGTTGTCGGAAGACCTCCTTCTCCTTTTCAATTTCTCTTTCTGTCTTTTTTATATTATCCCTCCCTTCAATTCTCTGAACATCAGGGGTCTCTTCTCTTGATTTCTGAACAAAATTTGATGCAGTATCTACTGCAAATTTAGGCATAATATTAACATCACTGTCCAAATGAACAGATTGCTGATTCTTCAACTCTGCGCTCGATATTCTGTCTTTACCATCTCTTTCTTCCATTTTGCTTCTGGTATTTTCCCCTTCTTCTAATGCTGCATATTTTTCTGTTGGAAATTCTCTTTCTGCTTTTCTGCAGTCCTCTTCAAGATTTCCAAGAACAGGAGTGCTTTTATCAGACATCTGAGAAGAAACAGACTCAGCATTTTGAGACAAGTGCTGCATGATAGTGCATGCTTCTGAAAACGAAGCCTGAGGATCTTTTGAACATGTGTTCATCTTCATGGTATAATCACTGTCATCATTGGCGATAACTTCAGTTCCAGAATGAAGTACAGCACCCTCCCTGTCATTCCTTACATTAACTTCTGCATATACATCATTTGGTCCTTTGCTGATACCAGTTTCCATGGATGTCTGGCCATCCTTACTGTCATAGTTTAATATTTCTTCCACCAGTGTCTTCTCATTATTCTCTACCAAGGGTTCTTTTGCTTCTTTTTCATTACCATCAGATACCAGATCCTCAACTCCGTCCATTCTGTTTTCCAAGTCTTGAGATTTCAATTGTGATTCTTGGAGTTGATCTGAGTCTTTGTCAAAAGTACCACATGTTCTAACATTGCTTTCCATCAATTTGCTGTCTCCCACAAATACATTTAGCACTTCTGCTTCGTCAGTTTCATTAGCATTGGAACTTTTCAAAGTAACATTAGCTTCATTTTCAGGAGATCCGGCATCCCAGTCCACATCTACATCTTGAAACTCCACATCTACATCTTGAAACTCTTCATGCTGACCTGTTTTCTCCTCGGTTTCAAATTTCCTCATTTCTTCATGGATGAGTGCTTCCGAATGTGCTTCAGTTATTATTTCATTTTCATTCTGTACGCATGCTTCATCAACAAAACTGAACAACTTGTCTTTTTCATTAGTTTCAGCCTCCCCATGAACTGTACTCGACATCGTCAGGAAACATTGGGTTACATAAGATTCTGCAGACTCTTCTAATTTTTCTACTTTCACTTGACTCGCCTCAATTTCATCAATATTAGGAACTTCAGGATGTTCCTGTAATATTTGACTCCTTACTGAAGTGCACAGTGTCTCATCAGCACATGGAATCTTAAGTCCCTCTTTATTGTTGTTGTCTTTGTTAGATTTTCCTACTAGTGGAGTTTCCTCAGTACTAGCATCAGAACAATTTTTGTTATCATTTGCATGGCCTCCAGATATACAAGTCTCCAAAGACAAACTGGATATTTCTGGAACATGCAGCTTTGGAGGTATACCATTTATACATGAAATCTCAAATCTCCCATCATCATCATGACCTTCTGGAGAATTTCTTACCTCCAGACATTCTTTGAAATGGTTGCCGGATGTTTCTTCATACACCGCCCTTTCCTCATGTAAAGGAACTTCTGAGGCTGTAGGAGCCTTATGTTCAACCTCCATAGAAGCTGTATCGTCTTCTCTCAGATTTGCATGTTTCATTCTCAGCTCTGTTATGTCATTACCATCACACAATTTCCCGTATCTTTCCAAATCCCCTGCAGTAACCCCTCCTTTTCCTTTCTCAAACTTGCCGGGCTTGGTGAAGGGATTTGCTGTCCAACCATTATCACCTTCACACGCAGCTGTGTCAGTTTTGCATTTCTGGTCATGGCTAATCAGTTCATAGAATTCAGCACCCGATGCCCACCTGCCTAATTGTTCTAGTTTACTGCCACATTGCATTATCTGCTGAGGCTTCCCTGGTGGTAGGGTGTCTTTTTCATTGCGATCACAGTGAGGTAACTTGACTAAACTACCGTCTCTGTTCTTATCCAGCAAAGATAGATCCTCATAGTTCTTTTCCTCTTTTCCTAACCTTCTCAAGGTCAGATTTTCTTCAAATACATGCACCTCTTCAGGAGTCTTATTTTCCTTAATTTCTGTCGACTTAATTTCTGTCGATTTTGTGCCTCTATGATGACCTGGCCTCTTCCGAAGTTTAAAACTGTCACCTTTTCTCTCCATCAATTCTTTTGCAGCTTTTAACCTGACTTCAGCAAATTCCATTGCTTCCTTTATAGCAGCAGCAGCAGCAGCAGAGTTAGGATTGACCTCAGAATCTCCATTTGGTTTAGTTTCCCTTTTCTTAAGCAAATTAGACGGTGGCATTGATGGTGGCTGTACTTTAATGGGCGGTGTTTGAAGGTTGATGTTGGATACCCTTAAGAACGGGTAATCAGGGGAAGGTGCTTCCTCACTTGATGCCGAATGAGTGCTAGACCTCTTGTGGTAATTGTCATCTTCATAGAAATTTTCAGAAATGGGAACACATGTTGGCATATGCTGCTTCTGATCAGCTACAGAAACACTATTAGCACTCTTCACGCTGGAACTTGCAGGGAACGGTGGGCTCAGCTCCCCTTTTTGGCTATTAGCAAGTAAACCATTGTCCATTAGTGGAACATGATTCGTTGCTGAATCATTTGACAAATTGCAAGAGTCAACCACATAACTGATTGAAGGTTCCACCACGCAAGTGGCCAGTTCAACTAGATCACCTGGTTTTCTCTTCATGGGCGGTGTTTGAAGGTTGATGTTGGATACCCTTAAGAACGGGTAATCAGGGGAAGGTGCTTCCTCACTTGATGCGGAATGAGTGCTAGACCTCTTGTGGTAATTTTCATCTTCATAGAAATTTTCAGAAATGGGAACACATGTTGGCATATGCTGCTTCTGATCAGCTACGGAAACACTATTAGCACTCTTCACGCTGGAACTTGCAGGGAACGGTGGGCTCAGCTCCCCTTTTTGGCCATTAGCAAGTAAACCATTGTCCATTAGTGGAACATGATTCGTTGCTGAATCATTTGACAAATTGCAAGAGTCAACCACATAACTGATTGAAGGCTCCACCATGCAAGTGGCCAGTTCAACTAGATCATCTGGTCTTCCCCTGGTGGTCTTGTTATATGACATACTGAACTGTTGTTCACCATCTGGAGAAAAGGAGATTGTAGAAAACTGTTCTTCATCAAAATGTTGGTCACAACCTACGTTTGGATAGTGTTTATAGTGCATAGATGGCTCAGCATCCAGTTGGCCAGATTCTATTCTGATTGACGATCTGTAGATATGAAAATAATGGGCCATAAGTCAGAAACATAACATGTGCATTCACTTTTGCCAATAGCAATGGAAAAAAGGTTCAGCCAAACAAACATGAAGAAAATGACAACAATTTTAGGGCTACGAAGCAGGTAGTCAGGTATGCCATATGCATAAGAAAACAAGTGACTGCTCAACAAGATGAAAACTCCATGCTAATATGATAACACAATGGATTTTGCTTCAGCACTCCACCTTAGTAAAAGTTTACAGCCCTTATAGCAAAAGTGGATTTTAATGGGCAGGGAAAATTCCATACAAATGGTTTGCTTTGATTTCAAGGCTTATCCAGATCAGAATTTTCCGAAATCTTTTATCTTGTTTTTTTTTGTAACGTCAAAAGATGATGTCAACGCTGTGGTCCAGAACCCAAGCACCGATTGGACACCAACACTGTGCTTCCATGAATGAATTCCTTTCTATGTGCTTTCAGTGGATCAATGAAGAGGATGATGCCCGATCATCAGCTGCAGGCTGCCTCCGTACATGGGTAGCAGCGGATGGAGGAATTTGTCCATGCATATGGGCAAACATGAACCAACAGACAGATATACGAGAGAATTCGCATTAGGGAGCAAATGTAAGTGTTGTAGGGGTGGCCCCCACTTAAGCCCAGCTGGCCTGTTAGAAGGTTGTAAGGCCTAAAATGGGACATGTATAATGACATAAATGCCCCTGGGAGGGATACTTGAGTGTAAGGGCACGATTGTAAAACACTCCCCATGTGAATATATAGATGCCATCCAGGCTATGGGGGAGGCCCCAAGCATTGCTCACCTAAATCTCCACTACCATACCACTCTCTCTCTCTGTGTTTGGTCTGTAACCATAACAGTAAGATTTATAGAACGTAAATATGGTTGATTTGATCCATGCATTAGTGTTTCAAACAAATCGGGATGCAAAAAGGTTGTGGGATTTAGGATAGGAACGGGATAATCAAGCCACTCACAATTAGTATGAAATTGCCCCTACCCATTAATAACTACTTTGCTGTAAGATCCATAAATATTATTAAGGTGGAATGCCGAAGCAAAACCCTAAATCAATTAGATATTATATTAAGAGCCACCTTGGCATATTTGTGCTGCTACATAAGGAACAAAATAAAGTTTGTTATAGAGAATCCTTGCCAATTCAAGTAAAATATTCATTTATGGCTTTAAAAAAAGGTTATCAATAAGTTAATATATGTGGAAATAGTTAAGTAAAAGCACTTTTAAAAATTCACAATGCCAAACACACCCTAATAATTTTTGGCAACACTTGGTTACTTTTGGAAAGCTAAAAGTGGACAGCCCTGGCATGGGGTTTCAGAAAGAAGCAAGTGCATTTTGGAAGATCGAATACATTTCTAAGTGGCAAATCTCCGTAAGTTGTATCTGATAATATACTGGTACTATAAATATGTGAGGTCCACACTCAAAATAGACAAAGGTAGACAGTCATATTTTCACCATTGATCCACTGCTAAACTAGGTGACGAATCAAAAATAACATGAAGGAACAGTAAAGGGAGAATATGGTGGAATTAAGGAGTAAAGCAGAAGTTGGGCATATGGCTCTAGTGCACTATAGGAGTAAATCTCATAGGTAAATGTTTCATTGAGAATTCCTATAATATTTCCAATCTGATGACATCTTTCTCAGCAAATGTACAATCTCTATTTCTGTTCACATGCCTCTTCTGTGCAATTTGGTACCTTGAGCCATTGGATAAATCAAGGCAAAATGAACTCTAGCGTGCACTAAAATTTCTAATGGTGAGAGCCTGGAATTGTAATTCATAAGTCATAACTGACCATCATCGAAACATGACACATTCCAATTAACACATGAATGGAATTCCAGTAATAGTAACAACTATCGAGTATGTGACTGACATAGTACTAGAAAGCTGATCAAAACCCCCTGAAAAGCAGCATTTCAATAAGATCCTAAGGTGGGGTTATGAGTTTCGAAGCTCCCAAATTCTTGCAGTTCACATTAACTCAAAAGTTGAGGAGAAAAGACGTCACTTCATCCGAAAGGAACCACCTCTGTGCAAAAGAACTGCCCCCAAAACATCGAGATATATACCGTAGCTAGACTGTCAAATCGCATTACTCCACAGCATGCATCTGAGCTCAAAATGTTGACAAAAGTTAGCACTTCCGACACAATAGAGTCACCTTGACGGATAAGAAATTTTGCAGTACACGTAGCTCGGAAATGACGTGCCACCATCCCATTTACCGGAAGACATGACAGAATTGAATAAAATGGAAAAGGAATGAAAAATTAAGCTAACAAGTGGTGATGCAAAGCAGCATTTATCCCCCAAATAGTCACATTCACGCGTCAGGAATTGCGCAGGAAAATTCCTGGGAAAACATGAGGAATCGCTGCATAGTCCACTCCCTAGCTCTTCTAATCCCGTTTCCTCTGGAGTGGTAGGCCACCATTCTTACCCCGAAACAGTGAGCGTCGCAACAAGAGCGCAACGGGTAAGAGAAAAGGCAAAAATCCTAAAATGGGGACAAAATTCATACCTCGAGCTCCCGCTCGACCACGCGATCTCCTCTGCCATCCCCTCCGCCCCCGCTAACAGGTCCTCGTACGGCGCCGCGAAGTCCCCGAAGTCGAACCGGCCGAAGATCTCGTCGTATCCCCCCGCCCCGTCGTCGCGGGCGGCGGACGGGGGCAGATCAAGGTACGGGATGGAGCACGATGCCGCGACGCCGCCGAACACCTCCGCGTAGTCCCCCGGCACGCCGGCGAACCGCGGCGGCCCGCCGAACACGTCCCCGTACGCCGCCCGCGCCCCGGCGTCAGACGCCTTCCGCCGGTGCCTCCGCCGCCGGTGCCGCGGGGGCGCCGCCGTGGCGAGCTCCTCCATGGCCGCCGCCGCCTCGCTCCCCAGTCCCCAGCCTCCTTTCCTTCCTCGCGGCGAAGCAAGGAGGGGAGCACCGGCTCTGGTACGAGTTTAGTCGCGGTGTTTGATTTCGAAAATCAAAAAGCTTCGGTACGAGTGGAGTTTGGCAGGTTGGAGCCTTTGGAATCTGGAGGGGAGACCCTGGGAAGTGGGGCCGGGGAATGAGTAGTAGGTGGAGCCGGTGCGGGTAGAGTTTTTATTTGGGTCGACGTGGTGGGGCCGGATGTCCAGTCACCATGGTCCTCGCCGTGGGGCCAGGGCTGGGCAAGCTGTCTGGACTGAAATTTTTATTTTTCGGCCCTCTGAAAGAAGTTATTTGTAGAAATGGCTTCGGTGACAATTTTTTGTGAAATTTTTCAGAAAAAATCTATTAAAGAATATTTTTTAGGAATTTGTATATGTAACAAATAAGATCTAAAATTTATGAAATTTTTTGCGGAGCCTATAGACATATTGTACTTGTTTTGTAATTTTTTATAATTTTATCCATTCGTTATTTTCCTATAAAATTCATTTAAGCATATTCATTTAGGAATTTTTAGATGTATCACATTAGCTCCAAAATATATAATTTTTTTGTGGAGCCTCTGGACACAGTTTAATTGCTTTTATAATTTTTACAAAATTTTATCTATTCTGGATTGTTCCATAGATTTATTACAAATAATATGTTAAATGAATTTTGGAGAAAAATACATAACATATAAAATTATTAAATAATTATACAAGCAAGCACACTATATCTAGATATTCAACAAAAATATTTATAAAATTTGGAGCTCATTTGATATATCTAAAAATTTCTATAAAAATATATTTTAATAAATTTTTTTAAAAGGTGTTACAGAAATCTGGCACGCCGACGGGGCACGCGACGGCGTCAGAGGCTATTTTCGTAAAAAGAAATCATCATCAGGGCTATATCTATAAATAATTTCTCTCAGGGGCCAAAAAATAAAAATTCTCGTCTGGACTGGAGGTGGCTTTTTGGAAGGGCTGCGGCTTGCTGTGGGCTGGCACTAGCCACTTATCACTGGGCCCTAGACCGTTACTCTTCGTCAGTGGCGGAACCAGGATTTAGATACGCCACGGGCTAAACTCTAGACTCTAACTAACGCTAATTTACACTCATATCACGCTAATTTCTAGTTGGGGACATGTATCCATCATATGAATAATAAAAATATAAAATGAGTGGTCTATCATATGAATAAAGCGCGTAAACCCCAATTTTTTTGTAACATTATATTTAACACCCATTATTTTTGCAGCTCTGCTACTTTTTTCCCTTAAAGAAAATAACTGTGTACAAAGTATATAATACAACAGACAAGTGCTATTTCATAGTGTTATACCTGGGGATGAAGAAGTTGATCCAAGATTTCAAGTGCCGTGGTTCCACCATCTTAACCGTTGAACAGCGATCAATCAGGCCCTCATTGACCATGTTTACAGCAATCTTTACTGCGCAAACCAAAAATATCATTGTAGTTACACCATAAACGAGAAGGTTAAGTCATTTGATGGTAAGCACAAAACATTATCTTAGTAAGTTCATAAGGAAAATTAGATAATTTGATTAGTATATTGTACCATCATTTCTTTGTAGTGACTTCCCCAGGCAATATTATAAAGGCAATATTAAAGTGGATGGTACTAATACTATTGCTGTGCCTCAGGCTATAGCCTACCTAGCCCGAGGCCCAGTTCTACCCCTGCTCTTTGTGACTGTGCTGAAAGAAATATTAGTACTCCACCACTGTTCTGCAGGTTCCAATTTCATACCATGATCAAGATCTTCATATTGGTCATCTCAAAGAGAGAGAGATCTTCATACAGGTTGGACACTCGGTATTACTCCACCACTGTAAAATTGTACTAGTATTGTTTTGCGTTGACAGCTCTAAAAATTTCATTAATTGGTGCCGACTACATGCCGCTACTAAACAATGGGTTCCGAACGGCTTATCACTCTTTTATACATTAACTAGCTTTTGGACGGTACATTTTTTAAATAAAATCTATAGATAAATTATAATAAACACTATACTGAGTTCAACTATACTGACTAAAATCACATACGACTGTTTTCCTCTACGTACTGTTTCTCGTGAATAGCTAGAATTCAAAAATTATAATCCAAAAACCAAAACCACAGCCTAAAATAACCCACCCGACAAAATCGGCTCGTCGGTGTATGTCATACTCGTGCGATTTGGATTGCTTCGGAGAAGACAAAAAGGTGTTTTTTCCTACGGCCGATAGTTTTTGTCTATACTTTTCGACACGATAGTGGGCAGCACAGACATCGACGTGAATGGCATATATATTTTTGTGTTCAAGAAGCCATTTGGAGAATCTGCTTTAACAGTTTGCTATATTTTTGATGTTTGTCTTTTTGGTTTTTGGAGAAACTAAAAGCTAAAAAGAATAGTGCCAAACGCACAATACTATAATATACGTGCGTGCGTGCGCGCATCGGCACGCCATGTACGTGGACCATCCACCATTTACCTGGCCAAATTTACGTGGTGATCAGTTGGGCTTAAAAGCTCATGGCTTATGGCTAAAAACACTGTAGCCGGCTGAAAAAAACACTGTAGCTGACAGAGGCTTATTTAGCATAATTAAATTTAAAAAAATTTAAAAATATAAAACATATGTTAGCCCAATATGTATAATACAAACGAATACGGAAAAAAAAGAACCGACAAAAAATCTCAACAAAAAGCCAAAAGTTCAGAAAAAGACGAAATTTATGAATAGTGAAAAATAAGTCAGAAGTCAGAAGCTCAAGCCGAACCGATCAGGGCCTAAAGGCCATCTTTTGTTCTGTACATCCAAACGGATTCCTCTGCACCATGCATGTCCTTTTGGGCACGATTGGTTATTGTTGAGCCATGAGGTAATGCAGTTCTAGCTAACTAGCCTTCTCGATCATTATGCATCCAAGGACAGCCAACAAAAATATATGGATGGCTAGCGTAGCTGGTGCATGTACTACATTAGTAGCAGTTTGTCAGTCGATCGCCTACCATGCATGGCATTGTTGATGATCACGTACGCATGGCAACAATTTAACCTTGCTGCATGAGAAGGATTTTGCTTCCATGCATATATGGCGTCTGGATGATCCCAGTGGGGTTAATCATGCTCCGTTTGGCACAAATGATTGTCACACATGTGTTAGTTAACATGGTGCCAATCCAAGTCCAACCCACACTAGTTTTGTATGGGCCCTAAAACAATCACGGTCACCTAACTGTAGTGCTACCTCAGATGCGATGCCCCCATAACACCAAACCGGCATGGTTGGATATATGACGGTAACACTTCCAGCATTAAGCTTTTTCTTTAGCGGGGAGAGTTGCTCAGATAACATAGTACCTTGAGATGTAGACACCATGGATATGTAGCTAGGTCGGGGTACTACCAGTAGAGCATACTCTAACTCATAACTTTTACGAATTTGCTATATATCATTCCACTGATTTTTTTGAAGTCAGTCAAATTTCTCTATATCATTCCACTGATTTTTTTGAAGTCAGTCAAGTTTCTGATCATCTTGTGATATGCTCCGTAGATTCATGCATGCTGCCTCCCTTCTTGTCCCTTAGCTCCGGTGAAGGTTGTGAAATCAGTCGGATTCTCGCAGGTTGTGGCGGCAATGGTTCGTTTCGTACTCGTGAGATTAGGGTGCGTGGGTTTTGCCTTTAGAAGAAGGCGGGGGAAATCTGGACGTTCAGATCGTGATCTGATGGTGGGAAAAAACGACTGATAGAAGAGGGAGGAATCAGTCGATTGTCAGTTATTATTACTATTAAAAAAACGAGTTGGTGATCGTACATCCTTCTCCTTTAACCATCTCATTTTTAACTTCCCATCACTATTATTTTTTAACTGATTAGAGTAGTCTTCTTCCATAGTTTGATTCTCTATATATCTAATAAATTTTGTTGCAACACATGAGCAGATGACTAGTACAGTTTAATTTTTAACTTGTAAGCATCGGAATTCAAACTCTGGTGTTCACGCAAGACGGCAAGAGGAACCGAATGCTCTTGAATCACAGGTAGAACGGCATTATAGAGTGCGTTGCAAGTATGCGTGGCTTTTTGGTGATCACTGGGATTTAAGGATGTGTGGGCTCAATTTGATTGGGTCAAAATTTACTAGGGTTTGGCTTCTGTTGGCGTTGGTTGGGCATGCACCTAACTCTTGATCTTGCTCTTCTGGCGTAGACTTAGGACATGCATATGTGAAGGTAGGACAATTATTTGTACGATTGGAATAATCTGTCGGACCTATCCGGCCTCTCCTTCCCTGGTAATAATAGCCTGGCCGGGTCCTTTTGGCTCTTGTGATATGGGGTTTCCGCGATTGTCTCTAGTGATATGAAACGGCTATCATGGGAGGTTCATGTAGTTTTTTGTCTGTGTATCCCTAAGTTAGGCAATTTGCATGCATAGTATAATTATAGGATCCTTTATATACAACCTAGCTGGGAGAACGGCGCGCATTGTGCTCACTGATGGCCAGGCTCTGCTCATTTCAGCTTCAGCTTCTAGCTTCTGACTTATTTTTCACTATTCATAAATTTTGTCTTTTTCTGAACTTTTGTTTTTTAGCTTTGTTTTCCGGTTCTTTTTTCCGTATTCGTTTGCATTGTCCGTGATAAGCTAGCATATTTTTTTCTATTTTTAAATTTTTTAAATTTAATTATGTCAAATAAGCCACCTTCAGCTACTGTGAAATTTGAGCCGTTACAGTGCACTTTCAGTTATAAGCTACAGCTTTTCAGTCCAACCGAGAGAATTGACGAAGGAACTTTCTAGGGCATGCTCATAATGCAAGAATTTTTCTAAAACAGAACAGCTCCTTCATTAATTCGATGAAACTTTTTTTTGTCTCAAACGGTGCCTTCGGTTCTATTTCTTATAAAATCCCTTCGAGAAACCTGCATTCTAGAAAAAAGGCTGGAGCACCTAAGACTTCATATGAGGGGTCTCTAAGAGTCTAAGCCTGAGATAAGATGTACAAGATTATCTTAAGGTCAAACCCTGTCCGTATTAAGAGGTTTATACTGCCTTCCTAACTACTACTACTACTTGTAGATTTGCAGAGCTAGCTTAGGTGTAAGTTCTTCTTAAGACATATATATACTGTAGATTTGGACGTACAATAGATTTGCGTTGGATCGACCGAAAAAGAAAGCCACGATCTCAAGAGGCGCCCCACTTCCGGGTCCGGCCTGTGTCGTCTTTCGCTTACCAGACAAAATACCAAGTTGTCACTTTCTTCTGCCAATGCATGCATGTGAGCCACAAAGAAAGCAGAAGTTCTTTGGATGATTCGATTCATACTAGGAGAGTCAAGGCGAGGGACCGGGACGTGGAGCGGCGCCGACCTGAGCAGGGGTGGCGACCAGGCGAAGGAGAGCGGGAGCGATAGCAAGCCTCCCTGCCATAGTCGATCTGTTCTAGGACGGCCGGTGACCAGGCAGGCGGGGAGAGGCAGAGTGTAGAGGACGAGGGCGAGAGGAGAAAGTAGCGACCGCTGCGATGCGATGGGATCGGGAGAGCATCTAGGGCTTGGAGCGCGCGTGCCAACAGCCGGATCTTCCCCTGGGACGATCGGACGGGCGGAAGCTTGCTGGACCTTGGCCCGAGTGAACGCACCGGACACAGTGGAACGAAGGAACCACGCGCCGAGGCGAGAACTAATGCCGAAAAGTACGGCTCCAATTCGTCTATAATAGAGTTATTATTAGGATAAATTATATTTTACATCAGGTATTATGTTCCTTGTATCATTTTGTACCAGGTTTAAGTGATGCTTTCACTTTGTATCACCCTAGACTAACCAATATTGTATTTTACACCCGGTTTAAGCCGATAGCATGGCCATCTTGAGCTCTCCATCCAGATATCTTGGTGCGACAGTAGTAGGTGAGCGTCGTTAGTTATGCACACGCACACGCACACGACGAGCTCAAGATAGTCATGTTACTGGTTTAAACTTGGTGCAAAGTGCAATATAGATTAAGTTAGGGTGGTGCTGGCGCAAAATGAAAGTATTGATTAAACCTAATGCAAAGTGAAATAAGTGACATAATACCTGATGTAAAGCACAGTTTACTCCTATTATGATGATGGTTCGTTGCCAAGCTAAATACGTGAGTGTCATCAGTTATGCACACGCGCACAACAATCTCAAGATAGTCATGTCACTAGTTTAAACCTGATGCAAAGTGCAATATTAGTTAAGTTAGGGTGGTACTGGTGCAAAATGAAAGTATTGCTTAAACTTAGTACAAAGTGAAGCAAATGACATAATGCCTGGTGCAAAGCGCAGTTTACTCTTATTATGATGATGATAATTCATTGCCAAGCTAAATAGGTGAGCATCGTCAGTTGTGCACATGCGCATGACGAGCTTAAGATAGTCATGCTATTGGTTCAAACCTAGTGCAAAGTGCAATACTGGTTGAGTCAAGGTGGTGCTGGTGCAAAATGAAAGTATTGCTTAAACCTAATGCAAAGTGAAATAAGGGACATAGTACCTAGTGTAAAACGCAGTTTACTCTTATGACGATGATGACCCGTTGCCAAGCTAAACAAAGTAGGCAACATATATGCTTCTTTTTCCTTTTCTTTTCACTAGGAACATACATGCTTGTTGATTAAATGATTCTAACAAACAGTGTAGGGCTTGATCAAATAGGGATGAAAACGGATCGGATATGAACGGATAATACCTCTACCATATTTGTTTTCATATTTTTTTCGGATACGGATAACTCGAATACGGATACGAATACGGATAATATCGAATACAGATACGGATCGAATACGAATCGAAACGAATACGGTTACGAATATTTATCGGAACATGAAAACCCCTTAAACTATACATCCAAAATTAACAAACATACGTAAATAGTTCATCTTGTCAAAACATTCATGAAATGTACACTGATCTACCTACAGTTGAGTGCATCTGTGAACTGTTAGTAGCATCTGGACAATTTGTTTGGACAATCAGTTTTTGTTTCATCAACCATCACAAATTAAGTTTTGCTCAATCATCACTAACTTACAGCAAACGGCAGCCAGCGGAGGCGGGCGGAGCAGGCGGCCGGCGGAGCAGGCGGCCGGCGGAGGCGAGCGGATCCGGCAGAGGCGGGCGGAGCAGGCGGAGGCCGGCGAAGCAGGCGGAGGCAGGCCGAGCAGGCGGAGGCGGACGGATCCGGCGGAGCCGCGGAGGCGGAGGCGGGCAGAGCAGGCGGAGGCGGCCGGATCCGGCGGAGCCGCGGAGGCGGAGGCGGAGGCGGGCGGAGCAGCCGGAGGTGGAGGCGGAGGCGCGAGGATCAGGCGGAGGCGCAGTGGAGAACGAGAGTGGAGATGGGGGTCTGCGGCGGCCGGTGCCCAGGGGCAAAACCTAAACTCCCGGAGTGTTGAGGCGCCGACGGTTGGATCGTGGGGGTGGGTGAGATGGACGGCTGGATCGCGCATGAGTTGGAATGGGCCTGGGCTTCTAGCATTATGGGCTAAACTCCCAGATATCCGGTTTCATATTATCCGCATTATCCGTATCCGTATCCGTATTCGACGGATACTAGGCTTACTGTATTCGTATCCGTATCCGACAAAAAAATCCGTATCCGTATCCGATCCGAGAAATATCCGAAAAAATCCGATCCGACACTATCCGTATCCGTATCCGTCTAGATCCGGCGGAAAATATCCGATCCGTTTTCACCTTGGTGCAAAGTGCAATATAGATTAAGTTAGGGTGGTGCTGGCGCAAAATGAAAGTATTGATTAAACCTAATGCAAAGTGAAACAAGTGACATAATACCTGATGTAAAGCACAGTTTACTCCTATTATGATGATGGTTCGTTGCCAAGCTAAATACGTGAGTGTCATCAGTTATGCACACGCGCACAACAATCTCAAGATAGTCATGTCACTAGTTTAAACCTGATGCAAAGTGCAATATTAGTTAAGTTAGGGTGGTACTGGTGCAAAATGAAAGTATTGCTTAAACTTAGTACAAAGTGAAGCAAATGACATAATGCCTGGTGCAAAGCGCAGTTTACTCTTATTATGATGATGATAATTCATTGCCAAGCTAAAATAGGTGAGCATCGTCAGTTGTGCACATGCGCATGACGAGCTTAAGATAGTCATGCTATTGGTTCAAACCTAGTGCAAAGTGCAATACTGGTTGAGTCAAGGTGGTGCTGGTGCAAAATGAAAGTATTGCTTAAACCTAATGCAAAGTGAAATAAGGGACATAGTACCTAGTGTAAAACGCAGTTTACTCTTATGACGATGATGACCCGTTGCCAAGCTAAACAAAGTAGGCAACATATATGCTTCTTTTTCCTTTTCTTTTCACTAGGAACATACATGCTTGTTGAACCCTGATCAATTCGGCTTCGGCTTCTGGCTTATTTTTCACTATTCATAAGTTTCGTCTTTTTCTGAACTTTTGGCTTTTTGTTGAGCTTTTTTGCCGGTTTTTTTCCCCGTATTTGTTTATATTATATGTAATGGGCTAACATATTTTTTTATATTTTTAAATTTTTTATACTAAATAAGCCTCTGTCAGCTACGGTGCTTTTTTCAGCCAGCTACAGCGTTTTCAACCATAAGCCATGAGCTTTTCAGCCGAACCGATCACCACCTAAATGATTCTAACAAACAGTGTAGGGCTTGATCAAAACCCCTTAACAAACAGTCCAATCAAGCTCACTGACAATTCGACATTATTGTATTCAACGTGCACTGAGCCAATGAATACCACGCAAATAGGGGAAGGAGATCCTCTGCCTTGTGCCTTCACATGGGAAAGGCAGAGGCCAACAGTACTGTGCCGTTCAGCACGTTCCTAACCATCCGATCAACCAAGGGACGGCTTGGATCTAGACAGGCGATAAAATCTCAATATCTCGTGAGAAATTCTCATCCCACAATATCTCGCCTGAGGGAATCTGGCGCATTGAATATGGATCAAACGGCCCGTGACGTGGTGCCGTTGGTGCCTTCGCCAGATAACGGCAGAGAATGTGCTTCTGCAAGTAAGGGGCAGGTATAAGACTTTAACCATCGTGGTGTCGAATTTTGTTATACCACGGTGGCACAAATCGTCTTGTGTCACGAACCAATTCAACGACGTGACATGTAAGTACTGTAGCAAGTAATAAAAAAAATTAATTTTTACTGGTTTGTACTGTAGTAAATAGATAAAAAAATTTCGTGCCAGCTACAGTACTAAACAGTACAAAAAATATTTTTTTATTTGTTGCTATAGTAATACATGCTACGTATCAGCGCTGAATTGGTTCATGGCACAAACCGATTGGTGCTACCGTGATATAGCAAAATTTCTTGTGGGTGTCGAGGTAGTCGTCGCGGACAAGCGCGATGGTGTCGCTGGCTAGCCTGGTTAGGTCAGAAGCTGAAGCTCCAAGCCGCCGTCGCCGGCGGCGCCCTCCATCCACAGCCCCGCCTGGCCGTCGGACCCGGCTGGGCCGGCGTTGCAGCCACATTACTAATCTTTTTATCCCCAGACTACTCAGTCCTCACTCCTCACCGTCGGTTTCCACCGGCAAGACGGCGGCGGGCCAAATTTCGAGTCAGAACAGAAGCAGACCGTCCCGTCCAATATGGGCCTAGTTTGTCGGACCGCCTTGGCCCAATTTTCCGAAAATAGTTTCAGAATATCCGGGGGAAAAGCGCTCACGAAGAAACGTCAAACCGCGTGCATTTCTACACGCTTTGCCCTTTTGTCAGTTCGTGCGAGCAATTCCTAGACAAAACAGCCTGCGGCACGATGCAGATGCCTAAAGCGAACGCTATGGGGTAGGGATAACTAAACTGCCCATGGCCAGCCATGTTGTTGCCTGGTCGCTGAGATCGAATTTGTTCTCTACCTGTGCTACAGATTAGCAGTTTTGCTGTCCGGGAAAGTACTGTTACTTTTCTGTCATAGATTCTTCCAAGTAATGCCAAGCACCTACTGCTGTGCTGCAGCTCCAGGCATGCACGCACCAACTTTGCTGCAGATTCCTGCACTTACAAGCTGAGACCGCAGTGATCTGCTGCGACGAATCTATGAACGCAAAAGCCAAAACGCACGGTTGATTGCGTAGTCCTTGCCATACTATATGATACTACAGACCGATCTAGTATGCCCAATCTGGACCGTTGATTGCTTCACTGGACGATCCAAATTTCCGCACGGCCTCTCGTTCGTTCTGGAAGTTGCCATCTCATCAAGAATGGTGCATGCATTGGCGTTTTCAGTTGGTAGAGCCAGAGTAGTGCGTCCTCCACAAGCCACCCCAACCCAAGGGATATGAATGCAGAAGCTGGTCATGGCCGACAAACGAATGAAAAAACAATAATGAAAGTGCAACTCGATTAATTCACCATTGCCAATTTGCGTTACAAAAAATAGAGAAAAAAATGACGATTCCATAGCACAGGTAAAGAACAAATTCGGTTTGCCATTTTTTTGTAGCTTGGTAGCCTTTGTCGGCTGCATATGTTCTTTCACTTACCGTGGTGGTTGTGTGCATCTAGGAAGGAGCTAGAGAGGGTGCACAGATCGTTTGATTAGAAAGACAGGTCCAATTGAACCATGCATCACTTTAAGCAGACTTCGGTATTGATTGCAACAGAACACTATCTGCCATGTTGTTCTGAATGTTTTCTGCATATTAATTCTACGTTCTATTGGAGAAATACAACGCATGTATATGATTTTTACTTACACAACATAATTGAGTTTAGTTGATTGTACTATAGTACTGGGATTTATTTGTGGGTCAGAGATTAACCAGAATGCGCTAAACGGTGCAAAATATTTACTAAACGAATTTTTTGTTAGTATAATGGTTTGGATTATTGTTCTACAATTCTATAGATATCCATCAGCTGATGATAGCATTTTCTTTACAAGAAAATGAAAGGGGATTCCAACATTGTCATCAAGCTATATTAATTTCTGGTGGAGTAGTGGTGCTGAACTGCTGATGTCTTGGACTGAGGATTCTTTGATAACAAGTTGTAATCAGGCTTTACTGGACGGGGGTTGTACTAATCGAACAAACGATAATAGAGAATGTTGGATTAATTGGGATAGGCCCATTTTAATTTAGCAATTAATCAAATGAAATTCCTAGGCCCACAACTAATGCTAGGTAGAAAATTGTTTAGTCCCATATGGAGAATTGAATGGGAGTTACACCACTTTAAAAGGTGGAACGTGGTAACCCCCTTGTGGAATTGGAGAGAGCCAATACACGCGCGCGCTCGCTCGCTCGCTCGCCTCGCTCGCCTCGCCGCGCCGCGCCGCGCCGCGCCGCGCCGCGCCGCGCCGCGCCGCGCCGCGCCGCGCGGTGCGGTGCGGTGCGGTGCGGTGCGTGTACGCGTACGCGCGCAGGCGTGTCGGGTGCGGGCGCGTTTTTCTTTATCTATTCGAAAATCGAAACGACTCGCAGTAACTAGCATTAACGAGTGGCTGGCAGTAACGGTGCAGTTACCAGTGGATTATGACTGCGGTTACTTCCGAGGTAATGGCTGCAGTTACTCTGGCCTCTTCGTTTTTGCTGTTACAAAAGACTCTCTACTCCATACGGGAAAGAAAGAAGAGAACAGTTTTCTTGTGGTTCTGTTTTTGTTGCTGCTCTCTGTCATCTCCAGTCCAGAACCTTGCGCGCACAAGTTTCTGGACGAGTAGGCCTCCGAAGCTCCGTCCGTTTGTGTACCTGCACGGGTAGGCGGGCGATCAAGTTTTTGGGGAGCGCATCAGCGCGACTACTCAATCTGCGACGTCTTCTTCTTGGTGGTGAATCGTTCGCGGGACTGCACTGCGAACATATTCCTGCATCACGCCTTGATCGACTACATCGAATAGGCCATCATGACGACTGATGGTAACGGCGCCTCCGGTGTCTCCGGCACTGGCCCCGCCCGAGGGTATAATCCGAAACCATTTCTGGTGTATTTGTTTCTGTGCGCTATGAATATGTTAATAGATGTTTCTGTTAGCTTATTCGTTAGCGAATATAAATACGTTGATGATAGATCACTCATGCATGTTTATGTCATGTTTTATACGCTGAATTTCTGGATTAAAATATGCCGAAATTTGACTAGATATTCAACAATCCAAAAACTTGATAGGTCTTTTTCGGTAGTTGGCTTTGCTGCGTCGCTTAAACCGCACCCTCCGTTTGATGGTTCCAATTTTAAGAGATGGCGTGCACGCGCCATCCTGTGGTTTACTGCCATGGAATGTTTTCATGTTGCACAAGGAAAGCCCGCTGAGTCTCTGTCTGATGAGGATGAACGCAAGTTCAATGTAGCGGATAACTTTTTTCGAGGTGCACTTGTCAACATACTGGCGGATAACATTGTGGATGTGTACATGCATTTGCCTACGGGCAAAGATATGTGGAATGCACTTGAGGCCAAGTTCGGAGTTTCCGATGCTGGCAGTGAGCTGTATGTCATGGAGCAGTTCTATGACTACAAGATGGTCGATGACCGTTCTGTAGTAGAGCAAGCTCATGAGATTCAGGCGCTGGCAAAGGAGCTTGAGAACAATAAATGCGAGTTACCGGACAAGTTTGTGGCTGGCGGTATTATCGCCAAGTTACCACCCTCTTGGTCGGATTTTGCTACTTCTCTAAAGCACAAGAGGCAGGAGTTCAGTGTTACTGATCTCATTGGCACTCTTGGTGTTGAAGAGAAGGCGAGGGCAAAAGATACTCGTGGCAAGAAAGTTGCTGCTGAGGGAGGTTCTAGCGCCAATTTGGTGCAGAAGAAGAATCCTCAGGCTTTCCACAACAAAAAGAAAAATAAGCCTTTTGTCAAGCCCAAGGCTACCACTGAGTTTAAGAAGAAAGGCAAAGGAAAGGGCAGCTGCTTTGTGTGCGGTGATTCTGGCCATTGGGCTAAGGATTGTCCAGATCGCAAGGATAAGCAGAAGAAGTCTGCCAACATGGTTATTAGTGATGCTGGAGGAACATCGGGGTACGGTAATTATTTACCTACAGTTCTTTCTGTTTGTCAATCACCTGAATGGTGGGTTGACACTGGTGCTAATATTCATGTTTGTGCTGATATTTCCTTGTTTTCATCTTATCAGGTCGGTCGAGGTTGCTCCTTGTTGATGGGGAACGGATCGCATGCAGCTGTTCATGGTGTTGGTACGGTCGATCTGAAGTTTACTTCGGGAAAGACTGTGCAGTTGAAGAACGTGCAGCATGTCCCCTCCATAAAGAAGAATCTCGTTAGCGGATCTCTACTATGTAGAGATGGTTTTAGGCTTGCTTTTGAGTCCAATAAATGTGTCGTGTCTAAGTATGGAACATTTGTTGGTAAAGGCTATGAGAGCGGAGGTTTGTTCCGTTTTTCTTTGATGGATTCCTGTAATAAAATTGTGAACCATGTGTGTAATGATGATGATGAGTCTAATGTTTGGCATTCACGACTTTGTCATGTTAATTTTGGGTGTATGACGCGCTTAGCTAATATGAGTTTAATCCCGAAATTCACTTTGGTCAAAGGTTCTAAGTGCCATGCGTGTGTTCAATCGAAACAACCTCGCAAGCCTCACAAGGCAGCAAAAGAGGCGAGGAATTTGGCACCGTTAGAACTCATTCATTCTGATTTATGCGAGATGAATGGCGTGTTGACTAAAGGGGGAAAGAAATATTTCATGACGCTTATAGATGATTGCACTAGATTTTGCTACGTGTACTTATTGAAAACAAAAGATGAAGCATTGAATTACTTTAAGATCTATAAAGCTGAGGTAGAAAACCAACTTGAAAGGAAAATCAAGCGGGTAAGGTCTGATCGTGGAGGAGAGTATTTTTCAAATGAGTTTACTGTATTCTGCGAGGAACATGGAATTATTCATGAGAGGACGCCTCCCTATTCTCCTGAATCAAACGGGATTGCCGAAAGAAAGAACCGCACTCTAACTGATTTGGTTAATGCCATGTTAGACACTGCGGGACTTTCTAAGGAATGGTGGGGTGAGGCTATATTGACCGCATGTCATGTCCTGAATAGAGTTCCTACAAAGAACAAAGAAGTAACACCATTCGAGGAATGGGAAAAGAAGAAGTTGACTCTCTCATACCTGCGCACCTGGGGATGTTTGGCCAAAGTTAACGTGCCAATTGTCAAGAAGCGCAAACTTGGACCAAAAACCGTAGATTGTGTATTCCTTGGTTATGCTATACACAGCGTGGGTTATAGGTTCTTAATTATAAAATCTGGAGTGCCTGACGTGCGTATTGGTACAATCATAGAGTCCAGAGATGCTACATTTTTTGAGAATGAATTTCCTATGAATAATGATGTACCTAGCTCATCTAGTCAAGAACCTATAATTTCCCTTGATTCCTTTGTGCCGATAGAACATGTTGAGGAAACGCCTATGGAAAATCCTGAAGAGGATAACAATGAAGTTACTCGAAAGAGTAAGAGACAGAGGATTGCAAAGTCTTTTGGTGATGATTTCATTGTATATCTCGTGGATGACACTCCAAGAACCATGGAAGAGGCATATTCTTCTCCTGACGCTGACTATTGGAAGGAAGCAGTACGGAGTGAGATGGACTCTATTATGTCTAATGGAACTTGGGAGGTCGTTGACCGTCCTTATGGGTGTAAACCTGTAGGATGTAAATGGATTTTCAAGAAAAAGCTTAGGCCTGATGGTACAATTGAAAAGTACAAGGCAAGGCTTGTGGCCAAGGGTTATACCCAGAAAGAAGGCGAGGACTTCTTTGATACTTATTCACCTGTTGCCCGACTGACCACAATTCGAGTACTACTTGCCCTGGCTGCTTCTCATGGTCTTCTCGTTCATCAAATGGACGTTAAGACAGCTTTCTTAAATGGAGAGTTGGAGGAGGAGATTTATATGGATCAGCCAGACGGGTTTGTGGTAGAAGGTCAAGAAGGAAAGGTGTGCAAGTTGTTAAAGTCTTTGTATGGCCTAAAGCAAGCACCTAAGCAATGGCATGAGAAGTTTGACAAAACTTTGACATCTGCTGGCTTTGTTGTGAATGAAGCTGACAAATGTGTGTACTATCGCTATGGTGGGGGAGAAGGAGTGATCTTGTGCTTGTATGTTGATGACATACTGATTTTTGGGACCAACCTCAATGTGATTGAGGAGGTCAAGGACTTTCTGTCCAAGAACTTTGAGATGAAAGATTTGGGAGTGGCTGATGTGATTCTTAACATTAAGCTACTGAGAGAATGTGATGGTGGGGTTACACTCGTGCAATCCCACTATGTGGATAAGGTCTTGAGTCGCTTTGGTTATAGTGACTGCAAGCCTGCTTCTACTCCTTATGATCCTAGTGTGTTATTGAGGAAAAACCGAAGAATAACAAGGGATCAATTGAGATACTCCCAGATCATTGGCTCATTGATGTATTTAGCTAGTGCTACGAGGCCTGACATCTCGTTTGCTGTGAGCAAGCTAAGCCGGTTTGTTTCAAATCCGGGAGATGATCATTGGCGTGCTCTTGAGAGAGTGATGCGCTATCTAAAGGCAACTGTGAGCTATGGCATTCACTATGCTGGGTACCCAAAGGTACTGGAGGGATATAGTGATTCAAACTGGATCTCTGATGCTGATGAGATAAAAGCCACGAGTGGATATGTGTTCACACTTGGAGGTGGTGCTGTTTCCTGGAAGTCTTGCAAGCAGACCATCTTAACGAGGTCTACAATGGAAGCAGAACTCACAGCGTTAGATACCGCCACTGTTGAGGCTGAGTGGCTTCGTGAACTCCTTATGGATCTGCCGGTGGTTGAAAAACCGATACCGGCTATCCTGATGAACTGTGATAATCAGACTGTAATTATCAAGGTGAACAGTTCTAAGGACAACATGAAGTCATCTAGGCATGTTAAGAGGCGGTTGAAGTCTGTCAGAAAGCTGAAAAACTCCGGAGTTATAGCACTGGACTATGTCCAGACAGCTAAGAATCTGGCAGACCAATTTACAAAGGGTTTATCACGTAATGTGATAGATAGTGCATCGAGTGAGATGGGCCTGAGACCCACATGAGTCATACCAGAGTGGTAACCTGTTCTATGTGATCGGAGATCCCGTGAAGTAGGATGGTGAAACAAGCTGTTGGTTGACTGGGAGGAGAGACCTTTACAGGGCTCATTTCTTCAGTGATGCGCTTCTCTCCTATTCTGTATGGCAGGTTGGTTTTTACCTTAATGTGATCCAAGTGGCTTTTTAAAGCAGAGATGTCGGCCTACAGGACATCTTAGAAAGAACACACCTATATGAGTTCGACTGCTGGTCACAGTCTATGAGATTTGGGTGATCTCTAGATACTCATGAATAGGCTTGGAGTATGACTTATACGCTCCAACCAGAGGGGATGCTTTAGGCAGCCTAGTACTAGTAAAGGAATTGGGTAAAGCTTGTTCGCACAAAACTGTCAATTCAAGGCATAGTCCATTGTTCAGTTGTGGATGAGTGTAACTCCTTTCCTAGGTGGATGTTCAACTTAACAGTCTCCATCGAAACACTGGTATATCAAACAACAGCAGAACTGAGAGCATTTCTCGTGTGCCTTGAAATTTGGTGGGGATTGTTGGATTAATTGGGATAGGCCCATTTTAATTTAGCAATTAATCAAATGAAATTCCTAGGCCCACAACTAATGCTAGGTAGAAAATTGTTTAGTCCCATATGGAGAATTGAATGGGAGTTACACCACTTTAAAAGGTGGAACGTGGTAACCCCCTTGTGGAATTGGAGAGAGCCAATACACGCGCGCGCTCGCTCGCCTCGCCACGCCACGCCGCGCCGCGCCGCGCCGCGCCGCGCCGTGCCGTGCGGTGCGGTGCGTGTGCGTACGCGTACGCGTACGCGCGCAGGCGTGTCGGGTGCGGGCGCGTTTTTCTTTATCTATTCGAAAATCGAAACGACTCGCAGTAACTAGCATTAACGAGTGGCTGGCAGTAACGGTGCAGTTACCAGTGGATTATGACTGCGGTTACTTCCGAGGTAATGGCTGCAGTTACTCTGGCCTCTTCGTTTTTGCTGTTACAAAAGACTCTCTACTCCATACGGGAAAGAAAGAAGAGAACAGTTTTCTTGTGGTTCTGTTTTTGTTGCTGCTCTCTGTCATCTCCAGTCCAGAACCTTGCGCGCACAAGTTTCTGGACGAGTAGGCCTCCGAAGCTCCGTCCGTTTGTGTACCTGCACGGGTAGGCGGGCGATCAAGTTTTTGGGGAGCGCATCAGCGCGACTACTCAATCTGCGACGTCTTCTTCCTGGTGGTGAATCGTTCGCGGGACTGCACTGCGAACATATTCCTGCATCACGCCTTGATCGACTACATCGAATAGGCCATCATGACGACTGATGGTAACGGCGCCTCCGGTGTCTCCGGCACTGGCCCCGCCCGAGGGTATAATCCGAAACCATTTCTGGTGTATTTGTTTCTGTGCGCTATGAATATGTTAATAGATGTTTCTGTTAGCTTATTCGTTAGCGAATATAAATACGTTGATGATAGATCACTCATGCATGTTTATGTCATGTTTTATACGCTGAATTTCTGGATTAAAATATGCCGAAATTTGACTAGATATTCAACAGAGAATGCCATGATATTTAGGGCCTATTTGGTAGAGCTGCATATTCTCATTGTTTAGTTTCTGCTTTAGATCATCTGATAATCTGAAGTTGCCCTTGAAAAACGTTTGGCTGGTAGGTTGGCTCCAAAAATATAATAAAGGATTGGAGGCAAATAGACCATAATACCCCTAGTATTAACACTTCATCTGTATGTGCGTCTTACTCTTTTGTATTTGCACACAATTTATGAAAATTTTTTCAAAATTTTGAAGATAATATATACACAAATTATGATGGAGTTAGTGCGCAGCGTCGTGTGCGGCGAGTGAGATGAGGACGACTCGCCCGGTGACGAGGAGCGAGCGACGGCCGCGCTGGGCAATGCTAACACGAGGGAGGCGCAAGTAGTTTGCACAGAATAACAGAACTTTTCATATACAATGAACCAGGGAGAAGATCATGTTTGAAGCTGTCTTTATTTTTTTTTTATGAAGGACAGCCTTGTCTTTATTCAAATGTGAATAATGGCCTCCTGTGCATTTCATAAAGGTTATTTCTAGTGGACAAATACATATTTACGTATGTAATCTGTAAATTGTAATCTGAACTGAAACATCGAGTCAGAAGTGAAATACATCTCTACAGTGCACACAAGATTTTGAGACATTAGCAACTGTACATGGTAGAAGCGTTGCCAGTTATCTGAAAAATGAAATGCTCAACTGTCAGTTATCAGTATACCCCTTCTAAACATCAGTCAGTAAGGTCCCGGCAACACAAACTAGTAATGTCATATTGAACTTTCAATCTATTTTATTGCACTACTACGAGTAACCTGCAAAATGGATGGTGCACTACTTTTGTCAAGTTGCATGGTTCTGCAGTGTATAGCAGCTGCTCACATTACCGACTAATAGCATAAATTTCATTCATCACTAATATGAGCATCCTCTGCTAGCAATTACTGGAAGTGTTCAAAGTATGGAAGATTTAAAATTACTTCATTGCAGTACACAACTCCATTTAGCTTCACAATATCAACTAGTAGTACTTCCCGCCAATCACCTCATTGCTGATTAATGTTGAATGCAACCATGTGTGCACTGCACTACACAGTCTTCAACAACAAACAACGTGTACAAGCAGAGGACTGTTTAATTGATGTTCATGAAGTGTTGTTGATGGCGATATTGGACTGTGTACAAACTCGGCTTGACATTTGGATGACCAACAATGATGGATGAATTACAACTCAGTTCTTACAATTAAAAGAACAAGCTAGGGAACTTGTTGCGGCTGGCATTAACAAATTAGGGAACTCAGTTTATGTTTAGCCAAACTTGTTACTAAGTTTTTAATTGTAAGAAGTTCCCTAATTTGTAACAAACATATGTTTTGCTAGTATTAACACCCAAACAAACATTTTGTGGCTTAGATCAACTTTGGGATAACATTACACAATGCAAACCAAAAATGGGGCCAGCCATGGGGAGGAGGCAAGTGCATGGGAAGAGGCGGCCGGTGAGCTTAGGTTATGGCAGATTTTGGGGGTGGAGGTTACAGTTAGGGCGACGATAGATGCTAACCTTCAGGGGAGGAGAGAAGGATAGGGTGGTCGCCGAGGTCGTGAATGTCACTGAGGAAGCTGGTGGTCGCCAGCCCACGCGGAGGAAGCCCAGGCATGGAGGTGGCCGAGAACCGTGGTCGGTACACAACGCCAATGGACACTGTGGTCCTATGATGGTGACAGACCCGGGGCGATGGAGCCAGCATCGACGGATCCGGGGCCAAGGGAGTTGACATCGACGGATCTAGGGGTGAGGGAGTCGGTGGCGACGAAGAACTCTAACGACGAGAGTAGGGGAGAGGAGCAGTGGCCGGTTGGGTAGGGGGAGGCGAAGGGGGTGCTTGAGGTGGGGAGGGGTTGGGGAGGCGCTGAGCGAACGAAGGGTTCGGCTGGGCGCTCATGGTGGGGAGGGGTAGGGTAGTTCGATGGAAAATTACGGGTAATTTTTGTTTAACTTCAAAGGGTAATTTTGTTTCTAGTTGGTTGGATTCCCACGAGAATGCACGGGAAGGTTGCTCCTCATTGCTAGTTCATTTTTGAGAGAACAACTCCTGAGAAGCAGAATTGGATTGTTTGGGAAGCTAGGTGTTTGGAGCAGCTTCATGAGATCTGAGAGAGAAGCTAGGACCAGAAGCTATACCAAACAGAGTCTTAACTATTATATTAATATATAATAAAAAGAAGATGATGGGTGATTTACAATTGCTAATAAAAAAATATGCTATACATTCTCATAAAAACTAAAAACATCTAACCCTTAATTTGGAAGATGGATTGTTGTGGTTACAGACCAAACAGAGAGATGTAGTATGGTAGTGGAGAGTTAGGTGAGCAATGCTTGGGGGCTTCCCCATGGCCTGGATGGCCTTATATACATTTACATGAGGAGCGTTTTACAATTGTGTCCTTACACTCAAGTATCCCCCTTAAGGCCATTTATGTCCTTATACATGTTCTATTTGGGCTTTACAACCTTCTAGCAAGCCGGCTGGGCTTAGGTGGAGGCCACCCCTACAACATGGATGATTTATAATTGCTAAGAAAAAAAGATAAATGTGCTACAAATTCTCACAAAAAAAATCATTTAGTCCTTAATTTGCTGGACCCTAATTTTAAAGGCTTAGATTTGATAGTTAGCTTAAAGATACAAGAATGTGAAACAATTCTCACAAAATAGTAGACCATGATTTTAAAGGCTTAAATTTGATAGTTGGCTTGGAGATATAAGAAGTTGAAATAATTCTCAAAAAATAATAACGTTTAGCCCTTAATTTGGAGGAACATAATTTTAAAGACTTAGATTTAATAGTTGGCTTAGAGATATTGTAACACCTCAGCCTAACAAAGAGCTCGGAGTGTCACCACTTGTAAGAACAAGAATAACCGACTAGTGGGGGGGGGGGGGGGTAAATAGGAGGATTAAAAATTATCTTACCTTCTAATAAAAATTACTATAATTTTAGTATAGCAGAATTTTAAGGCAATTAAACCTATGCAATTCTAGCATGACTAAGGCACTACAAGTATAAGTTTTTACACAAATAGTTCTAGCACAAAAGAATATGACAATCATAATATACTAGAAATACAAGAGCATAAAGAAGAGACAAAGTAATAACCAATATACACACGATATTTTACCGTGGTGATCGAAAACTTGCCGGTTGCCACTAATCCATGTTGAGAAAAGCCCAAGTGACTTGACCGGCTCCACTAATTAAGTTGCAGCTCCTCAATCCACTAATAGTTGTCCTTCCTCCGCTCCGAAGATGGTGGACACCAAGACACTCACAAGTCGGGGCCGGGCTTCTTCACAACCTTCTCGAAGAAGTCACTGTGCAAGTTCCAGCCAAGCTGTCCAGGTGCCAGCAAGCAGCAAGAGTAAAAATCACAGCTTCGCTTGACGGCAATCAAGTGCCAAAGGATCAATTTAGAGATGAAATGCACTTGTTTTAACTCAACCACCTCAAATGAATGTATAATGTAAAATTGAGGTGTGGAGTGAATGCTCAATGCTTAAGGATGTTCAATGGAGTCTCTTACTTCTGTCCTTTAGCAGGTGAGAGAGTATTTATACCCTCACTAACCAAAACTAGCCGTTACTAGGCAATCCCTGAAAATAATCAGGGCGAGCGGAGGTACCGCCGTTCAACGGTTAGTACTTCCGTGCCTATTCTGACACAGCAGTAACGGTTATTTCAGAGCTTCTGAACTAGCCGTTGGAAGTCGGCGCAGAACTACCGTCATTGTAATTCTGGTAATTCTAATATTCGGAAGTTCTGAAATTTTGACGTGGTACTTCTTTTTGATTCGAGGCCGAGAGTTGGCGCTCTCTAAAGAAAACGTTCCGCCCGGGTTTTCAGAGCTTCCGTGCTCCGGTAGTATTGTTTAAGGTTGCAGTACCACTGCTCTATGGTTGTTCCGCCATTGAAACTCTGGTACTTTCATTTTCTGCAGAGACAAAGTGATTCCAAGGGTGCTCTCTACAAAAAAACATTCCGCTCAATTTGATGGAACTTCTGGGAAGCGAAAGTACCGCTGTTTTCACTCTGGTACTTTCGATTGTCAAGACAGAGTACATATTTGCTTTTAATTTTAGTTTTAAGAGAATGAATGATCCTAAATTGATCCAATTGGCACGAGAATATGCTATCAAGTTACTAACTATGATCCCTTTTAATGGTACAATATTTATCCTATAATCCGGTCTTTCACCCTTTCTCCTAAGACCGATAAAAGTGAAAAGGGGATCCTAGTCTATATATACCTTTGTCTTGAGCCACTTTGATCTTCATGTTGACCCTTAGCATGCATCTCATCATCATTCTAGGGGACTAAACCTTTTTAAACACTTAATAAGCACGTTAGTCTCATATTCACATAAATTCATTAATTACCAAAACCATTTTAGGGGCCTAGATGCTTTCACCACTACACTTTCCACTCTAAATTTAAACAATAATTATTTACAATTACAACAACATATCTCTAAATAAACTCTACAACAAGCTATCCTACAACAAGCATATCAAGGTAACATAAATATGGATAGACATTCACACATATCTTAGGACTTTGTGCCCAAGAATGCTTGGGATCACGCACTAGAGAGCACTTGTAACCATGCACCTAGGAGCATTACCTCGCAACGATACTAATAAATAAACCATTACCATAAACACATTCATAACTTATCATTGCCACACATAGTAGTACTATTCATGATCCAAGCAACTACCATAAACTATCAAATATCCACTAATCAAAATCCAAATAAATGAGTTAATTCTATAAGATATAGATGAGATAACTAAGTATGATAAATTAATGGTTGTTTCCACGGGTTGTGTATGTGCTACCCTATCTGATGCATGTCGCTTTCAATGATCACCTCAAACAACAACAAAGCAATGGTGAATCCAAGACTCATCAAATACATAATAAAACGGTAAACATTAACTTAAATATTTTATCACACTTATTCGCATTTGGTTAACTCATTCTTCTCGCTGATGCAATGCAACTGCACATGCACATGTCTCATTAACTCTTTAGCTTATATCGATATAAAAGAGTGTAACACTCGTTTGTGTCCACTCAAGCCCACCCTATTTCATGCGTGGACCTCAAAAGCCCATCGCCTTTGATACGGGGAACTCAATCCCCACTCACATGGTACGCCTACCAAAGTAGGTCTTATTCTTCCTACTCTCGTGGGTTGTTTATACAAAGTAGACCATAGACGCCCATACAAGTCATCTCTTTTCATGATATGAATGCACATGATGCAACATCTCTTTTTAAGCATTTACCATGTACCATTAACCATTATCCATCATCATGTAATTGTCAAGTAACCATCATAAAAGCATCATGTAAACAGGAATAATCATCTCATAATAGCATGATAAATATTATATAAATTCAATTAGTAAAAACTGTAAATCCATTTTATTATTCTACCATACACTTGATTTTTTAATTATAAGACATAGAACGATGCGAAGACACCTCCTGCACAAAACCAAAACGCATCTCAAATCATGCAACACTATTACATAAATGTAAAATAGATTGGCATTGCTCTTACGTGCAATCCCAACCTAATCAACCCTCCTTGACCAGACAATCCACCCGCTGTAATGGTGATCAAATAGACATAACTTTTATTTATGGAATCTAAAAATAGCAAACCATATATGTTTGAAAATCTGCAAAAAAAATTTCCACATTTTCCTTGTTATGCAAATTTCCTGATTAGGTCGTTGAAATTCCCATTTTCAATCCCGAAGATCAAACTGCTGCTTTATTGAATAGTAGGATTAACAATTTTGTATCCATTTTTCTACAACACAAAAAGTGTCAAACCATACCACTTCTGGTAACTATAGAAAATTTATCTAAATATTTCTAGTTATGGCCACAATTTAATTTGAGCATCTGCTGAGCCTAATATGCTAATTAACACAACTATGATCTCAAACAACCAAAAAATGGACAGCTGCCTTACCAGTACCATAACTTTCAAACTAAGCAACCAAAATTAGTGTTCTTGCACTCTATGGAAAACTTAAATAATTTTCTACATTATTCATAATAGGGAAAATTTATGAAACAGGATGTAAATGCCCCAAAAACCAATCCGATGTAATGTGCGCAAAACCTGATAATTCTAGAAACCCTAAACATAAACTAGCATGAACTGTGAGAATAATTATTCCCCATTTGCCAAATTAATCTTCAATGTATTGATAGGACAAGGGTTTTGGAGGGTTATTGTAGGATCAAGAATGACGACTGGGGGTGAATGGGATCTGACACTAACAAACGCCTTTTGAAAATCTTTTTCTAAAGTGAAATCAATGGTTCTCACTCTAATCGCTATATGAAGTTATAGAGATCAGAGATTAAGCACTCACAAGGAAAGCTCTAAGAAAAAACTGAGCCAAATGAGTCTGGACATGCCCGGATGATCTGACCATAGTGCAATGGGTAGTCTGACCTCTCCTCTAGGCAATCTAACCGGCCTTGGATGGTATGACCTCTCTTATAAGGGCAGTCTGACCTCTTGACAAAATCAATACAACATCGAGAGACAGAAATTTGCACAACTTTCAAATTGTAGATCCAAATGACTTGAAATTTGAACCAAAGCTAGATTATAATATTAGGAATCTAAAATGGCAAGAGTTATTGTAAGAACCTAACAAGGTTGGGATATTTTGGCTCTTAAAGCTTTGTTGCACCAAAACCAGGCAAAAATCACAAAATTGGCCAACTCTCAAACTAAGGCTCCAAATCGATTAATTTTTTGCATGCACCTGCTCTAGGATGTCAAAAACCTATTCTAATAAAATATCAAGAATATCTCATTGCCAAAGTTTAGATATTTTTTCATTTGAAGGAAGGTTGTATTAAAACCGGGCAAAACACAAGAACTTGAATCGATACTTGCTCATTGGTAAAGGATGATCAAGATAACATTGGATCCACTCCCACACATCCTAGCAAGTCTAACACTAGCAAGAACCCAAGCCAAAAGCCCTCAAGATCAAACCCCCAAATCACCCATTCTTGATCCAAACTAGGCAATCACAAGAACTTGCTATGGATGGTACTTAGATGGATGAGATCTAGTCTTTAAAAGATATCTTCATCACTTATATGTTCTTTTTACAAAGAAAGATCAAGAGAGGATAAGAAAACACCAAAAACTAAGCCAAAACAAGATGTCAACACTTAAGCAAAGAAAAGAAGATTTGGACGAATTTTGATATCTATTGATACTTGGAAATGAATATTTACAGTCACTTCCTAGCCACTCACAAGCCTAAGGATAACAATAAAAAATAAGCTCAACACAAAGAGTCACAACTCATCTTCCAAAAGTCCTCTCCAAGAACACTAACTCTCCTCTCTTTGCTTAGCACTAGCTCCCCAAAGCTTAGCACCTAAGGCACCTCTCTCCCCTTCTTATTTATAAAGGCTCACAAGAGAAACCCTAACCAGCACCTCTAATTGTGTTTCATCTACTTACATAGTCTAACCTGTTAACCTAACACAATACCAGATTTTACACTCATACAAGCACGCTTCTCAAAGCACACACAACCTTTAACCCATTAGTGAATTAACACTTGATCCACTTAATATTTGTAATACATCCTTGACCTAAACTACCTCTCTTATGCCTCCTCACACCGTGGTTTGATCAAGTCTCAACTTTTCGGTTTGGGTCAAAAAGACCATTTTGCCCCTAAACCACCTTGCACGAAGCTTCACGTTTCCTTTGCCTTAAGCAGACCTATGCTTCATCTTCAATTCTATGTGGCTCCAATGACTTGCCACTAAGCCTCGCATGCGTTCGGATCCTATTGAACTACCCTCACTTGCAAACGAGCACAAGTCAATTGACACACCACATTCCTTTTCTCACACCATGACGGCACCTGGACTTGACTGCACGAACCTCAGATTCTCCCTGAGCTTAGTCCCGATCCCTTGTCATTACCCGTGATGTCCTCCATTTGTAGCTCATGCTCTGGTTCCTTGCCTTCTCGGCTTATAACCACTCTACTAGCCTCAGTGATCTTTCGGTAGCGCCTTGATCATTCTGAATCTCAGCTCCCCTAGCTTAGTCCCTTTCCATTCTGCCTCACCATAACCTAGTGCTAGAGTCCTACAACCAATAGCAATAAGCAACCATCATGAAGCACTGCACGACACAAAATAATCAATTGACACAATTGATGAGTTAGGTGAGTTAAGAATCCTTACCTTCCATTAAAGCATCTCTGTATACTTTGACATGCAACCTACTGCCCAATGGTTGCCATCACATCTTTATGAATTCGGACTCCCCCAACTGTCTCTACATGCATCGGCATCATCACTTGATGCACCACATGTAACAACTCACCTCTCCATGATCCTTGTCTTCTCTGTGCTCCCGCTTGAGCCACGCAGCTTTACTCGGACTTACATGACTACTCCAAACTTCAACACCCCTTGCCTAGTCTCAGTCCATTGTCGTTGGCAACTAGCACCCTTCAAGCCACCTACACATCCAAAGAGTTTTATGCACTTGACTCATGTTAGTCAAAGCAATGTATCACGCAATGCACCACCACCAAAACACTGGTGCCCATGTCGTGCACACACACAACCATGCTCATACTCTGATCCTAACCACTATGACCAAACCTCAAACTAAAATTTATAAATTTAGCACCACTTTGCCAAAAGCTAGTCTGACTGTCATTACCTGGCCGGTCTGACCACTAGCACCGCCAATGTTTGGCTCATCTGACCACTTAAGAGCCCTACTGTTGGTAGCCCCATGATGATGCTGAGTATTTGACTTTGCTTTTCATTCATTATCATTGGTTGAGTTTGATTTTGTGCCATTTGAATATATGGTTTTACTATAAGAGTGGCAGTGGTAAGATCGGCCTATGGCTAGAAGTCAGACCAACCAAAGGTGTAACCAGTTGCAGTCTGACCGGCCCTGGTGTGGTGGTCTGACCGGTCAATGCAATGTGGTCTGACTAGTTGTAGAATCAAGGATAATTGACTAGAGAGGGTGCATAGGAGGTTTTTAAATTCTTTTGGCTAAATCATGGCTTTTAAGAAAGTGTGAACAGAAATTCATTTTGCACAATTCAAAGACTAAAAGTTATAAGTCTCACTATGGCACCAACAAGCTAAGTTTAGACAAGATATAATTCTAACTAAACAAGTCAAGCAATTAATCACTAGAAATGTAAATGCGCAAAGTAAAGAGCAAGAAAAATAAACCACACAATGAACACAAGAAATTTTTTTAGTGGTCTCGAAGATTTGCTGGTGAGAGAGTTTGAACGAATCAAGTCGACTCCTTATGCAATTTGAGCCATTACTCAATCCATTAGGATAGGTCTTTCCCATTGGGAGGTGAGCTCCAACTTTTATAACCATGTTGGGTCTCTTCATAAACTTCTTGAAAAGATCACCGAGCCAACTCCTCCACGCCGTCTAGGTGGCTATAATCACCAAGAGGAATCTTCAAGTGCCACAAAGATTAACCAAGTGATGCAATGCACCTGAATGCTCTTAACAACCTCAAAATATGAAACAAATGCATTAGAGTTGAAGAGAGGGATACAGGGGCTTAAGAGTATTCAATTGTGGTCCAAGAGAGTGCCCCTGCTATGGGTGGGGAGGTATTTATAGTCTCCACTAACCAGAGTGACCGTTGGGGGATAAATCCCCAAAAATCAGGTGGAGCGGTACTACAGCCATGGGTGGCCGGTATTATCATATTCACTATTCAACAGCTACTCACTACCCACTAATGCGCCAAAACTAGTCGTTAATACAAATCAATCATACTGCACTCACATGCCCCGGTCATATCGATTCTGCAGTGGTTCCGCACTTAAACTGTGATAGTACTATTATCTAGAGGGTAGAAAATATCCCAAAAATGTACCTCTCTAAAAAATAGCCACTGCCAACAAAAATGCGGTCATACTGCATATGCGGTAGTACCAAACATAAAACGTGGTCATACCATTGCGATACTACCGTAGGTCATTTTATACCTCTGTTTTGAGCCTTGTTTTGAGACATATAAATCCATAGTCATCTTTGCATGCTTTTCTATGATCTTTTCATGGTATCCTTCAAATCCAGGACTAAACCTTTTAATCATCTTAACAAACACATTAGTCCCATAAGCATAGTCATCATTAATTAGCAAAACCATTTCTATGGGTCTAGATGCTCGGTGTGTGGTAGTACCAGCCCGTAGTTGACAGTAGCTATTTTTTCAGAGAAGGTCTTTTGAAGGTTTTGGTTATTGACCAGAATATGATTGGCAGTATGACTGGCTTGGTGGCCGCAGTCTGACTAGCCCTTGTGCAAAGTTGAGTTGGTTTTGGTTGTGAGTCATGGCTGTGTCTATGCAAGTGTTTTTCATCGGGTGTCCATGCAAGTGTGAGTCATAGAGTGTCCATGCATTAGATTTACTGATGAGAGTCAAATGCATGTCATTTATGCTTAGATTGATCGCTTGTTCTTTAATGTGGAGGTGTTTTGATGATTATTACGGCCAACAGCAAGACCGAGGCTTGGTGGCCCTAGCGTGTTGCATAAGTTTGGGCGGAGCATCATCTCAAGTTGACAAGTATGGGAGAAAGACAAGGATTGTGAAGAGGCAAGTGTATGCATATGGTGTGCCAATTGGACTTGTGCTTTCAATTGGTGATGGTTCTTAGAGCAAACGTACGATCTTGGTGCAAGTAATTGGGCATCATGGACTATGGTGTGATGTGATATGTCATGTGACTCAAGCATTTCAAATAGTGACGACATTGGAGTAGGCATACGATCTTGAAGACAAGACATTGGGCATCACATATTCATGAAGACCAATGGGTGGCAATTGAGGAATTTATCCAATACTGGGTGGAGTGGCAGTTTGTAAAACTTCAACATTGGACTAAGTGGTTTAGGTCACGTCTTTGAGAACGGAGTGTCTTATCGTGCTTGTGGAGCTATGTAAATCACACTTTGAAAGACGTGCAAGTGTGTGAGAGTAAAACCCGTTTGTGTGTGGGTTACCAGGTTTTTCCATTTGTAAGTGGTGTGATCTACTAAAAAGTGGTTGGTTGTTAGGGTCAGGCGTAAGGTGAAAGCCTGCACTCTATAAACCTTTTTGTGTAAAGAGGAAGATAACACTTGAGAGGTAGGGTTAGGGTTTCCTTGTGTTGGAGCCTTGTGTGTGTACTCTACGTTTAGAGCTCTACCATCCCTGACATTCCTCTCCAAATAAAATAAATATGCAAAGTTTGCCCAAGTGGTTGTGCCAGGGATTCTTACTTGTGCTTTTGATTTGCTTGGCTTTCTTATTTGGATTTCTCTCTTTTTGATCTTTTCTAGTACCAAGGATGTGTAAGAGGTGAAAATGTCTCTTGGAGACCAGATCCCATCTATCCAGGTGCCTTCTAGGGAAAGTTCTTAAGATTGCTTGGTTTTCCTTAAGAGAGAGGTGTTGGGATTTTGCTCTTGTGGGCTATTTGGTTTGGGTTCGTACTGTGACCTAGCTTGCTATGACATACGAGAATCCATTCAATGTCATATAGATTATCTAGGACTCACGAGTAAGAGTAGATCAAAGTTTCCCTCTTTTGTCCGATTTTGGTGCAACCTTGTTTTGGATAAAGGTCAAAACTTTGGCATCGATCTTCATGATCTATGGTTGGAATAGGTTTCTGATATCCAAGGGAGGGTTGTGTCAAGTTTGAATGCATTTGATCAATGCTTTGAGAGTTGGCTCTTTTCTTAAATCATGTGTAGTGCTGTGTGCACTGTTTCTCACCGAGCAGTCAGACCGCAAGGACCTAAACGATTAGATAGGTGTGGTCAGACCGGTGCAATCAATTTGGCCAGCAGTCAGACTGCTTCTTGGCTGACAATCAAACCGGTGGAGACAAAGTGTTTTAGGTGAATTTTCACTCTTAGCTTTGGAGAGCTTGTGAGTGTATGTTTCCGCTGCATGTTGTTGATGATACTTGGAGGAAGATTTTAAAAGAGTCATTCACCCCCTCTCTCTGACTTGCTATACTGATCCTACAAGTAGAAAACACTCTCTTTGAAATTTCGGTATTTCTCTATCTAGTTTTAGCTCAGATGTCCAATTTTCATGAGACTAGATGCAAAGTCTTCCCCAAACACCCCCCAAACAAGTGTTTGGTGACCATTGACCAAAAGGTGCACCACCGGTTTGACTGCCATTGAAAGGCTGATCAGACCACTTCTAACCAGTCTGACCATAGCCCCAACGTCGATTAGACCACCAGCCTTGACAGTAACTCCTCAACTACAAATTCTCAAAAACCAAATTCAAACTCCGCAAATTCTCTCAAACCAAAAGTCAATTACTTATCACAACCATAGAGTGACCTCTACATGGTCTCACAGTTACCCACAAAAATGGATGAAGAACCGATGAAGAAACCACAACAAACGCTCTCCTCTACCTCTTCCTTCCTCCTTTGATGCAGCCCCCTGCCGTAGTAGCAAAACGCTTGCCACGGCAGACTTCCCCCTTGTCATGGCAGTGCTTCTCCTTGACGAGGTACCCCAAGGTAGCAGCGGTAGTAGCACCAAAGTAGCAGTGAACCCGCTTGCCACGGCAACCAAAATTGCTTGTCACGGCAGCAAATTTTCTTGCAGTGGTAGCCTTTTCCTTGCCACTGCGGGCCTCGTCTGCTGCAGCTAGGACAAGCAGTGGTGGCTAGGGCAAGGCATGAAGCGATGCTGCTAGGGTTTGGCTAGGTGAACAATTAGGGTGGCAAGGAAAACATTAGGTCTAAGCAGTGGCTTCCTGGCTTCCCTTATATGGCATGAAGTCCAAGCCGATATGGCATGCACGCTGAGACATGATCGATCACGTCTTAGCCTGGCCGAGTTTCCCTTTTTTATTTTCCTTACTTCTTTCTCTCTATTTCTTTTCTAGCCCCTCATGTAGCAGCAAACGGGATGTTACAGATATATTAATTTGAAGAAAAAGAGATAAGTACCACAACCTGTAATTCAAAGGTTGAGAATTTGTAAACTTGCTAAATGGGCCCACCTCCCAGTCATATCTTTTACATAGATGGAGAGAAATCTCAAAATAAATTGGCAATAACTGAATATGAAATGAAATATTCCTAATGTATTTTTTTTTAAAATAGGAATTTCAACATTTGAAATTAGCAAAAATAAAATTACGCTATATATTATATAATATCACACTACACTGCAATTGCACGGTTCAATCAGCTAGTTTATCAAAGGAAGCATTCACATAGTTACAAGATTTTCTTGTACTAATCCAAATGCACCTATAACACCATAAAAACTAGGCAGTTAGGGAATAGAGATGAAGGTCCCATTTGGAATGTGGGGATCATGTGTGAAATTTGAAGATTTATACGATTTCTTCCAAAAAAAATTCAATGAAATTCCTAGTTCAAAATATGCTTGCTCTTAATTTAGCTAAGACCCATTTGGAATGTAGGATCATGTGTGAATTTTGAAGATTTATACCATTTCTTGCAAAAATGCAATGAAATTCCTAGGTCATAATATGCTTGCTCTCAATTTAGCTAAGAGCCTAGGACCATTCTTTTGTGTCCCACTAACCTTAGATTCAGTGGAAAGGGAAGATTCCACATACAACTATTGGTTTTCGATTTATTGGATTAACTTGTATCCATTTTTTGATGAAAGAGAATGCTAAACTTTTGTTATGAGCTAATTAGAGTAACCATGCCAATGATATTTATATTATTAAAAATTGATGAAAGACCTTTTACAACGGCTAAGAAAAAAGAGAAATATGCTAGAAATTCTTATGAAAATGAAAAATACCTCAACCTTAAATTGGTGGATCCTAATTTTAAAGGCTTATATTCCATAGCTGTCTTAGAGATATATTAATTTGAAAAGGATGCAAAAAATATCAAACCCTTAATTTGGTGAACTCTAATTTTAAAGGCTTAGATTCCATAGTTGGTTTAGAGATATATTACTTTGGAAAAAAGAGAAAAAGGTAGCACTATGTTTAATTCAAAGGATGAGAATGTAAATTTGCTCGATAGACTCACCTCCCAATCATCTCTTTTTGAGAATGTAAATTTGCTCGATGGACCCACCTCCCAATCCCTTGTTTCACTTAGGAACGAATAGGTGAAGCATTTAGGCCCCTAAAAATGATTTTGATAATTAATGACAACAATCATTAAAAGGACTAACTTGTTTATTAAGATAATTGAAAGGTTTAGTCCCGAATTTTATTGATGTCATATAAAAATCATGCAAAGGTGATCAAATATTGACATGACTTAAGGCAAAGGTATATTGTAGCCTAAGACCTCTTTATAGTTTTTAGTTGTCTTGGTGTTTTGTTGGAAAGACCGGATTTATAGAATAGATGTTGTATTATAAAAAGGGGTCATGGCTGGTAGCTTGAAGTTAAACTTATGCCACTTTGATCAATTATAATTCATGCATAGATTTGGAACTTAATTTGAGAGCCCTCTCTGAATTTACATGGAAAACGGTATGACCGTAGGCTTTTGAACGGTAGTACTACTCCATCGATACTATCGACAACTACATGCCAGTAGCTTGTTTTTAGAGAGGTGCATTTTTGGTCTTTCCTTAAAACGGTACTACCACAACTTGTTAGCTGGTAGTACTACAAAGCGACATGACTGCATTGGTCATACGGTAGTACCATAGAGCAGTATGACCGCATCTTGAGTCTGATACTACTAGAGTGTGGTATGACCGCGCTTTAGTTGGCGGTAGCTAATTTTCAGAGAAGTATATTTTTGGAGCATTTTGTCTCCTCTGGAGGTACCATCGTAGCTAGGGTGCGGTAGTATCACATGATCGATACTACTGAGCACTATGAGTGTGTACTAGTGATATTCAAGTTAACGGCTAGTTTATGTACACTTAATGAACCTTAAGTAACTACTGAACAGTAGATATGGTATTACTAGCTATTACATGGTGGTAGTACCGTATCCCCTGATTTTTGGAGATTTTGACCCCAACAGTCGTCCTAGTGGGTGGAGACTATAAATACCTCCCCACTAGCAGTAAGGAGCTCCTTTTGTACCTCATTGAATACATTTGAGCTCTTGCGCTCTCTCTTCAACTCATTTGCTATATTTTCACATTTTGAGGTTGTTGAGAGTATTCAAGTACATTGCATCATCTAGTTGATTATTGTGACACTTGGAAACCTTAAAGCAAATGTCATTGGCTTATTACTCTTGGTGATTGCTGACATCTAGATGGCTTGGAGGACTTTGCACGGTGATCTCTTCAAAGACGATTGCGAAGAGACTCAGAATGTTGTGAGTGGTGTGGTGCTCGCCATCTTCGGAGTAGAGGAAGAGCAACCCTAGTGTACCCTAGAGGAAGAGCTCAAATGTATTCAATTCGTGGAGTTAGTCCAATTCATTTGGGCTTACCTCAATGTGGATTAGGGGAGACCAGCAAATCTTCGAAACCACAGGAAAACATCGCACATCATCATTGTGGTTTATCTCTTTTGTCTTTCGTATTTACATTTCTAACAATTATTGAATTGTCTTGTGTAGCTAGAATTGTATCTAGTATAGACATATGTTTGTATTGTCTTAGTGAAACTTAGAGCATTTAGGCCTTGACTTGTGCAAAATAATTTTAAATAGTTCATACTTGCTATAAAATTGAGGTTTAGCCTAAAGAATTTTAAAATCTCCTATTTAACCCCTCTAGTCAGTTATTGTTGATCCTACAACAGGCAACAGAGGGTTGGAAGGTGTTGTCTAAAATTTTTCCCCCAAGTATTCTTGTTCCTCTTCTCAAATAACTATAGAGTTACTGTAAATAGAATCCATAACTAAAATCTCAAATCAATTCAACCAAAGCACTAGAAACTAGAGATACCCAAACCCTAGAGGTCTGACCTCCACAAGAGGTCGGTCTGACCTCCAGCAGTCTGACCACCACCACTATATCGGTCTGACCCGTCCTGTGGTGGTTGGACCACCTCCTTTGAAATGAGCCCGACACGATCCAAGAAATGGTGCAACATCTAAAAATACAAGTCTAAATGATATAAAATTTTGCATACATCTTGATTAAGGTTTTAGAAACCTATTCCATTCATAGATCACAGAAATACATATCAAAGTTCATACCTTTTTTTAGATTTAATCAAGTATGCACCAAAATAGGGCCAAATACGAAAACAGTGAATATGACTTATTCGTGGGTAGCAGATAGATAAGATCGATCTAGATGTATTCACACATATCACAGCAAGTAAGAACACTAAAGAAACTAAGCCAAAAACCTCGCATCACAAAATCACTTGGTGAGGTCAAAATCAAGCAAAATCGTGTTTCTTCATGAACTTGCCAACAAAGTGACTAGATGGGGTGAAGATTAATTTTTAGAGGTCATCTCTATTTCTTACATGTCTCTGGCACTACAAGATCAACAAGGGGAGAGAAGAGCAAAAACCAATCAAATTAAAACAAATCAATCAACACAAAATGAATCCAAGGAAGATGAATAAAGATTGATATATTGCTAGTTGAGGATGAAGATTATAGCCAGTCTACCTAGAGAACAATAGAGCACACCACAACACTCAACATTTCTCAAACCATAACCCTAGAACTCATGAACACTTAGTCTCAAGGGAAAATGGTTGGATGGTTAACAACAAGCTTCCATCCTAACCCATTAAATAGATGGGCTAGCTAGCCAATCTAACCCTTAGTGGATATCCACTTAGCACAATGGGAGAAACCCAATAATCCCACACACATGGGTTCTAACTTACACACTACTCTTATGCATGCTTTTCAAAGCACATAATACCAAATCCGCTAAGTGTTTAGCCTTGATCCAACTTGATCTTCTTAGCTTCTCCTTGATCTAAACCGCTCTCCCAAGCGTCGCAACTTTCTTATAAGGCAGTTTTTGTTATTTTGGACAAACTACCAAAATACCAATTCTTGACCTGGTCTTCTCCTTTCATTGCAAGCAATCATCATAATTGCTATATGTAGATGCATCACTGGTTTGTAACGTGTCAGCAATTCTCTCTCATTCTGATTCCATCGGATCACATCTCACTTGGACCGACCAAACCACATGATGCAACCTGCTACACAAAACCTCCCTTCAACATTCCCACCTTTCTTATGCCATGTTTGAGCTCACCATCCCACCTGGCATCCTTGATCATTTTTGGCATCAGCTCCTCCATGATCATATCCTTGATCCTTGCCATTGACCATGGTTAACTGCAAGCTACCCTGGACATGCAAAGACAAAGAAATTATTTTTGGGCACAAGTTCTTTAAAACTTGACCCATGTTAGCAGTAACATATCCCATGCAACTTATAACCACTAGCCATGGTCACCAAAACCCATCGCAAACTCATTCCCAACATACCAAAACCCTAGCCGAATTGGACACAACCCAGCTGGTATGACTGAACTTCACCACTAGTCAGACTGCTGAGATGGGTTGGTCTGACCGGTATGGCCCATCGGTCAGACCTGTGATAAACTCTGGTCTGACCACCTCCAAAGTTGTCAGGATCGTGATTCTAGATAAGATCGTTTTCTTGTGAGCGGGATTAGATCGTAGGATCACAATTCTATGAAATTTTTATTTTAAATATAATAAACTCATCAATTATGCAAAAAAATTTAGAACATCAGATTACATCATAGTTCATAGTTCCATTCTGAGCATTCAGTATTTTGAGTTCATACTTCATAGTTCACACAGCACATACAAGCAGCAAGTTCAAAACACAAGCACATTCAGGCAGTAGGTTCAGAACTTCAAATTACATAATATTTTAATTGAAAAGAACACAATACAACAAGAAGCAACCGACCACATCACCAGAGATCATCTAAGTAGTCAACTACATTAAGAATTAAGAGTTCATAGTTCCATTCTTAGCTTTTTGAGTTCATAGTTCAGGCAGTAGGTTCAGAACTTCAAATGACATCATTTTTTAATTGAAAAGATCACAATGCAACTAGAAGCAACCGACCACATCATCAGAGATCATGCAAGTTGTCACCTACATCAGGAATTAATGGCCTAGATAAACTATCAACACATGAGATAGATGGGTTTTCACTACCTCTCTCATGTTGACTTCCGAATCAAATGTTAAGTCTTCAGTTGCTAAATTAGCAGATTTATGAGCAATTTTATCAAGATTTCTAATTCACTGCTTGTCTTGAGGAGCATAGCTCTCCTTTTCGGTTATCCACTCATCGTCAGAAAGCACATTATCTAGATCATAAGATATTTGAGATTTTCCTTTTTCTTGTCTCTCTTTCAGTTTTATATTGTACATTATAAAAACTAAATCATTCATCATCTCTTGGTGTAAGCGATTTCTTCTCTTCGAGTGAACCACAAATAGCAATATACAAGTTACATATTCTGGATCCACTAATGAATATACAATAATTCAATAAGCTATGAAGTATAAAGTTTGTACCATCTCAAATGCACCCTAATTACTTTCACAACCAAACAAGTTGCTTGCCAAACTTAGAACTCCAATGGCAAACATTTGTAATTCAGGACATTCATTTCCATAGGAATTCTACCAATCAGCTAATGCAACACAAAAATGGTTTAAATTGAATTAGAGAAGATAGAAGGCAAGCAATTTGCAAATGTATAAAGACTTCAGTTACTTGGAGCTTTTTTTGATCTAGTTAAGACTACAAATTGATGGTCAAAAAGTCCCTTTGCACCTTAAATGTATCAAGTTGCATGTGGGCCTTCACTAATTTAGATTTGTTGGGTATCATCTTGTCAAGACAGGCATACAAGCCAAGTTTAACATCACGATGATAATTGAATCCATAACTATAATGAATGGCAAGGTTCAAATAGTATGCAGCAACATGCAAAGGCCTCGAAAGTTGTGATGCCCATCTTGTATCAATGATTTGCAGTATAGGCATGTACCTATAAAAAAGAAAGATACAAGTATGTTCTTACTTTAAGTAATCCACCAAAGAAGCTATTCTAGTGAACAAAATGAAAGAGCTAATTCAGAAGTTTGAAGCATGTACTATTTCTTTGTATTATTGAATTTTTCCTTTATTCTATTCTTTGTAAGGTCCATCTATTCATAAATATATTGCATAACAGGCTTCTCGTCTGAATCAACCAAACATGGAACTTTGATGAGAGGCAATGCAACCTTCGAGCATCTTAGAAGATTGGGCCAGAATCCACTACTATCCAAATAGTTGCTGCAACGTTCTTTCCCTCCTCATTTTTAATAAATCTTTGTGCATGAAATAAAAAAAGAAGCTTTAAAACACAAGGAGAAGATTAAAAGTAAGCACATAATTGGTTGTAGGTTTAAATACCTGCTACTCCTCCATTTAGTAGAACTGAACATGTTTATCAAAGCACCTTGGTATTCATGAAGTGACCTCAATGTTAAGTATGTTGTGGCAAATCTTGTGACTACGGGATGAATTAAGTCCTTTCCTCTAGTAAATTCCCTCAACCATATAAGAGGTAAGGTTCTTTGATAAATATAAGTTATTATTTTACGACCCCTTTGAATTGTTGTCTTGTGAATATCAACATGCTTCTCAAAAACCTTGAGCATCAAATCTATACAGTGTGTAGCACATGGAGTCCAATACAACCTCTTTCTTTTGGCCATCAAGAGATCACCAACAGCTTTATAATTTGAAGCATTGTCTATGACAACTAGTGCAATATTTTCCTCTCCAACTCTTTTTAACAACATGATCCAACATTTCGAAAACCTTCGCAGTTGTCTTGGATATACTAGATGTATCAACATACATCAAGAAAATTGTTCCTTTCGAACTGTTGACCAAGAAGTTATATATCGATCTTCTTTTCCTATCAGTCCAACCATCTGACATTATTGTACGTCTAATTTTCTTCCATTCTTCTTGAACACATTAATCAACTATAAAGTAGACTCCACCTCTTGCTTGAGAAATTAACCTATTCCCTCAATTGTTCTTTGAAATACTGGTTCATTGTCCCTTGATTCTTGCGTGTTGTCACAAATTGATCAATTGTACCTTTGCCGAGTGGTTGGCTAGCATATTCTTGCAGGCCATCTTGTGCTAATAGCTTTCTCCTCTTTGCATCAGCATCTTCACAATGATCTCCAATAACTTTCAAGAAATGTTGTTACACATCAAGTGGTACTTTAGAACAAGGTTCTACATTTATCCTGGTGCCCACAAGATAGTGTTTCAGTCTAGATATTCCACTGCCTCTTGTTACTTTACAATACGTACACTTCACAAATTTCTTCTTGCTATCAATATCAATACTGTGCTCCCTAGATCAAATCTATTTCTAGCTACATTTTTCCTTTTAGGTTTGCCTTGATTACCAATAATAGAAGCAGTAGCGCTAGCATTAGAAGTAGTTGCGCCAACACTACTGTTATTGTTCCCCCATTGACATTTTCCCTTTATCCCCAATTCCTAAATGGACAAGAACAACAAATTACTTGGATCTGTACAGCTTCTAGTTCATGGAAGCTATTAAAGGGAAAAGGGCCAAAGTAGTTCAAATGAAGCATTAGGCATATAGCATACTACAAGGCACTAATTAATAGTGTGATTACATAAATACATGTGCTAACACTATCATCACTGATTGTTATGAAAGCATCAAAGGGAACAATGTTACTATAGTCAATAGCCAACAAAGTATCGTACACTAATACTGAAGAATCTAAGGATATGCATCAGGCAAAATGGTCTATTATATAGTGGACACTAGTTCATCAAGGTTCTATGATTCAATCTAGGACTCTTGGGGGTGACGAAGTCACCTAGAACAGCTACAAGTCAGCACTCAACACTGGCTATGAGAGGGTGGGCAATGTGAAGGTGATGAAGAATGTGGCCAACACCAGCTGCTACGGTGGGGCGGCCGGCTGCTTTGCCTCTGGGAGGGCGGTGAGACGTACAAGGTTGACCCCCAAACGCTGGAGACCATCGGCTTGTTTGACCTACTCAAATTCGCTGCCAGCGTCAACCAGGCGACGCTAGGGAACACAACTGCGCGGCATCGGCGGCCGTGGCTCAAGGAGGTTGGGCTCAATGGCACCAGACTTGGAGAAGGGAGAGATGAGAGATCTAGAGAGGTGCAGAATAAGAGTATGAGACTGAAGCCACCGCTATTTCTAGAGAAGGTTCTCTCTCCCCAAGGGTTTTCAGCTAGTGCATTCATTTCTTGCCATTAGATCGAATCGAATGACTAGTTTTCCTCCCGAGAGTGGGATTGTGTAACATTGCATCTGTGTCATGATTCTAATGACTCTACGATCTAGATCACGATCTAGGTGTGATTCCATCCGAAATCGATCCATATTGCGACCTGTATCATGCAGCCACGGTAGGATCGTAGAATCACACGACACTACGACACGTATCACGATACTGATAACCTTGACCGCCTTCTCTTCGGCCAGTTTGAAAACCGTCAGAAAAATCCGACAAATTTGCATTTCAATTTTTCAACCTTCTCAAATTACAATGGTTCATCATAACATAATTATGATCCCTCTCACATGGTCCTTCATTCACATATAAGAAGAGAGATCTCAAAATAAGATTTAATGATTAAATATGAAATCAAATGTCCCGAATTCAATTTTAGACTGTAAGATATCAAACGTGAAATTTGGAATTGCGCAAAGTTACACTTTTCTGCACCAAACCGCACAGTTGGGCAGACCAATAGGCTGGTTCTAAAAAAAAGATTAGCCATGTTGATTACTTTGGACCCACCTCGAGGCACCTGTGTGCCCCTACGTCAGGTGCCTTTCGCCATCCTCAGTTCCTCGAGGATTCTCGTCCTTCACCCACACAGCAAGCTGCGCTTTTCTGTATTATTAGGATTCCATGTTGATTAGATTCTCGATCGATCGCCTTTCTCCCTTGTCCCCGGAAGACAAAATCAAGCTGCTGTGTGCGCCTCCGGACCAAACCTTTCTGATCAAGTTGCCCGTGGCATCTACCAACCAGCAGCGTCCAAGCTTTTTGAGAGGGATTCTGATTTACCATATCTACCGGCCGGGGAAAGATGCATTTGGCTTTTTTTTGCCCCTCCTTTTCTCCTGTCCTGAAATGACAGAAAGGCCGGTACTCCAGTTCAGCGTGTTGTTTAAGTTGAAGACAGCAGATGCATGCATGCAACTCACTGTAAAAAGACGAACACACGATTTGGGAAGTGGAGATATCGAGTCACATATCGTGATTTTGGATGCACGATATGCAGCATGGCTAGCTGAACTGGCGACGACGAAGAGAACAGCGTGTTGGATGTATATTGGTAGTGTGTGACAAAGCAGCTTGGGATTAAGCGAGCGTACGACGTGCAAGATGTAGTACAAGGATTATCTCAGTAATGGCCTCGACGTCGAGACAACTAGGAACCAAAATAGTATGACCGTAAGAGTAAGATTACGTTGGCTCAGCTTGACTGAGCTTTGGCCCACTTCAAGCGTGACAGGAAGGGCTTATGTTTTCTGTCCTGTATGCAGGAGGTTGGTTGCGTGACACCTCCCAGTTAGGCCTTTACCTATGCTGCTAGTTTTGTGCGTGGGTTTAGGTCCACTTAAGGGCGAATCTAGACCAATGGTAGCCTAGACTTTAGATCATGGCGTAGAATTTTTATCATGCAAAACCTAGGTAAATCCAGAGTATAAACTTTCCTTAGTCTAGGTGGTAGTGGTCTTCAGTACTTCACAGCCTAGGGCGTGGCAAAATTCTAGATTCGCCACTGGTTTCACTTGAGTAGTCTAGTTTGCGACTGTTATGAATAGCGCTTGTATTCATATGAGGCCAATGGACCGGTATATATACACAAAGTACATGTGGTAAATATGCAAAGAACCCCTCATAACAATGGGGAATAACAAACTATACATATATCTCTAACACCCCCCCTCAAACTCATGGTGGATCAACAACACTGAGTTTGGAGAGGAAGAAGCTGTGCTGTGCTCGAGTCTGGGCCTTCGTGAAGAAATCCGCTATCTGAAGCTCTGAAGGCACATACTGAAGAGTAATCACCTGATCATGCACACAAGTCCTCATGAAAGAAGCATCAACTCCAATGTGCTTGGTGAGCTCATGCTTCACAGGATCACGAGCAATACTGATAGCACCTGTACTGTCTGACAAGAGAGGGGTCGGTGTAGTGACAGAAACACCAAAATCCTCAAGTAACCACCGTAGCCAAGTAATCTCTGCTGTCAAGAGAGCCATAGCTCGCAACTCAGCCTCTGCACTCGAACGGGACACTGCAGTCTGTTTCTTCGTCTTCCAGGCAATAAGAGAACCACCAAGAAAAACACAGTAAGCAGAGATAGACCGGCGATCAGAGGGATCGCTGGCCCAAGTAGCATCCGAATAGGCCTGAAGCTGTAACGAGCTGGAACGTGGAAAGAAGAGACGGCGAGAGATAGTCCCACGAAGGTATCGCAGAACTCGAAGAAGGTGGCTGTAGTGAACCTGAGTGGGAGCTGAAACAAACTGACTCAGAATATGAACTGGATAAGTGATATCTGGACGAGTAACAGCAAGGTAGACAAGACTCCCAACAAGATGACGATAGCGAGTCGGATCAGAAAGAAGCTCGCCATCAGAGAGTCGGAGGTGAACATTGAGCTCCATGGGAGTCTCAACAGTACGCTGATCAGTGAGAGAGGCGCGATCAAGAAGATCCTGAATATATTTCTCTTGGGACATAAAGAAACCATATGGAGTGGAAGTAACCTCAATCCCAAGGAAATAACGAAGAGGACCAAGATCCGACATAAGGAACTGCTCACTAAGACGAGCCTTAACAAAGGCAATGTACTCAGAATCATCTCCCGTAATGATCATATCATCAACATACAGGAGAAGAAGAGTCCGACCACGAGACGAAGTGTGGACAAAGAGCGCAGGATCATGATCACTAGCTGAAAATCCAGCACCAGTAACCACAGAGGAGAAGCGCTCAAACCAAGCACGGGGGGCTTGCTTAAGGCCATAGAGAGAGCGACGAAGGCGACAGACCATGCCCTCAGGAACAGAATACCCAGGTGGCGGATGCATGTAGACCTCCTCACGCAACTCGCCATTAAGAAAGGCATTCTTGACATCAAGCTGAGAAACAGACCAGTGGCGAACAGACGCCACCGAAAGAAGAGTGCGAACAGTGGTCATGTGGGCTACAGGAGCAAAAGTCTCGTCGTAGTCAACACCATGCTGCTGCTGGAAACCACGAGCAACAAGACGCGCCTTATAGCGCTCAAGAGAGCCATCAGAGCGAGTCTTAATCTTATAGACCCACTTACATGTGATGGGATGAGAATGGGATGGAAAAGGAACAAGATCCCAAGTACCAGTACGCTCGAGGGCAGCAATCTCCTCGGCCATGGCAAGCTGCCACTCAGGGTGAGTAACAGCATCCCGGTAGGAGACAGGCTCACGAGTAGCTGCGCCAGCAAAGGCAAAACGGGCAGGAGGCCGAATCGACTGGCGATCGCGGAGAGCGTAGCGAGGAGAAGATGACCCATCAGGGGAAGATGGAGCATCAGAAGAAGATGGAACATCTGGAAGATCCTCAATACGAGGTCGACGAGTGTAGACGATAGTGGGAGGAGCCTGGGGAGTCGTAGGAGACGACACAGGCGGCGACAACGGCGGAGAGGCCACAGGGGGAATATGTGGAGACTCAGTAGGACAGGTGGACGAGGGCAAAACAGATATAGGAGTATCTGGAAAGGTCAAGAAAGACAGAGACTCCACAGAGGAAGCCGAAGGAGAGGCAGGACGTGGGTAGAATGGACGAGACTCGTCGAAAGTCACATCCCGAGAAACTCGTATCCGACGACCAACAGGATCCCAGCACCGATAGCCCTTGTGCTCGGCACTGTACCCCAGAAAGACACACTCAACAGACTGTGCGGTCAGTTTGGTACGTTCTCGAGGGGCGAGGAGAACATAGCAAACGCAGCCAAACAGATGAAGGGCAGAGTAGTCAGGAAGAAGACCACAGAGACGCTCAACGGGGATCGCACCCTTAAGAGCAGAAGAGGGCTGAATGTTGACTAGATAGGTGGCAGTGGAAACAGCCTCGGCCCAAAAGTGAGGTGGAATAGAGGCGGCGATCATCAGAGCACGAGCCGTCTCAAGGAGGTGACGATGCTTGCGCTCAGCGACACCATTCTGAGCATGAGCACCAGGACAAGAAAACTGAGCGAGAGTGCCCTGCTCAGCAAGGAAGCTGCGCAGGTGACGAGAGAGGTACTCGCCAGCAGAATCAGCACGAAAGACACGAATAGGAGTGGAGAACTGTGTGTGTATCATAGTGGCAAATTGTTTATAGATAGGCAAGGCCTCACTACGAGAAGACATGAAATATATCCAAGTGTGGCGAGAGAAATCATCTATAAAAATAATATAATAACGATGACCCCCTTTCGAAACGAAGGGAGCCGGACCCCAAACATCTGAATGAACAAGATCAAAAGGACGCTGAGACACAGTCTCACTATGAGGATAAGGAAGCTGAATCTGTTTACCTAACTTACAGCCCTGACAATCTAAAGACACGTCTCCTGAGACAGACCCCAGAAGACCACGACGAACTAAGGACGACAGGCGAGATCCACACAGATGGCCAAGACGGTGATGCCACTGCTGGAAAGAGCCGGTAGACGAAGTGGCAGAAGCGGAGAGACTGGCGGCGGTGGTGGCAGCGGAAGGAAGATGAAGCCAGTCAAGCTCCCAGAGACGCTGTGAGTCACGGCGCCGAGGGCCAGAACCAACCAGAGCTCCCGTGTGGCAGTCCTGAACACAACAAGAGTCAGAATCGAGAATAACTCGATAACCAAGGTCAGTAATCTGTCCAGCAGAAAGAAACTGCAAGGTAAGGCGAGGAACATGAGCAACAGAAGGAACATGAAAAGATGAGTTGCTAAGAGATCCTCGACCAGAGACAGAAAGAGATGTACCATCAGCAGTAAGAACACTGACAGGAGAATCAAGAGGTGTAATAGAAGACAGAGTGGAAGAATCAGGAGTCATGTGAAAAGATGCTCCAGAATCAAGAATCCACGGGGAGGTACCTGACTGTGTAGGAGGTGGTCTCTCAGTGCCTGAAGAGTCAGTAGCAGAACCTGTCGAGGGAGAACCTGAAGCGGCAAGTAGGCGTCGAAGTCTGGCTATCTCCTGCTCGGTGAGAGAAGCTGCTGAAGAAGTCGAGGCAGACGTCGTCGTAGAAGCACTAGTGCCAGTAGAAGAACGGCGTGAAAGATGCCGCTTCTTCTTGTAGCACTGGGACTCAGTGTGGCCATCCTTGTCGCAGTAGGAACAGTGAGGACGGCCACCTCCAGACTGAGGACGGCCACCACCACCTGTGGTAGCCGCTGGAGGAGGCAGTGTAGCAGGCGGACGAGCGGCGAGCACAGAGGGGAGTGGCATCAGACCAGCACCACTCAAGCGAGTCTCCTCTGCGCGTATCTCGGTAAGAGCCGCCAGGAGAGTGACACGAGGGTGGCGTGCAAGGAGCTGGGCACGCCTTTGCTCGAACTCAGGACGAAGGCGAGTAAGGAACTCGTAAACCCGCTGAAACTGCAGATCAGCACGTACCTCCAGGCAACACGGATAGGTACGACAGCCAGCAGTGCGAAGTGAGTCCAACTGACGCCAGACAGCAGAACTCCGAGCGTAAAAGGCGTCAACAGTAGCATCACCCTGCTGAAGAGAGTGCTCCTGGCGGACCACGGACAGGTACAGGGCATCACCAGAGGGCTCGTAGCGCTGACGAAGATGAGTCCACATCTGGAAAGCCGAAGGAAGTCCCACAATCTCAGAAGAAAACTGAGGCTGGACACTGGCGATGAAGACAGCAGCAGCCCGAGCGTCGTCATCGTACCACTGAGTGTAGACGGTCAGACGATCCTTGTAGGAATCCAGAGCCTCCTGGTAGGCAGAGGCAGCTTTATCATCAGCTTTATCATCAGCAGCAGCCTTATCGGCTGTCGGAGGCAATGCAACAGGCGTAGGCTCCGTCGGAGGAATAGGGCAAGGCGGGCAGGTGACATCGCCAGAGAGGACGCCCCAGAGACGAAGACCACGCATGTGAATGCGCATGTGAGACACGAAGTCGGTGTAATTAACACCATCAAAGATCACCGGGCAGCGAGGGAGAGAAACGGTGCCCATTGGTAGGCGGCGCTGGACGGCGCGGCGACCAAGGCAACGAAGTCTAACAGGCGGCGCTGAACGGCGCGGCGGTTAGAACGACGTTTTTTTTCTTTTCTTTTTTTTTTCTTTTTTCTTTTTTCTTTTTTTTTGACCGGTCGGTTACTGGGTTAAATAACCCGACCGAGACGAGGCAGAGGCCGACCGAGGGGGGGGGGGCTCGAGCGGGCGGAGGCTCGAGCGGGCGGAGTCGGCGGGGCCGACGGCGGCGAGCTCGACGGCGGCGGCAGCCTCAGGCGAAGTCGGTGGAGCGGCGGCAGCGGCCTCGGGCGGAGAACCCCAAAGCGGCGACGTCCCCGAGCGGCAGCGGACTCGGGCCAAGACGGCGAAGCGGCGGCGGCGGGGAGACGGCGCACCTGCGGCGGAATCCAGCGGGTGGGCGGAGACCGGCAGCGGCAGCGGCGCAGCCGGCGGCGGAGGTGGTGAGCGGAGAGGCGGAAGTGGTGAGCGGAGACCGGCGGCGGTAGATCCGGAAGCCGACGACGGAGGCGGGGCCGGGCGGAAGGCGCAGGGAGGCCGGCGACGGCGCGGGGAGGCGCGGGGAGGCCGGCGGCGGCGCGATGAGGCCGGCGACGGCGCGGAGGCCGGCGGCGGCGCGGGGATACCCGACGGCAGCAGGGCGGCAGCAGCGACGGGGGAGGCGCCGAGGCCAGCGACGGCGGAGGCGGCGCAGGGAGGCCGGCGGCAGCGCGGAACCCTAGGTAAACCAAAACCCTAGTTTTGGCTCTGATACCATGTTATGAATAGCGCTTGTATTCATATGAGGCCAATGGGCCGGTATATATACACAAAGTACATGTGGTAAATATGCAAAGAACCCCTCATAACAATGGGGAATAACAAACTATACATATATCTCTAACAGCGACAAAGTTAATCCTTTTACGCAAAGTGATGATAAATATTAGTGTTTGATTAAAATTCCTCAAAGTTTCTTATTTTTCTTCCATTCCAAATAAGCTCCCGTAAGGAACACCTCTAGGATAGATACCATTGGTGCTTGCTGGGTAGAGGAAACGGTAACGGATAATTTGTTTTATCTGATATTCATATCTGAGAAAATGCGAATGTGGTAAGCAAAATCCATATTCGAAAATATTCATATTCGTATTTGACAATATTTATATCCGTATTTGAGAATGTTTGTATTCGTATTCATATTCAAGAATATTCATATTCGTATTCGAGACTATTCGATTCGTATTCGATCCGTTTCCTATGCCGGCCGGTTGGCCAAGCAGCTAAGCCCAACAACATTCATATTCGTATTTGACCGAATTAAATTATTACAGAAGTTACAGTGGATATTCGTATTCGGCCGAATTAAGTACATATTCAATTCGAATTTGTATTCGTTACGACATTCAATTCGTATTCGTATTTAAAAATATTTAAATTTATTTTAAAAATATAAATTTATATTTATATTTAAGACTATTCGATTGTATCAGATAAATTTCCATCCCTATTGCCGGGCAGTCAATTTGACAGTTTGGGCTCGTACTAGGTGTAATAGTGCATTGTGGCCTAGCAAAGCACTGTGGCTCTGCGGGTCCCAGCCGTGTGGTTTTGCTGAGCTAATGCCCGCTCATTTCAGCGGGCCTGTTTGGCAATGGTTGCGGCTTATGGCTTTTGGCTGAAATTTTTGAATTTTGGTTGTTTACGGTTCAGATTACGGAGAGACAGATACTCACTTGCAATTTTGGTTAGTACAGATGTTGGACTTTTAACGTGTATATCGTTTAATTTGTAGACCCCGTCTTGAGAAAATACTCCGTTTGAAAGTTAGGTATTATAGCAAAAGCCAAAAGCCGCCAGCTTCGGAGGAAAAGAACAGGCCCAGCTTCAGCTTCAGCTTCTGGCTTATTTTTTTCTCTATTCATAAATTTTGTCTTTTTCTAAACTTTTGGCATTTTTTTGAGCTTTTTTACCAGTTCTTTTTTCCCGTATTCGTTCGTGTTGTTTGTAATGAACTAACATATTTTTTTCTATTTTTAATTTTTTAAATTTAATTACGCTAAATAAGTCACCTTAAGCTACAGTAAAATTTCAGCCGCTACAATGCAATTTCAGCCATAAGCCACAGCTTTTCAGCCCAACCGAGCGGGGCCGAACGCATGATTTTTTTTTCTATTTTGGCAGGAATCGCACTATTTCCTGTAAAATTACTGAAACAGTTTTATTCTTTCAAGAATTAGGGACCATGTTCTATACTGACCCAAAGAGAAAATTGAAGTTTTGGGAGTTTTAGCTCAGATTTTTGGTATCATGCATCAATATGCATGTTTCGAAGTGTCATTAGTTTCTTCTCCCATGCTGTTTTTTTTTCAAATTAACTGCAAGTCGTCCTAATTAGCATTTCTCTTGCTATTTGTGTTGGAGCGTTGCACCATTTGGTAGCCATGAACCTCACTTCAATCGATCGAAGGGCCGCTCGAGCCTGCCTTTACTCTGACATCAGCAAACCGTCGTATAACACTGATCCAAACAGCAAGAAATATGCACAACCAGCTCTTCGATCCACACTACAGTCGAAGAACAAAGTAGCCAACTTTAAGTCTCGGTTGCTGTTATTTTTTTTAAAAAAAAAGTTTCGGTGGCTGTTATGAATCCCTTAAGCATCATCCAGCATCGATCATAAATCTTCATGTGTGATGGACAATAGATAAAAATATCACTCCACTCTTGAGCTTGCTTTGTACACAAGAATATGTTAGAAATTGGCCCATTTAATTTGGTCTATTTCCTTAATTCCAAAGCATGCACCATATTGCTAAGGCAGGGTGAGGAAGACCGATTTATAAGGTGGAGTCCTCCCCACTCCTTGCATATGGAAAGAAATGATATGAGGATGGTTCTGTCTAGTCACACACGCGCGCGCGTATTCGCGTGCAAATCGCGTGACGTGACGTGGTGCGCCACTTGGCAGACCAAGTCCATCTTTATTTTTGCATGAACCATGCACCTCACTCTCTCTGTTTAAATGAGATTTAAACATTTGAATGAGGCAGTTACAAGTAAATTTACACTGCTTAATTTGTGATTTGATGAGGCAGTTACCATTGCATAATTCTGTTTAAAATGCAACAGTTACTAATGAGTAGTAACTGCAGCGCCCTTAAAAGGGCCTGGAGACGTCCAGGAAAAGGGAGAGAATTTTGCACCTCTATTCTTTCCCTACTTTCTGCTCTGTTGTGCTGTGCTGTCTTAACCTCGTCGACCTTTCTTCCCGGCGTGCACCTGGAAGGAGGGAGAGCGGCTATCTCCGAACTGTTGCCGCAGAGAGTACCTGCACGGGGCGGCAATAAGGTTTCTGGGCAGCGCATCTGCGCGACCGCTCACTGCACTGCGATATCTACGTTCTACACTGTGTCAAGCCTGCGCGGCTTCCTGTTCTTCATCAGGCTAACAAGTAAGTTGTTCGCGCGCACGTACGACTTAGTTACTACATTTTTTTGAGTATTATTTGAAATATGATGAGTAGCTTGCTGCTAGTAGTAAACTTTGCATCACTAGTTTATTGTGTTTGTCTCCTAATAAAACTTGGAATTAAAATATTGCCTTACTTTTCAACAGAATACTCACAAACGTAGCTTGCTGGGAATGCTCTCGGATTACTCACAAAATAGCCATACCACTAGAGATGGCAATGGGTACCCGATACCCGAATACCCGACGGGTTTTACCCGATAAAGAGACAGGTATAGAAAATTTTATGTACCCATGAGTACGTTATTGAGCGAAATCCTCTACCCGCCGGGTAGGCGGGTGCGGGTGTGGGTATATACTACCCATACCCGCCTACCCGCGGGTAATGAATACCCGCATTAGACAACTAGACATCCCACTCAAATGTTAATTTTATTATCTACTTGTTGTTGATTGTTTATTTATTTGTCATATGTTGATATGGTCATGTCAAGTATGTTTATGTGATGTACTAATTTTGATCATTAGACGCTTTTGTGCTTGGCATGTATGATTAATGAATGTCTAAATTGATGATATTCTTATGTGTTGAACCGGGTATGCTTGCGGGTACGGGTTACCCGTCGGGTAGTAATACCGGCGCGGGTACGGGTATGGGTAAATTTTCCTACCCGCGTGCGGATACGGGTAACCCGACGGGTAAATTTACACCTAGCGGGTACAGGTATAGAATTACAATACCCGATGGGTATTTACCCGTTGCCATCTCTACATACCACCCAGGCATTAATGTTCTCGGATTGCCATATCATATATAACGAATGCTAAGCTAGGGCACTTCCATTTACGCGCCACTAACAGAAACAATTAAGGGTATATGTCTAGGCATCGGTTGCTTGATTTCTCCTAAAAAAATCAGACACTTTGCTATGGCTATGATAGTTTCAAGGTTCGTGCAACCCAAAACATTGAAATGCCTCCTCTCCCACATCCCACCCATTCCACGGCCACCACTAGCCCTCCTCCACGCAGCCTTTCCACTCCCCCATCCCTTGTGTTGCCTCTCACAGCCTTGTCAGTGCAAGCGAGGCCCGCCACAAGCCCCTCTACCGTCGCTACTGTCGATTGCCACCCCTTTTCCTTCGCCGCACCGCCGCCACACCGGCTTTGTTCTCCACCTCCTCCTCCTTTCCATAGTGGTGCCTCTGACGCATACCTTTAATATAACAAAAAAAAGGACGGTGTTTGGCGTTCACGACAATCAACGGTGGCCAGTGGCTTCACCGGAGACGAAGAAGGTGAAGAAGGTGGGGTGGCGTATGAATCTCCACGTTAATCCAATGGTAAGTAAAATCGATTGAAAGGTAACAAGTTTTCAGGCGATTGAAAAATAGCAATACCAAAAAAAATATTAATTTATGCAGGTCCCACAGAAAGGTTAAGAAAAATTCACGCAACCTAATGAGCCCCACCAATCTCCTTGCTCTAACCTGTATGTAGATCCCACTTTTGGGTTAGGAGCGAATGCAAACTATTCTCTCTCCTCCTACTGTGCTCCTCGCGGTAGGGCCACATCTAACATCGGTCCATTTTACCCGTCAGAATTGCGAATTTTTTTTTACGAATAATCTATTTTTTATTCGAAATAACAAAAATATACCCGCGATAACATTTTTATAGAAATAGGCTCCAATCACCCCCACCCCGGTTAGGCGACTGGAGCCAATCGCCCAATGGCCAGGTGGCACATAGACAATCCGCCGGCCGTTGGGCGAATACTTGATGTCACTCGACCGTTAGGCAACTGGAGGTCCAGTCACCCAACGGGCAGGCAACTGGAGGGTTAAAACCGAGCGCTCGGTTACTGCCGTCTCACTCAACAGAGAAGAAGTTTGCTCGGCCGAGAAGAGGAGAGGAGAGGAAGAAATTCACGGGGTGGCAGTTTGCAGTCGCCCTGTGGCTGGGCAACTGGTTTTAGTCACGTAATGGTCGGGCGATTGGTTCCAGTCACCCAATGGTCGGATGACTGGAACTCTGTCATCTGGCTAATCGCCCAACCCCGGGGGACGACTAGAGCCTATTTCTGTAAAAAATATTACCACGGATATATTTCTATTATTTCAAATAAAAATAGATTATTTGTACAAAAAAATTCTTGGAATTGCAGGCAGCATGGTGAATAACTCCTCTCTTTTCCTACGTGAACGGTGGGGCCATCAAGAGAGCGGTTCTTTGCCCGTTGGAGTTGCCCCTAGGCAGCCTCGCCAACTCTATATATTCTGCTCCCACATAACGAGCCTAACCTCGAGAGCCATTTCAAATATCTTTTTCCCTCCGTCCGTTACAGTTCTAGACGTAGTGCAAACCTCCCCGGGAGACCAGGACCCGTCGTCCGTTTCAAACAACATCATGGCATCCAACTCCAAGGGCTCGTCGCCGTCGCCGGCGTCGCAGTGGACGCAGCGGCAGAACAAGCTGTTCGAGCGCGCCCTGGCGGTGTACGACACGGACACCCCGGACCGGTGGCAGAACGTGGCCCGCTACATGGGCGGTACCAAGTCCGTCGAGGAGGTGCGCCGCCACTACGAGGAGCTCGTCGAGGACGTCGTGCAGATCGAGTCTGGCCGCGTGCCGCTCCCCTGGTACAGCGCCACGCCGCCCGGCGCCGGCGCCAGCGGCCGCGGAACCTCCGCCGCCGGCGACGGTGCAGAGAGGTAATTAGATAACTAACCTCGCCCCGTTTCAAGATTGTAACTATACATTGGCCCCGAATTAAGAAACGAAGATTATTACCGTTTGCATGCAACATGCCATATATTTAATCATCTGTGATGCATGTGAGCTGGTGCACAAATAAGGTCACATGAGATCTAATCCTGCAGAGACACATAGTTCATGCTCGAAAAGCCAGGTACCATGGGATTTAGTCTTAATCAAATCGTATCATGTTAGGTGTCAACTTGGCAACTTTCATTTACGCTAATTAACTATGCTTCAATTTAGTAGTACGTACTGTTCGTGCCTCGAGAAACACATCAGTCACGGCTGACTTCTGTAGAACCCGTATGACAACAGATAGGTAAATGATACCTTCAAATTTTTTGTAAGTATTCACCAATTATTTACTTTGATAGCTATAGAGATATAAAAATTTAGGATGGAAAGCCAACACATAAACCAGCAAATCAAGAAGCTAAAAATCTAAGAAATAAACAGTAAAAACGGTAGTAACACTGCAATAATCAATAGTACCGTACCACAACTGTTTATCGGTTTTGCCGCTATAGTAACTAGCTTGGTAAAAGTGAAACCAGCACTATTTCAAAACCAAGAATCCATGTAATTTTTTATCCATAAATCCAAATGACTTGAAACTTGATATACACCTTCTCGAGGATGTCAGGAACCTATTCCAATCAACAATTAAGAGAATTATCGTTAAAGTTCTCATTTTTCTGTTTGAAGGGATGTTGCACTAAAATCGGACAAAAACCAAAAATAGTAAATATGATTTGCTTGTGGGTGAATGATGGGTAAGATAGCTTTAGATTTATTCCCACATGTCAAAGCAAGCTAGAGCACCTAAAAATAAAACAAACAACTAAAATAAGAAATCACTCAAAAGGGTCAAATCCAAGCAAAACCAGGCAACTTCAAAAACTTGCAAAATATAATGCCTAGATAGATGATGATTGATTTACATGGGATATCTCCATCACTTACACGTTAACATCCAACAAGATCAAGAAGTAGAGAAAGAAGATCAAAACAAAACAAATCAACCAAAACGAGAGAAATCTATGATAGATGAGCAAAGTTAATATATTGCTACATAAGGATGGAGGCTTTACAGCCACTTCACCTGAAGAACAAAAGAGTATACGACAACACTCTCACTTCTCTAATCCTAACCCTAGATTACTTGACTTCAATAAGTTAGAATGCTTGGATGGTTAATTAGCCAGTCTCCATCCAACCTGTTAAATAAACAAGGTAACCAGCCCATCTAATTCTAATGGATACTATACACTTCGCACAAACGAGGAAAACCCACTAACCCCACGTAACATGGGTTTTACTCACACACCACAACTATGCACGCTTTTTAAAAGATATAAGCCTAAATTCGCTAAATCCTTAGCCTTTGATCCAACTTGATCTTCTCAGCTTCTCCTTAACCTAAACCGCTTTCCCAAGCATCGCGGTTTTGATCCAACATAATTTTCGGTATTTTAGTAAACTTATGAAAATACTCTTTCATGACCTGGTCTTCATCTTCCCTTGCATTCAATCATCATACTTATCACGTGTAGATGTACCACTGGCTTACCACGTGTCAACAAGTCTCTCCCATTATGTTTCCACTGGACCATGCCCACTTGGACCTATCGAGCCACATGGTGCAACTCGTCGCTCGAACTTATCTTCAATATTTTCTATATTTCTTGTGGTATGCTTGAGCTTAGCCATCTTACATGGCATTCTTAGTTGTTCTGGACCTCAACTCCGTGAGTGTAGCCCCGATCCTTGCCGTTAACCATAGTTGACTCAAGCGTCACTATACATCCAAAGATCAAGAAATCATTTTTGGATACAAATTCTTCACAACTTGATCCATGTTGATCAAAATATGCTTCATGCAACACATATGCACTGATTTAGGTCAACTCAAATCAATCTATGACTCAATTTTCTAAAATCCAAGAATTTTCACCTAGGTCAATACTACCACAACAGACTGGTACTACCGCTCCCATAGCTGGATCTCTCTGAAAAATAGCAACCAACAAGTAAACCGTGGTACTACCGCTTTGCGGTCTGACCGCTGCGGCGATACCGGTTTACCTTAAAAATTCCGAAACTGATCCGGATAAAATGTAATCTTTGCAAAATCAAAATTCACTCTACAAAACTCGCAATAGTTCATCACAACTCTATCTTAAATCTTCTAACATATTCCGTCAAGTTCTTTACTGTATATACAATGTTAACGTGATTGTGCAGGAATGATGTAATTGCCGAGTTCCCATGTGCATCATTGTACTAGATTCAGATGTTAATTATGGCCGCGATCAACATGGCTGCCCAACAGTGCTCATGGCTTATTTGTCACTATTCATAAGTTTCGTCTTTTTTTGAATTTTTTGCTTTTTGTTGAGCTTTTTTGCCGGTTCTTTTTTCCCGTATTTGTTTGTATTATACGTAATGGGCTAACATATTTATTATATTTTTAATTTTTTTAAATTTAATTATGCTAAATAAGCCCCTGTCAGCTACAGTGCTTTTTTCAGCCAGCTACAGTATTTTCAGCCATAAACCATGAGCTTTTCAGCCGAACCGATCACCCCTATAGTTATTATGAATGGTGGCGGGCGCGTCGATCCGGTGAATGTTCACTCAATAGCGCAACTCTTGCTTTCAGTCTACCACCATCTCCATGCCCACCACCCACGCCTTAGCCGCCATTCCCGCCTCTGCTTGTCCAGCTCTTGCCGCTTATCAGTTTTCAATCTCTCGCGGCCGGCGGTGTTTCCCTTGCCTCATTGATGCACTCTCCATCGGCCGCCCAGTCCTACGTACACACACCCCGCTTCCACCACATCGCCTCCACTGCCATTTTACATTGCTGTTGACCCATTGACTGCCAGGCCAGCCACCACCTAGCCCAGCACCACTCTTTTGGCTAGAGGTACCCTCGCGCACCAGAATTGTATAATGGGCATGTTCTTTTTGGCTACGGCTTATGACTTTTGGCTGAAAGTTTTGAATTTTGGCTGTTTACGGTACAGATTACGAAGAGACCGATATTCACTTATGATTTTGGCTGGTACAGATGTTGAACTTTTAACGTGTACTACGTTTAACTTGTAGACCCCGTCTTGAGAAAATACTCCATTTAAAAGTTAGGTACTGTAGCAAAAACTAAAAGCCGGCCAGCTTTTGACCTGCCGAATAGGCCCAATATTAATATAAGGTTGTGCTAACTACATGCATGTACAGTAGAATAGTTATCAGAAAGTTCATCAGCTTGTTACTTCCTCAGTTATTTTTAATTCAGATGTTGTTTTAGAATGCATACAGTCAATTTTTTAAATCTTTGACTGTCAATACACGCAAAAGTATTTGAATTTATCGTGTGAAAAAACATCACTAAATTTATCATCAAAAAACTTTTTTTGAGATTAGGACCATCAAAAGTGCTTTCATATCATTGTTTTTTTAATAATTTTACTAACATATAATTATAAAAAGTAATGGTTAAATGTGTCTATTGGAGACTGTTGTTGTCTAAAGCAAAAAGTAAAATAGAACGGATATAGTAATTGTTAATTGTTCACCTTTAGTGATTTCCTATACACTGACATCGATTTTGCCCACTTTTGCCTTCATTATGTATTTTTCCTCTCTCTAAGTCATATATGATGCAAAATATACATGAAGTCGTGCATCATTCACGTCCGATTACTGTTTACAGAGCTTAGCTCGGTCAACTATCACTTATACGATTCATTAATAAACTCTCTCAATTCTCATATCCTTATAATTTTGGTTGCAGGTTGAAGTATCTAAAGCTTCAGTGAAGCGAAGCAAGTGCAACTGTTATATTCATATAGTATGTACGTATGCGGTATGCATGTGTACGTCGAAACAGAAAATGGCAGCAAGCTAGCTAGGACGTCAAGATCAATGGACGGTCTTTGATCTTGTACGTGTATTAATGGCCAGTCATTGAGCTGTCCAGTGATAAGAATGCTTCATATGTATGCTTCTATCCTAGTATCCAGCAATCGATCACTCGATGTTGTGAATCAATGACAGCATTTCCATTCTCGCGGGCCAATCGGCTAGATGATTCCAATTTTCATAAAACTAGATCTCGCTGTGATTTATCGGGCAAGATTCATACATGCAATGGATTTTACTATGACCGGTTCTCCCAAATAAAATTGGAGATTACTATGGCCTTGTTTGTTTCCACTTAAGATTATTATAATCTAGCTTATAGGTGGAGGATTATATAAGCTAACTTATAATAAGTTGGTGGGAAATAAGCTGTCAGGTGTTTGGCAGCCTGGATTATTAGAGTTATGGATTGTTGTATTCGAATGTTTAAAGACCACAATGCCCTTGAGAGAGAGGTACGGGAGTTGGGGGATGGTTGAATGGCAAAGATGGGTAATATTCCTAAAGTTTTATGGTCATTAAGATAAAAGGTGGATCTATAAGCTGAAATAAGCTCCTTTTTTGAGCTTATTAGATTACAATAATCTGGGCTATTAGATTATAATAAGTTACCTTATAATCTGGGCTGTTTGTTTCCACTTATGATTATAAGTTAGATTATAATAATCTTAAGTGGAAACAAACAGTGCCTATATAGTGAACGTTTACTAGTTAACTAACTAATGAACAACTTCCTTTTCATAATATTAGCAAGAACTCATTGCAAAGCAAAAGCACAACAAAAATGTAACGACCCTATTTTTTAGAACAGGGCTGAAAAGTTTCTGCAATAGTCCAGAAGTTCAGTTACGGATAAAAAGAGTATCATGCCTGCTCACTAGTATTTAAAAAGGACTAGCTCAATTAAAATATGACATAACGGTTAAATTGCAATAGCTTTTTGGGCATTCAATCTCAAAACTTAACTTATATTCAAAAGATCTGAAGAAATCACACAGAAAACATTTGAGTGCGATCGTAACCCTAACACGAAAGCTGAAGCATCCTTTCTTCATCAGATGTCTGTTCTGATGAAAATAAAGCCATATGGAAAGGCTATATAATTAATATACAAGGGGATCAAATAGATAGAGACATAAGTTATAATATAATAAGAATATATGCAAGTTTACTAGTAAAGAACTTTATATTTAAAACAGTAAAATAATATTTAATTAACAAGAGGGTTTGTCATCCAAAATTCTATATTAAAATCCTTCAAATTCTACTTATGCCTTGTTATTGGAATCACCTATGAAACACAACTCTATTAACTGGGAATATAACGTATTCGAATACCATTTATTATACTCTACAGAGTTACCCAACTTTACCCACAAGATATCTCAAACTCATGATGTCAAGCTGTAGACATGCAACTTATTAGCGTGCGACTGAGCTGAGGTAACAAAGTCATTCACTGCTTTATTCTTTCTAGCTTCTATCCAGCAGGCTCAAGACCAAACAATATTGTCAGGAACACACAGGCTAGAGTGGAAATAGCGGCCCGACGTTGAGTGGACCTACCATTTGACAAATAGAAGTGACTTATTTAGTCCTAACTTCCATTTCCACCCCTTTTTGCGGGCTATCGCCAAACCTGGTGATAGGTACCCCTCCTGTAGGCATTCGATTGAATCGAGCAGCTACTAAAATAGGTCTGACAAGTTAAAATTTATGGTTGAGCAATTTCTATGTCTTTTACTCAACATAAAGTTCTAGTCCTTACTTTTCACAAATGAGACAACCAATCACAAACCATTGAGTTACGGCACTGAACCACGAATTCATACCAAAACTTCCACTATAGGGTAAGGTCATGGACTCCAACCATTTGGTGGCTTTTCACGAATCATCCTTAACTCTAGTACCATTTTAAAGTCTATCGGCAAAACACCGAATCAATTTAGTAGTGTAGAATGTTTTATAGTCTAATTTACTGATGGATAATTATACAATAATTTACTATTATTAAGGTTGTCAAGGTGAATATGGCCTTCAAGTAAAGTATGACTTTTCAGTGGTAGGATTTAACTAATTATCATGTCATTCTAAACAATTATTTTAAATAAATAACAGTGCATAAATAATGATAATAAGTATTGATAATTAAATAATAATAAATAATATAGGATCAACATGATAAAAAACTTGTGACTTGCCTTACTATTCAAAGTTCGCAACTGTTCTTAAGTCCTCTGTGTCTTAACCTATTCCTAGGATGGACAACTCAGGGATTCGGATGCTATCGCAAAAGGATAAATAAATAAATAAGTCTATGCTCGAAAGAATCCAAGCTAGGAATAAAAATAAAATAAAATAAAATAAAAATGAATAAAATTAAGAAAAGTAACATAGGTGGGTCTAGGTGATTATGGTTTTAACGAAGTTTGGATGGGCCAAACGGAGCTGAGAATGGTCTAAACAGTGTTGAAACAATCGAAATGAGGATAATATGCTAAGTAGGTTTTTGGTGAACAATAATGGGCTGAATAATAGTAGTGGTCTCGGACCATGAACAGTGCTGGATCAGCTTAAACAGTATTGGGCTTAGGCTAGGAATAGAAATGGACTGGGTTTGAATAGTGATGGACTTTAGTTATTGGGCTTGACCTATTTAATTTATTGGGCTTCTATTCCATTTGGGCCAATGGTTGGCCCACTGGCCATTGGCTTTGGCCTGCTAGGCCTGAAGCCTGTTCAGCTCAGGTGTGTGCCAATGGCACCCGAGCAAAGCAAGGCGGTGGCGATAGCAATTGGATGGAGGTGGTGGCTATCGATGGCGAGTGATGGTACAGAGTGGGTCAATGGGATCCTAAGGTTCCATTTTTGGTATGCGCAAGGCTGGAGGATCAGCAGAGATAGTTGGTGGTGGGAAGAGCTCACCAGAGCAATACCAAGGCATGGCAAAGCTCCGATGGAATTCCGGTGAGAGTCATGGTGGTTTAAGCATCTATGGCATATGGGAAAGCTTATGGTGGTGACGGTTTGGCTAGGCCTGGCCTGTACTCGGCTGCCCACGTTGGTCAGGCTTAGATGATGATTATGCATATTGTCAGTGACCTAGGGACCATGGGAGGGCACGGCTTGGCCGGGGCTGGATTTGTGGTGTCTGAGCGGTGATGTGTTTACAGGGGAATTTTATTTTGGTCAAGGTTACTGGGAAATTGGGTTTTAGGGGCTCACTGGCAATGTCACTATAGCGGTGGCATTGCTTTGGCCGGAGCTGGGAGGGAAAGACTTGGACGTGCGATTGGATACTAAAGTAGGTTAGTTGAGATGTTCATGCGGCACGAGAGGCGGTGGGAGCAATGGCACGTCCACGGACAAAAAGGGAAAGTGGAAAGTTCAAGAAACTTCTTCAATTTGGCAAGAAACTCAAATTTAAATAAAATTCAAAGGAATTTCAAAAAAATTTGTTCGTTTAAAAAAAAACTCCAACGTCTAATGTTGCTTGGCTCACAGCCTTGTAGTTTGCATACAACAAGATAGAGCGGTATGGCAGCACGCGGGTGCGTGGCCTGCAACACGAGACATATGCTTGCATAGTTGCATCCCTGCCCTTTCACCACGTCTGGGAATGATCAGCTGCCCTCAAGTACTCCTTATCAGCAAACCGCGGGTACGCAGCCGGCAGGCATAATCCGGCAGGCTCAGCTCTGCCACAGCTTTGTCCTAGAGGAAAGCCAGAGGCTGTTGCCGTACGTCCTTGCACTCCTTCAGTCGGGGGAGATGCCAATTATCTATCTGATGTTGTAGGATACTAGCCTCATAGGAGAGGCGGCACGCCGCGTCAGCCACCGTGTGTACCGAAGTAAAAGAGGCGATAATTCGTGAGGAGTTTTTAAAAAAAATTGAGGGCACATGTGTATTTTCAAAAAAGTCAAAGGTCTTTTTCGTAAAAAATCTAGGACCTGTACGTAACTAAACGAGGACCCGTACGTAATTTAGAAAACTGCGGGGCGCTATCCTGCAAAGTATACAAAATTTCGGTGAAGTGGAGGGGTGTTTTAAAAAAAAGTGGTTTAAAAAAAACTGGCAGGAACCTTTTTGTGAGAATAGAGGACCTTTACATAATTTCAGGAAAACGCAGGGTCTTTTTCGCAAAAACGGTCTCCCGACCGTACGCAAATTCCTGCGCCACGCGTCGGCCGGAGCGAGCGCATGGGTGACGTGGGAGGCTCCTCCGGACGGGAATCCCACCGGAAGTAATATGGGGAGTATACCCAACCAAAGGCACAGACGCACAGGGCACAAAAACTGAGTACTCAAAAGAGCTTTTTTGAGTGGCTTATGACTAAAAAATACTGTAATTGGTTGAAAAAATACTGTAGCTGACAGAGGTTTATTTGACATAATTAAATTTAAAAATAGAAAAAACATGTTAGCCGATCACGTATAATACAAACAAATACGAGAAAAAAGAACCGGCAAAAAAGCTCAAAAAGAAGTCAAAAGTATAGAAAAAGATGAAATTTATAAATAATGCAAAATAAGCCAGAAATCAGAAGCTCACACGGGGGGCTAAGCTTTTTGTGTCTTCAAGAGTACGCAGGAGAATACTAATTAAGGAGCTTGGCTTGGGATTTGAGTTTCCATGGCTGAATCGCCTAGCTTAGCTAGTGCCTGTACTGTGTACGCTGTCGCGCGCGACGGCAACTTAGCCGGGATGTAGATGCACGGCTGTTGATGGTGCACACACGCGAGAACACACCATGCATGCAACTTGGGAAGGAATGGAATATATAGAATCTGCAGGGGCTCACCATCGATCGCATATGGCCGGCCCCTCCAAGGATCGAGCGGGGCTTAATTTGGAGTGGCCGGCAGCAAGTTGGAAGAAGCATTTACGTCCCGCTCATTTCGGTGTAAGCTTCTTCTGATTTCTGATTTAGTTTTCACTATTTATAAATTTTGTCTTTTTCTAAATAAGTCACCATCAGCTACAGTGCAAAATAAATCAACTACAATAGAAATCTAGCCATAAGCTAGACTTATTTACCTTAAATGAGCGCAGCCTTAGCCCTCAGGCTGAATCAGTGTAATATGTATTGTTTCTTTCCTAATTTTGATGCCCATTATATTGGCCTATTGGGTAAAATCTAACCTGATGTGCACGCGTTGATGAATCAAATATGCAGGCTTTTTCTTTTTTACTATTACAAAATAGACGCAGACCACACGCACATACACGTAAGTACGCCCCCTAACATAAGATTAGAAATACAGAGGCTGAGAATAAATCTATGAGGGCAGTCCCAATGGAAGAAACTGACACGATTTCCATAGCACAAGAAATCATCTATAGAAACTATCTTCCACAGTGGAGGTGTCTTCGAGTAATAATTATTTTCTCTTTCTCTCTCCCAACTCTATCTTCTTCCTCCAATGAGAGTGTGCCACGAGCCCCCTAGAAACTGGTGGTTTCTTCCCAATGGCGATTTCATAGTTTCTTGGTGCATTGGGTGGAGTGAAGACCTGATTTCTTCATGAGGAAACCGTTTCTAGGATTTGTGCTCTCTTTCATCATTAATTACGTTGCCATGTCAGCATTTTGCCTACGTGGCAAGTCATTTAATGAGGATAGAAACCATCATCAATACACCATTGGGACTGCCCTGACCTTTCAAAGGTTCTATTGAGACGTCTTCACGTGTGCGTAAAGATACGCACTAGGATTTAAACCCTTATAATTAGAGTTGTATATCCACAATTTCACCACCTCATCAAAAGATGGTTCCTCAGTATGTGGGTCTTTTCTAGGTATAGCTCCTTCAACTTGTGCACCAAATATTCCACTAACCGTTCCATTTCGTCCCGACCGTTTTGTTTTCTCCCTAGCCACTTGAAACATTTCTACTACCCTACAAGCAAGTCTTATTACTGATGTGTATCACAGCTCAAAAGAGGTAACAATAATTGAGGGTTTGTTTAACACATGACACTGACAGGAATTTTAAAGGAAACAAAACATCGACTCTCTACTAGCTTGGTGCTTCCTTTCATGTGAAATTACTATGAAGTTTTTTTTAGTTCCAAATGGGATGAAACAAACCTATGCTTAACGAGTGAATGCTGTCTTTAGACTTGGTACCAAGATGTCACGAGATCAAATCTCAGAAAATCCACAGTTAAGTCCATCCAACAAGTACTCTCTCTAATTCACAAAAACATGTCGTTTTGGATATCGACATGGTCTCCCAAAACACAAATTTGACCACTAATTTCTATTATTATATGTTTATAAAACCTAATAAAATTATAATATTATTAGAGTACTTTTTGAGACAAATCTACATATATGATTTTCATATATCCTATTTAAATATTTAAAAAGATAGTCATAGCTAAAGTTTCAAAAGTTCGATACATATATCCTAAAATTACATGTTTTTTGAACCGGAGGGTGTTGTAATAGCCCTCAAATTCTAGCATTTAGGTAGGCAATACAAGTGCCACACATGTTGCCACCAGTCAACTTCTCTCCTTTTGATTTTGAATAGTCTAAAAGGGGGAAATAGCAAACAGCTTAGATTCAGGGGCAGTACAAAATTCATAAGGATGAGCTGAAAGGTTGGAAAAGGGGCAAGAAAATATTCAAAATATCGAGTCAGAATCATTCATGGACCCCTTGAGCACTATATTGTTCTCTTTGAAAGTTAAAAGCAAGATATAGATTCTAATACCGAGAGCCCCTATTTCTGGTGATGGAATCTAATGTTTTGCAACTGGCTATATGGAGATTATTCCAATTGAGTGCTCAATGATGGAAATAAATATAGTTAATTTTTCTCCACTGCAGCAAGCATATAAGTTGTGCGTGTAGTACCTACAATATATGCTACGCTCGTCTCTTTTAGCAAGCAGTAACGACAATTTCAGTTTATTCTTTATATTGTACATACATGACGATCTATCTATCTATGTGTGTGTGTATTTTTCATATATATATATATATATATATATATATATATATATATATATATATATATATATATATATATATATATATATATATATATATATATATATATATATATAATCAACCGATGATATTCAATGTATCTCCTTCGTTTTAGAGATATAGAAAATCCCTAAATAATCCCTAAATAAAAAGAAATTTCTCTAGAAATTCTCTTATTAATCAAGAGAAAAAGAGAATATTTATACCACTTATTTCGTTAAGACCAAAGTATAATGGTATAAATCAATTATATATGAATATTGCAACGGTTATAGTTGTATAATAAATACAACTAGCTATATTTTTCACATGTACTAGAGATATATAACAAACGTAATATATTCCGCACAACTACGTGGGGAATTCTGGTAGTTTGAGGAACATCGATCATGGACGCAATGACCATGTAAATTACTACATCTGCTCTCAAATCTGTTCTATTAAAAATTTCAAAAAGATGTTTCTTCGATTATTGCCTTTCTCATCTTAGATCTAATTGGCTTCCATAACACCAATGACACAAGAATCTCTTCTATATGAAATATTACTTTGGAAGTATCTCTAAACAACTGGTAATATTCAAGATATCTCTTTCATTTTAGATGTCTCAAAAATCCCACAACGATCATTAAATTAGAAAAAAAAGCAAAAATCTTAGAAATTCTCCCATTAATTAAGAGAAAAAGAGAAGATATGTACCACTTATTTCAGTGAGGTCAGGTTATAACGGTATAGATTAATCATATATGGATATTGCAACGATTACAATTATATAATAAATACAGCTACACTTTTCAAAGGTACTAGAAATATATAACGAATACAATATGTTATAATATCTAGCTGCACATCTGCTTGGAGAATTATGCTAGATTGAGGAACATCGATCATGGACGCAATGACCATGTAAATTACATCTACTCTCAAATCTGTTCTATTAAAAATTTGAAAAAGATGTTTCTTCGATTATTGTCATTCTCATCTTAGATCTAATTGGCTTCCATAACACCGATGACACAAGAATCTCTTCTATATAAAATATTACTTTGGAAGTACTAGAATTAGTTCATTCTTGAAATGCTGCTTTGAGTAATTATTCGTCACTGCTGCTAATCTAGCTAGCTAGGAGTAGCACTGAAGATATTTCTCAATCATTTCAGCTACAAAATATGTGAACCAGTGCAACTTACCCCACATGAATACTTTCAGTAAATTTATTTTCGAGGTGAGAATAACTAAAAGTGGGTCTCTTCTGTTTAGCTTCTAAAATTTATTTTTCAAAATTTTATAATAACTAGTTTTTAAATAAAGTATCATTTTAAGATTAGGTCTATAAGTTAATTATAGTACACACTTCAGTGACTTCATTTATATCGGTCAAAACCGTACACAAGTTTATATTACTCCATACTTTTTTTCATAAACAATCTAAAAATCATAAATTATAGTCAAAATTTATAAGTTAAAGCCAAAACAACAAACCCACTAGGAGTGGTAAGATGGTGGCACTAGGGGTGGAAAAAATGCTCGAGGCTCGTGAACTAGCTCGGCTCGTTGAAGGCTTGGCTCGGCTCGGCTCGTGGCACAAACGAGCCGAGCCGAGCCGGCTCGCAAGCCGCTCGCTAGGCTCGGTCGGCCCAGCTCGGCAGCATCTCTGGCCCATCACGTGTGAACGCCTCAGTACAGCAGAAGTAGTATGTATGTATGCATGCCAATTTTCACACCTCTTTTGTCACTAAGAAATGCTATTAAAAGAAAACTACAAATTACTCTTTTCTTTGTTAATTTCACATATGAAAAGGAAATCATAGAACTTATCATTCAGAAAAACAAATCTGAAACATAAAAAGAAAGGTTAAAGACACTCAAAAGTCAAAACAAGCCTAACGAGCCGAGCTCGAGCTTTTCAAAAAAGTCAATTTGCATATTCCACCTAACGAGCCTAATGAGTCTAACGAGCCGAGCTCGAGCTTTTCAGAAAAGTCAATTTGCATATTCCACCTAACAAGCCTAACGAGCCGAGCCGAGCTTCTCTTTTTGCTCGTTAGTTTAACGAGCCGAGCCGAGCCGAGCCTCCTCCCTAACGAGCTTTCACGAGCCGAGCCGCGAGCCGGCTCGGTATCCACCCCTAAGTGGCACCTTTAAAACGAAACTATAAGCATGACTGATCAAATCATCAGTAGTCAGTAATAACTGCTAAGCTACACCTTCCTGTCCCTAATAAAAACCATGTGGAGTATACAGGCAGGCTAGATAGGCACCACGCGCTAATTAGTACGTACTAGCAAATTTACACAATCTGAAAGTCCCTGAATCAGGAATAGGAAGCCAGGATTGACCGCCAATAATGAAACTGAACAAGCGCTTGTGTGGTTGAAACGAGCCAAATTTTTAGAAAATTTAAAATTTTCTTTTGAGTTTGTTTCCCCTTGATCCCTTGTTTAGTTCTCCTTCAATCCCAGCCGCCCAAACCTGAATTTCACCCCTGTGTGGCCTCAACGGCGAGATTTCGTGCTAGCACTGTTCACTGTCAGATTTTTCGCCGCTACCCGACTCCTTTCTTCGCCACCAAGCTGCGTGCGCTCTCTCGCGCCTTCCAATCTCTGCCGCCGCCACCGCTTAGTCAAGACCCATGCAGCTTCGTCCCCCTACCCTGACAACCCTTGGCCGTAATTCTTTGCCGCCAAGGCTATTTTGACCGCCGCCCCTAGTTTTCTCCTGCCTGAGCCTTCTCGCGCCATCTTGTGCCCTCCTGTCGCCACTGCCACCTAGCCAGTCGTACCTCATCCCTTGTCAGCCCTTGCCAGCTCACCTTAACTTGCCGTTGAGCCGCAATTTGCCGCTGCCATTACCCCTCACGGCGCCGAACCGCATTCGAGCGCCTATAAAAGCCGCGGACCCCTGAACTCCTCCACACACTCCCGTGAAGCTCCTGATGCGCCCAATTGACCCCTCGTCACCCCCACCGTCGGCAATTGCCGAAAAACCCTAAATTAGGTTTGAATTCAATCCCACTGATTTAGCTTATTACTTTCCGATTGCTCGCGTTTGTAGCTTCCCCTTGCTCCCTAAAACTTTCTTGAGCCATCGCCTTAGGCTCCCGAGCCTCCCCTCTCTCTGCCGAGGAAGTTCGCCGTTCGGCCGAGAAGCCTCACTATGGCCAACCTCGCACGGCCCTTCCTAGCTCAACCGTCTAGGGATGCTCAATCACCAGCTCAATGCCCTAGTTAACCCTCTATTCGTCTTACACCATTCGAAAGCCATCCCGAGATTTTGAGCTCGTCGCCGGCGATCGCCGCCTCCCCGGCCGCCGTCGACCCCAAAAATGGGTTCCTTGCCATCCCGTGAACCCGTCCATGGTCTCGGTTGGCGTCGCGAAAACCTATAGAGCCGTTGGTCGCCGCCGCTTGGTTCCCTTGTTTTTGAGCGCGTGCGCGCAAGCGCTTGGAGAAGAAGAACAGTGTCGGGCGGCACTATTCCTCCGACTTGGGGAGCCGAGCGCCCAAAACCCGCAAGCAACAGTAACCAACCCGGTAGCTCTTAAACTGACCCGTGATGAATAGTAGAAATCTGCGGTGGTCAACCCGATAAGGAATAGTATCTTGATCCGTTAAGCTATTTTAAAGCCCAAAAATACAAAAATATAGCCGTTTTGACCGTTTCGAGCCCACGAACCCATTTTTCAACTCCATTGCACCATTCCAAGCACCCAAAAATCTAGAACCCTATTTTATTTGAATTTCTTTAATTTTCTTTTTATTTGTTTTCTTTGTTCCTCGCTTAGTCTTTTGAGCTCGGAATTGATTTATCTTTTTCCCTTTTTACGTTAGCTCCCGACGTTGATTTTTAAGACGACCAAGGAGAAGAAGTGCAAGCTTAAGGACTAGAAGGACACGAACTTGTTGAAATAGTAAACCCGCAAGGCAAGTCACATGTCATTAATTATATTGAACCTACATCCCGTTAATTATTTATCAGTAATTTCATCATGTTATTTATGCACTGTTATTTTATGTACAAAGATTGTTAAGAATGATATGCTATTAACTAATGTCCTACCACCCGAGAAAGCCCTGCTAATTTGGTGGCCATATTCACCTTGACAAAACTTAGTAATATTAAAAGTATTATTAATGTAATTATGGTAGTTCAGGAACTCAACAATCTTTTTACTACTAAGAGTACTTGGCATTTTGCTGATAGAATTTTAAAAGTGAATCTAGGATAAGGAGATATCACGGGGTGCCACGAGATGGCTTAAGCCCATGATCTTATCTTAGGGTGGAGGCATGGTATGAAATGGTGGCAGTGCCGCGGGTACTGAATATGAGTTTGTGAATAGAATTTGCATCGGTGAAAATATAAGGACTAGACCCTTATGCCAAGTATAGAACATAGCAACCGCTCAACCACAAGCGTTGACTTGTCAAACTTGGTTGTAGTAGCTGCTTAGATCGATTGAATATCTACATAATGGTATGATATACTGTTCCAGAAAAGGGAACAGCCGGCGTTGGGTTGTGGTATGGAAACGGTAAAACCATATTTCACAACGGTCGGCTCCACTCTATCCAGCCGCCGTATCCCGAACAGAGGGTCCCTAGTCGAACAGAGGGTCCCTAGTCTACCGGGTAGATGCTACATGAAGAGATGAGTAGTGAAATAACCTTGTTTTTTCAACTCAGTCATGAGGGTTGAGGAATCTTGTGGGTAAAGTTGGGCAACTCTGCAGAGTCATTTATAAAAGTATTCGAATACACCGTGCTTCCGGTATATAAAAATGTGTTTAATGGGTGATTCCAATAGTAAGGCATAAGTAGATTTGGAATGGTTTTGGAAATGTGAGGGTATGTTAATCAAGTTTGGAAAACCCCAATACCTTAAGAACTTTATGATTTGATATTTTATATTTAAAAGCAAAGTGTTTACAAATAAAAGTGCATCCACATAAAATAATGAACTGTTTTATCCCATTTCATAGCAATCTCTAGCATATAGTAAAATAGCATTACCCATGTGACTTGTTGAGTACGGTTGATTATACTCATACTTGCTAAAATCATAAACAGAGAATGCTTGTCAAGAAAGTGAAGGAGTCTATCAAGACGACGCCCAGCTGTACGATGTAGATGATGTCGGGTGTTAGGGTTTAGTTCTACATTCAGGCCTGCCTATGGATTTTCTTTTGGTAATGTACCTTTGGGTTGTACGCCCTTTTATGTAAAACTTGGCTACTAAGTCTTATTTCTGTAATAAATTTTGGTTTTTATGCTTAAGTTTGCTTTGGCAATGATGTACACTCATCTACAGTACTCGCAGCTAAACAGTCCTGGGCAGTTGCGAGGATAACCTAACGCTCCCAGAAATGGGGGTGTTACAGTGGTCTCCAATTTTACACATGATCACCAGCAAGGAGTAGTGTCCCAAGGCCAGTTGCAGGTCGCCATGCAGGTGAAAATGGATTTGGATTTGATTGGATTATCTAGCTATCGAATTTGAATATTTGATATCCGAATTCGAAGAGAAAATAGATCTAAATTCGGATGTTGAACTAGCGAAGTTCTGAATGTCAGATGCAAATCCGATATGGCCTTACACGGATTCGGAGTTAGATGTACAAATAATATTCGGATTTGGTAGATATAATAGCAGCGACTAGATAATACGTATCTTCTGCATTTGACCTCCAAATTGGGCATATTATATATTCATTTCGATGATCTCGATGAACCTATCATCATGGTGGACTCTAATTTGACATTTTATATTTTTATTTTGGCACATCCCCAAATAAAGCTTTTTTCATATGCTATTTTTAGCCAAATTTGATATATTTATAACCAATTTATTTATAATATATTTAGAATTAGTTAGGATTAGTGGCAAAATGATACCAATGATCAATGATTGCGTGATAAACTAGAGAAAAAGAGGCATAAATATTACTATAAAACCGATGTTAATTTGCTAAACTTCATTGTGTCATGGGATATGAAACTGTTCTCAGAAGCTATATTATACAAATATGTGAGATGAATGATTCATTTATTATTGCCAACATTTAATGCACAGTTACATGTTAGAGCCGGCTCTTTATCAATTTAAAATATTAAAACAATTCAATGACATGTTTTAAATAGAAGAGACCACGGATAATTATTGGAATCTAAAAATAGTCAGATTTGATCTGATTTTGAGTATAATCCGATCCAAATTCATATCTAATATTTGTCCAATCCATATTCATATCTGACGTTTGTCCGATTCGTATTCAAATCTGAGAAAAAATATAGATACAAATATGATTTAAGCACTATCGATCCATTTACCTCTACATGCAAGGATGTCACAATTGACAAACATTGTACGAGTGCCAAGTTGGGTCGCGATAGGACGTATCTATCTATGATCTATCTAGCTAAGCTATATAGATCTAGAGCAGGAAGAGAGAAGGCCTAAAAACGCGAGATCCCTGCTTCCCTGGACACAATTCTTTATTGTTTTCAACACTTATTGTGGCTCTCCACGCTCTAGCTGTGTTATGTCTTATGATGGACCATGTGAGAAGGATGAATCATTATAAACATGTGTTAAGTTGAAATTTAAATTTGCAAAACATTTAGATTTTTAGTCTGGTGGTTTCAGCCTCAGGCAGTCAGGCTAGCCTTGTGAGCGGTCTATCCGGTGCAATCGGTCTGACCTATCGATAAGTGGTGGTCAGTACAGACTATCGGGTTTTTAGGCATTGAGCAGTCAAACTGGTTAAGGTCTAATTTGGCTGAGAGTTCTGAATTTTGGGAATTTGATCATAGATCGAGTCAAATTATCTAAGGTCAGTGTATTCATATTGCATGAAGCATGTTTGAGCTAACATGGGTCAAGTTGTGGAAAACTTATGTTCAAAAACTATTTCTTGGTCTTTGAATGTGCTGAGAAGTTTAGAGTCAACTATGGTCAACGGTGATGATCGAAACTACGCTCATGGAGGAGCCGAGATCCAGAATGGTCAAGGATACTAGGTAAGATAGTTGAGCTTAAGTATGGTATAAAAATGGCAAAGAATGTTGAACGAAAGGTTCGAGCAACGGGCTGCACCAAGTAGCTTGATCGATCAAAGTGAGGCGTAGTTTGGTGGAAACTAGAGTGAGAAAGACTTGCCAATGCGTGGTAAGCTATTGATGCATCTACACATGGCAAACATGGTGATTGTTTGTAAGTAAAGAAGTTGATCGAGTCAAGAAGAGGGTATTTTAGTAGTTGGCCAAATACAAAAAATTGTATTAGATCAAAACTGCGGTGATTGAGTGATGCTTAGGAAAGCGATTTAGGTCAACAAGATGCTGAGAGGATCAAGTGGATCAAAGGCTAATGACTTAGCGAGTTCGGGCTTATGTGCTTTGAAAAGTGTGATGGGTTAACTATGAGTGTAAAACTCGTGTTGTGTGAGATTAACATGTTCCCCCGTTGTGCTAGTAGATAGTATCTATTAAGGTATGTATGTGCATATTACCCTATCTATTTAATGGGTTGAGAATGAAAACTTGCAAGCCACCTATCTCAACTATTTTCAATATTGAGTTTTAGAGTTAAGGTTTGAGAGAGAAGAGTGAGTGTTGTGGTGTGCTCTCTTGTCCTCCTTATGGAGTGGATGTGAAACATTCATCTTCAAGTAGCAATAAATCAACTTTGTTTATCTCTTATGAAGTGTTCTTATCTTAGTTAATTTGCTCTTATTATTGTTGGTTCTTGGCCTCTTCTCCTTTTGTTTATTTTATTGTGTCAAGGACGTGGAAATGATTGAGATATCTCATGTATTTCAAATTCTATTCATCTAGGCATTGTTGTTTGCAAGATTTTGAAATTGTTTGGTTCTTGTTTGATTTAGAGCATTTCTTAAGGAATCTTGATCCGAGCATTTTTGCTTCAAATCTTTGGTTGGTCTTGCTTATTATGACATGTGGGATTTCATCTAGAGTCATCTTGATTGTTCTTAATCCACGAGCAAGTTGTATCTTAAGTTTTTGAGATTTACCTGGTTTTGATGCAACATTGCGTGTTTTGTTTTAAGTAAAGGTTGAAACTTTAACCAAAATCCTTACTATTCTTGGATAGAATAGGTTTCTAAGACCCAGCAAGGTGTGTGTGTGAAGTTTCGAATCATTTGAACGTAAATTTTGAAGTTTGCACCAAATTTGATTTTGGCTCGGGCAGATTTTTCTGTTATGAGAACAAAGAAACGTCAAACCACTCTTAGGCCCGATCAGACTATGGGTTAGGGATGGTCAGACCGATCACCGGTTAGACCACATCTTTAGTGGCGGTCAGATTGGTTAGATGTTAAATCTATGAGACTTTGTTATTTTAGGTTGTCACTTAGATTTAGGCTGTCAAATCTGTCTTTTTTTAGCCCTTTAGCGATATGAGTAAAAGATTTTTGGATACTTACAAAAAGCTTTGTAGAAGAAATCATTTGTTGTCATTGCCGGTGCTACACCTTGTTCTCCGTGTTTTCCCCTTGACCCCACAAGAGAACCTGCAGCCTTTTCTGCACCCCTATAAGTACCACCCCTTCTCGTTCTCCTCTTCTCACAAGCCTAGCTAGCTAGCTACATCCATCGATCACTATTCCCTAGCTCATCTTATCAAGTTTAATTAGTTAGTTCAGTAGATATAATTGGACGGCGTCGATGTCGATGAGCTCGTCGAGGCCGCAGTGGACGGCGAAGCAGAACAAGCAGTTCGAGCAGGCGCTGGCGGTGTACGACAAGGACGCGCCGGACCGGTGGCACAACATCGCGCGCGCCGTAGGGGGGAAGTCGGCCGACGAGGTGAAGCGCTACTACGAGCTGCTCGTCGAGGACGTCAAGCACATCGAGGCTGGCAAGGTGCCCTTCCCGGCCTACAGGTGCCCCGCCGCCGTCTCCATGGGCGGCTACGAGGCCGACAGGTGAGGCTTGGACCCTCCTCCAGAGCACGCCGGCTATTCGATTAGCTTTCGTATTTTTTAATTACAAGATTTCCAGTTTGTTTGCTGTTATAACACGTACTGGTCTAGGCGATCACGTCCGGCGCTTGCACGAGTCAACCAATGGAATAATAGCTAAACAAAGAGCTCTCCACGATCACATTATTCACTGGCGAATCCAGGATGCATATAGAGAGAGAGTCACCACAGACACCACTATTAGTACTCTACTCGTTGGAATGCTCGGGAATAGTCTCGTTCGTAGTCGTCACCTTGTCCTCTCCGTCAGTGGCGATCTCCGATCCCTGCTCCGCGCCTCCGCCGCTCGGCCTTGCACGCGCCTCCCCTAGCCCCTCCGCTCCGCCGCGTCGAGCCGCCCTCCGTGCCAGGTCGTCGACCGCCTCCCCCTCCTCCGTGCCGACCGCCTTCCCCTCTCCGGCTCCCCTCCGTCGCGCCGGCTGCCGGGTTGCGGGCGACGGTGAGTCTCTACTCTCTACTCTCTCTTCGACTCGGCGGCGGCCTCTCCGTGACCTGATCTACCATTGAGGCGTTGTGCTGTTCATCTTCCTCGACCTTATCTACTGGTGTTGACTGTTTTGTTGTCGGTGGAGTTTTGGGCCAGGATTCACCACTGTTTGGGCCGGCTAGGGTGTTGGGCCTTAAGACACCGATTGGGCCTCGCCTCATGCTTTCTTCAATGTTCAACCAAGTTCTTCAACCTCCGGCAACCGGGCTCTTCTTCCTCCGACGCGACGACGCCCGACGGTCCGAGTCCGACCTCCGGTTCTTCAACAGTTAGAGCGGATGACCAAGCGACCGCCGACCGGGCTGACCGGGTCTTCTTCTACGGTAGGAGGAGGGGGTGCTCGAGCACCCACAAGCACCTATGGTTGATTCGCCACTAACACTATTTGAGGGTCTGTCTAGTCAAGCTCCAGCTTAAGGGTATCTTAATTGGAGCTAAAGTTGGACCAAACATGTTAACTACTTTGGGTTTGCCCTATATATATATAAAGCTAGTTTCGTACTAGATTCTCATGCCATGCTGAAGCTAGTAGAAAGGGGTTTCTCGGAAGTACTTGTTGATGGCTTGAAGGCTCAGACAAGCGCATGTTCTTTGTAGTTGAGCTTTATGGTTTTTAGCTGTGATTTTTTATTTTTAGACTGTTTATATGAGAGATTACAGAATAATAGAAACTCACGTACGGTTTTTGCCAATATAAATGAAGTCAACACAGTATGTACTACAATTAACTAGTAGACTCATCTTAACAAACACTTCGTTTAAAAGTTAATTACTATAGAAAAGTCAAAAGCTGAAACCAAAAACTGAAAAATAACAGAGCCTAAGTTAGCTTATCCAAATTAATTAGGCCTACAGGTACGTACTGTTATTTGATACTAACCCCTGTTAGGTTCTGTTGGCAAATCAAAAGTCACGTCTGTTAAGTTATCGTATTGGCATTTGGTGACGGACCGTGTGGCACATATGCTGCACGTACCAGCGCATCACTATCTGATTTAGATGCACCGGGGACTTGCTGAACAAGTCCATTTGCCAGCTCTTGAAGCAGATATATATGCATTGATGCGCGCTGTGTGTGTCTATTTCATCAACTTGCAGACTGGAATCTCCATCATATGTAAAGCTAGTACAAAGTTATATATGCCGCTGATCTGAGTCTGTATTTCTGCAGGCTGAAGCATCTGAAGATCTAGGTGGCATGCAGCCATGCATGATGCATGTACGTACACGGTGCCTGTACATACACGCGGTACACCGCTATGTGGTGCGTGTGGCTAGAAGCAAGTGATCCGAGTATGCCTGTGAATAATTACAAGCTAGTTAATTTGTAGATCAATCGACCTCCCATGTACTGTCCGTCTCATGTGTAATCTCTGCGTGTGTATCATATATATTCGAGAAAAAAATAATAAAATGAATAGTATTGCATTGTGCATCTTTTTTGTGCCGTAATTCCAATTTTTTTAGTGGAGCTTTCGTTCCGAATTGAACTGTGATGTGCTACTGTTAGTTGACCCGTAATCGATGGACGTTGAAAATGGCATTCAAACATTCAGACTGGGTGCAAGTGTGCGGCGTCCCATATATTTGTTCCGATAAAATTTTCCGTCAAGCATTCACTTATTCTTTGTTCCGATAGCTACAAAGCTATGAAGACTACGATAAGAACCCAACACAAGACCTAAAGAATCAAGGAACTAAGCCACAAAGAAAAATCAGCTAGTCGTAAGCCAAAGTGGTTAAAAGAACTCGGGTGGTCGACGATCAGTGAAAAGTCGAAAACCAGAGTGGTCGTAACTCGACTAGAATGGTTGACAACCAGTGAATGGTCTAAAACCGGAGTAGTCGAAGCAAGTCGGAACAAGACCAGAGTGATCGAAAATCAATGTGGTCAACGACCAAAGAGTGGTAAAAAAGCTAACGTAGTCGATGACTAGTGAGTGATCGCAAATCAATGTGGTCGAAGACAAGAGGATGATCGAAAATCAAAATGGTCGAACCAAGCCGAAGAACATAGTTTTTAGCACGACCGCCAGATCACAAATTTACGTAACTTTTGATTGAACGATTCAAAAACCGTGAAACTTTGCACATGTGTAGCTTAAGGTTTCAAGAGCCTATTTCATCCATGGATTGCTAAACCCGCGCCAAAGTTGAGATTTTTTTTTTGAGATTTTAGCAAATGTGCACCAAAAAGACCTGAAACCTAAATCGATGATAAGGGCTTGCTTGTGGGGTGGAGGATAGCCAAGATAACTTTGGATATGCTCTCACATGTCACCACAAGTTATAACACCGACAAATCAAGCCAACAATCCTAGATCAAGAAATCACCTGAATGATCAAAAAGTCCAAAACAGAGCTTCTTGATGAGTTTGTTACCAAAGTGTCTAGATGGAATGAGATAGTTTTTCTGAAATGATCTTCATCTCGTATACGTTCTTGGCATAGCAAAATCAAGAAGAGAGATGAGGGGAGAGGAAAACCAACTAAATCAAGAGAAAATCAATCAAGATAAGAAATAGCCATGGAGATTATCAAAAAATTGATTCTATTGCTTCTTGAGGAGGAAAGTTTTACAGCCACTCCACCTTAGAATACAAAAAGCAATGAGGCACTTCACTCTCAAACTCTAACTTTAGATATAATGGCACAAGACAGATGAGTTGTATGATGCCCTATGTCTCCATCCCAACCCCTTTAAATAGGTAGGCAACTAGCCACACGTAGCCCTTAGTGGATCCTATCCACTATCACCATAGAGAAACCTGTTAACTCTCCACACACAGGTTTTACTCACACATGTTTATTTATGTACGCTTTTCAAAATGCATAAGCCTGTATCCGTTAAATCGTTAGCATTGATCTGTCTTAATTAAACCAGCTCCACCTTGACCTAAACCGTTTAACGCATCGCCCACGCGTTGCGATTTGATCCAAGGCAGACTCCAGTATTTTGGCCAACGACCGACCTCGCCTTCAACATTTTCCGTCTTTCTCGAGCTATGCTTGAGCTCACCATCTCACCTGGCATTCTTGATCGTTCTAGGTCTCGGTTCCTCCCTGAGCGTAGCCCCAATCTTTACCATCGACCATGGTGATTTTAAGCGACCCTACACATCCAAAGACAAAAAAATCATTTTCAGACACAAGTTCTTCATAACTTGGCCTACGTTAGCCAAAATATATATCATGCAATCTTAATGCAATGACCTAAGACACTCCAACTCAATCCATGACTCAATTTCTATGATTTCCAAAGATCAACCTCAGACCACCAGGAGAAACTAGTCTGACCGCCATACACAAGTAGGTCAGAGTGTTGGTTGGTCTGACAAGCGTACTCGAGACACCCGGAGATCACAAAAAAATTAAAGCACTTGAAGCCTACGAGTACCGACCATAAAGTCTACGACTACCGATCACCAACCAAGTACTAAAGCTGCGACCCCCTGAGGTCTTTCTGCCGTGCTCGACCTACTGTGGTCGATCTGCTAATCAGACTGCCCAACACAAAGCTATTCGGACCGCCTAACACAAGACTGATCGAACTGCCGGCTACCGATCGTAGTCCACGCCTCCGACTACCTTCTGTGGTCGAAGCAAACAGTCCAAACAGAGTGCAATCTTTTATAAATTCGGATAACCACTTCAGAAATATTGCAATGGTTCATCGTAGCATTAAACATGACATTCTCACATGGTCCTTTATTTTCCCTTTGGTCTAAAAAAGAATATCTCTTTCTTGAACTTTTTACTACCTTTTCTTTACGGAATTTTTTATTTATAATAAATAAAAATCACAAATCACAAATGTAATGAAACTGAACTGATATTTATAAAATTGGGAAGGACGCCGTGGGTAAGCACTCCACATGACATGCGGACGCCGCGATGAAGCACGTCCAACCGTGGACGCTGAAAGCACATCGCGCCCATGATCGAACTGGGAGTCTGGGATTCTGTTCGCAGGATGTTCCTTCTGATCACCCTCATAGCCTAGTCTGCTCAAGAAACAGAGGAACGGCGACATCCTGCTGGGGAATAACGACTCTCTGCTGTCCACCAATGTCTAAAACTTTCAGAGGTAAAAGCCATGCAATACTTCGTGCTATTTCTTGACATTCTAAAGTCGAATTCTGTCGTATTAACAATGCTCATCATTCTAGTTGAATCCGTTTTGCAGTGCCAGTTTAATACATAAAAAAACCTGAGTACTCGCCAAAACTAGGTACTGATTGAGTACCGTCGTTGCTGGTGTTTGGTTTCTTCTGTACATGCTTCATTCGTTTTAGGGAACTACCGGCCTACAATGGTCAATATATCTTTCACTCGCTCGTTGATCTGTGAACTACTGTTGAATCTATTTTGGTTTGAACGGTAAACTAGGGGATGAACTTGTGTGGGCTACTATTTTTTCACTTGCTCATTGATCCGTGAACTACTGTTGAAGCTACAACCAAGCGCTACGCCCTACAGTAATGTGTTATTGATTCCGTATAGCAGCACAAAGTTTCCACAGTCTGAGAAAACGCCAGTGAATGTGATTTTAGTTTGTACCCCAGATTACGTGTGCATGTCAAATTTTTCTAAATGAACATATTTTTTCAATCGAAGTACAACGTTCTTGGATTTCCATTAATAGATACGGAAACAGAAGTACAACGTTCTTGGATCGCTACTACACTAAGGTCAAGAACTCTGAACAGAAAACAAAAAAATTTGCAACGCTAACTCGCGCTCCAACCCTTACAGTGTGCAGCGTATCACAACAGTGACAACTAAACATTGCAAAGCACTTATCACATTGTTTCAGAAGAGCAGGTTTCCATTTCTTCATGCTGCTGCTTCTTCCATTGCTTCCCAAATCCCAACTGATTCACTTTGTTTCCAGGGTGTCGATTCCCCTGTTTCTTGATTTGGCGTGCTTGTGACTTTTGAGGTTGATTAAGAAGACCGTCAATCGAGCAGGGATCATGCGTCCATGTGTGGACGTAGTTCAGCACGGCGTCCACGGTTGGACGTTGTTCATGAGAACGTCCTTCGCAGATCTGCAAATTCGAGGACACTATTCTTATATTTGTGATTTCCTATCTCTAATTTATTATTAATAAAAAAATCGGCTCTCTTTATCTTGATGGTAAGGCACACGTAGGTCATTCAATACTATAAAGCATAACCTCTTTTAGCAGGACTATAAGCATAATTAATCCACAGATAAAATTTTGAGCAATGCTTCTATGCTCTTCCAAAAACTAAATTGCATGAATTCGAACATGGTTGAAATTTAACTTCTGTGTCGCGGAGTTCAGGATGGAAGCTCTGCCTGGTCTACCTGATTACCTAAGCTTGCTGGAGATACATGGTCCACTACAAATTAAGAAAAGAATGCGAATGGTCCTGTACTCCTATGAAAAAACAATGCGGATGGTCCCCGCGGAATGAAAATGTTAAAAAGGCTAGCATATGCATAGATTTCCCAGAGAATGGCTAATCCACGGTCCGACCCTTCTCCAGGAAACTTTTATATTCGAAGATCAACTTTCAATTTGAAAATTCAAGCTTTCACCTAAAAAAATGAAAAAGTCTCAACCAATAATCTAAAGCTTTAACTTGAAAAATCCAAGTTTAAATCAGGAATTTCACAAAATTCACCCACAGGTGCAGTGGTCAAAGTTGACGGAGACGGACGGCCGGGATGGATGGTTGGCTTGGCTGCCCACAGGACAGTGCCGGTGGCGAGCGAATCGCTGCAGTGCCGAGTTGTGATGGCGGTGAGGCGACAAGCACCACCGCCACCGCAACAAGGTGAGCAACGAGGAAGGAGAGGCGTGAAAAGAGTGGAGGGCCGGAACAGAGCGAGGCTAGCTGGAGATGTTAGAAATTGGCCCACTTGAGTATGGCCTATTTCCTTAATTTCAAAGCATGCATAGTTTAGTACCATATTGTTAAGGTAAGGTGAGGAAGACCGATTTATAAGGTGGAGTCCAACAAGAGATGGCTCCAATGGATTATTGTAGGTGCGTTCTTTTAACTGCGGTTAATAGCTTATGGCTGTAGTCATGGTTATCATGGCGTCACCTAGGCGACGCCAAGTCGTCTTGATGGTTGGAGGGGGATGCTAAGGCTCGTTGCCCAGGGCTGAGGAGTTAGGTGGTGGCCCTCCTCGTTGTCGGCGTGATGGTGGGCCACGGAAGAGGAGGCCGCGACGCCTGAGTGGCTGCAGTGTTGGAAGTGGCAGAAAAGGTGTCGGTGGCTCCCTCTCTAACCTGCTCTCGCCATGAGCTTCCCTCTTCAGCGGGGTAGAGGAAGGAGGCGGTGAGGTGGAGGGCGGAGCAGAGGAAGGAGGCGGTGAGGTGGAGAGCGGGGCCGAGGAAGGCAGGCCCGTATAAGGCCCAGCGCAAGTGGACCGATCGCGCTAGGCCCCCAAAATTTTTGGGTCCCCATCCGACTCCTCACGACCTCACGTGTAGAGCGACGAAGTCGGAAGTCGAATCGACAGTCGACACTTCGACTTCGCCGGCCGAGCGATCTGCATCCGCCATTGTCTCAGGAGCCAAGCCATCACTCATCAGCAGCCATTTACTCATTTAGCAATAGCAAATAGCAATTCCATTCAGCAGGTTGCAGACTTGCAGTGCAGTACTGCACGCAAACGCAGGAGCCAGGAGGCAGGATGGAGGACGTCTGCATAACTGCATTCTTGCAGTTGTAGGTAGCCAGGTATGTGGACATTCAATAGGAAATTTGTTTTGCACTTGCACTAAACCTAATTAGTATTTAATCTTTAGTTTTATTGTGTTTGTGATCTATGAACAGACCAACAGGGAGGTCTATTTACTTCTAATGTCTTCTAGTTCTAGAATTAGAAAATATGAGTCTGGTCATGAAAAGCGCAAGAAGAAACAAAGACTTGAACGGTTCGCTCAGAAGGAAGCTCAAAATTGAAGTTGTTGAAGTCCTATATGTGTAGTACTATGACACAAGAAAGACTCAATGGATTGGCAACAATTGCACTTGAAAATGATGTTTTGGAGAAGATTAAATATGAAGACATAATTGAAGATTTTATTTCGAAGAATACCAGAAGAATGATGCTTTTTACTAGAAGCTAAGAAGATTTCGGTAAGATTCACCCATTACTCCTTTAGCATGAATTTCTATTGTAGTTCTTAATATTGCAAAAAAAAACAAGTCTGTTATAATGTAAAATTCAAATACACTTTGGTATCTGTATTTGTCTGAAATAGGCCCCATTTTGTATTTTGCACTAGGGCCTAAAATTCTCAGATACGGGCCTGGAGGAAGGAGGGGGCAAGGTGGAGGGTGGGGCCAAGGAAGGAAGCAGGCAGACAGGTGGTGCTTCAGCGTTGGAGAGTGGGGCAGAGGAGAGGAGAGGAGCGGCACGCTGGGAGGGATGGGGGCGGTGGTTGGTGGGTGGGTAGGAATTAAGTGAGGTTAGGCTTAGGATAAGTTTTTATAGAATAAGGGGAAATGATCTGGATAGTTAATTTTGGATCTAAGAGTTATGATGGGTTTATATGGAACGAGGGGAATAATCTGGATGGTTGGATCTAGATCTAAGGACTAAGAGAATTGACTGAAAATTAAGAAATTTTAAGGCAATTGTGCTATTTGCTATTATGGACCTTATTATTTGGATAATTTGTACTATTATGTTTTATGGTTATTTAATTTTCGGTCATATAATATATTACTTGTATTTATTACTATCATCTAACTGTCGCTATAGTGGAAGCCTAGTCGACTAGGTGTCCAGGCGTCCTAGCCTCGTCGTGACTTGCCGGAGTATCATGACAACCATGGCTATGACTATTAGCCTTTAGCTCTAGCATGAGCATGAGCATTTATGTAAACGAATCGAATACTGATAATCCGATAAATTACTTTAAAAAGGCTACATCGATAAACTGCTTCAAAACGATGAGGACGAAATTGTCCTGTTTATTTATTTAGAGAAAGCAGTAAGCTAAAAAATGAGCCAATTGACGCATGGAACTCCTCATCTGAGCACGCTTCCACTTGGCTGGGCGTGGCCGCTTATGTGCGGTGCGACCGTGCGACTCGGGGACGTGCGGCGAGCCAACCAACCCAAGCCCCCTGGGTGGGTTCTTTTGGGCTGGGTTTTTGGTTTTTGACTTAAATGTTTGAATTCTAGCTGTTCGTGGGGTGTATTTAAAGTTAGATAGTCGTGTGCTATTTTGGATGGTATAGATAAAATCAGAATAGTGTCTACTACAATTGAATTATAGACCTTATTTTGAAACAAATGCTTTGTTTAAAAGTTAAAAAGCTACAATTTTTTTAAAACTAATCTATTTTTTTTATTTTGAATTACAGTAATATACCTGTATTTTTTATTTTATACTAATGACCCTTTGTCGCTCAACCGTTGAGCGATTTGGGTTGGTCATCTAACGATTGAACGATAAGTGTCCAAATCGCCCAACGGTTAGGTGACAATTGTCCAAGTTACTTAACGATTGGATGACTTGGGCTAGTCGCCCACCGGTTGAGCGACTAATCGGTGGGTGATTTTAACACTTGGCACATTTGTACGTTTTTCCTTGAAATATTCGGGCAATATAGTGTATGTGGGTTGAGCGATTTGGATGCTTATCGTCCAACCGTTAGGCGACTAGACCAAGTCGCTCAATGATAGAGTGACAGAGGGTCGTTAGTGTAAAATAAAAATAAAAATATATTGTTGTAATTCAGAATAAAAATAAATTAGTTAAAAAAATTTGAAAAATCTAAACCGTAAACCCAGAGAAATCAAGCCCGAGCCCACGAGAAGGCCGCGCCCCAACCGTGCGGAGCAGAATAGCCCAACTCGCAAGGGCGCCCCAAGCGTTCTCGGCCGCCTCGTCCGGGCGTCGATCCCACGCGATCCCCCTCCCCTTAAAACCAAAACCCTCCCCCAAAAACCCGCCTCCTTCCTCCCCAAATTCGCCCAACACCTTCCCAACCCGATGGCGAGCTTCAACGCCGCCGGCGCCGCGAACCACAACCCCAACAAGTCCCTCGAGGTGCGTACGCGTGGCCGCTGCTAACTACCCTTCGCCTAAACGGCTAAAGCCTTCTCGATGTGTCGATTCGATTGGGGGTTGGTTCCGTTCTCTGCAGGTGAATCCGGCGCCCGGAGACTCGGTGTCCAGCCTCAGCTTCAGCCCCAGGGCGAACCACCTCGTCGCCACCTCCTGGGACAACCAGGTGAGCTGGCCGCCGTCGCCCGAGGCTTATCTGTGCAGATACTTCGTTTTTGTTTGGGTGAATGTGAATCCGTGGGTAAAATACTAAGAAGCGGTTGGCCTGTTTGCTTGTGGGTGCAGGTTCGGTGCTGGGAGGTCCAGCCCGGCGGCCAATGCCAAGCGAAGGCGTCGATTTCGCACGATCAGCCGGTATTGTGTTTCTTCTTATCGTTTGCTTCCGTTAGTTCATTATGGATGTAGAACTCCTCGGCTTGGGCCTTTGTGGGACTGCTAGATCGCTCTGGCCTTGCCTGCATTGTGTGATATTGTGACCTGTAGTTTTGGTTGTTTGGTGTAGGTGCTGTGCTCGGTGTGGAAAGATGATGGGTCGACTGTTTTCTCCGGAGGTTGTGATAAGCAGGTTAAGGTGTGGCCTTTGCTGTCTGGTGGGCAGCCCACGGGCTTCTCAGCGCATGAGGCGCCAGTCAAAGAACTCGCCTGGATACCACAGATGAATCTTCTTGTCAGTGGGAGCTGGGATAAGACTTTGAAGTGAGGAAATTTGCTCAAACCACAAATTACATTAAATTCCTTTATAATTAGCTGATACATTAATGTCTGGTGCTGTCCCATGTTGTATTGCTCATGATATATTCATAACAGGGAGCACTGATACGTCCACTTATATAATTTGTACTTTGTAGAGAACCCTGTGACATTATCTTCAAGCACCACAAACTTCGTTCCCCTAAATCCATAATGCTTACATACATACAAAAACAAAGTGCCTACAAAATCAATGTCTAACCAAATTCTTTTTCCAACCTTCTTCTATCCATTAAGGTACTGGGACATTCGACAACCTCAGCCAGCACATGTTCAGCAACTTCCTGAGCGCTGCTATGCTCTCTCACTTAGTTATCCTCTCATGGTGGTTGGCACTGCTGATCGCAATGTAATAATCTTCAATCTGCAGAATCCACAGGTAACTTATATTATCTTTTGTGGTGCTATATATAATTTGGGTTGTATTCGGGTTATGTACACGGATGCAGTGGAGCTGCACAGCTTATTTTTATACAGTTGTTACACATATTCTGTTTTCTAACTCAACTACTTGCTACTATAATTTAATGTCCATGTAGGTGCTTTCTGACTTATCCACTACTTTTGCCTTTCTTACCGTTATTACATATTACATGACAATGGTATTGTTTCATTAAAGTAGTCTTACCCTAGTGAGTAAAATTTCAATATACCATTGCCCCTTCCATCCAGTTCCTCAATTCAGTTAATTTTTTTGAACGAGTCAAGCGTTTTCAGTGGTTGTCTAAAAAAAATGTTTCAGTGGTATGTGAAATGGATTGAGCAAATAGTTTGCCTCTCTTAGTTGCTGAAAGATTCGAGAATTCGAAACTGTGATATACCCTATCATGGTTTAGAACCTCTCAATCATGTAGGTGTTAGGCTTCTCATTCCTCGTGTGATGAATATTTAGTTGGAGTAAAAGGTATGGAAGGTGAAAAATTGACAATGACATGAAATGATTCCTTTTCTTTTAACTTTTAGAGAAGAAATAAGCAATGAATTGCTGTCGCTTTTGTCTCATCCAATTGAATTCCCAAGTGTTTATCACTGCAGTAATGTACATATATATCTCACAAGCTCTAAATGTTATTTACATATTTGACATTCTGACTTCCTTGTAACAGGCTGAATTCAAGAGGATTGTGTCACCTTTGAAACTCCAAACAAGGTGTCTTGCTGCATTTCCTGATCAACAAGGGTTTTTGGTAATGCTGCCTTTTCTGTTTGATCCAAATGTGTGGTCCTATTTGCTGGTTTCTTCCAATGACTTTAGCTCTTCCATTTACATCATCTCTGTGGTTAACTAGGACATACACCTACATTCTGTCCTGAGTAAAACAAAGGCCTAACTAGGTGTTCTGTGCCTAACTTCAAGTGTGCCCACTTATGGCCTCCAACCAAACACATGGAAAAAACCTCTTAAGTTCCGAATTTGCTAGCCACTTAAACGTAGAGGTCCTAAATTTGAAACAATATTTAATGAGTATTACTGTTATATAAAACAAGTAGATGCAATAAATATTTCCCCAAGTACTTATTAGAACTCAGAAGTATTGTGCTATTGTGGATGCTGTGTTTTTGTCACCATTCAATTGTCCAGAGTGCAAGGTGGCAATTGTTATATTATCACTCAATTTTTCTCTGGTACAATGTTACATTTGCCAAATCCACCCTTTTAGAATTGTTTAAGACAACTGGCCTTGCTATGAGAAATGCTGCTAATTTCTCATGGCATGTTCTATTATTCTAGGTGAAACCATTTCTCCCTATGTGTCAAAAAGTGCATTGAGTTGACCTTAGTCTGTTGTACACTTTATTCACCACTCTTGTTCATTTGATACCCGTTGTCAACTGCTTCTGTTTTGTGTTTTAGTTTGGCATACTTGTTAGAAAACATTACGTTAGTCATTTGATTAACCAATAACTTGTTTTGAAGGTTGGATCGATAGAAGGACGGGTTGGCGTTCATCATGTGGATGACTCTCAGCAAAGCAAAAACTTTACATTCAAATGTCATCGTGATGGCAATGATATATACTCTGTTAACTCATTGAACTTTCATCCTGTAAGATCCTTTCATCTATAAAATTTTATTTAAATGTTTTAGTTAGTTACTTGTAGGAAAAGACCCCCAGATTTAAGAGATTGAATGCTTTTTTTTTCTAATTTGGATTTTGGAGAAGGACATTGCTTAATTTTGCATTGATGTCAATTCAAATTCTAATATCTGAATACTTGCCAACTGGCTTATGATTATCAGCAACTCTCTTCAACTAAGCAATTTTAATTGTCGTGCTATGCATTCCATCCAGGTGCACCATACATTTGCAACTGCGGGCTCTGATGGAGGTTTCAACTTTTGGGACAAGGACAGTAAACAAAGACTGAAGGTCCATTTTCCCCTTTGATTCGTTGAATACGTTTCTCCCATTCTCCATTGGTGCAGAATAGTTATTGCCATGCTTTTTACATATATTTTCAACGCGACTCATTATGTGAAACTGAATAAGAAAAATTTGTAATGCAACAGCTGCACCTTATTGATGTTGTTGTGAACGAGTAATACCTTAGTGATGTCTTTATGCTGCCAATTCTATTGTTGATAAGTCAGATTGATCTCAACAAGAAACCTTAGCTTGCAAAACACAAAATATGTTGAAGTTGTACACAACTCAAGTTCTATGTTGGTCATCTGCGAAACTGCTAATGTTTGTTAAAGATACTTCACTTTCTTATGAGAAAGAAATTAAGTAACCCCTTCACTGAGAGTGCTAATCTGCTATGCTATGTCTTTGTGCTTAGTTTTATGCCTTGTTTGGTGTCAAAGAATTGCCATAAAGTTATATGCTTGTTTTTAACAGTTCCATACAATGTTTTATTACGAACAGAGAAAAATGTTCTCAATACATTTAAATTCGCTTTGCCAAATAGTTCAGATCCTTCAATACAGACTTTTCGTTTTACCATTTAAAGATATACCTCTGATATTCTAATTTTCTTTTACAGGCTTTTAATAAGTGTCCATCACCCATCACATGCAGTACATTCAATCAGGATGGTTCAATATTTGCTTATGCGGTAGGTCATCTCTTGCTGTGGCTATCTGCACCAGAATAAGTTGTTCGATATGCATGGCTGCTTTTGATTTTTTAGCTAGATTTATTTGCTCTAGATTTTCATGCACCTCAGCAGGTAACATTCAACCAGCAGTAGCCAAGAGGGAGGGAGGGATACCTAATATTTTAGTGTTTAATGCATGTGATACTATTTTATATGGTTGCCGCCCCAATCATTTACTGCTATGGATACATCAGGGAGGGAGGGAGACCTAATATTGCAGAGTCTGAGTTTAATGCATGTGATACTGTTTTGGATGATTTCTATTCTAATTGTATACTTCTACCAATACTTGAATGGTAAAATTTGCTAAGTTGACTTGTTGGAAGTAATGACACTTTCAATGTTAAAAAGCAACTACTATTGGTGTGGCAGGGACGAAAGTTCCTAAATCCTAATCACTCGGCACTAGTATCAACCAACCATACGTGGTTTGTATTCTTCAAATTATTAGTCTGAAAGTCATGCACTTCTTTGTGTTCCCTCTTGCGGAGACATGTGCACTTCACAGTCCAAATTGCTGATGTTACCTAAATTGGTTAGGTATCCTATGATTGGAGCAGGGGTGCTGAGAAGCATAATCCTTCTACTGCAAAGACAAATATCTTTCTACATAGTGTCCAGGTTTGTGCTCTTTTACTAAATGCGGTAGCATATTCAGGTGTTTGATTGATTTCAAAAGTGCTCACACAGACATAATAAATTTGGACAATATCTCTCAGTTTTCTCTGCATTTTTCATCTAACAAGTTGCACAGGACTGCTTTGCTGTTAATATGGGCTAGCTAGCTACAATCGGTTGATTTGAACTTTCTACATGTTAATGCAATTTAAAAGATGGGTTTGCTATTCGCAAGTCGCCTAATGTTTTTGTTAAAAGTTAATTTTCTTAATCTTTGGATTAGCTTTGAGATACGTGCGTGTTTGATTCTAGATTGATCAAGTGGTTAAAAAATGTGACTTATAATTAAGAAAATACAGATCACCTTAGACATAGAGATCCCCTGTAGAAGGTGACTGTGCCCTTGTCGCTGTTTTCCATGGACGATGCCAGATATCTTTTGTCTGGTCCTTTTCTGATAATTGCTCTTTTGTCATTATTTTTGTGCATAGGAATCTGAGGTCAAAGGAAAGCCCCGCGTTGGAAAGAAGTAGACCTGGCAATGACAAGATTAGCGGTCGTGACCTGATAATGAATCCGCTCACTAATGCTAATTTCTCGCATGAGTGTTCATCTCCTGACTCTAGGGCTTTTCTTCATCCATGAGACTGTATGCACATCCTTTATTATAAAAAAAAAATTGCATTTGCCTCATGTAAAATTCTATGTCGCGCGGGCGACGTATATCATTTCCGTGGTTCTGGTCGCTTATACGGTGGTTTGGTTTTTCTCTAGTTTTGAAGCGCTTGGGTTTGCATATATGCGGACCATTCAAATCATGGATATTTGCGAAAGTACGCAGTAGAGCACAGGCAATACCAAATGTGTGAGAGTATCGCTTCTACTAATGGTGGAGTAACCCCAGTAATAAGCGGTACCAAAAGGGTGAACAATCATCAATTGAACACATTCTGTTAGCAGCAGCAGCCAATAATCGCGGTTCCTGTGTTAGGGCCTCTTTGGAATTGAGAAACAACATCAATAAAAAAATGCAGGAATTAGATATCAAAACTTGCTAAATCTCACAAAAATTAGAAATACATGAATGTGTAACAAATATTGTTTGGTTGGACCACAGAAAAAAACATAAGAATTTTGGCGATTGGCATGGTTGTCATAGACTGGAAGAAAATTTTTGTAGAGGTTTGAGTGGATGTTTCTTTTCTCCAAAATTCCTCAAAACGAATTTCAAAGGAATTATTGTGGCCTTTCCTTTGAACCAAACATCCCACCTAGGATTTAATATCCCATAGGAATGGATCCCTCCAAAATTCCTTTGTTTTTCCTTCAAACTAAAGAAGCCCTTAAGCAGTAATATCTTCCGTTCCATTCCACTTCATTGTATTTAAAGAAATGCAATTTTAAGAATGGTCCTGTGACCTGTTCGTTCCCACCCACCCGAATTCGATCCCTAGGATTGACACAGTACGACTTATTTAGTCAAAGTACACATGTATACATTTAATAGAAAAACACATACCCACACTGACACTAGTCCAAGAGGCTCTTGACAATTCCTGTTGACGCATGATGTGATTATGGCCCTATTTTTTAGAGCTATGGTTGATGATTTTTGGCTGTGATTGATAATTTTTGTCTATGTTTTTCGAGATGGTAGCGGACAGCAGAACCATCGATGCAAATGGAGCACTTTTTTTAGCCTAAGAAACTATTGGAGAAGCAGTTTCAAGCAGCCGCTTGGAAAATCTGCACCAAGCCAAAAGCTCTAAAAAAAATGTTAGAAAGAACAGAGCCTATCCCTCTTGATCGTCATACAAAAATCATTTAAGATTTATTATGCATCTACTCCCTCTTGAACATCAACACGGTCACCAAAACGCAAGTTTGACCACTAATATTTACTTAATATACTTGTAAAACTCAATAAAATTATAATATTATAAAAATACTCTTCGAGATAAATACACATAATTTTCATGTATTCAATCTAAATGTTACATGCTTTGATGATCCCAAAACGACATGCTTTTAATATTGCTTAAGCTGTAGCAAACAATTTGTAGCACCTCACATATCAATATAAGATACTACTATGGAACATTATTGCCAAAGTAAAGAATAAATAATAAAAATAACAATAGAAACCACAAGAAAATTAAAACTTTAAAGGTACTTTATTAGAGAGGCAATGAAAGCTGAAACTAATGTTTGGAATATGGGACCGGTCTACTTCTAACCAAATGAAGAATAAATAAAATAACATAAATGGTGGTAAGTCACGGTGCTAAAAACTCGAGTGCTCTCACCCATGCATGTTGCTATCACTCCACTGGACTTTTACCTGAGAATGGAAAGAGCAAGCATGAGATTCGGAAATCTCAGCAAGTATCCAATAACGGTCGCAACACGGTAATTAAATGACAAGTAATCCAAGCAAATAATTGACACAGGTTAATTGTAATGAAACTAAGTTATTGGAAACACTGATACCGATCGTCGATAGAGGTAATAGGAACCATGGAAATAAGGATATTTGTCATTTAGCAAGTTATGGCAATGGCACCGGCGAGAGTAGTTAGGCACAACACTATCCTCGAATGTATAACCATAGACGGGGGTGTAATATATTGAGTAACGAGAGTGTACAGCCCCCGTATGTTACCAATTGGGTAGCAACCTCCCCTATATGTGGGTAACCCCAGGCCAAGTACCCGTTATATTGTTAACATGTTATCTTAAGAAACGAGATACAGGAACAGCGGAATTAAGATAATTGTTATTTAACAAATTATGGCAATGGCACTGGCGTTTACTCACACATACCTGGTAATACGAGAATAGTTGGGCACAACGCTGTCCTCGACTGTATAACCGCAAATGATGTGTAATATTCTGAGTAACGAGAGTGTACGGCTCCCCGTATGTTACCAGGTGGGTGAAAATTTCCCCTATACATGGATAACACCAGGCCAAGTAACCGTTATATTGTTAACATGTTATATGATATGAATTTAGAGAACTAAGAAAAGGCTAAGATAAAGTTATGAGAAGTGAAAGAATGTGCTAAGGCTAGAAATGGAGAGTCATAAATTCCTGATATGACGGTGATGTGGAATGATAATATGATGATAGTGATATAAGAATTATTCTAAGGAAGTATTATAACATAGCTTACACAAGGGTTGACAGCCATCTAAGTTTTATTATGTGGTGAGTATTTATTAGTCAAATTAAAGTTGTACCGTGCTGCGCCGCCTACCGCACCAAGTCGCCTGCTTCGGCCTCACTGGCTGTGCGGCTGTGCCACCCGCATCGGCCACCACTGGCCACCAGCACCGCCACCGCCTGCATTGTGCCACCATCAGCCTGCGCTCGCCAAAAGCCACAGCCGCCTCTATGCCTCGTGGCCTGCATGCCACCGCAGCCATGCCACACCACCATGGCTACCACCGCTTTTGCGCCTCTTAGACTGCGCCACCTCCAACTGTGTCATCTCCAGCCTGCGCTCGCTGCACCGCCCCCAACCACGCGCTGCACCCAGACCACCGTGCTACCTCCTGGTCTCCGACCACACTGTGCTCTGGCTGCCGCGCCACCTCTAGGTTGATCGGCCCACGCCGCTCAACACTGACTGCACCACCCGTGCGCCATTTCCCGGTTGGCTGTGCCGCTCAGCTGCCATGGCCATGCGCCACCTGGAGAGAAAAAACGAGAGAGAGAGATATACGGGAAGGAATATAGGAGATGGGAGAGAGATATAGGAGATGAGGAAGAGAGAGAGTTGGAGATAAGGATGGGAGAGATATGGATGGATAGATATGATAGAGAGATATATGGCTAGAGATAGGAGAGAGAGATTGGTGGATTTCTGAAACACTGGTATTCTCTTTCTATTTTTCAGGGTGCTACACAATTTCTATTAAAAGGAAACTGCACAAGGAGTTAAACTCTGTATATCACATCCAAGCATGTACTCACTTGCTCGTAGTTTAAATTTTGAGTAACTTTCACAAAATTTTAGGTTTTGCAGTCCAAGTTGCACAAAACCATAGGATTTTTGGCATGTGACACATAATCTCAGGTATTATGATCTTGCAGGTTCACAAAATCTCACCCCTAGCAAATCTGATCTACTCTTACATCTAAGGCCCACTTATACGTTGATGTGGCACTTAAAAGAAAGATCATTACTAAAAACTAGTACTACTAATATGGCGATGGTGCTGCTGCTTAGTAAAATGGTGGATCGGATGCTACCTTCCCCACTCTTCCCTTCCCTCTCCTCTAAAAGAAGCCAAGAACAATATAGGGTTTACTCTAGGTTAACTCCCAGCATCGACCGCCCTAGCGGCGGCCTAGCTGGTGGTGGCACTTGCGCACAGGGAGGCCAAGAATGGCTCATCGAAGAGCGAGGACATTGGCATGGCGCTGCTACCATCGACTAGTGTGACGGTGGCATTGCTGTCGCTATCAGGAACAGGAGCTCATCCTCGCCGACGATATCCATGTCCTCCACGAGCAGCTCATCCTCTGCCTCGTCCTCCTCCATGGATGGCGTGTGCAGCGGTGTCGTGGGCGAGAGCCCTGCCAGCGTCGATAGTGGGCTGAGGTGCTGCTATGCCTCAGCTGGCACCACCACCAATAGTGGTGGCGGCTGAGGCAGCGCCGAGGAGGCCAAGGAGGGGAACTTGTGCTAGGTGGTGCCAGCAAGGGAGTTGCAGTGGGTGGGCACTGCGTGGTTGTGCTCGTCGGTGTAAGTGAGGATGAAGGTGTTGGGGTCAACGTGGCTACTATCCATCTGCTTCCGCGCCGCACAACCCTTGGAACTGCTGCACCGGTAGTATCCCCTGTTCAAGAAACAGAGCAGAGCAGAGCAGAGCGAATGGTGGCCGTGCTGTGTTCATCTACAAGAAGACGAGAGATTTGGCTAACCTTGCATAGGGAAGCCCTTGATGGCTTCTAGCCGTACTTGCACCATTCCCACACGCCGATCAACAGAATTTTTTGTACGGATAATCTATTTTTTATTCGAAATTACAGAAATATACCCGCGGAAATTTTTTTTACAAAAATAAGCTCCGGTCGCCCAATTGTTAGGCGACTTGAGCCTATCGCCCAACCAGGAGCTGACACAATACATGTCGCCTCCCCACTAAGCAACTGCCATGCAGTCGCCCTCCCATTAGGCGACTTGCATGCAGTCGCCCCCCCTTAGGCGACTGCACTCACCCCCCGTGATTGTTTTAAATTTTGTAGTTTTAAACTGGTAAAAAATGTGCTAGAGTTGTAATAAAAGTTTATGTTCATTGTATGTTGTAGGTGCATAAAAAATTTTAGAAACTTTTTTTTACGAAAGATTGACCGTAGAACGATCGGTACATACACTGTTAAGTGACATACGTTGAGAATTCCTATGCGGGGAACTGGTATGTTAATATTTGTTAGATGACTTGATATATGAATGATTGAATGCAAAAAATAAGAGATAATAGGCTTGTTTGAATTTAAATAAACTTCATAATATAGTTGTGAGTAACATGCCGCGTATTTTTTCATTACATGCATAACATATAGCATCGGCGGCACCCCTCACTCGCCACCCTGGCGTGCCCCGTCACCGCGCCCGCGTCCTCCCGTATGGCCCCGCTTGACCGTCCTTCGGTGCAACGGGTGATGACGCTCCGAGAAAGTAAAACGAGCAGGAGGGTGTCGCACCCGCCCCTGCGCTGGTGGAGTCAGCTGCACCTCTGGCTGTGTGCCCTCCGGTGCACCGGGGAGGGCACTACCGGAGAGAACCTCTGGTGCTGCGTCGGAGGACGGCCCAGGCCAGTCCGCAAAAAACTGGTCTACATCGTCGTGGCCCGGGGAGACGCCATGTGCGTGCTGATGTAAGGACCTGCAATAGTAATATTGTTAGTTCGTTGCATGTCGCCTTGGGATAAAAACGAGATCCGACGATGCGTACCCGCAGTTGGCGCCATCGAGGTAGGAGGAGGGGCGTACAGCTCAGAGTACACCCCCTGCATGTGGAAGCTGGGGATGTGCGAAAGAGGCGTGAAGAGCTGCTGAGGTGGTGTAGGAGGCCGTCCGGGTGAGGTGGTGTAGGAGGCCGTCCCCAGGCAGAGCCCCCTGGCTGCTCCGGGTGAGGTGGTGTAGGACGTGCCCACATACTACCTCTGGAGTAGTGCCACGCTAGTCGGGGTGGCACTGGTGGACGATCCGTCGGAGCGCTAGGCGTGGGTGTGGAGACCGCCGGTAGCCTCGTGCAGGACAGCAGGCTAACGATACGTCTACACCCGGCCTCCACCCGACGCAGAAAGCTGACGTTCTCCTCGTGGGTCAACTCCGCACCAGTGGCGACCCTCTCCAGTAGTGAAACGGACTCGGTCCATAGGACAGAACCGACGTCAACCTAGACATAAAGACATAAAATGGTCCATCATCGAAACAACATTGCCATTTGGGAATCTTTGAAATTACATGTAACGTACCGCGATGTGAGCGTCGCGTGCGAGTTGTGTGGGGTACGTGTCTGTCGAAGCGGCGACGTGTGTGGCAGGCGGGTCTACGACATGTACGAGCCTGGTACGTGTCCGCGCCTGGTACCAGCGCAGGTACTCCGCGTAGTGCTTGCTGTCGTATGGGTGGTCCTCCTCCACGTGGTCGTCGAGCACACCCTCCCACTGTGCAATCCAGGGCTGCATCTTCGTCGACCAGTCCGTGCCTCGTTTAACTCCCTTCCTGTTGTGCCTGCTTATAGGACCATTAAGTAATGTAAGTACTTGCGAACACAGTAGTAAGTACATACATATTTATCAGAAGCAGTCACTCACGCATGCATGTTCCGTGGAAGCGGTGGTCCGACTGGTACAGGAAGCGCCTGCCGTAGCCCAAACTGCCGCATGACTCGCTGGGGTGCGTAGTCCTCCACGTACATACTATACACGAGCTTCCGGCGGGTGAGCCAAAAAGCCCGGTCACGCCAGCACAGTGCGGACAGCCCGTCAGGAGCATGGGCCTGCACTGCCGTATTTGCATGAGGCTCCCAGCGCACGTCGGAGTCTGTAGTAGGATATTCATATTCGACCGAATTAAGTACATGTTTGATTTGAATTCGTATCCGTTACGATATTCAATCCGTATTTGTTTTAAAAATATAGATTCATATTCATATTTAAGACTATTCGATCATATCCAATCCAATTCTGTTCCTAAGGGCCATGGCCCTCTTTCCCTAGAAAAAATACTATAAATGTTAACATGTCTCCTAGAAAAATTACTAAAAATGCAAAATTTTACTACTTAAGTTAGGCCTGTTACTGCGAAGGTCCACATGATCCATGTGGAGTGATGGTAGGATTAGTCCCACATTACTTATTTAGTGTGAGTTATAATGGCATATAATACAAGTTAGATCTAAATGTGGCACCTCTGGGTTAACACTTTTACACAAAACGAGGACGAAAGTGTAAGTGAGTGCTATGCATGCATGGGTACGCCCCCATGATGAGCTGGGCTTTGAGCGGATTTTAGATCAAGATGTTACAGATGGTATGAAAGCATCAACCTTTGCTACACGGACACATGTGAGACAGAGGCATGGGCATATGGCGCATGGAGCGTGTGGGCCTAGAGTGGACACATGACATGACATATGCGCCGGCACTGGACACATGGACGTGTATCGGGGGGTGGTTCTAGGCGTTTGCTGTGTATACGGTGTGCTACTGATGGCGTCAGCCCTTAAGGGGGTGAATGTAATACCCTAGCCCGTTAGTGTGAAGGCCCATGTGGAGTGGTGGTAGGATTAGTTCCACATTGCTTGTTTAGTGCGAGTTGTAGTAGCATATAATTGTTGTTGGGTCTAAACATAGCACTTCCGGGTTGATCCTTTTACACGAAGCGATGACGAAAATGTAAGTAGTGTGTTATGCATGTGTAGGCCTGCTCCCACGGTGGGCTAGGTTTTGAGCAGATTTTGGATCAGGGTGTTACAATAACACTAAAATACTCCTCTTTTTCTAAGTTATCTATGTATATGATGTTAGATTCGCTATCTCTATATTTTCTGTCAAACTCCGCCGCTACAATCAGGTGTCCTACTGGTGGTTCGCCTGGGAAGACGCGGTTGCACGACAACATCGTCAAACTCCACCACTACAATCAGGCGGTCTACTAGTGGTTCGGTTGGGAAGACGTGGTCACACGACAACATCATCGCTAGGGGTGCAAGTGGACACGCGCCGTTCGCTAGCCCACTTAACCTATCCCGTAAAAAACATTAAGTGGACACCGTGGACTAACTTCTAACCTTTATGTGGCCGCTCACATAACTCACTGTAGCCCATCTAAAGCTCCGCTCCGTTCAGTAGTTGACTGCAATTGCTGCAGCCAAGCGTATGTAATGAAGAGTGAGGCAATTCTTTGGAAGCAAGGAGAAGCCATCGATACCTAGGGTGTGTTTGGTTGAGCTGTGGCTTCTGAAAAAGCTGCTGTGAGCTGTGGGCTGTGGAAAAGCTGCTGTAGGTTATGGGCTGTGGAAAAGTTGTAAGCTGTTTGGTTCAAACAAGTATAAAACTTACCTCTTATCTCTATTTTCCTTGAAACAACTGTGAAACAGCTCTCTATTTTCACTATTTCAAAAAGCAGAAAGCCAAAAGCCAAAAGCAGGGTCCAAGGTGCTTTCAAAACTGTACTACCCAAAAGTAGCTGCTTCTGAAAAAGCAGCTTCTGATTTCCACCCTTTTGGTTGGCTTTTGACTTTTTGGAAGCAAAAGCAGCTCCCAAAAGCTCAACCAAAAGCACCCCTAGTATTGCCATGCTACAGAAGATGGCCGCATTTGGTGCAGAGTATTCACAACCACTGATGCCAATATCACCAACCGTCTTGTAAAAAAAGCCATAACACACAAGGAGCAATAACACAACCCATTACCGTGCCTATGACCTGGCTGATGAACATTGACCTTGGTGAATGGTGAAGCCAGTGCCAGGTATCCTGTTTTGAAGTCCTGCATCAGGTTAGCAATAGTAGCCACAATGCTCATCATCACACCACAGGCAGCCAGGCCTACAAGAACACCACCATGTGAAGCACTCAACCATGCACCACAAGCAAAGATTGCAAGCCTGCGGTAGGTTGTAACAAGAGACCAATCAGTGAGGCCACATAAAGATTAGAAGTTACAACAACATCAACAACAATAACAAATAGAGATGCTAGTTTGAAGAAGAAGCAGTTTCTTCATATAATACAGCAAAGGAATGAAGGAAACACATGGACGCACAAGGCCCTTGTCCCAGAATTGTTGTCCCAGAAGATGGCATCGATTGATCAGGTTAAACAACAATTGAGGAAAATGTCATGAAAGATATAATTAACAGATCGTGGTTCCAAATTTGAATAGGATTTTCCTACTGTGCGCACAGCCAGTGGGAACCTGCGAAGCCCGCCAACCCGCATAGTGCCGCAAAGCCCGTATAGTGTTGCCCACATAACGTCTTGCATCTGATGTGAGCGTTGCCGGACTGACCGTGGACATGCCCACTTACACTCATATCGTCGCGCTCCTAGTAATCAAATGGGTAAATTAATTTAACTCTACCCTTCTAGTTTCTCCTATGTATATACAGTACTTCTCGCGTCATTTTCATTCTCCTATGTGTATGCGGTCCTTCTCACGTCATTTTCAGTAGTAATGAAGAACAGCGAGAACTTTTTCATGTGCCCTTGCGGTTTAATGCTATAATGCTGTAGGAGTTTAGACTATCACGTTGGAGTCAGAACTGTGTAAAGTAGCATCTAAAAAAATTCTGTAAATTTAATTAGCAGTTGTTTATACATGAAATCAGATTATTGATGGAACATTATTTAGTGAAATTAATCATAAAAAGTGTGCGTAAATTTTATTAGCAGTTGTTTGTTCTAATGTAAGTCATATTTGCTTGCTTATATCATGACCTATCTTACCAAAATTTTTGGAATTTTATGACCATTTGCACCATATTTTAAAGACAGAAGCACGGAAGCACAGTATGGGTGGGAAGCACCGGATACGCTCTCCTGCACAAATTTACTTGGGAATTCTACAGAGATGCTGGAGGAAAAGAAACACTGGATGCGGGTTACTATATTCCAAGTTAGGTCAAACTGAATGTTAATGTTCAAATCTTCATATATAAAAATATATGGTTTGTATAAACCCAATCAATAATTCAATCGATATATGTAAGAAGAGTAGTAGGTTATTCGTCCTTTTCATCTATTAAAGATTCCACCTGATTTTTTTTCCTCTAGACATTCAATCGTTGAAGGACTAATAATTAAAGCAGGAAAGAGCACTAGATCTTTAGATGCCGAAGTTTCCCTTTTTCTTTTTTGCTTGTGTGTTCTGCCATCTTCTTGGAGGGCATCCATTACATCCTTGTCAACCTTTCCTCCCTTGCAGCATGGGCCTCACAATCCCTCCAAAAAAAATCCTTGTAATCTAACTTGCAGATGACAGATGGGGACATAGGCCATGTGATTACCGGCCATGCCTGGAAATCCAGCCGTCTACTAGTGTTCAAATGCCAACTGATAAGCTTGGTAATCCAGTCACTATCAACCGTCAACGAATGGTGGCTGCCTTAAAAGCCCTCAGTGGCTCAATGCTGAATTTTCAGTCTGTCCACTGACCCATCTCGCAAACAAGGAAAACGCGGAAAGATGTGAAACCGTGGACGAAACTGAAAACGCAAGACTCGCAATTAACCTGCTTCTCTCCTGGAACCACCGTCCGAGCAGAGCTCGGCTGAACAGGGCCTTTGCCCTTTGTTATGAACAGCCTTTTCCCAAACCCCCCCCCCCCCCCCTTCTCACGGGCTCAAGCTATGGGCCTGTTTTTTTTAGCTGCGGCTTGTGCCTTTTAGGTTATTTGTGCGAGAGATTACAGAGTAGCAGAAACTCACGTACAATTTTTGCCGATATAAATGAAGTCAGTAAAACATGTACTACAATTAACTAGTAGGCCCTATCTTGAAAAGATACTTCGTTTAAAAGTTAGTTACTGTAGAAAAGTTAAAAAACGATTTTTAGAAGCTGAAAACAACAGAGAGCCTATACCAGTAAAGAGCGAGAAAAAATGTAGCCGCGTTTACCCGGGATGCGTGACAGCATGAGGTAACAAGTAACAACGGCTACGGACATTGACAAATAGTGATGGAGTACACGGCGACGAAGCGAACCACATAAAGGCGAGAGGAAAAAAGGATGCGCAGTGGACGGCAAAGTAAACCATTGCTCAGAGGTTCTTTTCACATCGGTTGCGATTATCTTATTATCAGACAGTGCCCATGAATTTCAATTTTAAGGGCATTATTGTTAGAGTTAGTAATATTGTTTAAGTCGTATTTGAGTCGGTCTGTCATGATCGTAGTCGTGTACGAGTACTAATCGAGTTTATGTAGTAGTCATAGTCGAATCCATCTCAGAGTCGTAGCAAGTCTCCGAGACGTAGTCGTAGAATTTGGGTATAAAAGGGTAGAGCAATGTAACGAGAGAGGACAAGAAGCGATCGGTGTGATCGAACGAAAGAAGAGAAATAAAGAAGAGAAGGAGCGGTTTTGGCTTCGGAAAAATCAGAGGTGTTCGTGAAGCTGGAGTCGTGGTCGTAAACGAGTTACGACAATGGCAAGCGGAGGTATCCGCAAGAGCAGAAGACGTGGTCATAAGTGAGTTACAACCACAGTCACAGAGCAGAAAACGTGGTCATAAGCAAGTTACGACCACGGTCGTAGAGTAGAAAACGTGGTCGTAAAGGTTACGACCACGGTAGTCGATAGAGCCTTCAACATGGTCGTAATTGAGTTATGACTACGGTGATCGAGTGATACTACTTGGTCAAAAGAGCTGTTACAAGGAGCGTAGCACGGCGGAAGACGTGGTCGTAACTCACGTCAACAGAAGTTACGAGTACGTAGTCGGAGTAGGAAGGCGTGGTCAGAGCAACCACAATGTGGTCGTAGCTAGACTCAGAATGGGGTCGTAACGACTGTAAGGTGATCGTAAAGGCTGCTGGGAGGTTCTAGACTGTAACAAGTGGTATCAAAGCGTGTTGAAGATCATGGGTGACAAGGCGAAGGTTCAGGGTGGGCTAATCTCCCTCATGTACCCTCTCCTGACGACCAACAATTACCCGGTGTGGATAATGAAGATGAAGGCGAACATACACACCCAGAGAGTTTGGGGTGCAGTCGATCCAAAGGGGAAGGACAAAGAGGTGGATGACAAGGTGGATCAAGCAGTTTTGGCCATCATCTACCAGGCATGCTAGATGCGATGATGCATCAGCTTATCAGCAAGAGACGGCACAGGAAGTGTGGGAGACACTTCAGATGATGCACGAGGGAGTTGATTGTGTCAAGGAGGTGCGGCTCTAGAATTTGCAGAGCAAGTTCGAGAATCTGAAGATGGGAGAGATCCAGTCGGTGGATGAGTTCGCCGGCAAGCTGACTTTATTGTACAATCATATTAACTCTCTTGGCAACAAGATGGAGGAATCTGCGGCGGTGAAGAAGTACCTGCGCGTGCCTCTGAAGAAGGACATACCTATTGTCACTATACTTATGTACTCTTCTGATCTGAACAAGAAGAGGATAGAGGAGATCACTGGCTCTCTTAAGGCGCATAAGGAGTTACTGAAGGGGTTTCAGTCACGTAACGAGCAGGGATCTCAGACTCATAACGAGCAAGCATTGCTAGTAAAGGGAGATCTGAGAGATGGTCGTGGCTCATCAAACAACCACGGGAGGTGGCGCAGTTGAGGCGGCCAGAGTGGCCGAGGCGGTAGGGATGGCCATGGAGACAAGGCTAGGCAAGGTGGTGGTAACAGATCCCATCATAAGTCACATGTCAAGTGCTTTGAATGTGGTGAATACGGGTACTACGCATCAGGATGCTGCAGCTGTATAATGTGTTTCAACTGTAACAAGTATGTGCACTATGCTTCGGATTGCAGAAGCAAGAAGAAGGATGAGAAGGCGAACCTCGTCCAAGACAAAGAAGAAGATGACGAATCAGTAGTATTTCTCTCCTCATATGTTTAAAAGGCGTCGATTATGGTGATACTGAATGAGGAGCAGATCAGTGGTACTTGGAAATGGAGCAAGCAACCACATTATGAGAAATCACTCCATGTTTCATAAACTCGACGAGAAGGTTTGGGGCAAGGTCAAATTTGGCGATGGCTACACGGTGGAGATAAAAGGTAAAGGGACAATGATGTTGCAATGCAAGAACGAATATTTATTATATACCAAGTTTGTGCAACAACATACTTAGTCTGGGCAGATGACAGAAAGAGGGTGCAAGGTGGTACTGCAGGATGAGTTCTTGCGTGTGTACGACAAGAACAAAGATCTGTTGATGAAGGTGAAAAGATCTCTAAATCGGTTGTACAAGATTTCCCTAAAAACTTGTAGATTAGTTTGTGTGAAAAGCAGCATGGAGGAGCTAGATTTTGGTTAAGATGCAGTCGAGGTAGACTCCACAACGGACAATGGCTCCGGAGGTGCACATAGCGTGCATGTGGCAGGCGCAAGAGGTACGCACATGCATGCAGCCAACTCCAGACGCGCGCATGCAGGCGAAGAGGAGCCAAGCGGTTCGGCTTGGCCCCACGCTCATGGCGTGTACGCAGCAAGGTGTGGCTTGGGCGCACAGGGCAGCGGGACCCAAACACAGCATGCAGCAGTCATAGCAAGCAGCGCAGGAGGTGTGCACACACATGCAGCTGGCCCCGGACCAGGCGAGGATTGCAGTCGCATGCATGCAGAAGGCATGCGCGTAACTGACATAGAGGGAGGTTGAAGCAGCAGCTCGGGAGGAGCCCTCACGAGTGTAGAAAAAGAAGACGTTGTCTTAGTGTATGGGTCCCGAGGAGGCGGGAGGAAGCATAGCGTGGAGGGCAGAACCGACGTGTTTCTTCGCGTGTGTATCCCAAGGGTATCCATTATCATGGTCACAAGGTGTCGGAGCGGTCCAGCGGGTCCAAGAGGCATCATGCAGCAGGAGCAGTTGCTTGGGTGGTCAAACCCGTGAACATGCAGGCGTCAGGTCTCATGTGTATGGCTCAGCTGAGGTGTACATGGGAAAGTAGACAAACTTGGTCCAAGAGAGAGGAGTGGCAAGCCTCAGGAAGGAACGGCGCAAGAGAGAAGATCGGCGTGATCAAGATAGAGAAATAAGATTAAAGAGGTGATTGTTAAAGTTAGTAATCTTGTTTAAGTCTATTTGAGTCGGTCTGTCATGGTCGTAGCCGTGTACGAGTACTAGTCGAGTCCGTGTCATAGTCGTAGTTGAATCCATCTCTGTCATAGTCGTAGTCGAATCCATCTCAGAGTCGTAGCAAGTCTCCGATACATAGTTGTAGAATTTGGGTATAAAAGGGTAGAGCAATGTAACGAGAGAGGACAAGAAGCGATCGATGTAATCGAACGAGAGAAGAGAAATAAAGAAGAGAAGGAGCGGTTTTGGCTCCGGGAAAATCAGAGGCATTCGTGAAGCTGGAGTCGTGGTCGTAAATGAGTTACGACCACAGTGAGCGGAGATGTCCGCAGGAGCAGAAAACGTGGTCGTAAGCAAGTTACGACCACAGTCACAAAGGAGAAGACGTGGTCGTAAGTAAGTTACGACCACGATCGCGAAGCAGAAAATGTAGTCGTCAGGGTTACGACCATGGTAGTCGATAGAGTCTTCGATGTGGTCGTAAGTCACAGCGTGGTCGTAATCGAGTTATGACTACGATGATCGAGCGATACTACGTGGTCGAAGGAGCTGTTACAAGGAGCGCAGCACAGCGGAAGACGTGGTCGTAACTCGCGTCAGCAGAAGTTACGAGTACACGGTTGAAGCAGGAAGGCGTGGTCGGAGCAGCCACAACGTGGTCTTAGTCAGACTCAACGTGGTCGTAACGATTGCAAGGTGATCATAAAGGCTGCTGGGAGGTCGTAGGCTGCAACAACTATGATCACTAATCCTTGTTGAATGGTCAATCTTTTGTTGCTGTTTGGTTTACAAAAGACAACAGGCATATAGTACTAACAATCTCCCCAATCCAATTCAACTAATATTCTTACCATACATGAGCATAAATAATTAGTGAGAAGCAAGAATCATCAGCCCAGGCAAAAAAAAGGGGGGGAAAGAATATCAGCTGACAACAGGGGGCTCCTCCAGTACCTTGTTTGCTAGGTTAATCCCTTTCTTGGACGTACAGATACGGTACGAAACAGCGAGGACAGTGCCTCCTCCTGTGGAACCTGTCTCCTCCCAAAGTTACTGCTGCTGTTCCTGTCTCTGCTCCAGCTGCTGCCTTCTAATGGTGCTGCTGTGCTTGTTGTTGTGCATCCAGACCTTGAACACCTGCCTCCGGACACCGACCTCCGCGCAGAACTGCTCCACCGTCGCCTCGTCTTGCCGCTGGATCCTCCACCCGACGCGCTCCGCGAACGCCAGCATCTGCTCCTTCTGCTCCCGCGTGAACGTCGTCCGGGACCGCCTCCGCGGCGCCGGCGCCGGCCTCCGCCGCTCCTCGCTTGAGGACTCGGTCGTCGTGCCGGCGCCGCCGCCGAGCGTGCGGTAGGGGAACGGCAAACGCTCCTGCGGGTGCTTGCTGGCCGCCGGCGGCAGCAACACTGGCCCGCGCGTGTTGGCGGCCAGCAGCGGCAGCTGGGCTCCTGCGCCCGCGCGGCCTGGGGAGGGGTCCCGGCGGTGGAAGCTGCGGTGGCAGCCGCAGGCCGCGCAGGTGAGCGGGTCGTCGGGGGACGCCGGCATGAACTCGCAGCAGCCGTCCACGACATGCCCGCCCGCAGCCGCCGCGTGGTTGCGGAGGCACTCGTGGTACTGGCGCCTCGCCTCGGCCGGCGTGCCCGTCGGCCCATTCGCGGGGACGCTGCACTGAAGTGGCCTGGGCGGGGAGCCGGCGCCCACGTCGCCGCCGTCCTCCCGCCCCGTGAACTCCATTGCACCTATAGATAGAAACACAACGCGCGTGCGAGCGGGTGGACGCGCGACAGACAAGCGGCACGAGGCGGGGCTTAAGCTTGCTTGTCAAAGTGCAGCACGCCACGGCTGACGCTTACGTTTTTGGTGGGGGAATAGTGTGTGTACGTGGTGGTCGCGGTAGTGTCATGTCGGGGATATTTTTGGGTACGGTCCGGTGAGGTGGGGTTGGGTTGGGTTCGGTTTGGAACGGCGACTTGCCGCGTCGGCGTTGCTGTTTCCCACGGGCAGCGCCGACTGCTGAGCAGGGAGGTAGCAAAACCCAACCGACAGCGGCCGGCTTGCCCTTCAGCTACGCTACGCACCCCTCGCCGCCTGGTCCGTCGCTAATTATCGCTGGCGTCTTGCCACACGAATCATGCGCTTGGTCTAAAAGGCTGACGAGCGCCACGTGATTGTGGCTGTCTGGCTGGCTTTCTTTTCTATTTTATCTTCTTTTCAGTTTTTTTCTGCTGTATATGTGTCGAGTTTTGAGGTCAAATTTTGTATGCTGCTAGATCTTCTAATAGTACATCTACTCGGATCTTTCTTTGGAATTTTTCGGCCCCGTTTGGCAGAGCTCTAGCTCTAGGAGCTGGTCATCTGTAGCTCTAGGAAATCCTGGATCTAGAGTTGCAGGCATGTTAAGTGCATTTACATGACTTATTTCATTTATATTATATATTAAATAAAAACATTTAAATCACTTTAATTTAGTCAACAAACTACAGATCCAACAAAGATCTCGGAGCTAGAGCTATGCCAAATGGGGCCTTCATAACCATCTGTATGATATATTAAAGCAGGAAGTATGGGAGCAGTTGAGAATTTGAGATGAACCAGATATGACCTCAAATCTTGAGCAGAAAGAAAAGCAAGATCATGAAAGCATTGGAATATAAAACTTTAATACTTATGATAAAATAAGAACTCTTTTATACTATCTTAAAATAAATATGAGCTATCTAATCTTTACGAACCAATAGTTTAAATTAGTTAGGATTTAGTTATACTACCACCTATACTACTAGTAGTATAATCTCTAAAATGGTAAAATTGTAAACGAAACAAGTGACATAAGATTAATGGTTGCCATGAAACACACTAGTGGGGTTCGAGGGCCTCCAGTACAGTCTGCTCTCTGTGCAGGCCACCTGCGTTGCGCTCATGCTCGTGGCCGTTGTGTGCCGAACCAACTGGCACGTCGAGGCGCTGCTCGCCAAGAAGTTGACCAGCCTGGAGATCATGACGGTCACCGACGAAGAGAGCAAGCGCCTCGTGGTCGTTGACAACGGTGCGGAGGTCGACGTGGTATAGCTAGCGCACATTAGCGAGCTAGCACCAATGGATCAATTCCTTTTAGCGAAGTGGAGTAATTGGCCACTCATCTGCAGAGTCGATGAGCGCAACACAATGGATTCCATTGGCGTAGGCGGTCCAGAAGAAGGTGCGCATGGGCGCCTCCATCCTCCGGCTCTTCTTCCATGACTGCTTCATCAATGTACATCCCTACAGGCGTAAACTAGTCGCAAATTGTATGTCATGTTATGAGTTGATGCGTGTGCGTGTAGGGGTGCGACGCCTCCATCTTGTTGGGCAACACGACCAACTTCACAGGGGAGAAGAACGTGGGGCCGAATGCCAACTTAGTGCGCGGCTACAAGGTCATCAATGCCATCAAGGTGCATGTCGAGGCCTCCTGCAAGACCACCATCTCCTGCACCAACATCCTCACCCTCGCCGCTCGCAACGCCATTGTCCTAGTAAGTACCCAGTACCTTCCTTTCTCTCAGTCGTATATGCTCCCAATGCAACAAATGGAGCTCTACCGAACGGGCTGGTGGCATTAATGGCGGGTACGTGCAGCTCGAGGGTCGGACTGGACAGCACCTCGATTCGATAGGGATTTGATAATGGCAGGTGCCTGTATTAATTGCAAAGATGCATGATAGGGATTGAGGCCAGAGGCCATCAGTGTCTCGATTTGATCCTGTTTTCTCATATCAGTCATGTATATATAGCTTTATGGAAAGCATTGAAAAATAAATGTCTATAATACCCTCACAAATCAATAGTCAGATTTTACTTCTACTACTATCATTCTACTATCAGTATAATGTAGTATAAAAATCCTAAAATAAAGTATTACCAATGCTGGTTTACGTGGCTAATAATTATTTAAAAAGTACACATTAATTTGTTGTAATGGCTTCTGTCAAGAGGAGTCATCATGTTGCCATAAGACCTCCGTGCTACTGACATAACAATAATACAAGTAATCTCAAAATATGGGTAGAAGACCCAGTATTGTAAGCATATCAATCTTGTATAGGCTATGCTTCCCATAGTTCCTTTTTCTATGAGCCATAGCCAAAATTCGTGATACCTTCACCTGACCTTCTTGCTCCAATCTCAGCACCAGTGTTACCACCACCAAAAACACCTACAGCAGCATTACCGCCAACATCTACATTGCCCTTGAAACCTCCATTAAAACCAAAGTTCAAGCCAATGTGTGCTCCTATACCAATGCCAATACCACCATCGATGCCCTTGGATGCACCAACTCTTAGCACCACCAAATCTGCCAATAGAAGTGTTAGCAACTGTATTTGCCTTACTTGATACACCAAAATTGAAACCACCACCTATACCACCATTTGCTCCAATTCCTGCACCAATACCCTTACTAGCTTCAATATTAGCACCAGCGTTAGTACCATCAACAGCATTAGCACCAACATTTGGATTGCCGCTACCCCCTCCTACCACCCCAAGACCACCACCTATGCTAGCACCGCCAGAAACACTCACATTAGCACCACCACCAACATTGGCACCATTAGAAGCTCCCGCCGCAAACTTAGCATTAGCACCACCTAAAGCTTTGGTGCTTGCATTACAACTAATATCCTTGTTAACTACAATACCACTGCCTCCATTAACACCACCACTAGTAGCACTATAGGCATCACCGCTCGAACCAACATTTACACTCTTTTTGGCAGCACCACTAATTCCAACGGTGCCACCAGCACCAATGCCCACACCACCACTAAATTGCTTGCTAGCTCTGATACTAGCACCAATTCCTTTATTCACACTAGCACCTCCACCGAGGGTAGCATCTCCAAAAACATCTGGGTTAGTACCAACATTGGCATTACCACCAATCTTGGCACCACCAAAAGCACCTACGTCAGCACCGACATTAGCACCAACATTGGCATTCCCGCTATAACCAACATTTCCTCTGACACCATTGCCAATTTTAGCACCTCCTACGACACCAACACCAAATTGGCATGGCCGCTTCCACGTACATTTCCTGTGATACCACCCCCAATTTTCTCAAGGTAAGCTAGTAAGGTGGGACTAACCCAGAAATTCATGTGCACACGCACATGGGCCAACATGGGCCGGGGTGTCACATACACCTCCCTCAAAGGACCCGACGTCCTCGTCGGACCAACATACCCACACCGGGGTAAATGATAAGGATCTCCCCTCTTGGCACATGTCCGTGCGTTCAGTGCCAGCACATATGCCATGCCGTGTGTCCACTCCGGGCCCACACACGCCATGCGCCATATGCCCGCACTCCTGACCCGCACGCGCCCATGTAACCGCGAAAGTCGGCTCTGATACCATTTGTAACGCCCTAGGGTCCAAACCGGCTCAGACCTAACCACATTCTGGATAGGCCACGCACACGTAGCAACCCGCTTGCACTTTCGTCCTCGCTTCGCACAAAACGGTTAACCGGGGGTGCTACCATTGGAACTCCTAGGCTTATATGTAAGTGTTTCTCAAGGTAAACTAGCAAGGTGGGACTAACCCAGAAATTCATGTGCACAAGCACATGGGCCAACATGGGCCGGGGTGTCACATACACACCCCTCAAAGGACCCGACGTCCTCGTCGGACAAACATACCCACACCGGGGCAAATGATAAGGATCTTCCCTCTAGGCACATGTCCGTGCGTTCAGTGCCAGCACATATGCCATCCGTGTGTCCACTCCGGGCCCACACACGCCATGCGCCATATGCCCGCGCCCCTGACCCGCACGCACCCATGTAACCGCGAGAGTCGGCTCTGATACCATTTGTAACGCCCTAGGGTCCAAACCGGCTCAGACCTAACCACATTCTGGATAGGCCACGCACACGTAGCAACCCGCTTGCACTTTCGTCCTCGCTTCGCGCAAAACGGTTAACCGGGGGTGCTACCATTGAAATTCCTAGGCTTATATGTAAGTGTTTGTACACATGCACACTAAAACATGCAGCTACTAACTCAAATCTCAACATAGATATGAAGGACTCCCACTAAAACGTGCTTGTACACATGCACGTACAGACTAACTCACTCTAAACTTAAAATATGTCAAAATTATATCTAAGACCCTCCTCACTGAGGATGATTAATCTTCCCTCGGTAGCATGGGGAGAGTCTGGTGAATTTCACTCAGGATCGCTTTACCGAATGCTCCATCGCTCGGGATGTGGCCCCCCATGCTTGAATTCAACTGGGACTTCGCGCCCAAAAAAGTTCCCATTTTTTCTGGATCCTTCGGCATGAGAAAACAAGGACCAAATGGTCCAAATCCTTCCTATACCATCTGGGCTAGGTTGATGATCATGACTGCCCTTTCTGCCTGGGTGTAGAAGACATTCATTACCTCTTCGTCGCCTGTCCAAGCATCCAAGAGTTCTGGAATGCACTCCTTGCTACCCTAAGCACAGGATTGCAGACCTTGGAAGATCGTTTATCTTCGCTGTTCTCCAGCCTCCCACTCTCTCCGGAATGGGCCTCGCATATGGAGCTTTGGATGATCCTTCTATTGACTCCCTGACGTGCTGCTCTTACCTTAAGCCCTCCGTCGAGCCCCAAAAAAAAATTTTAACTCTTAACTTCTGGGAATGTTGATTCTTGCATAACAATTTGTCTCAGCTACAAGGTATGTTGATTCTTGCATTACAATTTTACTCAGTAACAGAAACTTAGATGGTTCTTCTTTGAAACTTCCCTTGCAATATACTAGTCTACTAATGACCTCAATCCATCAAGAAGAATTTAGGTTCGTGTACATAAATATTCTGAAACAACAATAGAGTATTGGGCGCAGTGCTGACTCGGTATTATTCAGCACACTCGTAGTCTTGTACGCGGCGAATTAATCAAACTGTAACATGGAACTCCAATTCTTCTGAACAAATTAAGCATTTTCCGGATCGATCTATCTGTCACTCCTTGGGGGCTTCAGCATTGACGTACGCCAGAAACTCCTTGAGGCGTCGGTTGTAGACGCAGGGCCTCTCCAGGTGCACAAGATGCCCTGCCTTGTTTATGCTCTGCAGCATGGTCTTCTCGCCGAGCTGCCTGCATATACTCGATCGAAACCAATTCTCAATCCATATGCTTCAGGTTATGCATTCATGGTGAAACTGATAATTCTGAAATCTCAGAGTAACTCACTCTTTCATTGTCTTGGCGAGCTCTATGTCGAAGATGTTGTCGTTCTCTCCCCACAGCAGAAGTATTTTCTGCAGTGCAAGTGCAAAAGCTTGTCAGAGATAGAGAATCACATTCACATGTGGCGAGTGGCGTCAGTCTGGTGCAAAGCATCTGGTCCATTCACCATAGCCGTCTTACGTACTAATGCCAATGAATGTTTCTTTTGGAAACTGTGTGGTTTTCTCTTCAACCGTGAAAGAGGTTGTAGTATAGGAGAATGAAAACGTGATTTCTTTTCGTCAAAAGAAAGAAAGAAAGCATGACTTCACTCTCAAAAAGAAAAAAAAGGAAGTAAACAAAACAAGACTCAATTATCATTTCAACCAGTTTGTACCACTACTAGGACTGCAACATCAGCAACCTTGGGCAGTTAATAATATCCCTATGTCTTTAGATCATGGATCCATAGCAACTGTTTGATATGCTAATACTAATAATGCAGATGCTTAGTTGGTTAAGCTGTCCACGGATGGGTTGATGTGCTATTCGTAGGAAGCGTTTCTTTTGATGGGATATGCTTGACAGAACCGGGGCTCTTTTTCATTCTTGTGATAAGCCAGCTAGATCATCTGAACGGGTGAGCATTGAATGCCTGCACATCTCGCTGTTCAATGACGTTCTACTAATAGATTTTCCCTCCTGAGCTAAAAGTGGAATATACTATTCATATCTCAGATTGAATATGCCGCAGTACGACCAATCAGGAAAGTTTACTTTCCCTTTTTAGGCTAAAGAACGAAACAAAAACCCGTTTCATCAGTGGACAAACATCATAAAGCGACCCTTTCTAACAAAATGGAAAAATATTGTGAAACAGAGGGACTACATACTACTAATTAAGATGGTGTATGTGTTCTTTCTTCACATAACAGAACCACATTGCTTAACAAATTGTATTTTAATTTGGCATGATCCTTTACCGGAAAGAATTGTCTAGCTCTCTTGACAGGGTATCGGATTTTTCAGCATTTTCTTTCTCTTCACCAGCTAGCCTGGCGAAACGGGCACGCACCTGAAAGTGCAAATCGCATGCGTACGCTCGATAAAAGGCACGATGCACACGTTCGATCGGAAGCTTCAGTGCGTAAGAACGAAATCGACGGAGATCAGGCTCTCTGCAGTACGATCGCCGGCAATTAGGTGGGGATAAGTGGGGGCGGTGGCCAAACGTACCTGCGGCAAAACGGGCACGGTGGCGTCTTTGTTGCTGACCACCAAACCTTCCAGCAGCTCCGCTCTTTCCTTGCGGTTGGCGAACATCACCTGCGTGCACAAACCAACAGTACACCATGCACAGCTAGAGCTTATCAGTTGTCTCAAATCTCGACGAGTAATGTTGTTGAGTAGTACACGTAAGCACGACAAAGAGAGTAAACAACTAGCAGCTCTACTCATCTACATCACTCTCTGTTATTACGACAGCAAAATACGATGAAGCTAAGCTATATGGAGGAGTAAAAAATGGAGGCAGGTCGCCTGCAGTTGAGTTATAGGACTGTAGAAGATGAATGGAAAGTATGGACCACTGACAAAAACTTGCAGACTGTCAAGCAGTAAGCACAAACAAGTTAACCTTGAGAAAGTCCTTGTGAAGGCGGTCAGGGAACCAGAGTTTCCTGTGGGTGGCTATGGAGAGCAGCGCCTTGAGCTCCTTGACGGACTCCGGCAGCAGCAGCTCGGCCGACGACTTGACGCCGATCCTCTCGAGCGTCGTCCCGCTGATAGAGTCGGTCATAGCGACGACGGAGCCGGACACGACGAGCGACCGGACGAGGTCCGGGTGCGACTCGGCCATCTTGAACGACACCATCCCGCCATAGCTGAACCCCACCACCGTGCACCGCTCCACGCCGAGCTTCCGGAGCGCGGTCACCAGGCACTCCGCCTGGAACCCCGGCGACCGGTCCGTCGACGGCGACGTCGACCCGCCGAAGTACAGCAGGTCCGGCACGTACACGTCGTAGTGCTTCGCCAGCACACCAGCCTATACACGTACGTACGTACGTACGTACGTCAAAACATGAATCAACGAAACCTATCAGCAGCTAGTAAGTCACATGTACGTAAGAGTACGTGATTGATGGTACAAGCTAAAAAAAACCTGGAACTGCCATGTCACAATGCCTTCAGCCGCGAAGCCGTGCACCAGCACGACGGAGGGCTTCTCTTTCTTGGCTTTCGCCTCGAGCTGCTTCTTGGCCGTCGGCTTGTTGGTCCCTGCAGCCTCGGGCGTGATCTCCGGCACAGTGGCCTTGTCCTTGGGTACCTTGTCCATTGGCAGCCAGAAGCTGATCACCGTGCCGGCGCCGTCGACGTCGACGGTGTGCTGACGGAGCCCGGCTGTGACGCCCCACATTATTATCCACCGGATAATTGCGTGGGACAAACGGTTTACTATTTGCCTGATCAGTAGAACACTGCTCCGGCAAATGGTAACCCTTTACCAGAGTTGCGCATCGGAACAATAACATAGATACTGTAGATTTTATTACAGCAAAGACCACATGGCCTACAGTCTGGTATTACAAAAGTACCACTTATAGCAAAAGTAAGACTAGTACCCCAGGGCTCCTCCGCCCACTCCACTGGGCCTTCTAGTCGTCCCAGCCGAAGTATACGGGGTCCACCTCGCCTGGATCCTCGTAATCTCCCTCCTCTTCTCCCGTCGACTCAGCGCCACCTGCTTCCCCTTCATCCTGCTCGTATACCTCCTCGAGCAGACTAGGGTCTAACAAAGGAGATTAATAGCAAGGGTGAGTACCACGGTACTCAGCAAGCATATTAGCAATAAATGCACTGATATGATCTCATGTCCTTAGTCCAGATTTTAACTTCCTAATTCTAAAATTAATCATATGAAAATAACCAGTCTTGCACTTTTAATTCTCAAATAATTTATATTTTTCACCCAGTAAGGTACGATCCCTAGCGATCACCGTAGTCCACATTCCAGTGAACTGGCATGAATTCATGATTTTCTCAGCACTGCGCAGGCTTGTACCACTGTACCCAAAGCTGCTCTGAACCTTCTGAGCTAGGTTCTTCCACACCGCCTTAGGTATGGAATCCAGTTCAGAGTACAGAACTTTTCTCCGCTTACGTTAATATATCCACCAGCCCACTATTATCCATCGGTGTACCAAGTCGCTCACTTGGGCTCCACCGACTTCCAATAGTGTTTGGTTGGACCGGCTCCCGGCCCAACACTCCACTTAACGCATATAGCGTCTGGGACTTACTCACTTCCAGACTTGCGTTACTGGTTCTGAGCTTCATCCATCTCTTACTCACACCTAAGTACTTACCCAATGTGGTGGATTGGATTAACGTAATAGGATACTATTTTCCGCCCGTCCAAAACGGGAAATTGGTTGGCACGGTAAATACGGTCCCCTATCCGAGTGAAAACGGGGTAAGTCCTTACATCATAGCCCTATGTAAAGAGGTCCGCCTAGCCTCTCTGCATCCTTTCCCTGAACCTCTTTACCCACCAAATACATCTCTGCTTGTGGGCCTGCTGCTCTTCTCAGCAGTACCACAACTGAGCATTTCATTCCTCCTTTTTTCTCTTTCTGCTTCTCCTCTTTTCTTTTCTCATTTTACTCATCATAACATCATAACATCTTCATTCTCTGATTTCTTTTTAAAACAACGGTTTTCATGCATTTAACTAGGATTATTAATATCGCGGGAAATACACATATTTTTAACATAGCTACGTGCATGATCGAAGAATGAGCTTGCCTGATACGAGGGGTAATTCAGAACTGCTAGAAATCAACTTTGTTCTCCCGCTTGGTGATCGCTCGAATTCTGCAGCAATTAATTCTAACTTAAAAGTAAATACTTACGGCTATTAATTTTTACTAATTTTAGAAAGGGAAATAAATAGAGAAATATATCCCTCACCCATCTAAAGGTTATTTCTAATTGCGTGGCTTTTCTAAGTATATTTACAGAGGTATTAATCATGTTCCTTTTTTAATTAGCTATAGAAAAGGCTATGAAGGAAATACTAGAATTATTTGCTAAAAACCAAACTAGGGTAATTTACTGGCTTTGCGGCCCTATACCCGTGCGCAGCAGCTTGCTGGCTTCAGCCCACCGTGGCTCTCCCCGTTCCCTACTGCTCCCACCGACGCCTCCCCTCTGCCTCTCCTTTTTCCCACCGACGCCTCCTCTCCTCACCGCGCCTCCACACCTCTGAAAGATCAAGCTCCATTTAAGTTGGTTTTGGTGTTAATGACAAATGCAATTATGACATTATGATATTAATGACATATACTTTATAATGTTTTGGTGAAAATGATAAATGAATTTATGAGACTAATATGTTTATTTGAGTTTATCTTTGGTTAGTCTCATTTGGATGAAAAGGTGAAATCAAAGAGGTATGCATTCGAAATCGCTTTCTCATTTACAAATGCATTCCTTAGATCCAAAATATAGATTGAACTCCTCAATTAGTGTAAAATGAATATGTGCATATGTCCTCACTATATACACTTGTATGCACACATTTAGGGGGAGCTCTCTATATATTTTGGAGTTTCATAAGTATTGATCCATGCTTCTTTTAATATGCATATTTATGATCTTTACTTTGAAATACATTCTTGAGTGTATATATATATAGCTTGTGTAGTATATATATACTCATGTGCAATCGGGTTGTCATCTAATTTCTCCATTATGTGTTAATGGTTGGATGACTAATGACATCCGGATAAGTAAGCTTTGTTTAAAGCTTATCTTGGAGTATACATTTGTTGTGTACATATTGTATACTCGCAAATCAATTTAATATCTCATTATTTGTTGAGATTGTCATGAATTACCAAAATGGTGAAGTTTGGTAATCGATGACAATTGATTTGTGGACTAACGGTTTCCATGAGTTGGATGAATAGGTTAGGTTCCACAAATGAAGATGACTTGGGATGACTTCATGAGTTGAAGGTCATCAAGTCAAAGTTGATGAAGAAGAGGTAGCTTCATGTGTTGAAGGCTATCAAGACGAAAGCTTCATGTGTTAAAGGCCATCGAGAAGAAGATGCTTCATGTGTTGAAGCATGTCAAAGATTGATCATGTGTTGATCAAGTGAAGACCATCATGAGTTGATGGTGTTGATGAAAAGAAAGCATCATGAGTTGATGCATATCGAGACGATGACCCAAGGCAAAGGTATGACTAGCTAGGGCTAAGGATGTGTTTCTAGTCTTTTACCGGTCTTGGTGGTTAGTTGGAAGATCGGATTGCTAGTATAGGTTGCCGTACTATTAAGAGGGGTCATGTCTAGTAGTTTGAGTCTCATCATGTGTTGATAGCTCAAATTTCACTTGCTCTAGCTCATCTTGACATGATGCTTGCATTTGCGAATGTGTTTTGCAAATGGTCGAAGCTCATGTATTGAACTCTAGTAACATGGGACTATGCATTGCAAATGTGTTTTGCAAGTGCTCGAAGCCCATGTTTCCATTCCTTGTGTATGAGGCTTATATTTGCGAATGTGTTTTGCAAATAGTTGTAGCTCATATTTAATCTTTGCGTCATGATTTCAAAAGTGTGCAAATATGTTTTGCAACTTGTTGGAAATCATGTTGTGATCCTTGTGGTATGTGACTCAGGTTTGCGAATGTGTTTTGCAAATGTGAGAAGTTCATGTACCTACTCCTTGTGACTCTTTGGATGTCTTGTGTTTTCTGCATTGATCTAATGTGTTTGAGATCATGCAAATAGATGGGTTGTGTAGCCCTCTCAATAAGCTTTCCATAGAGTCCAAGATCACTCAATTCCGACATCGGAGTCAAAAGTTATGACCGTTTTTCCGAGTGTCGTCTGTGCTGAAAAACCGGAAAACGGAAGTACCGCGATTTGTACTGCGGTAGTTCCGGATTTTGCGGAAGTACCGCGATTTGTACTGCGGTAGTTCCGATTTTTCCGGTAGTTCCGCGATTCCGGTAGTTCCGGATTCCGAGCGGAATGTTTTTTCCAAAGAGCGACTTTCTGAATGACTTAGCCTCGAAAAAAACGGAAGTACCGCGATTTGTACTGCGGTAGTTCCGTTTTTGGTCCAACGGCTAGTTTTTTTGTGACCGTTGGGAGGGCGGTAGTTCCGGCCGTTTTAACTGCGGTAGTACCGGCCCTCAGGCTGATTTCAGCCTCTCTTTGCTCCAACGGCTAGTTTTTGTGTGTAGGGTATAAATACCCCCTTGTGGCCGGTTGGAGAGGTTGTTGCTTGACTCATTTCATTGTTCTTGAGCTAGAGTGAGGCTCTCCACTCAATTGTGCATGTGTTGCACTTTGTGAGAGAGGAGAGGTGATCTAGAGTGCATGTGTTGCATCTAGAGGTGGACTTTGTGTCCAAGTGAGCTTGTGCATTCGTTGCACGTGGTGAGAGTCAAGCGAGAGGCTTGGCTTGTTACTCTTGGAGTTTGCCGACTCCTAGACGGCGTGGGAGGCGTCGTGCGCGGTGATCTTCTCAAGAAGGTTGTGAGAAGACCCGGCGAAGTTGTAAAGGTCGGAGCTCACCTACCCGGAGCGGGAAAGAGCTACCACTAGTGGATACGAGGTGTTTCGGCTTAATTCGTGGAGCCGGTCCGATTTGTTCGGGCTAACCTCAACGTGGATTAGGGGAGACCGGCAAGTCTCCGAACACCACGGTAAAACATCGTTGTGTCAATTGTGGTTTGTTTCCTTGTACTCAATTTATATTCAAGCAATTTACATTCATAGAATTAAATTGATTGCCTGTATACCTAGGATTGCAAACCTTGACCAAGGATAGAATTGTTGGTGCACTTAGACGAATTTATTTGTCGTAGGCGCTATTTGAGCTAAACCAAATTGAGTTTCGCTTCCGCATTATATACTTGGTTTAGGCAAATAGGAAAGCTCTTGAATTGATTAGTATTAATTAGTAGAGAATTTTTAAACCGCCTATTCACCCCCCCTCTAGTCGGCCTCCTCGATCTTACAACCTCCTCACGCTCCCACTCTCCACTGCCTCCTCACTGCACTCCACCGCGCCTCCTCCCCTATGCCTTCTCGCCGCGCCTCCTCTGGACGCCTCCACTCTGCGCCTCCTCTCCGCCGGTCATGGCGCCGCGCCTCCTCCCTCGGCTCGAATCTGAGGGGATCCGGTCCAGATCGGTGGTTTTGGCGGTGGATCTACTCTTACTGACTTTCTTATGGTTGGATTTGAGGCTATACCTCACTGGCTTGCGGTGGCTTGCAGGATTCTTGAGTTTCTCCCCATGGTGGTCATCGGCTACTGTGCTAGACCGAGGGGGTGAAGGAAATACTAAGAACATGGTGCTACCCTTCCTCTCCTAAGCATTTTGCATGCATTTTGTTCCCTCTTTTTACTCCTTATACTCGGCTCTATACTACTGCAATCGATGATGATCTTAAGGTTCTGAGTTGTGGTGGTTGTGGGAAATGCTTGTGGGTTGTGGCTGTGTCCTCGGTGGGGTTTGGCTCGGATGAGTCCAAAGAGGAAAGAACAAAGGTAAAAGAGAAGGTAGAAACCTACTTGTTGGGCTGTCGGGCTGAAGAAGGAAAGTGCAAGGGTTGATGGGGACCACTGTTGTTTGCACGTTGTCGCTGTCGGGGAAGAAGGCGTGCTTGTCGCTTTTGCTGGATATGAGTTGCTTGAGTGTTGGGGTGGTCCCAGTTGACTCGCTCCTTACCTCCTGGTCCTCGATGGTTCCGGCTTGTCCTCCTCCTTCTTCGGCCTTCCTTCTGCCGATGGCTACTATGGCTCAAACCCTCACCTTCTGGCCTCTGGCCGAAGGTGCCATACTCTCTCTGCTGGAATGGGGGCTCTGGTGGTTTCGGTTGTGGCCAGGGTGTGTTGGCTGTGCTTATCCTTGGGTGAACTGGGGAAATGCAATGTATGGGGCTGGTTCTGGGAGCGCAGGGGAGATGTTTCTTGGCTGCTCTCTGCTTGCGCTGGCTTTTGCTGGCTGCAGCTGGCTGCCTTCGATCTTATCCTCCCCCGAGTCTTGCTCTCCTGTGCCGAAAGACCTTCGGTCCAAAGAGGGTTTTGTGCACTGTGCTGCTGAAATGGGCTGGTTGGAAATGTGATGTGGGCTTTCACTTGTGGGCTGGAATTTACTGTGGGTTTGAATTTGTGGGCTGAAATGCAATGGGCTTTGGGCTAAGGTAAGAGTTGTGGGCTTTTGTTTTCTAAAGTTTGCCGAATGATGACGCCCACCGAGACGAGAGGTGCCGACCGGCCCGGGACGGTCTGGGGAGTCTCTAAGACGTTCTCGAATTGGCCCTAGCAGCCCAGGGGCACTGACGGCAACTAAACTTATTTTCTTTATTCTCCCTTGGATTGTTAATTATCTAATTCTCTAATTACACAAGAAAATAGGTTGGGGTTTGGTTCTAACGACAAATTCTAATTGCAGGCGAACAACGAGGAAATGCACATGCTCCTACGCCGAAGACCTCGACGCTAGAGTTTACTTTCAATTTTGTAAAATATGTTTGTAATGAAAATAATGTAATTTGCTATTATAAATGCAATGCCCAACAATGCAATTTTATTTGTACTCCTATTGTAATAACGCTTGATGAAATGCGGTAATTGATTTATTCACCCGCTAATTACTTACTTAATTAAGGTATTAATTTTAGGGTTCTTTCAGTCTTCCCCCCTTTAGGCGATTTCGTCCGCGAAATCGGGTCTTCGCTTGAATAGGTTAGGATAGGCTTCTCGTAATTCCTCTTCTTTTTCCCATGTAGCTTCTCGAACCGAATGGTTTTTCCATAGAACTTTACAGAAGCGAATAGTTCGATTCCGTAATTGGCGATCCTCTACTTCCAAAATCTTCACAGGATGTTCTTCGTAGGTCAGGTCGGTTTGAAGAGGTATGTTTAGGTCGGTTATGTGCTGTGAAGGTTCAAGCAGACACTTTCGAAGTTGAGATACATGAAAGACATTATGTATCCGGGACAACTGAGTCGGAAGCTCTAATTGATACGCTAAGGTGCCCTTTTGTTGTAGGATTCGAAAAGGCCCTATGTATCGAGGACTTAATTTCCCTTTGACTCCAAATCGATGGACTCCTCGTAATGGTGAGATCTTAAGATAAACATAATCTCCCACTTCAAAATGAAGATCTCGTCTGCGTTGATCTGCATAGCTTTTTTGCCTGCTTTGAGCTATTTTAAGTCTTTCTCTGATGACCTTGATCTTTTCATCATATTCTCTTACTAGTTCCGGTCCCATTAGTGGCTTTTCTCCTGTTTCATACCAGCATACAGGGGATCGACACTTTCGTCCGTATAATGCTTCATATGGGGCCATTTGAATACTAGCTTGGTAACTGTTATTATACGCAAACTCTGCTAGTGGTAAATATTTATCCCATAAGCCCTCAAAATTCAGTACACAGGCTCTCAACATGTCTTCAAGAATTTGGTTCACTCTTTCCGTTTGACCATCCGTTTGAGGATGATATGCTGTGCTAAAATTTAACTGGGTGCCCAATGCTTTATTCAGACTTTGCCAAAATCCAGAAGTAAAGACTGATCCTCAATCTGAGGTGATAGTCTTAGGTATTCCATGCTGAGAAACAATTCGTTCCACATATAACTCTGCCAATTTATCCACCGAATATTTTTGATTGATAGCAATGAAGTGAGCTGACTTTGTTAATCGGTCTACTATAACCCAAATAGCATCCTTCTTCTTAAGGGTTGCCGGTAAACCAGTAATGAAGTCCATACATACATCATCTCATTTCCATTCCGGTATTTCTAATGGCTTTAACAATCCTGCTGGTCGCTGATGTTCTGCCTTAATCTTCTGACAAGAGTCACACTGGCCCACATATAGTGCTATCTCTCTTTTCATATTAGCCCACCAAAATTTCTCTCTTAGATCCCGGTACATCTTGGTTCCTCCAGGGTGAAGGGTATACGGAGTGTCATGAGCTTCCCGTAAAATAGTTTCTTTAATAACATCATCCTGGGGTACACATATCCGGTCTTGCCTACATAAAGTCTCTTGATCATCTAAGTGAAATTCAGATGGCTGACTTGCTTTAATCCTTCGGATCTCTTCCCTAATAAATGGATCCAACATTTGCTTTTCTCTAATCTGATCTAGTAGTGTTGGATGAAAAGTCATGGCTGCTATAGTGGCTTGTGTAGTGGATGCTCTGACTTCTATTCTCATTTTGGCTAATTCTTGCGTAATCTCTGAAATAGGATTTTCAAGAATGGCCTGGTGACACTTAACTTTCCTACTGAGGGCATCTGCTACAACATTGGCTTTTCCAGGGTGGTAATTGATAGTAAGGTCATAATCTTTAATCAATTCAAGCCATTTTCTTTGCCTCATATTCAGTTCCTTTTGGGTGAAAATGTACTTAAGACTTTTGTGATCACTGAATAAAGTACATTTAGACCCATACAGATAATTTCTCCATATCTTTAATGCAAAAACTACCGCTCCCAGTTCCAAATCATGAGTAGGGTAGTTTAACTCATGTGGTCTCAATTGTCTAGATGCATAGGCAATAACTCTTTCCTTTTGCATCAGCACACCTCCTAATCCATGTTTGGATGCATCACAATATACCACATAATCCAATCCTTCTTCTGGCAGAGCTAAGATAGGTGCTGTAGTCAATCTTTGTTTTAGGGCCTGAAAACTCCGTTCACAGTTTTCCGTCCATACAAAAGGAGTTTCCTTCCTAAGAAGCTTAGTGAGTGGGCTGGCAATTTGTGAAAAATCTTTGATAAATCTGCGATAATAACCAGCAAATCCGAGGAAACTACGGATGCCCTTCACATTAGTGGGTTGAGCCCAAGTGGTTACAGCTTCAATTTTTGCAGGGTCAACCTCAATTCCTCTCCCTGAGATACTATGACCTAGGAAAGATACTTGATCTAACCAGAAGGAACATTTACTGAATTTGGCAAACAACTGATTCTCTCGAAGGATTTCTAAAGCTATGGCCAAATGCCGCTTATGATCTTCTTCACTTTTTGAGTAGATTAGAATGTCGTCAATGAAGACAACGACAAACTCATCAAGATATTTCATGAAAAGTTTGTTCATGAGATTCATGAAAATGGCTGGGGCATTGGTTAAGCCAAATGGAATGACAGTGTACTCATGATGTCCATATCTGGAAACAAAAGCAGTCTTTTCAATGTCTGATGGCTTGATTTTGATCTGATGGTATCCTGACCTGAGATCTATCTTTGAAAATACTTTTGCTCCCCTTAACTGGTCAAACAAGTCATCTATACGGGGAAGGGGGTATTTGTTCTTAATCGTGATGCTATTAAGCTCCCTATAATCTGTGCATAGCCTTTGGCTGCCATCTTTCTTTTCTACAAATAGCACGGGAGCTCCCCATGGTGAAGTACTTTCTCTGATGAATCCCTTAGCCTGGAGCTCATCTAATTGTTTCTTTAATTCAGTCAACTCATGTGGGTTCATTCGGTAAGGTCTCTTTGAAATAGGTGCCGTGCCTGGAAGCAGATCTATAGCCAGTTCTATCTCTCTATCTGGTGGCATCCCTGGCAATTCTTCGGGGAAAACATCTGGGAATTCTTTCACTACTGGTATGTCTTGAAGCTCTTTCTTTTCCATACTAGTTATTCTAGGGATTTGGGATTTCCTGAACGTCCTCTCTCCCATATATGTTATTCTAGTCCCATCCGGTTTCCTAATGGAGGCACTCTTATACTCACAACTTATGTTCACGCCATGCGTTGACAACCAATCCATGCCTAAGATTATGTCCAGGCCACTCAGGCCTATGACATACAAGTCAACCATGAATTTGGTGCTACAAATAATAATGGTTTGACCCTTTCTCATAGACGACACCTCTATTACGCCTGCTGGTGTACTCACCATCATTGGTTTATCTAAAGTTTCAGTCTGCAATTTATTCTTTTCCAAGAACCCCCGGGAAATAAATGAATGCGTTGCTCCTGGATCAAATAAAACAGTACCTACAGATGGTGGGATTAGAAGCGTACTCGTGACTACATCAGTGGCTTCTCCCACTTGTTCTGCTGTCACATGGGCAAGTCTCGCTTGTCCTCCCTTTCCGAATCCAGCGGGCATCATTTGGGTACCCTTGGCAGGAATTGACCTGATGTTCTGGTGAGGTGCTGGAGCTGGTAAGCGAGGCACATTGGTGGGTGGCAAGGCTTGTCCTGATGTCTTTTGAGGATAGGGGCAGTCAATTTTGCGATGACCAGATTTCCCACAATTGAAACAAGCATCTGTTCCCCTCAAACAATCTTTAGTGAGATGACCCATCCCACATTTAGCACATCTAATTGCGAGGGCTACTGGCCTTGGAGAAGCTGCTGGTCTTTGATAACCAGTATGATGTGGTTTTGGCTTTGGCGGTCCATACTTAGGTGGATTGGAGGAATGGGAAGAAGAACGAAATTTGTGGCCGGATGAAACACGTGGGTCAGTTCTGGCTTTCTTCCTTCTCTCCTCTGTAAGGTTAGAGTGCTCACTCTCTAAAATAATAGCTCTATTAACCAGATCCTGAAATTCCGTAATTTTATGAATGGATAGAAGCATTTTAAAATAAGGATGCATGCCTTCTTTGAATCGGTCTATCTTCTTTTCTTCTGTGTCTACATCTGTAGTGGCATAACGAGACAAGTCGTTGAATTGACTAAGATAGTCAATCATTTTTTTATTGCCCTGGGTTAAATCTCTAAACTCTCTTTTCTTCAATTCTAGCCTTCCGGTGGGAACATGAGTTTTAGTGAATCTTTGCTTAAATTCTTCCCAGGTGATAGGCTGTGCACTAACCCTATTGCGAGTATATGTGAGCCACCAAGCAGCTGCAGGTCCAGTGAGTTGGTGTGCAGCATACCGTAGTTTTTCCTCATTGGAGCATCCCACTGTATCTAATTTTTTCTCTAACTCCACTAACCAGTCACTCGCATCCAAGGGATCGGTGGCCTTAGCAAAAGTAGGAGGTCGAGTTTGAAGAAAATCTGCAAGACTGACTCCTGGTGCAGCTGGAGGACGAGGTGCTGCCACACGAGTGAGAAGGGACTCCATGAAACGATTCTGACTTTCCTGAGATTATTTTCTAGAGGCTTCTAGAAATTTAAGAACTTCTCCCATAACCCCTAACGAGTCTGCAGGTCTAGATGATGAGGACTGATCAAGGCCTGGTGCTACTGCTGGAGGCTGTTGTTCACCCATGGTTCTGGGAATATCTGCGGTGGGAATGCCTTCTGGTACAGGTTGAGGAGGACCCAATCTTAATCCCAATTCCTGCTCATTTCGCGGACGCTCATCCATCCTACAGAGGCAAGACGATAAGTTTTAGTTGCAACGGATAAACATTTCTACCCGCTCCCACTCTCTTAAAACGATGACGGTCAGACTTCCTAATTTTAAGTTTGTGGAGCAACCATGTTTTAAAGAGAAGAGGGTTAAAGTGAGTTATAGAATTTAATGTAACTTATCCACTAATAGCATTGGATTAGGGATGAGAATAATTCTTTGCGACTGGTGGAAGGCCTTATAAGTCTTTATTAAGCAAAAACTTGCAAGGCAAGAAAACCAGCTTCAAACGAAACCACAAGAAAGAAAAAGAGAACGAAAAAGAATATCATCCTATGCTACCTGGAATTCTCGTATCCAGCCACGCTCGAGAACCCGCTCTCGAGATCGTCCAAAACTGCGTGTTTTGGAACCACGCTCAGGGCCCATCCCTGAGTACGCCCAGGACTTCGTTCCTGGGTACGCCTGAGCTACGCGCTCGGGTGCGCCACGAACCACTAGTTCGGGAAATCTCAAGTTCAGCAAAAATTAGGTAAGGGATTTTTCGTCATCAGTCTTGAATTAATCTAGATTACATATGATATTAAAGCAATTTCTAAAGGATTGATGATTCCTTTTTCTCAAAATTAGAAGGAATTAGAGAAGAAAACTATGGGCAAAACTTAATCTTGTCCAAGGACAGAGGATTAATCTTGCCAGAAATCTAACTATATGCCACTAACCCAGGCACAGCTACAACCTTAAAATACTGCCCCTCTCTAGGTTTCAAGCAACCTGCCCTATGTTGCATGGCTATCTTACCAGGTTCCACAACATTCACTTTAGCAAGAACAGAGCTAGATAATATTACAAGACACATACATAGAGTATTCAGTACAACTGATAACATAAGTAGCAGGATACAGAAATAAGATACATCGTTCAACAACATACACAACTCAGTACTGATGCTCAGTGGATAACCAAATCTCTCCTGGCTCATGGCTCAAGGCTAGCCGGCTCTATCTCCTCCGGGTCACTCTCCTCCCCATCCTCTCCATCCTCTCCTCCCTCGGTACCCTCGGTACCCTCACCTCCTCCCCCACTCGTGCCCTCTCCCCAAGGGCCTGCCTGACTGCCTCCGGGGGCAGCATAAAGGGACCGGTACAGCTCCTCTATAGTGGTGGAGTCTCTGTCAGGACGAGAGCGCACCGTCATGCGGGCTCCTCGACCCTGAGGTGCCTCTATATCTCTCGGGGGTAGGGGGGTAGCAAAGTACGAAAATGGGTCTAGATAGGTGGTGGGGGTACTGGCATAGAAGTCAGTGTAAGGGTTGGGAATGTGGACTGGAGATGGTAAGGGAATATAACTATCTCCAGGAGAAGTCACTACAGGGTAGGCTGGAGCTGGTGGTGGAGCTGAAGCTGGAGCTGGGGCTGGAGCTGAAGCGGAAGGCTGACTAACATCTGGGATACCGGCAGTAGTAGGTGCATATGAAGCTGGGGCGGCCGGCTGGAAAAACCTAGGAAACCTCTCACTCTCATAATCTAGGCAACGACGCCTCCAAAAATCAGAGGACTCCTCGGCTCTAGAGTAGGCTCCGTATGTGTTGTTCTGGTGTAGGACATTAGCCATCAACATCGTGCCGGCGGTGTCTCTCTGAAGGGCAGCGGCAGCAACAGAAGGCATAGCTATGGGTGGAGTAGGGGGAAGTGGGCCGTGCTGGACTCCATGGCCACCGGGGGCAACTGCAGGTATCTCTGAGAAGGGTGAACTAACCAACTGGTCACTGAAATCGGCTCTAATGGCATGAATGGCCCTCCGAGCGGCCTCCTGCAAAGGTAGGTAGTCATCCACTGTGCGCCAGTCCTCTCTAATCTCTAATGTATAACCAGGACTACAAGGAATGCCTCCTACTACAATCAACACCCGCGGCGTAGACCCGTCCGCGGGAAACTCGTAAAAGAACTCGGGAAAAGGTGCCTGCAGATGATGCAATACCCGCCCTAGCATCAAAACAAGCTCCCCGTGGATCCTGTCGGCTGAAATATAACGCCGAGCCATCCTGCAAAATTTAATGGTTCTATGTTAGCTTAGATATATAAATATACTCTAAGACAGATGAGATTTTAACATAATACTTTGAAAACAGAATAGAACAGAACAGAAATCGACAGTATGATGAGAATTAAATAAACTTAGTGCAATATAGCAAGTGCGCGTGTTGGCGGCCAGCAGCGGCAGCTGGGCTCCTGCGCCCGCGCGGCCTGGGGAGGGGTCCCGGCGGTGGAAGCTGCGGTGGCAGCCGCAGGCCGCGCAGGTGAGCGGGTCGTCGGGGGACGCCGGCATGAACTCGCAGCAGCCGTCCACGACATGCCCGCCCGCAGCCGCCGCGTGGTTGCGGAGGCACTCGTGGTACTGGCGCCTCGCCTCGGCCGGCGTGCCCGTCGGCCCATTCGCGGGGACGCTGCACTGAAGTGGCCTGGGCGGGGAGCCGGCGCCCACGTCGCCGCCGTCCTCCCGCCCCGTGAACTCCATTGCACCTATAGATAGAAACACAACGCGCGTGCGAGCGGGTGGACGCGCGACAGACAAGCGGCACGAGGTGGGGCTTAAGCTTGCTTGTCAAAGTGCAGCACGCCACGGCTGACGCTTACGTTTTTGGTGGGGGAATAGTGTGTGTACGTGGTGGTCGCGGTAGGGTCATGTCGGGGATATTTTTGGGTACGGTCCGGTGAGGTGAGGTTGGGTTGGGTTCGGTTTGGAACGGCGACTTGCCGCGTCGGCGTTGCTGTTTCCCACGGGCAGTGCCGACTGCGGCGCAGGGAGGTAGCAAAACCCAACCGACAGCGGCCGGCTTGCTCTTCAGCTACGCTACGCGCCCCTCACCGCCTGGTCCGTCGCTAATTATCGCTGGCGTCTTGCCACACGAATCATGCGCTTGGTCTAAAAGGCTGACGAGCGCCACGTGATTGTGGCTGTCTGGCTGGCTTTCTTTTCTATTTTATCTTCTTTTCAGTTTTTTTTCTGCTGTATATATGTCGAGTTTTGAGGTCAAATTTTGTATGCTGCTAGATCTTCTAATAGTACATCTACTCGGATCTTTCTTTGGAATTTTTCGGCCCCGTTTGGCAGAGCTCTAGCTCTAGGAGCTGGTCATCTGTAGCTCTAGGAAATCCTGGATCTAAAGTTGCAGGCATGTTAAGTGCATTTACATGACTTATTTCATTTATATTATATATTAAATAAAAACATTTAAATCACTTTAATTTAGTCAACAAACTACAGATCCAACAAAGATCTCGGAGCTAGAGCTATGCCAAATGGGGCCTTCATAACCATCTGTATGATATATTAAAGCAGGAAGTATGGGAGCAGTTGAGAATTTGAGATGAACCAGATATGACCTCAAATCTTGAGCAGAAAGAAAAGCAAGATCATGAAAGCATTGGAATATAAAACTTTAATACTTATGATAAAATAAGAACTCTTTTATACTATCTTAAAATAAATATGAGCCATCTAATCTTTACGAACCAATAGTTTAAATTAGTTAGGATTTAGTTATACTACCACCTATACTACTAGTAGTATAATCTCTAAAATGGTAAAATTGTAAACGAAACAAGTGACATAAGATTAATGGTTGCCATGAAACACACTAGTGGGGTTCGAGGGCCTCCAGTACAGTCTGCTCTCTGTGCAGGCCACCTGCGTTGCGCTCATGCTCGTGGCCGTCGTGTGCCGAACCAACTGGCACGTCGAGGCGCTGCTCGCCAAGAAGTTGACCAGCCTGGAGATCATGACGGTCACCGACGAAGAGAGCAAGCGCCTCGTGGTCGTTGACAACGGTGCGGAGGTCGACGTGGTATAGCTAGCGCACATTAGCGAGCTAGCACCAATGGATCAATTCCTTTTAGCGAAGTGGAGTAATTGGCCACTCATCTGCAGAGTCGATGAGCGCAACACAATGGATTCCATTGGCGTAGGCGGTCCAGAAGAAGGTGCGCATGGGCGCCTCCATCCTCCGGCTCTTCTTCCATGACTGCTTCATCAATGTACATCCCTACAGGCGTAAACTAGTCGCAAATTGTATGTCATGTTATGAGTTGATGCGTGTGCGTGTAGGGGTGCGACGCCTCCATCTTGTTGGGCAACACGACCAACTTCACAGGGGAGAAGAACGTGGGGCCGAATGCCAACTTAGTGCGCGGCTACAAGGTCATCAATGCCATCAAGGTGCATGTCGAGGCCTCCTGCAAGACCACCATCTCCTGCACCAACATCCTCACCCTCGCCGCTCGCAACGCCATTGTCCTAGTAAGTACCCAGTACCTTCCTTTCTCTCAGTCGTATATGCTCCCAATGCAACAAATGGAGCTCTACCGAACGGGCTGGTGGCATTAATGGCGGGTACGTGCAGCTCGAGGGTCGGACTGGACAGCACCTCGATTCGATAGGGATTTGATAATGGCAGGTGCCTGTATTAATTGCAAAGATGCATGATAGGGATTGAGGCCAGAGGCCATCAGTGTCTCGATTTGATCCTGTTTTCTCATATCAGTCATGTATATATAGCTTTATGGAAAGCATTGAAAAATAAATGTCTATAATACCCTCACAAATCAATAGTCAGATTTTACTTCTACTACTATCATTCTACTATCAGTATAATGTAGTATAAAAATCCTAAAATAAAGTATTACCAATGCTGGTTTACGTGGCTAATAATTATTTAAAAAGTACACATTAATTTGTTGTAATGGCTTCTGTCAAGAGGAGTCATCATGTTGCCATAAGACCTCCGTGCTACTGACATAACAATAATACAAGTAATCTCAAAATATGGGTAGAAGACCCAGTATTGTAAGCATATCAATCTTGTATAGGCTATGCTTCCCATAGTTCCTTTTTCTATGAGCCATAGCCAAAATTCGTGATACCTTCACCTGACCTTCTTGCTCCAATCTCAGCACCAGTGTTACCACCACCAAAAACACCTACAGCAGCATTACCGCCAACATCTACATTGCCCTTGAAACCTCCATTAAAACCAAAGTTCAAGCCAATGTGTGCTCCTATACCAATGCCAATACCACCATCGATGCCCTTGGATGCACCAACTCTTAGCACCACCAAATCTGCCAATAGAAGTGTTAGCAACTGTATTTGCCTTACTTGATACACCAAAATTGAAACCACCACCTATACCACCATTTGCTCCAATTCCTGCACCAATACCCTTACTAGCTTCAATATTAGCACCAGCGTTAGTACCATCAACAGCATTAGCACCAACATTTGGATTGCCGCTACCCCCTCCTACCACCCCAAGACCACCACCTATGCTAGCACCGCTAGAAACACTCACATTAGCACCACCACCAACATTGGCACCATTAGAAGCTCCCGCCGCAAACTTAGCATTAGCACCACCTAAAGCTTTCGTGCTTGCATTACAACTAATATCCTTGTTAACTACAATACCACTGCCTCCATTAACACCACCACTAGTAGCACTATAGGCATCACCGCTCGAACCAACATTTACACTCTTTTTGGCAGCACCACTAATTCCAACGGTGCCACCAGCACCAATGCCCACACCACCACTAAATTGCTTGCTAGCTCTGATACTAGCACCAATTCCTTTATTCACACTAGCACCTCCACCGAGGGTAGCATCTCCAAAAACATCTGTGTTAGTACCAACATTGGCATTACCACCAATCTTGGCACCACCAAAAGCACCTACGTCAGCACCGACATTAGCACCAACATTGGCATTCCCGCTATAACCAACATTTCCTCTGACACCATTGCCAATTTTAGCACCTCCTACGACACCAACACCAAATTGGCATGGCCGCTTCCACGTACATTTCCTGTGATACCACCCCCAATTTTAGCACCTCTAGAGATGCCGAGACCAGCATTATTTATTACCATTGTCGTCTATATTTCCATCAATACCACCACCAATTCTATCACCTCCAGGGACACCAGTGCCAACACCAAAACTAGAATTAGCACCGGCACCAGCATTGGCATTGTTGCTCCCACCTATATTTTCTTCGACACCACCACCAATTCTAGCACCTCCAGAGACATCGGTACTAGCGCCAACACCTGCATCAACATTGGAATTGCTACTCCCACCAACATTTCCTCCGACACTGCCACTAATTCTAGCACCTGCATAGACACCATCATCAGCACTCACACCAGCATTAGCATTTGCACCGACATTGCCATTATCGCTTCCACCAACACTTTCTCTGATACCACTACCATTTTAGTACCCTTAGGGACACCAGTACTGCCATTAGTACCGACATTGGTACTACCACTACCACCTACATTTTCTCCAACACCGCCACCAATTTTAGTACCTCTGGAAACACCAGCACCAATACCAGCATTAGCACCAGCATCAACATTAGCATTGCCACTCCCACTGACATTTCCTTTGATGCCACCACCAACTCTAGCACCTCCAAAGGCACTCACACCAGCATTAGCGCCAGCACCAACATTGGTATTACCTACCACCACCAATTCTAGTGCCTCCAGAGACACCAGCACCAGCACCAAAACTAGCATTGAAACCAACATTTGCATTACCACTACAACCTACATTTCTCCAACACCCCCCACCAATTTTAGTATCTCCGGAGACATCGCCCGCCAACACCAACACCTGTATTAACACCGCCACAACACTCGTATAAGCACCACCACCAATATTTGCTGTGCCACTCCCACCGATATTTCCTCCAATGCCACCACCAATTCTAACACTTTTAGAGACACCCACACTAGCATCAATACCAGCATTAGCACCAGTACCTGCACTAGCATTACCATTTTCACCTATATTTTCTCAAATACCACTACCAATTCTAGCATCTCCGGAGATACTGACTCTAGCATTAACACCAGCTTTGGCCTTACCAGTACCACCCGCATATCCTCACACCCCCACCAATTCTAGCACCTCTGGAGACACCAGCGTCAACACCAGCACTGACACCAGCATTGATGTTGCCACTCCCACCAGCATTTCCTCCAATGCCACCTCCAATTCTTGCACCTCCAGAGACACCCACATTAGCTTGTCTTATGCGCAAGAACAAAGGACATAAACGCTTATGGGCTGCTGCTTCACGCTGCGTGGACCGAGAAAACAAACCGAAGGACCGAGCCTCCCCTCCCACGAAGGCAATTTGCTGCAATTGCTCGGACAGGCGACGCTCACCTCGGGAGTGCTACGCGGAGGCCTTGGGACACATCGATGATTTTTCTTCCCGATCAGACTGCATCTCGGCTCTAATAATCACCTAGGCTCTCATACCAATTGTTGACCTAGCTCCAAAAGAAAACTCACACATTGCATAAATAAACAGTTAGAACATAGGTCAATTTGCTCTAGCCATAATTGTGTAGCTGAGTTTTCTTAGGCCCTGCTTATTTCGGATTGAACTTTCAGCTTTTGGCTTATTTTTCATTACTCCTAAATTTCATCTTTTTTTGATTTTTTGGCTTTTTTGAGCTTTTTTGCTGGTTCTTTTTTTCGTATTCGTTTGAATTGTTTGTGATGGGCTAACCTGTTTTTTTCTATTTTTAAAATTTTTAAATTTAATTACGCGAAATAAGCAATCATCAACTATAGTGCAATTTCAGCCGGCTACAGTAAAAATTTAACCATAAGCCACTTTTTTAGCCCAAATAAGCGGCACCTTAATTTCTCTATTATCTTACTTGCTATCAAAATAGATCACATGCCCTTCTATTTATATAGTCTAAGGCTTACATAAATATTAGACTTTATCTCTAATTCAAACACGTACTTGACTCTATTTCCAAATTGAATACAACTTTAATTTAGGAACAGACTCTACGTCTTGGACTTAATTCAAACTCTAAGTCAAGATTATTTTCAACGTAACCTCCATAGCCAAGGAAGAGTTTGGCTTCCTCTCCAAGCAGCTGACCCCTTCCCTCTGTTGGCCCAGCTCCTGGAGAGAACTCGCACATTGTTTTCTCTCTAGAACACACACAAAAAAAAAAGATGAATACAGATGATTTTTGCGACCCCTAACCACTTGCGTCTTCTACCTTTTTTTGCTCTTTTATTCCACTTCTATTTATAGGAATACAAGGTAACTCAACGCATTACGTGTATCCGCATATTTACTCGCTTGATCCGCTTCTCAAGCAACTACTCCTGTGGAAGCGGTCTACAACTAACAAACCTTATCATGCAAACTAACTAGCTCACAACATGCACACGAACATGCAGCTACTAACTCCAAATCTCAACATAGATATGAAGGACTCCCACTAAAACGTGCTTGCACACATGCACGTACAGACTAACTCACTCTAAACTTAAAATATGTCAAGATTATATCTAACATTCCCCCCCCCCCCTAATCTTGACAATATTGCTTCTCATCTGAAAGGCCGATCTTCCGACACTTCTCAAAGAAGTATTACCTTTCTCTTGCTGACCACGCCACGCAGTTGCCTCCCATGAACAGAGGGTACTGGAGGGACGCATTTCCCTTCTCTTTCTCCCTTCATAGTCATCTCTTGCCACCAGTGACACTGACTTGCTGGCAACTCTGACCTTGATGACTTGGGCATTCAACAACGTGGCTCTTCTTGCGATGATGGACTCCACTGCATCACCACTACCTCTTTACCGCTAGTGACACAACTTACTGGCGATCTCAACCACGATCTCAACTCTAATTGTCCTCTGCCGGTAACACAACTCGACAGCGACAGGAACTAACATCAGAGCTTACACATGCGAGTCATGCGAGTACTGGGACTGTAACGCCCTAGGGTCCAAACCGGCTCAGACCTAACCACATTCTGGATAGGCCACGCACACGTAGCAATCCGCTTGCACTTTCGTCCTCGCTTCGCGCAAAACGGTTAACCGAGGGTGCTACCATTGGAACTCCTAGGCTTATATGTAAGTGTTTCTCAAGGTAAGCTAGTAAGGTAGGACTAACCCAGAAATTCATGTGCACACGCACATGGGCCAACATGGGCCGGGGTGTCACATACACCTCCCTCAAAGAACCCGACGTCCTCGTCGGACCAACATACCCACACCGGGGTAAATGATAAGGATCTCCCCTCTTGGCACATGTCCGTGCGTTCAGTGCCAGCACATATGCCATGCCGTGTGTCCACTCCGGGCCCACACACGCCATGCGCCATATGCCCGCACTCCTGACCCGCACGCGCCCATGTAACCGCGAGAGTCGGCTCTGATACCATTTGTAACGCCCTAGGGTCCAAACCGGCTCAGACCTAACCACATTCTGGATAGGCCACGCACACGTAGCAACCCGCTTGCACTTTCGTCCTCGCTTCGCACAAAACGGTTAACCGGGGGTGCTACCATTGGAACTCCTAGCCTTATATGTAAGTGTTTCTCAAGGTAAACTAGCAAGGTGGGACTAACCCAGAAATTCATGTGCACAAGCACATGGGCCAACATGGGCCGGGGTGTCACATACACACCCCTCAAAGGACCCGACGTCCTCGTCGGACAAACATACCCACACCGGGGCAAATGATAAGGATCTCCCCTCTAGGCACATGTCCGTGCGTTCAGTGCCAGCACATATGCCATCCGTGTGTCCACTCCGGGCCCACACACGCCATGCGCCATATGCCCGCGCCCCTGACCCGCACGCACCCATGTAACCGCGAGAGTCGGCTCTGATACCATTTGTAACGCCCTAGGGTCCAAACCGGCTCAGACCTAACCACATTCTGGATAGGCCACGCACACGTAGCAACCCGCTTGCACTTTCGTCCTCGTTTCGCGCAAAACGGTTAACCGGGGGTGCTACCATTGAAATTCCTAGGCTTATATGTAAGTGTTTGTACACATGCACACTAAAACATGCAGCTACTAACTCAAATCTCAACATAGATATGAAGGACTCCCACTAAAACGTGCTTGTACACATGCACGTACAGACTAACTCACTCTAAACTTAAAATATGTCGAAATTATATCTAAGACCCTCCTCACTGAGGATGATTAATCTTCCCTCGGTAGCATGGGGAGAGTCTGGTGAATTTCACTCAGGATCGCTTTACCGAATGCTCCATCGCTCGGGATGTGGCCCCCCATGCTTGAATTCAACTGGGACTTCGCGCCCAAAAAAGTTCCCATTTTTTCTGGATCCTTCGGCATGAGAAAACAAGGACCAAATGGTCCAAATCCTTCCTATACCATCTGGGCTAGGTTGATGATCATGACTGCCCTTTCTGCCTGGGTGTAGAAGACATTCATTACCTCTTCGTCGCCTGTCCAAGCATCCAAGAGTTCTGGAATGCACTCCTTGCTACCCTAAGCACAGGATTGCAGACCTTGGAAGATCGTTTATCTTCGCTGTTCTCCAGCCTCCCACTCTCTCCGGAATGGGCCTCGCATATGGAGCTTTGGATGATCCTTCTATTGACTCCCTGACGTGCTGCTCTTACCTTAAGCCCTCCGTCGAGCCCCAAAAAAAAATTTTAACTCTTAACTTCTGGGAATGTTGATTCTTGCATAACAATTTGTCTCAGCTACAAGGTATGTTGATTCTTGCATTACAATTTTACTCAGTAACAGAAACTTAGATGGTTCTTCTTTGAAACTTCCCTTGCAATATACTAGTCTACTAATGACCTCAATCCATCAAGAAGAATTTAGGTTCGTGTACATAAATATTCTGAAACAACAATAGAGTATTGGGCGCAGTGCTGACTCGGTATTATTCAGCACACTCGTAGTCTTGTACGCGGCGAATTAATCAAACTGTAACATGGAACTCCAATTCTTCTGAACAAATTAAGCATTTTCCGGATCGATCTATCTGTCACTCCTTGGGGGCTTCAGCATTGACGTACGCCAGAAACTCCTTGAGGCGTCGGTTGTAGACGCAGGGCCTCTCCAGGTGCACAAGATGCCCTGCCTTGTTTATGCTCTGCAGCATGGTCTTCTCGCCGAGCTGCCTGCATATACTCGATCGAAACCAATTCTCAATCCATATGCTTCAGGTTATGCATTCATGGTGAAACTGATAATTCTGAAATCTCAGAGTAACTCACTCTTTCATTGTCTTGGCGAGCTCTATGTCGAAGATGTTGTCGTTCTCTCCCCACAGCAGAAGTATTTTCTGCAGTGCAAGTGCAAAAGCTTGTCAGAGATAGAGAATCACATTCACATGTGGCGAGTGGCGTCAGTCTGGTGCAAAGCATCTGGTCCATTCACCATAGCCGTCTTACGTACTAATGCCAATGAATGTTTCTTTTGGAAACTGTGTGGTTTTCTCTTCAACCGTGAAAGAGGTTGTAGTATAGGAGAATGAAAACGTGATTTCTTTTCGTCAAAAGAAAGAAAGAAAGCATGACTTCACTCTCAAAAAGAAAAAAAAGGAAGTAAACAAAACAAGACTCAATTATCATTTCAACCAGTTTGTACCACTACTAGGACTGCAACATCAGCAACCTTGGGCAGTTAATAATATCCCTATGTCTTTAGATCATGGATCCATAGCAACTGTTTGATATGCTAATACTAATAATGCAGATGCTTTGTTGGTTAAGCTGTCCACGGATGGGTTGATGTGCTATTCGTAGGAAGCGTTTCTTTTGATGGGATATGCTTGACAGAACCGGGGCTCTTTTTCATTCTTGTGATAAGCCAGCTAGATTATCTGAACGGGTGAGCATTGAATGCCTGCACATCTCGCTGTTCAATGACGTTCTACTAATAGATTTTCCCTAACTATCCCCATTATTGCTTCTGCCCTCCTGAGCTAAAAGTGGAATATACTATTCATATCTCAGATTGAATATGCCGCAGTACGACCAATCAGGAAAGTTTACTTTCCCTTTTTAGGCTAAAGAACGAAACAAAAACCCGTTTCATCAGTGGACAAACATCATAAAGCGACCCTTTCTAAGAAAATGGATAAATATTGTGAAACAGAGGGACTACATACTACTAATTAAGATGGTGTATGTGTTCTTTCTTCACATAACAGAACCACATTGCTTAACAAATTGTATTTTAATTTGGCATGATCCTTTACCAGAAAGAATTGTCTGGCTCTCTTGACAGGGTATCGGATTTTTCAGCATTTTTCTTTCTCTTCACCAGCTAGCCTGGCGAAATGGGCACGCACCTGAAAGTGCAAATCGCATGCGTACGCTCGATAAAAGGCACGATGCACACGTTCGATCGGAAGCTTCAGTGCGTAAGAACGAAATCGACGGAGATCAGGCTCTCTGCAGTACGATCGCCGGCAATTAGGTGGGGATAAGTGGGGGCGGTGGCCAAACGTACCTGCGGCAAAACGGGCACGGTGGCGTCTTTGTTGCTGACCACCAAACCTTCCAGCAGCTCCGCTCTTTCCTTGCGGTTGGCGAACATCACCTGCGTGCACAAACCAACAGTACACCATGCACAGCTAGAGCTTATCAGTTGTCTCAAATCTCGACGAGTAATGTTGTTGAGTAGTACACGGTAAGCACAACAAGGAGAGTAAACAACTAGCAGCTCTACTCATCTACATCACTCTCTGTTATTACGACAGCAAAATACGATGAAGCTAAGCTATATGGAGGAGTAAAAAATGGAGGCAGGTCGCCTGCAGTTGAGTTATAGGACTGTAGAAGATGAATGGAAAGTATGGACCACTGACAAAAACTTGCAGACTGTCAAGCAGTAAGCACAAACAAGTTAACCTTGAGAAAGTCCTTGTGAAGGCGGTCAGGGAACCAGAGTTTCCTGTGGGTGGCTATGGAGAGCAGCGCCTTGAGCTCCTTGACGGACTCCGGCAGCAGCAGCTCGGCCGACGACTTGACGCCGATCCTCTCGAGCGTCGTCCCGCTGATAGAGTCGGTCATAGCGACGACGGAGCCGGACACGACGAGCGACCGGACGAGGTCCGGGTGCGACTCGGCCATCTTGAACGACACCATCCCGCCATAGCTGAACCCCACCACCGTGCACCGCTCCACGCCGAGCTTCCGGAGCGCGGTCACCAGGCACTCCGCCTGGAACCCCGGCGACCGGTCCGTCGACGGCGACGTCGACCCGCCGAAGTACAGCAGGTCCGGCACGTACACGTCGTAGTGCTTCGCCAGCACACCAGCCTATACACGTACGTACGTACGTACGTACGTCAAAACATGAATCAACGAAACCTATCAGCAGCTAGTAAGTCACATGTACGTAAGAGTACGTGATTGATGGTACAAGCTAAAAAAACCTGGAACTGCCATGTCACAATGCCTTCAGCCGCGAAGCCGTGCACCAGCACGACGGAGGGCTTCTCTTTCTTGGCTTTCGCCTCGAGCTGCTTCTTGGCCGTCGGCTTGTTGGTCCCTGCAGCCTCGGGCGTGATCTCCGGCACAGTGGCCTTGTCCTTGGGTACCTTGTCCATTGGCAGCCAGAAGCTGATCACCGTGCCGGCGCCGTCGACGTCGACGGTGTGCTGACGGAGCCCGGCCCTCCTGATCAGGTAGTGCAGCAGCGGCTTCTGCGCTTCCACCAAGTTCACCATGCTTGCTTACTCTCCTCGCCTTCTCTTACTTGTGCTGGTAAACTAGATTAACGTGGAAGGCCACCCAGCTAGCTAGCTTCAGTTGCTGTGTATGAACCTCTATGCATGCACAAATATTTCGCAATGGGTGCTGAACTGGTGAATGGTGATCTTATATAAGGAGAATGGCAGATTGGCATGGGCCTGGTTCGTGGGTGCGTCAGGTAATGGTTGCCGCAACAGGGAATTAAATTTCCCCCTTTTTTCAGGTCAAGAGGAAATGTCTCTTACAGGCATTCAATTGTTTCTGGTGGTAGTTGCAAGTTGTTGAGTAAGTTCCTCTACCATGCATGCAGGAGAAAAAAAATCATTTTTTGTACGCAGTACGCAATTAACGTGCCAGTAATGCATAACTAGAACTAGTTAGTAGTTACTGCTACTGCCTATTGTGATATTGTCTATGTAGTCTGTGTCTGACTGTATGCATGCCGTGGGTGCGCACGGCACCTGTTTGCCAAAATTTCCTCAGAGCGGCTGACTGCACGAAACATATTAAAGGTTTTGTAGGTCTAATTGCGTTTTAAGGTCCCGTTCATTTCAACTTTAGTTTCAATCTTCTGTTTTATTTTTCATTGTTTCTAAATTTAGTAATTTTTTAGTATTTTAGCATTGCCGGTTCTTTTCTTGTATTCGTTTGTATTATCCGTGATGTGCTAATCTGTTTTTTTAATTTTTTTTAAAATTTAATTACGCTAAATAAGGCACCATCAGATACAGTATAATTTCAGCCAACTATAGTGTAATTTTAACTATAAGCTATATTTTATCCGCCCAAAAGAGCGGGTTCTAAATTGCTTCTGATGAGCGGATTAGTACATCATAACTGGGGGGACGCCGGCTCCGCTTAGTTGTTTGGCCCAACGTTGCTAACGACTTAAGTATAACTGTGCAATTTTGGAGTTGGTGTACCAACGGGTTAGAATGCCGAGTAGTACTACATCGTTTTGTCTGATAGGCGATGCGCGTCACTTCAGCCTTCGGAAAATGAAAGGAAACAAGGAAAGAATCCTTTGGGATCGTCGTGAGATTCATGAGCTCATGACCGGTAGATTTTAACTGATGGACCGGTAAACCAACCACGCTCACGAACTCACTGATTTCGTCCGAGCATACTTGCATGCGGATTCTGTGGGCACTGGCTGCTTCTTGAAAGGAACAAGCAATCCATCCGACTTGGAATTCTCAAGCTTTATTGTAATATAACACGGAGCATAACGGGATTGGACAGTGTGAATTGGACATAATTAGTATTGCAGATCGACCGCTAGCTCCGTCTGGACAGCTACCAAGGGAGTACAGACCACTATTACTAATGTACTTTAATATAGTATGTGGATCGAGTTAGATGAACAGCTCTTGCCTACTCAAAACAACCGCGCCCAGTGTGGTCTGGTTGCTTTTGCGTGCACTAATGCGACCATCCGGTTTATACGGGTTAGATTGGTCAGTTTATTCTGTGAAAAAAATGTTTCGGTTTTTGAGAGGTGGCCACCGAATTAATCAAACTTAAACACCAAACAAAGGAATACATGAACATGACCCAAATCACCACCTCACAAGCAGGCAATCACCGCCCAGTCCTGCTTGTCCTCCGCCGCTCGCCTCTCCCACAACCCGCCATCACCGGTGAGTTGGTGGGTGCCTCAACGGTGGTCAGCCGCGGCCTAGCTTCCTGCGCCCTTGGCGGCTAGGGTTAGGTCACTGGAAGCCTCAAGCCTGGACGAGTCGATGGGTGTGAGAAGTCGTGAGTTCGTGCGAGATGACTGGGGCCGAGGCTGCGAGAGGTGATTCGGTGGCTCGCGCTGGGCTGGGCCGTGGGCTGTGGGCCTTGGGCATCAATTGGTTAGCACTAGGAAATTTCCATAAAACGGCTCATTCGTTTATGAGATACCAACTCCGAATCTAATACCGAACACAAAATAGCAGCGGATCTAAAACCGAACCGATCACCAAAAATCAAATTTACCGAGTATTTCGGTTAAATCCGTTGGGTTCGGCATAAAAATGCCTGCACCTACTAATGCCATGAAACGCGTATCAATTTCCAGCCTTGGATGGAAAACGCGATTTCAGCTCCTAGCCTCTCGAGATTTCCTCCAGAAAACCGGTCCTCTTTCCTTGCGCTCCGTGCAGGTGATGTCGAAGGCTGTTTGATTTGTGCTAAAATGTACAGCATCACTGTATGCCAGATTTTATTCGAACACAGGAATCCACAGAAAACAGTGTACCACGAAGTTTCGAAAGAAGATTTCTCAGGTCCCAAACTGGATCTTAGCTACTTAGGACAACCGGAGGCACTTGGCGTCTACGATATCATGAGTAAGGGGAACGGGAAACCGTTTGCAAGCTCGACACACGCGAGCCGGTCGTACCTGTTAGGATCGAGAGAGGCTCATGCTCGTGTTTGGGCCGTCTATAATTTGCTTACTTCTTTCTATTATTTGGAAGTTGACCTGTCACTGCAAATCCTCCAGCACGAGCCTTCAACACTACGGATGGAACCCTAATTAGAGGCAGTCCCCCGCAAGCCCAAATAACGGGTTGTATTCGGAGTGCGGAAGACGGTTCACGCTAAACTAGTTTTGAGTTTGTTGGGGAGATTGACTGATCGCAAGCGCTGGATATATTTCAAGAGAAACCTATCAACTTGATCCATTAATTTGCGCCTATCTTTGAACTCCCCGAATATGCGAGCACACCCAAATCCTTTTTTTCCAAAGAAAAGAAGAATCCATGTATCATTTGGTCTGCACAATAGACTCCACATCCTCCGGCCCATTGCCTGCCAGGTACTTGTGGCCGATCCATGCTAGTCCAATGTGCTCCTATTTAATAAACATAAATATTTGCTAGTGGGTTGGTGGTAGGGGAGATGAGAAAAGCTGGCTTGGACTAGACAATGTTGGGCTGAAATCTTAGATATACATATCCGTATTATCCAGATAATTCGCATTTATATTCGTATTCACCGGGTATCAGGTCTACTGTATTCATATTCATTTCCGATAAAAAAAATTCGTATTTGTTTCTGATCCAAGAATTATCTAGAGAAAATCTGATCTAAAACAATCCATATTCGTTTTCATCCGAATCGATCAGGAACTACCCTGCGGAAACGTACGCCTTACAACCGGATGCTGCTTTCCCATGTTACGACTTTGCCCGTTTGTTCGATGGGTTTGGCTCGTTATGTTCTTCTGCGATTTGCTTTTGGTCTGGGCGATAGCCTACCCTCCCTACCAAGACTGGGCTGCTGGGTCGGCAGACAGCACTACGTTTCGTCACAGGCTCACAGCACTATGTTTTCGATTTATGAAAAAAAAGGCACTATGTTTTCGATGGATGACATGACACTACGTTTAATGAAAAATGAGACTCGTTCCTAAAGGTTCACGCACAAGATTCCAATCCAATTGCTCCGCGTCAAACTGAGGGAACTGGCGTTGCGACCAAGAGTAATAGCGTTATTATTATGCGTACCCCCAGCTATTGCATACTCGTGATAGTCGTCCGTTCCGTCGAGAACCTTACAAGTTACAAGTTGATCAATCCCTGCAATACTCCGATTGTAAAGTTCTGCATCCATGTAGGTACTCCAGCTGGTACCAAGCTAATTAGATGCGAAAAATATACAGGCCTGAAGCCTCAACTAATCAGCAAATTACTACTAAAGCACTCAAAAGTGCTGCATGTGCAACTCACACCAGCTTATCCTTGGCCACCCAGAGCGCAACCGTGCAAGCACGGACATGAGAATGTGGCCATTTTTCTTTTTTTTCGTTTTTTACTACGGTTGATGTTTTTAACTGTGGTTGTTAGTATTTATATGTGTTTATCGATATGACAGTGGATAATGGAGACGCTGACGCGAATTCGAGACGAGAGTGGACGAGAGATGCTGACACGAATAACACACATAGTTTTAGGCTTAAAAAGTCATCTAAAAAGCCGCCTTAAGAATCCATCTATTTGTTTTAATTTTTGAAAAGCCAAAAACCAACATCAAAAGCTCACAAGAACCGGGCCTATAATCCTCATCGGTCTGTACTCGCCTCCCATAAAAAACGTCCAGACTCAGGACTAAGGGCATCTGTAGTGTATGAAAATAGAGGGTTATAAGCCACCTTTAGGTCGACCTTATACATTACAGGGGTAACCTTAAGCAGGCCATAAGCAAAAAAGGCTTGAGGTTAGTCCTCAAACTAAAGATCTGGCCATAAGCATTAAAATACAATTTTATTTACATATATTGTTCTCTCTCCCCAACTACCAACTGCCACATCCCCCTTCTTTACAACCGAGTGGACACACCTTAAGAGCCGACGGTGGTCTCAAACGTTGCAGCGTCGGTCTTAAAAATGATGTGGGGTCCACCTTAAGAGCCAACAAGCTATATACACTACAGATGCCCTAACCAACCAAAGAGCTAGCATGCATGCATAAAGCATAATCACATCATGAACACCACCACTAACTACAGGCTTACAACCATACCGCCGGCCAAAACCAATGTGCCGAGCCGAGAACCAGGATGTGGGCAACTATGTTACCCAGATACCCCGATACGGATACGGATACGCGATACTGCGATTCGCCATTTTCCTAAAACACCGATACGACGATACGTGGATATATATATATATATAATAAAAATAAGAAATTAATGAATTCTTATAAGGAATTTCGTCGTGAAGTTGAGCGAGCACATCGACTATAACTTTTGGGCAAAACTTCACACCATAATTTCCTATCTTCAAGAGATGTGCTTTAACTCTTGAGTAGCTCCCATAGATAATATGATCACAGAGCCTACATCTAGATCGTGCATTCCCTCCTGCACCATTTCCAGTCTTCTCTTGCAACTCAACATACCTCCAAAGCGACTTCTTTTCATTGTCATTTGGAGGTACCACACGAGCAGCATTTAGGATGCTCCTAGCCGAGGAGGAGCCACTAGATGAGACAGGACACGCACTAGTACCAGTGCTACATGACGCACTCGAGCCTCCAAATCCACCACCACCAGATGTCATGATTTGATCTGAACAGCAGCACAACAAATAGCAAATAAACAAACAACTAGCAACTACCAAGTAGCAACTAAATCATGCAGCTAAATCTGCCATTCTGTCCATATGAGTAGCAGTGTAGCACAACTAGCTAGTAGCTGAGTAGGCAGCTAAATAGAAGTAGGCAACTAAATGTCTAAATGCTCCAATCTCCCGCAACTAAATAGAAGTAGGCAGTAGCATCTAGCAGCAGAGTAGCTGAATAGAAGGGAATACTGGAGTCTGGAGGCTCTAGAGCAGTTGAGGCGTCGGCGACGGCCCAGGTGCCAGGCGGACGCGGCAGGAGTTGACGGGCGGAGGCGGCGACCAGAGGCGACGGCCAGAGGAGACCACCGGAGGCGCGGCAGAGGCGACGGGAGGAGGAGACCATCGAAGGCGCGGCGGAGGCGACGGGCGGAGGAGACCACCGGAGGCGCGGGGGGAGGCGACGGCCGGAGGAGACCACCAGAGGCGACGGGCGAGGCAGCGGGCGAGGCGGCTGGCGAGGCAGCGGGCGAGGTGGCGCGCGGAGGTGACGGGTGAGGGCGTGAGGCAACGGGCGAGCGGAGGCGGTGTGGAAGCGAGCGGAGGCGGCGGCGAGATTTGTTGCGTGCAGGCGGCGGGGTCGGGGGTAGATTGGATCTGGGGGGGCTCTGGGGTGGGTGGGGAATATTAGGTTTAAAAGTATCGGGGAGGTATCGGGGAAGTATCGGTAAAGTATCGAAATTATTTTCTTTTTTAAAAAAAATCAATAAATCACCGATACGTACAAGATACGTATTGGCGCATATCGGAGCAGTATCCGTATCCGGTACAGTATCCGTATCCGATACATGAGTTTTGTGAAGTATCCGTGCAACGTAGGTGGGCAGCGCGCGCGGATGCCAACCGGGCGGACGTAGCATAGCAGCTCGCTGGGGCGCGCGGACGGAGGGACGGACGTACGTGGTGGCGTGGGGGGGAGTTCACGAGCGTCCCGCCAAGCACGCTCAAGGGGACAGCGCTAGGTGCAGACTTGACGCTTGTCAGGGCTTTCGAAAGACAATTAAGAGGTAAATGACATCCTCTAAATTTTTCTCTCATGTATACTCATGAATGGTGTCGTTTAAATTTTTTTCTCAAATATTCTTAATTATCTTCTTAAGTAACTACAGAGTTACTGAGAGTTGAATTCATAACCAAAAACCAAACCAAATCAACAAGGAAATCAACCTCAGTAAAAAAAACCAATTTCTAGAGGTCTAACCTCTGTAAGAAGAGTGGTCCGACCTCTCTCTTGGCAGTCTGACATCTTCCGGGTGGTTTGATCATCGTGAACAGTAAAATTAGGCAAGTGAACACTGATTTCAGCACGGTTGTAAAACTTCAAACCCACGTAACTTTTGATCTGATGATTCAAAAGCCGTTAAACTTTGTATACATCTTGCTCAAGGTCTCATAAACTCATTCCATACATGGATCGTAAAAATCCACATCAAAGTTCAGACATTTTTAAGATTAAAACAAGATTGCATCAAAACAGGCAAAATACGAAAACGGTGGATACTACTTGCTCGTGGGTAAGCGATGATCAAGATGACTTTAGATGCATTACCACATGTCATAGCAAGCAAGAGCACCAAAGAAATCAAGCCAAAAGTCCTCATATCATGAAATCACTATGAGAGGTCAAAAACATGTAAAATTGTGTTTCTTCATGAACTTGCTATCAAAGCGGCTATTTAGAGGTAGATTAATTTCTAGAGGTTATCTCTACCTCTTATACATTTTTCACACAGCAAGATCAAGAATGGGTAAAAGAAGAGAAAAAATTAACCAAATCAAAAGCAAATCAATTAACACAAGAGATAGTCATAGAAATTAACAAAGATTGATGCATTACTACTTGGGTAAAAAGGTTTTACAGCCACTCCATCTTAAAGGATAAAGAGCATACCATAATCACTCAACTCTTAAACACTAATTCTAACACATGAACACTTGAGAAGAAGATTGGATCGTTAACAACACGTCTCCATTCCAACTCATTAAAAAAATGGGCAAACCAGTCACATCTAACTCTTAGTGGGTACTATCTACTTAGCACAATGGGGGAAACTCGATAACCCCACACACACAGGCTCAAGAGAAGCATAAAAAGAATCTACATCCGATTGTAAAGAAACAAGATCAACTTTAAAACATCAATTTCAGATTGAAAAGCAATACAAGGGTCATAAGATAAAACGCTCATATCATTGCGCGCTTTTTAAAGAATTAAGCTCATTCTTCAAGGCAATACAAGATGTGCAAGAGATCGCACGAGAGCAATGAACATATACGTGCGAATATACATAAAAATATTTTAGCTGTTTTTTTACTTGTATTTCTACAGCTATTTACAACAAATAAATATAACTACTTACAAAAACACATCTATTAACTAAACATGGCTACCTAGCGTGTTCCATATAATAAAACTACAGTTGTGCTAATGAAAACGCTAACAATATATTAAACACGTTGTTCGCATAAGAATGAAGCATATCTTTTTTTGAAGATATTCACCCGCTCTACAATGCTTTCAACTGCGAAATATTATAAATCGCAATTGTGTCGCCTCTCTACGCTCTTGCTGGGTAGAAAATCTCTCTTTTCTTTCCTTCCCCTCCCTGGCTGCACTCTCGCTCGGCAGTAATGCACACACGTGAGAAGCCAGCGCAATTAACGCACGAATAAAATAAGAATATAACATCACATCGCATCGCCGCATCGCGTCGCGTCATGTCATTAACACGATTCCCTCGCGTACGCTGCCCCCGTGAGGAATCGGCCCCCCACCATTGCGTTCCCACACGCGCTACCTGCCCACCTGCCCGTGAGCAGGGCGGCTCAGCAGGCTGTTGCCGAGTTGCGCCGGCTCTACAGCACCTAGGCCCACCCATCGCTGCGCTGCACTGGCCCAGCCTGCCATGCAGCTTGCCTCCTGTCGAGCTACCCAGGCGCAGCAAGTGACACTAATCGCCTGCGGTGCATTCCGAGCTCAGGAAGAGAGCTATTTTTGCCAAAAAAAGATATTTAGGAACTAAAATAAAAATATGTCTACAGTGCTAAATACGTTCCACGTTCATATACTGATAGTGATATATCAGTGCTGTTGTGACAGGACACCTGCGTATAAATGATGCACTTGTCCAATGCAATATATTTAGAACGCATGGGCCAACAACTCAATAAGAGCATAGATTCTTGTCATGAATTAAATTATCGAGGTGCGCAATAAAAGAATACGTCCAATGCAAATTAAGAACCTTACCGGCCGGCGAGAGTAGCTGGGCGTAGCATATACTGATATACCGCAGAAAGGAAAAGCTAGACATGTAGCTAGCAACATACTCCTACTACATGTTAGCTAACATCTGTCTCTGCGAGAGCTAGAATAGTACGCCAGCGTAGGGTGCAGGATCGGTGAGCTTTCGGACCATGACATGTGGAATATGCAGGTGAGTTGGATTCAGGCCTCTTTTAACTTTGGTCTGTGTCTTGCCGTCACAAGATCTACTACTAGTATGTTAGTATGCCGATTTATCTATTTTGCTGCAGTACGTGCTGAAATCATGTCCAGAGATGATCTTGCCTTACAAGAGACACGCACAACATGCCGTGTTTAATAGAGATAGAGATAGAATAGGTTGTTGAATATGGAATTTATTATAACTAAAGATAGAATCCGATCTCTTATGTCCTTGTTAACCACGGCATGAACTTTGTATCTCAATCTGGCGATTCATCCAGCCATATATAAACTCATGCGGCCTCGAGAAAGGTTGAACGCTTCTGCCCTAAACTTTGTCATGGTATCAGAGCTTCCGATCTAAATCAACGAAGTTCATGGTGTCTTCATCCTCTTCCCTGCCGGCGTTCCCCTCAGGATCTTCGCTCGGTCCTCAGGTTACGGAGAAGCTAACCAGAAGCAACTTCGTGCTCTGGAAAGCGCAAGTTCTCCCGGCTCCGCGAGGAGCGCAACTGATAGGATATCTCGACGGGACTCAACCAGCACCACCGAGGAAGATCTCCACCAAGATCAACAACAAGCTCATAGAAGATGTCAATCCTGAGTACACCAGATGGGTGGCCCTTGATCAACAAGTTCTGGGCTACCTACTGGCTCTCTGTCACGGGAGATTCTCACCCATGTCGCATCCAAAACAATGGCACAGCAAGTCTGGACGACCCTGGAGGCAATGTTCAAGTTTGCAACAAGCGCAAGGTTCATCAACACCCATATGGCTCTTGCCACAACCCAGAAAGGCTTGATGACCATGACGGAGTACTTCGGCAAGATGCAAAGCTTCGCTGATGAGATGGCTGCAACAGGAAAACCACTTGAAGAAGATGAGTTCATCTCTTACGTCCTGAACGGCCTAGATTTCGACTACAACTCACTGGTGTCAAGCGTGCTCGGGAGATCTAAATCTATCACGGTCAGTGAATTGTTCTCACAAATGCTGAGCTATGAAAACCGTCTGGACTTGTGGTAGGGAAGTGCGAACTCTCAGGGTTCAGCAAACTCAGTATCACGCGGACGCAGCTTCAGTCGCAGCAATGACAACAGCTCGCGCGGCCGGGGCAGCAGTGGTGGACGCAGAAACCGTGGCAGTGGTGGACAAGGACTCTCTAATGGCCGAGGAGGAGGAGTTGACAACCGTATCAAATGCCAGATCTAGAGCAAACCTAATCACACAGCTGTTGAATGCTGGTGTGGTATGATGAGAACTATGAGGCTGAGCAAAAATTGGCATCAAGTGTTGTTAACTCTTATGGTGCAGATTCCAATTGGTACACGGACACTGGAGCTACTGATCATATTACAAGCGAGCTGGACAAATTGTCTGTTTGCGAGAAGTACAATGGTACAGAACAAATCTTCGTCGCAAACAGCATAGGTATGGACATTAAGCATGTTGGTCACACTATTGTTCATACCCCATGTCGTAATATTCATCTTAAGAATATCTTACATGTCCCCAAGGCCAACAAAAATCTTGTTTCTGTTCATAAACTTGCTAGGGATAATCAAGCTTTTCTTGAATTTCACCCCAATTTCTTTTTGATTAAGGATCAGGCAACGAAGAAAATTCTTCTGCGAGGAAGATGTGAGAATGGTCTTTATCCTATCTCGCCCACCCCAGTTCGGTCCAAGAAAAAGAGTCTTCAGTGCTGTTAAACCATCTTTGTCCAGGTGGTATAGTCGTCTAGAACATCCTGCTTTGTCCATTGTGGAAAAAGTAGTTAGCCAAAATAATTTCCCATGTACATCAGAATATAATAAGGAGTCAGTATGTAATGCCTATCAACAGGCAAAGAGTCACCAGTTACCCTATAACAAATCTACACATATAATTTTTATGTATCCAGTCTAAGTGTTTAAAAAGATATCGGTAGCCAAAGTTTCGAAAGTTTAGCAGCGCGCATCCTAAAACATGTTTTTTGTGACTGGAGGGAGTATAATTCAAAAGTGCGTACAAAGATCGCATGGAACCATATTATAAGGGACTTATGCCATACATACTGATAAGTTAATAAAAGACGGTGTAAGCATGCAAACTGAGACGTTGCTACCAATGTTAGCTTTCAAGTAACATTGTTACTGCTAGCAACAGTTGATCAAACAGACATTATTCCTTATTTACATTGGTCAAACAGTTTGCATAGAAGTTTACATTGGGTGTTTGCACTAAATTTGGGATTTGCCCCAAGAAAAGATGAGGACTTCTTAGTGATTTGTCAGATAAACATCGTTATGCCATAAAAAATAATATAAAAAACATGGGGTCATATGGCCATGTCATAACAAAGATATACTAGCATATGATGTGTTCCCAGTATAAAAATATATATGCATCTGCATGTCATTGTTAACAGCCATGAACTTTTCTCATTGTAAAAAAATACACTTTTGTGTCTCTGCTATTTGTTTGTTACAAGCTAAAATGAGGGTGGCAATTTTGCTTTTTACTTTCTGGTTTGAGAGAAGATTAGTGCCATTACATGAACAATCTCATGGAAAACGAGGAAGTATAATATCTTCTAAAAATCATAATTATGTAAACACAAATATTGTACAGATATCATCATTGGAAATACAATTTCATTCATAACTAGTAAATTTTCTGTTTGTAATTTCATTGATATTGCACATAACTAGACGTAGCAAGACTGCCAAAACTAGAACGATAGCAGTACATGTGGTACTGACAAGCAGGCATAACCAGCTGTTCCACAAATGTTCAATGTGAAGCTTGGCTTGATGATGTATTTGGATAATTTCCAGAACCTGTTTGAACAGTAGCAGACATTAAGTTTTCAGCGTTGCAACGTTGCCTAACAGAATATGAGAAGTCACCCAAATTACAAAGGTACTAAGATAAAACAGACCTACCAAAAGTCATCATCTTGAAAAACTAATGACATCCTTTGTCCCTCTGTAGTTATCAACAGTTTCGGGAGTTGCTAGTCCTGTCATTTCCTCGTATTTCTTCTCTAGATTCTATTGTAAAAGAGAGAGCTTGACTTCATGTAATCAAAGTTGTAAAACAATCATTGCATAACAAAATATCAATATAGACATGCATGCCCAAAGAAATATTTATGCACAGATTATTCATTGCAATTTCATCGAAGGTGCCTTAGCTGATAGGATGTTCATTAGGCCATTAGGGTCTGTTGCAACGACACACTACTCCATTACTAACAAGACTGCTTTAGGATTTGTGCAGTTTAGTTTTTGAGAGAGCATAGAAGCGCTACTACCAACTAATATCAAATGATATTTTCAATGCGACCTCGCTATGTTACATTAGAACCACATTTTACTAACCTTCAGTTCCTCACGTATGCTCTCAAGAACATCCATAGCCATTCTGTCAAAGAAAAGAATCCCCTGCACATCCACAACTAGATGGTAAGAATTAAAATGTTGAGCCACTGCCCACATATCCATTGCTGGAGGAGATTTTTTTTTCATTTTTTATCACCTCGCAACTGTAGGTTTACTTCAATGTACTGCAAATAAAAATATAAAATGGCATGCGATTGCAAGGAAAACACAGCTAGCATATATATGCTTAAGGATGCCTGTCTTAAAAAAATCTAGTGAGTGATTACTTGATTATGGTATTGAATGTGCTTCCATCCCACATTGACTTAAGCTCCATTCAGTTCCCATTTGAAAAAAAAAATGCCTTCATTATGAAAAATGAGGTATCCTTCATCTGTTGGTTTTTTGGATCAAAAGTAACATGTGAACTATGAACATGATGATTTGGTGGACCATTGCATATGTTGGCCACAAAAAGAAAATCAAGTGGAAGAGTTGCTGGAAAACTCTTGCAGACAGACCTGACAATTTAACTTTGATCATGGTTAGACACGTACCTGCAAATGATCAAACTCATGCTGGAAAACTCTTGCAGATAGACCTGATAATTTAACTTTGATCTTTGCCCCTGTAACATCTTGAGCATCAATTTTAACATTGTCTGGTCTCTGCATGAACACAGTGATCATAAATCATTCACCTACTAAGCCATACCACATATTTGCAGTGCGATGGTAATTTTCCACCCTATTTTAAATTTCTAATATTGCGGTGGTAAAAAGCAGAGGCTGAATTTTGGATTTCGGTCTCCAAATTACGTAGTTTTTTTGTGTATCAAAGCCAATTTATTTATCATCTATTCATCTTAATCTTAAAACTGTGAAAACAAACAACAATAAAAAATGCCATAAACAACAAACAACTAACTTCATCAATTATGTCAGAGATAGCCTTTCAGCAGTCAAACAACAACACAACTGGTATGGCAACTATTCTCACCAGCACATTGGCATATATCCCAGGGAATGATAAGCAACCCTCTTCATACACCAGCAATCGTTTTGAAAACTTGTAAACCACTGGGTTGACAAGGACAATCTCATCTCCTTCCCCTTTCACCCCAGCTGGATTGAATACCATGAGCTGCACATTCACCCCAACTTGTGGCGCTGAGAGACCAATGCCATCAGTCCTGTAGCAAGAAACCAACAATTTAATCGGAGCAATACCTTGTGTAGCAAATCTGGTATAACAGCCCTTTCTCAAACAGAAGAGATGCCTATTATTGGGTATTCAGGCCCACCTGTCAGTAAATATTAGTATGCCATATAGACTCGTGCACTTCAATAAATCAGAAAAAAAAAATACTCCAAAACCCATCACATTAGTCTCATGTACATTTGACGAAACACTAACTTGACCATTCCAGGGCCCAGACAGCCTCATAAGCACAAGTGACACCTCAATTTGCTGATTTAACAAAAAGCAATACCTATAAAATCCGGTGTGCCATTCCTACTCTAAAGCAATCTGCTTTGAATCAAGCTTCTACTCACCCACCAACTCCCTAAATGTATTCAGAGTTCTGTATCCATGTTATCAAACAAATGAAAACCAGCTCGATTCAACAGTTTCTGTGCACATCCTAAAAACAAGCACTAGCTAAACTCTTAACTATTATATGGACCTCATCAAGCCAGTGGACGATCAACATAACATTGCCATGCACCTTTCGTGAAAACAGTGGAAGCTCAAATTGGTGGCGTGATGGCATCGCACCCTCATGCGCATTTCATCGAACAGCGCCGGTGCACCCAACAGAGGCTCGAGAAAAAAGGGGGGTATGGCTCAACGTCCACTCACTTGTACATGACGTCGAACATCTCGTCGGCGAGGCGGCGGAGGTTGTCGTCGAAGGTGTTGATGCGCTTGTTGCGCGCGCGCAGGACGGGGTCGGGGTACCGCACGACCTTGAGCGGCGGCTCGAACTGGAGGTCAGCAGCTAAACAACAACAGCAAAGTAAGCCGAGAGAGAGAGAGAGAGAGAGAGAGCAGTATAAGCTACAGCCGAGTAGAGAAAAGTATTCTGGGAGGCGGAGGTGGCGGCTAACCAGCGGCGAAGTCCTCTTCATCGGCGGGCGGCGCGGCGGCGAGGTAGGAGCCGAAGCCGCGGCGGGACCGGGCGGCGAGAGGCGTGGCCGGGCCGGCGGTGCGGGAGAGGGGCAGGGATCTGGGGTGGGCGGCCAGGAGGAGGCGGGAGGAGGACGCGAAGGCGCGGAGGCGGGCGGAGAGGTGGAGGTGGAGGCGCGCGGCCGCCATGGGAGTGGCCTGTTTTGGTAGTTACGGTTCGATTTTTTCCCCTTCTCTCCTAGACGCCTCTCGAAGGAGCGACTGGGCGAGTGGGCGTCCGTTTGGTTGTGTTGGGGACGAGCCCAACGATAGCAAGGTAAAATTTTTGCTTTTTAGCCCAAAATTTTAAAGTTTTTTACATATAGACCCTTGGAGAAAAGATTTGCAAAAATAGACCCCTAGCACGGCGCCAACTCACATGACGCCCAGGGTACACGGCACGGCGCCATATGCTTTGGCGTCGTGAGTGGACACGTAGGATCCACGGTGGCACACCACGGCGCCAAAGCACATGGCGCCGTGCCATTCATGCACGGCGCTAACGGTCGTGGCGCCGTTTCCTGGGACTTAAGACCGAGCGCATCCCCCGGCCCCCCACCACCCCCTCAGTGCTCTGTTCGAACAGACCGAGCAGAGAGCAGCCTCCGCCGCCGCCCCTCTCTCCCCTTCCCAAATCCATCCCAATCCAACGAATTTTCTTGCGATTTTGCTTCCAAACCGAAACAGCAAGGTGAGCTCCCTCTCCTCCTTGGATTTGTTGCAGTAGATATGGATTATTTGAGATACATTTCGTAGGGCAAAAGTTGAAACCCTAGATGAAATTAGTTGGATTTGGCTCGGTTTTAGGTTCGATTCGTAATAGATATGCGTAATGTATTAGCAATAATGTGTATAGATCCGTTTTTAGGGTTTGATTATTGTACGTAATGACTGAGGTATGTTTGTTTGTTGTGCTATAGATGGATAAGATTGTAACTTTGCACCATGGTGGTACTGTGAAGAGAAATGACAATAGGGGTGTTGATTTGGAGGGCATGGAAGAGACCACATTGCTATTTAGTTCACATCCGTCGTATGGTGAGGTCATTTATCGCTTGAAAGAGAGGTTGGGATGGACAGATGAGCATGGTGATGTCGTTATGCGAGGATTGATTGATGTTGGGTCGTCAAAGGGGCCGCGTATAAAGAGATTGGTTTCGATTGGCAGCGACGGCGAATGGGATAACTATGTGGCCATTGTTTTGGACTCAGAGGTCAGAGCACCTGACTTGTTTGTGCAGAGGGTGGTGAGAGATCAATCACCTCCTAGGGCTGCATTGGATCCCAATGACTCACCGTTGGTTGGGTCACCAGATCATGAGAGCAACTCCAACAGGGCCCCTACTTAGCCCTCAAAACTCAAATTTGAGGGCTTGAGCCAAAAAACGAGCTCCAGCAGAGCCCCTACTAGAGCCCTCAAATTTGAGGAGGCCCTCAAATCACTCTCCCACCCCTCATTCCTAGGGGCCCCCTACTCTGGCTCTCATTTTTCAGCTCTGCTCGTTTTTTCCGACACAACTGAAACGTCCCCCGCCGCCTCCAATCCCCCGCCGCGCCCCTCCTGCTCGGCCTCCATTCCCTCGCCGCCTCCAATCCCCCGCCACCGTCGCCGCTAGATCCCCCGTCCCGCCCGTCCTGCTCGGCCAAAATACCCCACCGCCGCCAGATCCCCCGCGCTCCCTCCGCCGCCAGATCCCCTGCGCTCCCGCCGCCGCCAGATCCCCCACGCTCCCCGGCGATTCCTCCCACGCCGCCACCACCCTCCTCGGCGGCTCCTCTTCCCCGGCTCCCGACGCATCTCGCCCGACGCGCCTACGCGACTCCCGATGAGGGACCTCCATGGCTCCCCGTCGGTGGAGAAGATGGAGTGGTGCCCAGCGGGAGGACGGCGGTGATGGCGCAAGGGCGATGTAGAAGGAGTCGGCGTCGATGTTGATGAAGCCGAGGCGACCGGCCGTGAAGAGTAGAGGCGGCAGTGAGCGGATGACGCGCTGACGGATCTGGTGCTTGGTGGCGCGCGGGAGATGCGGCGGCGCGGCCGAACCGAGGAGAGGAGGGGCGCCGGCGGCCGGATGTGAGGAGGAGGGAGGAGGGGGAAGCGGAGGCGGAGAGGTGAGGGGCAGGGGGAGAAGAGGAGGTGGGGATGCCTGGAGAGTGGAGACGGCGGGGGTGAGGGAGAGAATGAGGAGTGGGTCCTATGTGTCAGTTGTAGTGGAATGGATTTGAGGGCTTAAATTTGAGGGGTGCTGTTGGAGTAGATGCAAAAAAACTGGGTCCTCAAAAGTAGGGGGAGCCCTCAAATGAAAAGTAGGGGCCCTGTTTTGAGGGCTACGGATGGAGTTGCTCTGAAGAGGTCGAGGTGCAAGTTGTATCCTCGGCTCAAGTATGTGAGGTTCCATTGACTCAGGTAGAAGCTGACTCTGAGGATGTCGATGACCGCTTTGTTGGTGGATTTGACGAGGAGACAGTGTTTGAGGAACCCATGGTTTGTGTAGCATCTAACAGGGTGGATTACAGCTTGCAGGAGACGAGGCTGATTATGAGGATGCGAGGGCTGTGGACTCAGATGACGACAGACCAGTCACAGGTTTGACGTCTAGCGAAATTGAGATGTTGAGAAGAATGTTTCCTGGCCGCGATCCACTAGTGTCCGATTATAATGACCTAAGCAACGCACATAGGGCTGTCGCGGATGGAGGGCAAATGCAGAGGGACGTACCTAGGCCTGGGGCTAGTATCATAATTCAGAAGGGTCATGTCTTTGAGGATATGTCGGCATTGAAGATATGGTTGAAAGAGTACTCGATTGTGCACAACCGTCCATACCGGGTTAAGAACTCATACGTCAAACGTCGGTACACCATCAAATGTGAGAGCACAGGGTGTGCATGGAAAGTCTGTGCCAGGAAGGTGAAGGGTACGGAGAGGTTTAAGATTACAACTGTGGATGGACCGCACAGCTGTGGGTCTTCCGAGCCCAGCCAGAAACATCGTCAGTTGACTTCTCGGTTCATTGCAATCCGCCTGTACCCCATGATAAAGCACATGCCGACGATGCGCGTGGCAGCAGTGATAGAGGCCGTTAAACTAAAGTGGCACTACACAATCAAGTATGGGAAAGCATGGAGGGCGCAACAACGTGCTTTGAAGTTGATTTATGGTGATTGGGAAGAGGCGTATGAGCGTTTGCCGGCCATGTTGAACGCAATGAAAGCGGCCAATGCAGGAATGCGGTATGAGTACGTGCCTAAGCCCGATGTATGGGTTAATGGAAGATAGATTTTTTTTCGAGCATTCTGGTGCTTTGGTCAGTGTGTCGAGGCTTTCAAACATTGTAGGCCTGTTCTGTCAATTGATGGGACGTTCCTGTTGGGCAAGTATGAGGGAACGTTGTTGATTTCTATTGGCTGTGATGCGGACAACTCGCTTGTGTCGTTGGCTTTTGCTTTGGTGGAGAAGGAGGACAAATCTAGCTGGGCTTGGTTTCTACGGCTTGTACGGATCCATGTGGTTGGCCCGGGGAGGGAGGTATGTGTGTTGTCTGACAGGCACGCTGGGATCTTGAGCGCCGTTAAGGAAGTGATACCAGGACATTTACATGTACATCATCGTTGGTGCACACGGCACTTTACAGAGAACTTGTTCAAAAAAGATGGGGTGAAGGCCAACTTTGCACTTTTCGAGGAGGTATGTCGCCAGAGGGAGGTAAAGCTGTTCGATGAGAAGTTAGAGGAGTTGAAAACGAAAACTAATTCCGAGGGTCGTGATTGGATAAGGGTTTAATGAGGGATGTGCACAAATGGTCAAGGGCTCATGACCCATTGGGAAGGAGGTATGGGTTCATGACTAGCAACATGGCAGAATGCTTCAACGAGCTGCTTAAGGGGGCACATGGATTGCCAGTTACCGCAATTGCGGCGTTCACTTTCTACAAGTGTGTTGCATGGTTTGTCAACCGGCACCGAGAAGCCTCAGACATGTTAAAGGCACATGCACGTTGGCCACCTCGTCCTCACGGCTTCATTACCAAAGCGAATATGCAAGCCAATGAACATGAGTACCACTGTTTTGACCATGTGACGGGCACGTATGAGGTTGTTGAGGGTGGAGGAACAACCGAGAATGGAGAGCTCCGAGAGGCCCGAAAGCATAAGGTCGTGATTACATCCTTCACATGCACATGTGGTATTCCCGACAAGTTCCATTCTCCATGCTCCCACATGGTGACCGCATGTAGGGCCCGGAATGTTGATGTTGAGACCAAAATCCCGAGACTATTCAGCGTGGATGCGTTGGTGAGGACATGGGCCCCACGGTTCGAGCCATATCGTGATGAAAGCGAGTGGCCACTTTACTCGGGTCCCAGGTACATAGCGGACGCAGGGTTACGTTGGCACAAGAGGGGCAGCAGGAAGCGGTCAAGGTACAAGATGGATATGGATCGGATACCTGGTCGCACCAAGAGGGGTAGGGCAAATCCCTTCGTTGAGGACCCACAGGAGACACACTGCGGTATGTGTGGTCTATTGGGTCACAATTCACGGACGTGTCAACGTCGTTCCACTCAGGTTAGCAGCGTTAGGTCTAGAGAGCATAATTTTTAGATATTTTGTTATTTTTATCACTAACGTAATTTTGAATGCACAGGATGGCGAGGTACCGGCTGGTGGACGAGTTCTACGACAGAGAGGACCGCGGCAAGCTCACGATGATTCCCATACTGCGTCCTCCAACCCATGATGATGAGAGTTGTGTGTATGTGTATGTGTATTTTATATGTGTGCATGACGATGTATGTGTGCATATATGTATGTGTATGTGTATTTTATATGTGTATGTGTGCATATATGTATGTATGTATGTATGATTTGAGATATATATATATGTAAAATGTATGCATCTAGACTTTATTGAGAGTTATGCGTATGTGTTTTATATGTGAATGTATGTATATGTGTGCATGTGTTTTGTACATGCAGAAACAGACAGCTCTTTGCTGTTTTTTCTGTAGGTTTTCGTAGCGCGGCGCCAAACACTCTGGCGCCAAGTTATTGAATAACGGCGCCAGGAACTTTGGCGCCAGGATGTGGCGCCAAAGTTTTGCGCGCCGTAGTTAAATATCTCGGCGCTAGAGTGTTTGGCGCCGTGCTACTTACATACGGCGCCAGGGTGTTTGGCGCCGTGATTACTGCACTTGCATTAAAACTGCAAGCTCGGCCTAGTTGTTTCGTTCCATCCGCACAAACAATACTAATTGACATTCACCAAATGAATAAGCACAGCCCAAAATAACATACTGAGTGCATACGTCCACATATATATATAGTCCACATACATAGTTTATAAATTTTCAGAAAATACATACGTCCGCATACATTAAATATACATAGCAATAACCTACTGAGTGCATCGAGGCCACTTCCCCTTCCTCTGAGCATCAGGGTACTGCTCAAGGGCTGCCTTGGCACGCCGCGCTCTCTCTAGCTTCTTCTGCCTTTCTCCCTTGCGCTTTGCCGCGGCCCTCCTACGCTCCTCCTCACGGTGTTCCCTCGCGGCCTCCTCCTGTTTCTTCTCCCTTTCCCACCTCTCCTTTCGTTCTTCATCCCACTTCTTATTGGCGTCAAGATATTTTTTGTCATCCTCAGCGATCGCAGTGTCGATCCACTGCTCAAAATCACAAAGCGGTGGAGGCTCCTGCAAATGTACGCATTCGTTAAACCAACAGAATTAATACCAATTCGATGAATCGACAATACAACATACCATCTTGCCGAGGACAACGGCGGCACGTGGCGGATCGAGCGCCTAGTTGGCGCACATCCAGTACCTCTGCCTATATGTATCCAGATCATCCGACCTTTCCACTTTGCAAGGATCGCCGCAATAACACATCGGCACGGGAACACCGGATGGAGGTGGCAAACGAGTGAAGCCATGACAACCTAAAATGCGAAATGAATAAGATTTATAATTTTTCTCGTTTCTAACCCTAGGTTAGCTAGTTACCCAAATCAAACCTAATCCAACTAATTTCAACCTAAAAACGGATCTATACACATTATTACTAATACATTACGCATATCTATTGCGAATCGAACCTAAAACCGAGCCAAATCCAACTAATTTCATCTAGGGTTTCAACTTTTGCCCTACGAAATGTATCTCAAATAATCCATATCTACTGCAACAAATCAAACGAGGAGAGGGAGCTCACCTTGCTTTCTCGGTTTGGAAGCAAAATCGCGAAAAAAATCGATGGATTGGGGTGGATTTTGAGGGGGGAGAGAGGGGCGGCGGCGGAGGCTGCTCTCTGCTTGGTCTGTTCGAACAGAGCACTGAGGGGGTGGTGGGGGGCCGGGGGATGTGCTCGGTCTTAAGTCCCAGGAAACGGCGCCACGACCGTTAGCGCCGTGCATGAATGGCACGATGCCATGTGCTTTGGCGCCGTGGTGTGCCACCGTGGATCCTACGTGTCCACTCACGGCGCCAAAGCATATGGCGCCATGCCGTGTACCCTGGGCGCCATGTGAGTTGGCGCCGTGCTAGGGGTCTATTTTTGCAAATCTTTTCTCCAGGGGTCCATATGTAAAAAAACTTTAAAATTTTGGGCTAAAAAGCAAAAATTTTACCGATAGCAAGCATGTTTTTGACATGGCCTCGCTCGATTGAGAATTTGAGATCGGACGGCGGTCGACTCGCTTCAGTGTGACTGAGTGAGTTGGGTTGATCCAAACCTTTCCAATGGACTGTACCAGACCAGCACCACATGGATCCGATTCAGACACGACCTATTTAGGTTTGGCAAAGAAACAGGCCATATCGTGTAAGCCCATAGGTCAAGGTGTGAGCCCAGGCATGGCTCACGATTGTTCTGTGCTGGCATGGGCACGGTTAGGGCTTAACGGGCTGTGCCGGTACAGTTGGCCCGTTAAGCCGAGAAAAAGAGAAAAATTTAGAAAATTGTAGAAAATTAAGGAAAAATTGTAGAAAATTACAAAAAAATATAGAAATTTGTAGATATTGTTAATCATCATGATACTTATTTTCAATGCCATAATGAGCTTTATTAACTTATTAAATTACATGGGATGACTGTCTCGTTATAAACTTTACCAAGTAAAAACTTAACTTGAGAAAACATTTGTAAAGAAAAAAGCACAGCATATAAAGCTCACTAGTGACTACATCTAAAAAAATATTGAAAAATCATATTCATTACTATCTAGATACAAATTCTCAAAAGATTCTTCTAAGTCTCTATTCTCTGCGGTATGTTGGAGTCTTGATTCAATTTGTTCCCAGTCTTTGACGGTCAGAATGATTTCGACCATCTTGTTCGAGAGACTTGTTTGCTGCTCCTCAATTATTCTTCCAAATAGACTGAATGCTAACTCCGATGAGACCGTAGAAATAAGAATAGTCAACACATCCCGTGCTAATATGGATAGCACTGGATATGTTACTTTCTGGGTTTGCCACCATGAGAGGGTGTTCAACTCTTACTCGAAGCTGATGCTATCACTGTTAAGATAGATTGATAGGTCTCCAGTGCTTTGCCGCCTTCCTCCTCCTGACTGATGTGTACCTGCACGAGAATCTTTTAAAGGAAGAACCAAAAATCTTGCCCAATTGCATAGCCCCATAGAGGTGCTAGGGCTACTGGGGGTTTTTCCAAACGCACGGACCCAAACTTATTTTCGTATTTCTCGTATACCTCATATAATTTATCCTTAACTACTCTATACTATGTACAATAATCTAAATCGGTAGCATCACTTAAAAATTATAATATATTTATAAATCCTTGGAGTTTGGCCATAGGATCCAAAATAAAGGCGAATGCATATAAAATAGGAATTTCCCTTCAATATTTTAAAAACTTAGTTTTCATGGTAACTACAGCATCTCATAGTACATGATATAACACTAAATCGAGGGTTATGAGCAGTCCTAATATATTTTTGAAAAGCATCAGACTCACCAAAATTTAAAAGGTAAATCTTGAGAAGTAATTAATCTACAAAGGGATTTCCAGGCTACCTCTGGTTTGTACTCCCAAGTACATACTGAGCCGTCGAGGTTATATTGCAGTTGTGTTTGGCGCATTTGTATTCCTTGCCTTCTTTTACAGCTTGCAGTATGTGCTGCAGGTGACCCGTCCCACCTGAAGATTTTACAGACAATTTATTACCATAAATTTTACAAACAGCATACCTCATCGAATTTCCACCATCATCGATCTCAAACTTCTTGTTGAAATCGTTCTAGACTCCTGATGTAGTAGCTCTTGTTCTTTTTGCATTCGTGCTATGGGTTATGAATGCACTCGTTGAGCCAACAGAAGATGGATCGATTCTACCTTGTGTCACCAGGTCCGTCACTTCTTTTGGCTCTATAGTTTGATGTGGATGTAGACCTTCTACGGATGGATATTCTTCTTGGAAGGATTGCATATCCTCCGCCGTGAAGCTGAATTCAGAGAGTTGAAAATCGTAGTTCTTCATTGAATCAACTGCAAATTAAAATAGTAAAGTACAATTAACTTATTATTGAATCAATAAATAATAGCAAAAAAATTGAAATAAGGTAGCACTATTAACTCTTCTGCAGCTCTCAGGGAATTCTTTGAAGTTTTTTGAATTTTCTAAATTTCGCACGAATTTCTCACTATTTTTGCCAAATTTGCATAAACACTACCAGATTTTTCACAACTAAACAGAGAGATAAGAGTTACTTTTGAGGTATGGAAAATGGAGGCCAGATGCCCCCTGTTTATAGGAAAATTTTCCAATTTTTTTACTTATTTGCTATTTTTTTCAGAATTTTTTACATCTCAATGATCAAATAATACAATTTTCACTGGGCCGGACCATGTTGTACCGTGCCGGCCCACGGTGCTGCCCTTCGGCCTGGATACAGCACGGTCCACTAGCTAGACAGGCCGTGCCATGCCTGAATCAGATCTATAGTGATGGGCCATAGACACCTCTAGATCGATCCGGGTCGGACTGTCCTTCACCGAACAGAAGCCCCTTCTGTTCGTCTCGTACAGCCTAGCACGATCCTCATGTATTGGGCTAGGCACGTATAATTCCCAGCCCGTTTTGCCATCTTACTAAGCTTCCACAGCCTCATGCATGTACGGATGCGGCCCAGTACAAAAATCAGCGGATTAGAAAACGAACCCAAGATTTTCTCAAAAAAAAAAAGAAGAAAACGAACCCAAGAGAGATTGCCGGTGGGCAGCTCATCGGGTTTGATTTCGAGTTATCCCATTATCTTGGAAACTGTTATTTAAATAGTATTCTCTAGAGAAGATATATGCATGTAAATGTTCAGTGAGATAGAACGTGTCCATATTCCGGATACGATTGGACCTTTGATTAGATCCTATCATATATAAAGAACACATATAAATATATACATGAGTTATATATATGTCTAACTTGTACCTCTCAAAAAAAAAAAACCGAACCCAGCGTCTTCCCGTGTCACTCATCACCTGAACTGTCAAGGGATGCACATCTCTTTTTCACCCCAAGAAAACGTGCCTACAGACGAATAGCACGGGCCCACGTTCCTCACCAACTCATCTCTCAGGGCATCTGTAGTGTATGAAAATAGAGAGTCTTAAGCCACCTTAAGGTCAACCTTATACATTACAGGGGTGACCTTAAGCAGTCTATAAGCAAAAAAGACTTAAGGCTGGTCCTCAAGCTAAAGATCCGGTCATAAGCATTAAAATACAATTTTTCTTTATCTGCCGAGTGGGACCGTCTTAAGGTCTTTTGGGTTATATACACTATGAAGTTGGTCTTAAGATTTAGATAGGACCCACCTTAAGACTCCTTGGGTTATATACACTACTAGTATAGTGTCCGTGCTAACGCCACGGCGGCATTTTAGGGATGCACATGAAATCAACCAAATGAATGTTTGAATGGCCATACATGTTTTGTTCCCTGCTTTCAAAGCCAAGTTTTGAATGGCCATACATGTTTTGTTTGGATAATTGGGTTGCTGCTGGCAACAAAGTCCATCCATGAATGAAAGCCAAACATATACATCAGATTATTTTGGTCAGTCACTACAAATAATTGAAGACATCCAAATAGCACATAATATAGCCACTGCATATAGTATATAAGTTAACTGCAGATATCAGTGCTTGGGAATTAATAAATTCATCCTGCAAGGCTGTAACATATGCACATAATACATGCAGAATTTGTAGATCTATTGTTACACATTATACATACCTATTCAAACAGCATCAGAGCCCCTCATGATTTTGAGCTTCCGTCAGATAGAGGTAAAATAACTGCAAAGGAACAAATAAGGTTAGCACTTGCATCTTGATTTTGAGCCTCTCATATGACAACAAAGATTAAATATGCAGAATTTATTAAGATTTATTAAGAAATTTTCCTGCAAAGCAATTAAAAAGGAAAAACAGCTCAAAGTGAGAACGCGGGGGACAGGGGAGAACGCGGGGGAGGCGCGGGGGAGAACGTGGTTTCTGCGTAGCGGGAGGTGGCGGCGACCTGCATGCGAGCCGCGAGCGTGAGGGACGCGGGAGAGGGTACTGCAGATCCATTGAAGGATGACCGTCGGATATGGTTGAGTAAGGAGAGAATGGAGGAGAGTTAATCTGGTGCGCACGTTTTTATGATGGTGTATTTCTGGATGCATATTGTGGTGTGGGCGTAGTTAAGGTTATGACTGTGGAGTAGGTAATTGTTGGGTGGATGTAGGATAATTTTAACTGGTGGTTTATTAGTTTAAATTAGATGTATGTGTAAAGAAGAAGCAAGATGGATAGTCTGGATTTGTTAAAGGTAAAAGAGAGATTGATCTCTTGGGGACCATAGCCAAGATCAAATATCAGTGGCATACTCTCCATGCTGTTTTGTTGCCAGTCAAGGCTGCATTTGTTTCATATGTGATGACAAAGTGTTCATTCCACAAACATTGGCTAAGCACATATCAACCTGAGGTATTCTACACTCTTTGCTACATTTAAATATTACTGTCTTCTACAGAAGAATTTCTAAGTGCTATGTCCGCAAAGCTAATTTGGAAATCTGCTTTTCTCACCCATCTTATTTAATTTTACAGTACATTTGTTTGCATTTCCCATTTGTTTGTTTGTTTTTGAGAAATAAATAAATCCTTGTATCCCCTCTTCATTGTGTTTTGGGAGATTTCTTAAGTTCTAATGGTTACTTGTTAGAACTGTTTGCTTCAGTTCATTCATAGTCTAACTATATCATACTTCCTCAGGTTCAGGGGATACAAGGAATTATGTCCGCTTATTTTTGTCTTGTCATTCAATTAGCATGCGATCGACAAATACCTTGTCGCTTTCTCTTGAACCATTAACACCAAACTGGCTAACAACAATTGCAAGTAAAGGCAGACATCTTAGAGATATAAAATGGCATACCTGAACGTTGCTCTCCTCCATTAATATCTCCATAGCCTTCTCACGAAGTGCTCTAACCAGCACAAGAAAAAAGCTAGTCAAGCACAAGCATGACCTTGCACGTCTGTAACTGCTCAGAATGAGACATCGACCAGGACCAGAACCAGAACCATACCCAGTGCAATGGACAAACAAGTCTACATTCCCATACCAATTATATTCAACAGAAATTGCTTCAAGGCTACAACATATGATCAATGAAGCAATGGCTCTTAGGCGAATGCTAGCAAGAAATAGCAAAGCCAAGCAACATACAGCATCCACAGCCTGAAAGATGCCGCAAAATTCAACATTTAGACAAGCAAAGCAAAACAGCATCAGTAGGCTCGAAGAAGAGGCACTGCAAAATTCAACATTTAAATTAGCAAAGCAAAGCAACAGATACAATCGACAGCCAGAAAGACAACAATTAGATTAGAAAGGCAAATCAACAGATACCATCGGCAGCCTGGACGAAGAGGCACTGCAAAATTCAACATTCAGGTCAGCAAAGCAAAGTAACAGATAGCATCTGCAGCCAGAAAGAAAAGGTGCTCAAAATCCAACAATTAGATTAGCATGGCAAGGTAGCAGATAGCATCGACAGCCTGGACGAAGAGACAGTGCAAAATCTAACATTTTGATTAGAACATTCAGATAATGTTATCCATCAAACTTGCAATTGCAACGCATACATACATATGATGATTTTCAAACTGTAGACTATGCTATATCTTTTGCTCAGGTCAGCCACACAAACTTAGATGGTAAAGCAGTAGCAAGCAGCAACTGCATCATGTATATAAATAACTTCTCTTCATTTCTACCATTACCTTTCCAATTAATGAAACAACAACAGCAACATCACACGGAACACCACAGAGAAAGATAAGGAAAAGCTCAGATTTCCTTGCTCGCAGCTTACATGATAGAATTATTCACATATCGAATCGACGTGGTAAGAAAAAAATGAAAAAGAGAGGCCCATTTCTAGCGAGAGAGGGGCCAGATGTGGGTCCTACCAAGTGCCAACTGGGATTTTGTGGAAACGTGAAGCATGAAGCAAGGAAAACAGCATATGAATTATTCTTATATAAAAAGAAATGATCCAGGGACATCCCCATTTCCATTACTGAAACGGAAATAAGAATACATTTATTCTTACCAATATGGAGACAATATTGGCCAGGCAGCTAAATCCATCATCAAAATGCTGGTCGGGTGGTAAACAGCAACTGTGAACTTTTCCAGAACATGAAACAATCTCCTAAAGAAAAGGGAAAGAAACAAATGTGTATTCTCTCTCAAGAAAGTTGTACGAAAGTCAATGGATGTTAAACAACAGATTCACAGTGAATTTCAAATCAATGAAACCTAAAAATAAGATACATGACAGGTATGAGTGATGTCACTAAACCTAAAAATAAGATATAGCACAGAATATTTCAGATAAATCTACATGGGACCAGCATCCCCCCACTATATCAATGCCTAAACACATAGCAATATACATGTATAAGCACAGTAAGCTGAATACGGAAAATTTCCATTAAAAAGCCGAATAGAAAGAGCTCGCATTTACATTAGTGTTCATAGAAATCCCACTTAAATACAAGCACATGACATATTTACATTCACTGAGGAAGTCCATAATCTTACCAACATGGATATTGGTATTAGTCACTACTCACTATAATCAATCATCGATATGAAACATGACCATAAGCAACTACAGGCCTCAAAGGATACTTTGGTAACAACTCGGCTTCAGTTCAGATTTTTTTGGGTTGTTCTTGTTGTTGTTGGTTAACAAAAGGGATAAAAAGTCATTGATCCCCACAGTTAACCTCCAACAAACAGACCTTTGACTCAGCCTTTATGATAATTTGTCAAAAAAAGGAACTAAAAGAATGACCTACAGCTTCTGAGCAATTAAGAATGAATACCTGTGGGTAATGTCGAGGAGAGTGGCCATCATTATCGCTTCCATAACGGTCAGCTGGGTTAGCCCCACTATCATCGATGAAGTTATCATCATCTACAGTTCTAACACCTTCTTGATCATCCTGTTCCACAAGACAAAAATGTTAGCAGAGTGCGTTAATTTGTCCAAGGTTATGAAAATAGTAGGTCAAAGAGGAATGCCAGGCTAAATAAAACAATGCAGGACACCTAACCAATACCAAAAATCTGACTCAATTTGTCAAATGGAAGATTCCACATTAAATACTACCATCCTGAGCAAGCAATTTTCCCTAAAGGAAAAAAACTGCAAGAATTGAGAGCAAAAGTAAACTCAATTATCATGGAGATTAGTAAGGTATCAGCAAACAAGCCTGCCACTGCCTATCATCTAAAAATACGATATTCTCCGGATATACTGCCTTAACATGGAACACCTCAGGAAACATTTCTCACATCAGTCGTCCGATCAACTATGCCATCTATGTCAAAGAACAGTGCACCAGGAATATGGGACACCTGAATATATTAGAATACTTGAGCTGAGGGAACATTACCACAAAAAGGGGAACAAAGCACAATTTAAATGATCCGGTATCCTGATATTCTTGCCATGAATCCATATTCTCTTCTAGCATGTACCAGGAAGCATCCAATACCTAAACAATGAATGCCTAGGTACAATTACCAGAAACTAATCAACATTCATCTCGGAGACATTAAACCCTAGGTACAATACACGCGGAGAGAGAGAGAGAGAGGTGGGGTGGGAGGCGTTGTGTGAGAGATCTACCTGCGCCGTCGCCTTCCACGCGGGGCCGCTTGGCGTCCTCGCCGGCGCCGTTCGCCTCCGTGGCCGCCTCGAGCTTCCTCTTGTGATCTCCTTCGCCCTCGGCGGCCGCGGGGGGCTCCTGCTGTGTGGCGGCGGCGGCTGGGGGCTGCTCCTCAGGCGCTACCTCCAGAGAGGCGGAGATGGGGGAGTGGCGGCGCGGTGGAGGACGGGGGGAGCGGAGGGAGTGGCGGCGCGGGGGAGGAGGCGGCGGTGCGGGATGGCAAGGCAGGGGAGGAGGGGCGATGCGGGGTGGGGAGGGAAGGAGAAGGTTTGCGTCGAATGTTTGGGCTAGCTAGGGTTTGGGAGCTGCGGTGGGGAGGAGGCGGCGGCGCGGGGTGGGGAGGAGGAGGCGATGGCGGAGCGAAGGAGCTGGGGAGGAGGCGGCGGCCGAGCGGAGGGGTGGGGGAGGAGGAGGAGGCGACGGAGCGGAGGAGCGGGGGAGGAGGCGGCGGCGGAGCAGAGGAGTGGGGGGAGGAGGAAGTGGCGGCGGCGCGGGGTGGGGAGGACGAGGCAAGGGTGGAGCGAAGGGGTGGGGGGAGAAGGAGGCGGCGGCGGAGCGGAGGGGTGGGCGGGAGGAGGCGACGGCGGTGGAGCGGAGGGGTGGGGGGAGGAGGCGGCGGAGGAGCGGGGAGGAGGCGGCGGCGGCGCCGGGTGGGGAGGAGGAGGCGAGGGTGGATCGGCGGAGACGGCCGAGCGGGGGGAGGAGGCGGCGGGGAGACGCAGAGTGGGGGAGACGGGGGAGAAATCGGCGGAGGAGGGGGTATTGCGCAGCGTCGGGCGTGTGCGTGTGCGTCGGGCAGTTCGGGGGAGGCGGAGGGAGGGGGCAGCGCAGGTCGAGCGGGGGCGCGGGGTGGAGGGGTACTGCAGATCCATTGAAGGATGATCGTCGGATATGGTTGGGTAAGGAGAGAGAATAGAGGAGAGTTAATCTGGTGCGGACGTTTTTATGATGGTGTAATTATGGGTGTATATTGTGGTGTGGACGTAGTTAAGGTCATGACTGTAGAGCAGGTAATTGTTGGGTGGATGTAAAATAATTTGAACTGGTGGATTATTAGTTTAGATATGGATGCCCTCAAGCCAGTCCTGTTTTTTTGGCGTGGCTGATAGCTTTGAGGTAAGATTGATGGTTTTTATCTATAATTTTTAGACAACGAAAACGCTGATATGAATAACGCATACGATTTTAAACTCAGAAAACTATTTTTAAAAAATGACTTTGAAAAGTCATTTAGAGAAAATACCCAGTTAATACCAGTTCGGTTTCTAGAACAAAAAAACCAAAAAAAAACACAAAAAGCTAGCAAGACGATGCTAGTGGCAAGCAAAGCAGGCGAGACGTGATGAAGCGCTGCGGGAGCTCACTAGCTATGCCAATGCGTACCATTCCATTCCCGGTAACGCACGCGATGGAAAAGGGCTCGGCCGGATCGATCGCCAACTGAAAGCGACAGCGCCCATTCACTCGATGCATGATCTATTCTCTGCTTTGCTGGACACGACGGGATTACAGCTGTGTACGTGTGCTCTTGTTCACTGGCAAGTGTTAGTGAGAAAAAGAAAAGAAAAGAAAAGGAGGAGAGGTGTGGCTAATTCAGCCAGAAGTGTGGTTTCTCACTGTTTGATCAACTGACTCTATGCTAACTAAACAGGAAAATTAAGGCTGTTAATTTAGTTTCTAAGAGCATCTCCAAGAGATGCTCTTTCTCACCCCCTATCTTAAAATATTGGGTATGAAAGCTAAAAACAAGCCTCCAACAGATACTCAAAAACAAGCCCAATAATTTTGGTACTCTAAAATTGAAGTGGATCACCATCAAATATACAGTGCCTAGATGGTAATTTTAGGGATCCAAGTTTAAAGGAGCTGCTGAAGGAGGGGAAAGATTTAGAGGACAATTTTTTTAGGAAGGCTCCCAATATGAGATTTTAGAGGATAAAATATTGAGCCTCTCTTGGAGATGCTCTAAGGCAAGGACTTTGTGACAAGCAGACTCTTAACTGCTAGCTAGTTTAATTACAAGACCAATTTTGAGTTCAAATATTTTTGCTCCTAATCTAAACTGTGGATTAGAAACCACTCCACTTGTTCAGTTTCAGTTTTTGACTTCTGGTTTTTAATTCACTATTTCTTTATTTCGTCTTTTTATGGGTTTTGGCTTTTTTGGAGCTTTTTTGTTGCATTTTCTCCCTATATTTCTTCTTATTGTCTGTGATAGGCTAACCTGTTTTTGCTATTTTTAACTTTAATTACGTTAAATAAACCATCATCGGCTAAAGTAATAAAAAAAGATATAAGCCATTGTCAAACTGAGCACCACTAAGGGAATTATGGATGTACCATTCCACCCACTAGTATTCAAATTCTATTGTTCACCTTTATATACATACACAGGGCCGGTCCTGGGATTTTAGGGGCCCGGGGCGAAACTAGAAATAGGGGCCCTAGTATAAATATCTAAATATAAATCTACATACACACACAATTAAAGAAAAATTCATATCAAAGAGTTTATAGATATTACCTTAAAAATTTCTTCTAACATTTTTAGATGCGAAGTCATTGATGATGGTATTGATATCAATCTCATCCAATAATTTCTTCTCAATATATAAAGTTGCCAAACCGTTTAACCACTCTTGAGACATTGTTAACCTTAAACACGTTGTTTTCCTCATGGGCCTGGGGATTCCTCTGTGGCATGGGGCTTGAAATGTGCCCTCTTCATCCTGATACCTTTACCACAGACTTCGCAATTGAATGCATGTTCAGTATGGAATTTGAGTTACCCGACCAGCATTTTCTATAAAATTTGTGAGTGGCATCGTAGGAACTACCAAATAAGCCGATGGAAGAGATCATTTATCCCAAATCCTATATTGTGCTGAAATTATCAAGTCCTTTGCAGCAAGGCCGATTCAGCTCATGTGTCACTAATCAATTATAACCAGAGATACATGCAACTTCACCTGTGTTAAGAACCAAGTATTGATTACGAAATGCACAACTACATAGCATTTGTGTTAACGGAAATCGAAATATCTCTGTTTTCTAAATAAAAAAAGAATAGTCTACATAGCATCAATCCCAAGTGATAAATCCCTGAACATGAACAGCTCTTCTTCAGTAGGGCTTTACTTCAGTAAGGCCTACGGTAGTGCAAAGGGGCAATATTTTTTTTCCTTCCATTTTTCATTAGTTAGATTGGTGTGTGCATTTGATCTGTACACACTCTTGAAGTATATGGTTGCTTGGAGACACTTCTCCAAACTGCAAATCACTTCCAGAATTCAAGAAAGAAAACAAATGCAGAGCCCTTGCCGGCATCTGACCATATCAACCACAATGTGAACCAAAAGTTCACCTTCAAAAAACTACTTGGTGGTGCCTTACACTAAAGAGTTCCTTTTGCATTTTTAGAAAAGCTTACTGTACGTATAAGGAGAAAGGGTTCACTTTGGCATAAAAGGAGGTAAAAATGACATAACTGCTAAGCCTAGGGGACAAGAAGCACAAACAGGAGCGCAGCAGAAAGGCACGCGTGAGATCGAGCTTGGCCACAGCCCACACCGCAACCATTGCACCGGCCGGACACCACTAGGCAGGCACCTCCCCCGCGTGGTCGGCGTGGCAGCTCCGCCCTCCGCGGCTGATCGCTCCGCTCGGAAGAAGACGAGAAGTCCGCGTGCGATGCTCATATTATATCGGTTTTATTCATCATATACCCTCCACTTAGATGGAAATTCAGGATTTACCCTTCTGGCCCACGTGTCAGTGACTTATGACGACCCCACATGTCATTGAGGTGGGAGGGTAAATCCTGAATTCCCTAAAAAGAGGGAGGGTATATGATCCAATCCCCCTATTATATCTACATAGTATATGTATATGGGCCATAATATGGGGGCCCCTGGATTTTGGGGGCCCGGGGCGGCCGCCCCGCTTGCCCCCCCCCCCCCTCAGGGCCGGTCCTGTACATACAAGTGCGCTTAGTAGAAATTTCGTGAGTAGCAAATTTATGCTCGGCCTCGACATATGCTAGGGCTAATATTCACATGTGTGCGCGAGCGTGGTGGCGTGTGCGCCCGTGTGTGTTGTAATCGGAAAGAAGAAAAAAAAAATCCAAAGTGTGGATTAGGACTTCCCCAAAAGCTGATCGACCCGTCAGTTTGGAGCCGGTGTAGACTTGTATCCGCCCTCCCGAAATGGAAGCGCCTCAGAAGAAAGCAGCCTTTCCCATTTTCCCAAACAAGGCAAGGCTGCGAGCTGGAAGCCAGCCACAGAATATGAGCATGTGGTTCCAACATAAACATGTGCTTAATGCACGGTGCCAATCCCCGGCCTCGGCGCGCCTATATAAGCACCGGCGCCGGCCGATCATCCAAGATTCAGTCAAGAGCGGAGCAATCCATCAGTCCGACTCGTGTCTGCTCTGCTCTCGTCGACACACTAGCAAGTGCGGTAGTATCTCAGTTCAAGAAGAAGCTAGCTGGCTACGATGGCCAGGATGTGCGGCCGCGCCGGCGAGCCGGCGGTGCGCAAGGGGCCGTGGACGCTGGAGGAGGACCTCATCCTCGTCAGCTACATCTCCCAGCACGGGGAAGGCTCTTGGGACAGCCTCGCGCGCTCTGCTGGTAAGGCACGGTGATCAGTTGGTAGTTTGGTACTACCTAACTAGCTTGCTTTGTCATGCTCTCCGACGAGTTAATTTGTTCCTACGATGTCCAATTGGCATGCATTCTTTGAGAGTTGAATGGTCGAAGCTTACGGAGATTTTCGTCTGTGTGATGTGCCAATTCGGCCAGGTCTGAACCGGAATGGGAAGAGCTGCAGGCTGCGGTGGCTGAACTACCTCAGGCCGGGGGTGCGGCGCGGAAGCATCTCGCCGGAGGAGGACGCGGTCATCCGGGAGCTCCACGAGAGGTGGGGGAACAAGTGGTCCAAGATCGCCAAGCACCTCCCCGGCCGGACCGACAACGAGATCAAGAACTACTGGAGGACCCGGATACACAAGAAACCGCACAAGAGCCAGCAGCAACCGTGCCAGGACGCCATGGCCACGAGCCAGTCGGCGTCGACCAGCCAGGCCAGCTCCACCGTCGGAGATGGGTACATGCAGGCGAGCCTCCCTTACGCAGAGCTCAGCTCCGTCGCCGACCACCTCGAAATGGCCGATGTGAACGCGACGACGACGCAGTTCTTCTCGCCGGAGTTCAATGACGGCTTTTGGAACGTTGTCGACAACTTCTGGGAGACAATGGCGGTTTCAGACACTACAGTATGAACCACTATAGGCAACGCATACTGCAGCAACTAGCTAGCGGTTGGGGGGAAAATATACAGAACTATAGAACTCGATGGTATATTTCTGTACTTTGTAGATGGCTGTTTCGCGAAGCTTGATCTCGCTTTCTCTCTCGGTAATGTACTTTTTGGCGAGGTTAAGCTCTGCACTTTGAGGTTCTGGTAAGCTAATTAAATCCTAGAACTATATACTAGCGGCTTAGCAAGGAAAGAAGCTGTACTTCCTTTTCCTTTTGGGCATATGTCGCTATCTGTAGTACACAAGTACCATTACTAATACTAAAATTGATCCGTATATTTATTGTTTACCCATCCAAATTGATTGATGATGCTTGGTTGCTCTGCTGATATAAGTAAACAACTGAGCATGGCTAGCAAATGCATGTGGACTTTTGATTTCTGACAAGCTCTATCGGAGTTTTATCACTATCCCTGAAACCAGCAACTTGGCGACCTCCTCGCCGTGCCGTCGTGTCCAATTTCTCATTTCAAGCTAACTATCAGCATCGACAGCACATGACTTCGTGTTTGGATAGAAAGTAGCGGCAAAAGAGCCTTCCTATCTACGATCACCGATCGAATCGAATGTTTGTGCCACATTTCCTGTAGCTCGAACACATGTGTTGCACTTAAACGTTTCAGCGTACTAGCTGAATGCCTGTGCGTTGCTACGGATTTTAAAATTTTATCATACTACATATTCTAAAACTAACAGGTGGTAAAATTTATTGGAACATACATACAAATATGTTCTAATTTTTTTTAAATCCGTGGCAACGGATATCTACTTCACCTTAGCAAGCGGAGGAGGGGAGGGAGGCGAGAGAGGCCGGGTAGAAGATGAGGTGGGAGATGGTAACTGTTGGTGGAAGTGGAGATGAGGGGTAATTAGATATGAGAGAGAGGGAGAGAGATGTTAGATAGATGATCAAGATTTTAGTATCAGATCGAACAGTTGAGAAAGGAGGAAGAAGAATGCACCAACCATCAACTTAAACTTATTAAATAGTAAAGATTCTAGCGAGCAGAAGGTCCTATAGAGGAGTTTTAACTTCTAATACAAAAAACTACAGGGAAGAATTGCGCAAAGAATCACTACTTTAATTGTTAGGCAAGCTGCTCGCCGTTCCTTGTCTTTCTTTCTTTCTTTCTATCCAAACTTTTGCCTTTGCTGAATGCACAACCAAATGTGGAAGGGAGCATCCAAGATTTCGAGAATAATGCTTGAAATTGGACACGAGGTATATGAGGACTGACCGAGGAGGTGATCGAGTGGTCAATTTCGATTCAGAGAATAAAAACAAGATGAGGCTGAGAGAACAGGTGCACATGCAATTGTTATCCAAAGCATGCAGAAAAAGAAATAAAGCCTACTAGGTTGCAATTGAATTCATGATATGTCATGTTAAATCACAAAAAATTTTGTAAGGTTCACGCCTTGGTCACAACCTTTGTTTTGAGTTTGATTGCTACCCGATATTTTCACTTCACGCACGGATACACCACAAAAATTCAGAAAAAGGGTCTGGACGGCTTAATGTCCTGTTTATTTGGGCTTTTTCTTCGGTTTAAAAGATAAAAGTCTAAGCCCAAACAAAGAGGTGGGTTTTCCACGGGCTTTTGAAAAAGCCTGAGCCTACCATATAACTATAAGTCAAAAACCCATTGAGAAGAGCTATTTTGGCTTTTGCGGGTTGAATTTGCGTGTTTGCCACTGAAGTTAGTATAAAATTACCCACCAATGCCATGGTATATAAACTCCAAAATCCCCAAATCCTCCTCATTTCTACTTCCTCTCCTCATGGCCGAACCAGCTCCTCTTCTCTAGCACCGCTAGGGTTTGCGCTTCGTACTCTGTTTGCCCCCTCGTCGACGTCGATGCCAGCAACCCCGTCTCTCAATGCTGCCATCCTTTTCCCTGCGACACTGGCATCCTTCTGGCCCATTGCCACTGTCTGTGACCTACCTCCTCAACGCCACCGCCGGATGCCTAGCACCGCCCACGAGCTTCGTCTTCCCACCGCTCCTCACCCCTCCGTCAGCTATCGAATCCGCGTTCAACCAAAAGTTCTAGAGGCCAAAAGTTCATCATTGTGGCCAACATTCTCCTGCCGACAACGCCGATGTCCTCTCTCCAATCTGCAGCCGACATCCCCTCCTCTATCAATGCCTTTGGCTACTCTCTAGATCTAGCGATGCAGATCTAGATATAAATCCCCCTTTTTCCTTATTTAGATGATGGATTTTAATTATGGGTTCAAATATTTGTATGGCTCAAGAAAGCAATATCATTTTTTGGGATCTATTTTTGTTTTGCAATTTGATCAAAGATTATCGTCTGTATGGAAAGTAATTCTAATGTCTTTCCTATGATTGATTACTCACTCGGCATATATAATCTAGTTTAACAAGGTTTTGCTATGATACTGATGTGAAGATTGGACATCAGCAATATAATGATCAGATCATAATTCCTTGATGGATCGAGAGTTTTGATAGGGATTTTTAACAATGAGCAAATAAGTAATTAAAATAATTGGTATTTCAGACTAATCAATAATAAACTATGGCTCAAAAGCCATGAAAAAACATTTTACCAAACACCCTAGCTTTTAAGCTACAAGACAAAAAGTCTAAGCCAAACAACACGAGACATAACGAAGCGCTGCTAGTTCGTGGTAATGCGAATACAGTTGACGCCGTGAAAGGCATCACTCTCGAAGCGAGCTCGGCATGAAGGAAAACAAATTGCATGAAGGGACATCAAATGGTTAAGAGATTGAACATTCGGAAGGTTGAAGGAATGAAGGATTTGGCGTCCACTGCCAACCGGTTGGACGCCTTGCCCTTTTGGAACTCCTGTTGGTGCTAGGCTGCTAGTGGATTAAATCTCTGTTCTTTTTTACTGCGGTTTATGACTTTTGGTTGAAATTTTTGAAATTTGGCTGCTGTTGTAGCTACGGGCTAAACAGAGAGAGATGGTAGTGGAGAGTGATGGAGATGAGTGAGGATGATGCCCCCTCCCCCTGGCTGGTATGCTATATATATGTACATGGGGAGTGCTTTTACAATTATGCCCTTACAGCTGATCATCCCCTTCAGGGGTATTTGTGTCAATACACGTGGCCTATTCTGGGCCTTATAACTTCCTACCAGGCCTGCTGGGTTTAGGTGGGGGCCACCCCTACGACAGGAGCCTCTCATGGTGAAGGGCTTCACAGGGCCGAAGCCATGTCGCCGAGTCCTTTGGCCCCCTCCGTCCCGCGGCCTGTGAACTTCTCCAAACTTGACCCGGGGCTGCGCTGTGGCCGCAGCAGATGCGTGCGCTCCGGCCTTCACCCTTCGAATGGGGCGGTGGCGGAAGTGGCCCCTGCCGAAGCAGACGCGCGCCGAGGGCGCTGCACTGGCATAGGTAAGCGTGGCGGGCCCCTGAGCCGCCGCGTGAGCCTTAAACGATAAGGGACGCGCTGCGACGCTCGCTCTTCCGGCCGTCCACGTGGTGAAGCGTGCTTGGCGCGGTGCGGGCCTTGAGGCGTCGTGACCATCAATGTGACGGCGGACTCCCGGCTGTTGGACTTCTGCCGATTGGCCTTCCGCCGGTTGGCTCCCCTGCTGACGGGGTATATATATGTAGCGCTGGCGCGGCGTTGCTACTGTGTATATTGTGATAGAAGCTGCTCCCCTAAAATGGGCCCCTGCCGTGCATCAACATTCCTGGGTGACGCTGAACGGCTTGGGGAATGTTGATGCACAGAAGGAGGTCCATTTTTCTTGGGAGCTTGATTAGCGCCGGTTATCGACAGCCAGTCGCGCTTCCTGCCCCCGCACCGTGCTTCCGCAGGCGACAGCAAGGTCTGCCTTGCTTTTCTTAACAGGCCTACCTACAGTCGGCGTTCCTGATGGAGCCCGCCGGCATCACCTTTTATGTTGATGCACTGTAGGTGGTCTGTTAAGGAAAACGAGGCAGACTTTGCGGGACAAGACCTCCGCCTTTGCGGCGCCCAGCCGGGGTAAACGCGCGCGCTCCATCCCCTACCCATCGAACGGGTGGCAGCGGAGCTAGCGCCCAGCCAGAGTAGACGCGCGCGCTCCGTCCCCTACCCTTCGAACGGGTGGCAGCGAAGCTGGCGCCTAGTCGAAGTAGACGCGCGCGCTCCGTCCCCTACCCATCGAACGGATGGCAGCAGAGCTGGCGCCTAGTCGAAGTAGACGTGCGCGCTCCGTCCCCTACCCATCGAACGGGTGGCAGCGGAGCTGGCGCCCAACCGGAGTAGACGCGCGCGCTCCGTCCCCTACCCTTCGAACGGGTGGCAGCGGAGCTGACGCCCAGCCGGAGTAGACGCGCGCGCTCGGTTCCCTACCCTTCGAACGGGTGGCAGCGGAGCTGGCGCCCAGCCGGAGTAGACGCGCGCGCTCCGTCCCCTACCCTTCGAACGGGTGGCAGCGGAGCTGGCGCCCAGCCGGAGTAGACGCGCGCGCGCTCCGTTCCCTACCCTTCGAACGGGTGGCAACGGAGCTGGCGTCCAGCCGGAGTAGACGCGCGCGCTCCGTCCCCTACCCTTCGAACGGGTGGCAGCGGAGCTGGCGCCCAGCCGGAGTAGACGCGCGCGCTCCGTCCCCTACCCTTCGAACGGGTGGCAGCGAAGCTGGCGCCTAGTCGAAGTAGACGCGCGCGCTCCGTCCCCTACCCATCGAACGGGTGGTAGCGGAGCTGGCGCCCTCGTCCCGCGAACACCGCCACGCGTGCGGTGACTTGGGATCTTGCGATGCGGTCTTGCGCTGTAAAGGTTCCTGGAATCACGCCGGCCCCTGGTCTGCCAGGGTTAGGTTCTCGTACCGCGCCACCCGACGCGCCCGGGGCACGCGGCGGCCCATGACTGGTGGGCGGCGTGATGTGGACGGTTGCGTGCTCGCGGCCGCTCGCCTCTTCCCTAGGCAAGGGGGACACGGGGCAGGCAGTGAATGGCGCGGCGCCGGAGCTGTTGTGATCCCCTGGCCCATTAGTGCGCCTGTGGTCGTGTCCTTCCAGCTTTGGGTATGGGCCATTGCACTGGACGGGCGCTTATACGACTGCGGTCGCGCCCCGTACACGGACCTTCGCGACACTTCGCTTTCAGTTACGGGGAATCGTGCGGGTCGGGCCTTTACACCGCTGCGGTTGCATCTGGCACGCAGATCGTTGCGACGCTTCGGTGGCGGCGGTATGGGCGAGGTGGCTTGAAATAGCCCCCCCCCCCCGTGACAGCGTCCCCGCACCCTTACGCCCTCTTTCCTGTCTGCTCCACCCTCTACACTTTCGTGATATCTTCACCGCTTCAATCTCTTCGTGGAAAGTGATGGCCTCCGGTGACAAGCGCGGCCAGACGGTTGGTGGCTCTGACATTCGCCGGCGGTCCTCGCTGTTGGAGGTGAAATACGCGCTCCAAGAGCGCGACCCGGCGGCGGCGGACAGGGAGTGGCTGGTGGCGGGAGGAGGAGGGCACGTTCTCCCGCGAGCTAGGCCCCTCGCTCGTCACCGAGAAGACGATCCAAGGGCTTCTGCGCGCGGGGAAGTTGTCCGAACGCCAGGAGGTACGATTGCCCGCCGCCGATGAGACGGAACCGCATCCCGAGAGGTCGGAGGCGGTCGTGTTCGTTGCCTTTTTCGACGCGGGGCTCCGCATCCCAGCGTCGGCTGTCGTGGGCGACGTGCTGCGGACCTTCGGGCTAGAGCTGGCACAACTGACTCTGAACGCCGTGGCCCGGCTCGCGGTGTACAGCTGGGCCTTGCGCTCGGGGGCGTGTTGGCCCAGTGCCTCATTGTTCGCCTACCTTCACGAGGCAGGATGCCAGCTCAAGGACCGGAAAGACGGAACGCTGTCGAGCTTCGGTAGCGTCAGTTTTATTCTTCGCCCGGCGTGCAAGAAGCTCTTCCCTGCGAACTCAACTCGCGGGAAGTGGGAGTCTCACTGGAGAGGCGGTGGTTCTACCACCGTGTGGAGAGCGGGAGTGGCCTTGAGTGCACGGGCCGACCGATCGCGTTTAAGCCCTCGCCCGGCCGAACGCTCGATGATGAGGACAAACGGAGGGTCCAGCGGCTCGTAGGCGTGGCCGCCCGCTTCAACATGCGTGACCTCGCCGAAGAGTACGTGATGTACGGCGTGGCACCGCTTGCGCGCGACTGGCGTCTTGCCGCCGAGAGGCTTCGAGACGACAATGTTTCGCCATCGGTCTGCGTGCTGCCGCCGCCCGCCGGTCTTCATAAGCCTCGATCGCGTCTCTCCTTTTTCGCGCGAAGCGCGTTATATGCTGATGCTATTCTCCTTTGCTTCAGGGATTTGCTTGGAGGAGGCGGAGCAAGCCGCACGCGTATTCCTGGGGCCGTACACCGGCAGGGAACACGAGCAGTGCGTGGCTGCTATTGCTGAGGTAGGGCTGGGGCGAATAAACCGCGTGTGCGAGGCCCTGGGCCTTGCCGTGCTGGGCCGTATCGCTCCAGACGATGGTGCAGCGAAGAAGAAGAAGGCACCCTCTCGGAAGAGGGGCCGCAGCGGGGCGCCTGCCGCGCTTGGCGCGGCGGCTGCTACTGCTGCTGCTAGTGCTCCCGAGGGCGCGGCGGACGCGGAGTTAGACTCGGCGAGGTATGCCGATTCGGGCTTGGGTGGCGCAGACATCGAATGCGAGGTATCTTCGGCGAGCGCCCCGGATGGTGGGTTTGCCACAAGCAGCCGGAGGGGGGAAGTCTCGCCGCCCACCGAAGTCGTCGAGGCGGAACCCGTGCGGACCGGCGATGCTGAGGTGGATCCTTTGGCCGTGGCCGCTGTGATGCCGGAGGCACCCTCCACGGGGGCGCACGGAGCCATGCTGCCTTTAACGACAGTGGCAGAAACCGAGGTGCCCCCTTCGACAATTGCCACCGCGGAACCTTCGCCCCCGGGCGGCGCGACCACGGGGGCTTCCCCAGCCGTGATTGCGGGGGCGGTTTCGCTGCTGGCTGCCTCGGCTAAACGGCCGTGTGTGCGGCCGGAGCTCCACTGGACACCGCGGGGATTCATCGTGGCCACGGGCATCAGAAGCTTGTGGGACTCCAGCGCAAGCGCCGGGGACCCTGCGGCATACGCACCTTCTGCCCCTCTGGCCACGCCTCCCGCCGTGCAGGGACGGCCGCCACCCACCCCGAACGCGGAGGCTTCTGCCCGTGGCGTGACCATTCCTTCTGCTACCGAAGGTAGGGTGGCGTAGCTTACTCTGGTGCGTGCTTTTATGCCTTGCGGTACTCACCTGTATCCCTGTTTACAGCGCTGCTCATTCCGGAGGGGGAGCGCTTGGCAGAACATGGGACCTCCGCGTGCATAAGCCCCGCGGACTTCGTGCCGCCCCCGGAGACGCTGAGGGCGTGGCGCGGGATTGTGAATGACGCGGCCACCAGTGTCGACCCGCAAGCGCTGCAGGCCTACGGGGCGGGGCGCCTCGAAGACGCCTTCGAGGTGTCTGGGGTGAGGGTAAGTACTTCATACGACGACGCCTGGGCTGGCTGAGCTTGCTAAGTCTTGCCCTTCTGCAGACCCTCGTGCTGGGGCAGGCCTTGCAAACGGCCTATGCTCGCGACCGAACGACGCTCGAGGATAGGCTGCGGGCCGTCGAGGAGGAGCTACGCGAAGCCTCTAGAGCCCGCTCTGCCCAGGACGCCCGCATCCGCCAGCTGGAAGCGGAATGCGCCGAAGCGAGGGCACACGCCGAGGGACTTGTCGCGTCGGCGCGGGAGTCGGCCGCGGCAGCTGCTGAGCAGGAGTTTGCGGCGGAGCGGGACGGGCTCCTGGAACAGGTCGCCTCGCTAGAGAAGGAAAAATGCGAACTTGCCTTGACTCTAGCGGAGCGCAACCAGACGCTTGGCGACGCCTCGGTGGTTGCGTGGGACGCCATGCAAGCGCTGGAGAGCCATCTTCAAGGGCTGGTAACTGAGGTGCCGGACCGCGCCTTCGGCCCGAAGGAGTTGTCTCGGACGCTCCGCTGGGTCGGGGATGCCGCTAACGTCGCGCGCGACGCGGCGATGTCCTTTGGCACCCACTGCGCGTACACGTCGGCATGCTTGGTGTGCGCGATCCTGCAGCACCGCGGTTGCACGCACGTCGCCGGGCTGGATGACCCCCAGCTGGAGATGCCTGGCGAGGCCGGAGTAATGTCCGGCGCCGTCCGCTCCGCTCGCCGTGCCCTCAGGCCCTTCTTCGACCGGATCTGGGCTTACGTCGGGCCGGATGCTGCGCGGATCGAGCTCCGGAAGTCGCTCTACGGGACGGGGAGCCTCGGCCAATTTCTGGACGGGGTCCCTTGACGCGACGAGGGCGGCGCTGGGCCCTCTGAAGGTGCCGGGAACCCGCAGGTCTGACGCCGCGATACCTAAGTGTAGGCGTGTGTTGTACTGCTCCCTCCTTTTGCAAATGAAGTACACACTTGCTACATGCCTTCTGACTTTCGCCTATATCCCGGGCAGCTTCCTTGCTGGGGCCGGCTTCTTGCGGCCGACCTTTCAACCCGGCGACGCCTTCGACGCTGGCGACGGGCCGAAGAGTCGCTGGACTTTTGGGCGGGCCGGCCTTCTTCGAGCGAGGCCCCAGCTTTAGCGCATGTTAAGGACGAACCCGTGGGATAGCGGCTTAGAACGGCAAGGATGTTGCCGGACCTTTGTACTTGTGGTTTTTCCGGTATGCAGATTTCCTGGCGTTTTAGGATATGCGCTGTGTGTTGATGCCACCGTTGGCGAAGTAGCTGCGCAAGGGTTCCTTAGAACGGCGCTTGCGGGGGCAGTCCCTTGGCATCTCACCTTTTTACAGCCCATAGACTGGCGTGTGCGGAGGCGGACCTCGACACTTCGCCTTTTTATAGTCCGTAGACTAGTGCGTGCGGAGGCGGACCTCAACGCTGCGACTTCCTTTATAGTCCGGAGACTCGCGCGCGCAGAGGCGGACCTCGACGCTACGTCTTATTTAGAGTCCGTGGACTAGTGCGTGCGGAGGCGGACCTCAACGCTGCGACTTCCTTTATAGTCCGGAGACTCGCGCGTGCGAAGGCGGACCTCGACGCTACGTCTTATTTAGAGTCCGTGGACAAGTGCGTGCGGAGGCGAACCTCGATGCTACGTCTTGCTTTATAGTCCGGAGACTCGCGCGTGCGGAGGCGGACCTCGACGCTACGTCTTATTTAGAGTCCGTGGACTAGTGCGTGCGGAGGCGAATCTCGACGCTACGTCTTGCTTTATAGTCCGGAGACTCGCGCGTGCGGAGGCGGACCTCGACGCTACGTCTTATTTAGAGTCCGTGGACTAATGCGTGCGGAGGCGAACCTCGACGCTACGTCTTGCTTTATAGTTCGGAGACTCGCGCGTGCGGAGGCGGACCTCGACGCTACGTCTTATTTAAAGTCCGTGGACTGGTGCGTGCGGAGGTGGACCTCGACGCTACGTCTTGCTTTATAGTCCGGAGACTCGCGCGTGCGGAGGCAGACCTCGACGCGACGTCTTATTTAAAGTCCGTGGACTGGTGCGTGCGGAGGTGGACCTCGACGCTACGTCTTGCTTTATAGTCCTGAGACTCGCGCGTGCGGAGGCAGACCTCGACGCGATGTCTTATTTAAAGTCCGTGGACTGGTGCGTGCGGAGACGGACCTCGACGCTACGTCTTATTTAAAGTCCGTAGACTGGTGCGTGCGGAGGCGGACCTCAACGCTACGTCTTATTTAAAGTCCGTGGACTGGTGCGTGCGGAGGCGGACCTCAACGCTACGTCTTATTCAAAGTCCGTAGACTGGTGCGTGCGCAGGCGGACCTCAACGCTACGTCTTATTTAAAGTCCGTAGACTGGTGCGCGCGAAGGCGTCCCCCGCTGCGTCTTTTGTTTATACTCAGGCCCGTCACCCTTGGCTACGGCGAGTGCACACGCGGACGTGCGACTTTGATTTATACTCAGTCCCGTACCCCTGGCTACGGCGAGTGCACACGCGAACGTGCGTCTTTGTTTATACTCAGGCCCGTCACCTTTGGCTACGGCGAGTGCACACGCGAACGTGCGACTTCGATTTATACTCAGTCCCGTACCCCTGGCTACGGCGAGTGCACACGCGAACGTGCGTCTTTGTGTATACTGCGGGGGCGCGCGCGCTGGCCGAGCCTGCGCGCGCCTCCGCCGCGTATTTGCGTGTGATGAAGAAAGATTGGTGGCAAACGGCGATCTTCATTACATCCCCGTTTGCGCGGGTAAGCAGTTACAGGGGGTGGATATACTAACCGTTTGTCCTTGGCGCGGCCGAAGCCTCTAGTCGCTAGACGTCCGCTGGGCCCGCGAAGGCGCCTCCGAGTGGCCCCGCAGACCCCCGCGCTGTGACGCCAGCTCTAAGAGCGCCGTTGGGCTTCGCGACGCGGGTACCTGGTACCTGGCTCGATGCGCCGGGCCATATCCTGGTCGCCCCGGACGGTAATGATGGTCCGGGGACCCGGGATCTTCATGCACAGATAGCCGTGATGTGGTACCGCGCCGAAGGAGTTGAGGATTGGGTGCCCTAATATGGCATTGTAAGGGTACGGAAGGTCGACCACGTCGAAGGTGGCATCCTCGGCCCGCACATTGTTGTCTTGGCCGAAGGAGACTTGAAGACTTATTTGGCCCAACGCCCGCAGGGGCTGTCCCCCGAAGCCCTGCAGTGGGATGCCTGAGGGCCCCAGGCGGCTTCAAGGGATCCCCATCTGGTCGAAGGCTGCCGCAAACAATATGTTCACGGAGCTACCGCCGTCCACCAAGGCACGCCCCACGTCGCATCCCGCAATCGTGACCCGGATGACCAGGGGGTCCTGGTGAGGGAAGTCCACGCCTTGGGCGTCGTCGGGTGTGAATGTGACTTCGTGCTGCGCCCAGTCCGGCGGTTCTTGCGCTGGGTATGCCGCCACGTGATGTAGTCTTCGCGCATAGGCCTTCTGCTGCCGTGCTGAGGCGAATTCCAGCGCAGAGCCTCCAGATATGACGTTAATGACCCTGCGGTGGGTTGCCTCCGGGGCCTGCAGCGAAAGGAGGCCCTCCCGAGGCTGTTGTACGTGAGCTTGGATCCATAAGGGGCCTTCCTGGGGTTGCATCCCTTGCGCTTGTACCTGCATGGGGGCCTCGTACGGGAATTGGACGTGGGCCACCGCAGGCGGGCGTGTCTCCGGGTTCCTGTCCCTAGGGACGCTATCGCGGAGCGCCGCGATGGAGGTGCAGGTGCGGGTATCGTGGTTGCCGCGGCCGTGGACGACGCACCAGAGTCCCTGGTGCTGATCGTCGTAATCTCCACGACTTTTATCGTCGCAGCCCCGGCCACGGCCGCGCCCGCGGCCACGGCGCCCCCCGACCGCCTCGGCCCGCGGGAGCGCCCTCGTCGGAACCGCCTTCAATGTCGAGGACATACCGGTTTCGCCTCGACCTCTGCTGGCCGCGCTTGGGCCGGTCGGGCGACTCCTTGTGCGAGGCGTCCCTGCGGTCGGGCGTATCCCTGGACGACTCCTGCTTGCGTTTGCCCTTCGAAGAACCGTCCTTCGGCGGATCTTCGGCTTTTGCCGAGGCTCCGGCCTGGTTGGTGTCGGAGTCGTCACCTTGCCTTCGCCTCGCGTCCTCTTCCGCCCTGGCGTATTCCTCCATTTTGTCGAAGAGCTTTGCCACCGTCTTGATTGGCTTTCGCGCATTGTACTCGGCCATCGGGCCCGGACGAAGGCCCTGTATGGCTGCATTAACGATGGTGGTTTCGTTAACGTCCTTCACTTGGCATCGAATCTTAGCGAAGCGTTTGAAGTAGTCCCGGAGCTTCTCCGAGGGTTTTTGCTTCACAGCGAAGAGTTGGTCCGCGTCGATTCGCTCGACATAGTTTCCTTGGAAGTTATTGTGAAGGCGGTCGCGGAGCTGCTCCCATGCGTAGATGGAGCCCGGCTCTATGGTAAAGAACCAAGAGAGCGCCACTCCTTGCAGCGCGAGGGGGAGTCCCTTCGCCTTCGTGGTGTCGTCTCCGCCCGCGGCTTCGATCGCGGTGTCGTACACGCGCACGAACTCGCGGGGGTCCGTGTCGCCTTTGTACGGGTCGATGGCGCTAGGAAACTTGAAGTCTTCGGGCCATGCCGCCTGCTGCAGCCCCGCCGAAAGCGGGGACTCTGGATCCACGCGCCGCAGCGGCACGCGGCTGGACGTGGGGACTTCGCAACTGTCCGCCCTCTCCGGCGTGGGCTCGGACGCGATTACTGGCGCAGCCTGCTGGCTCCGAGCCTCTTGCATATCTCGGACGGCTCCGCGAAGGTCCCCTAGCTCCCGCTGGAACGCGTTGAGGGCTGCTAGTATGGCGCCCTCCACCGTAGGTGCTGTCGAGGCCGCCGGAACACCCAGCGGACGGGTCGGTGCCGGGATCACCGCCTCACGATCTCCAGATCCGCCGGATGCTTCATTGCGGCTACCCCCGACCGCCTTACCCGCGCTGCCGGCGAGGGTGACAGGGGCTGTCGTTGCAGTGCCAGCGACGGGATTGAATGTCGTTGTAGCAGCGCTGGCGGGGTCGGTCGTTGTAGCGCCAGCGACGGGGTTGGATGTCGTTGCAGCAGCGCTGGCGGGGTCAGTCGCTGTAGCGCCAGCGACGGGGTTGGACGTCGTTGCAGCAGCGCTGGCGGGGTCGGTCGCTGTAGCGCCAGCGACGGGGTTGGATGTCGTTGCAGCAGCGCTGGCGGGGTCGGTCGCTGTGGCGCCAGCGTCGACGTCCGCGACCACGGCGCCTGCGCTGCCGCCAGCTCCTTCGGCGGCCGATGCCGAAGCCCTGGTATTCACGCGCCGCTCCGACCCAGCCGTCGTCTTTCCCTTCGCCGCCGCTGATGAAGATTTTTTCGGTGCCATCCTTCTTCTTCGGTCTTCGGGCTTGTCCTTGTCGTCCCCACGGACGGCGCCAACTGTTGTAGCTACGGGCCAAACAGAGAGAGAGATGGTAGTGGAGAGTGGTGGAGATGAGTGAGGATGATGCCCCCCTCCCCCTGGCCGGTATGCTATATATATGTACATGGGGAGTGCTTTTACAATTATGCCCTTACAGCTGATCATCCCCTTCAGGGGTATTTGTGTCATTACACGTGGCCTATTCTGGGCCTTATAACTTCCTACCAGGCCTGCTGGGTTTAGGTGGGGGCCACCCCTACGACATGGCTGTTTACGGTACATATTACAGAGAGATCGATACTCGCTTGCGATTTTGGCTGGTACAGATGTTGGGCTTTTAACGTGTACTACGTTTAACTTGTAGACCCCGTCTTGAGAAAATACTCCGTTTAAAAGTTAGGTACTATAGTAACTGCGAAAAGCCGGTCAGCTTCCTCACTGCCGAACAGGCCCTAATTCATGGACTGGGTCATCCAGCCCGCCCTAGTATGGTCATTCGTCTAGCCTGAGAACAATTCAGAATAAACATAGCCTGCACAATGGCCCATGATAATCAGAACTGGCATTTGGTTGCTTTCTCGATGGATTATGAGTCGGGTGGATGGATCTACCACCCATAGTTCACTGTCCACAATTTTAAGGTCTATGCATCAAAGTTATCGGTCGAATTTTGAGACTGTACGATCTTGATCTAATGTACAGATGTAGCAAACTGTCCAAACAAAAGACCATGAGACCATCCAGGCTACCCAAAAACCTAGATGCAGTCCACCACCTCCTCATGCTTGCTTGCGCCGCCACCGTGCCGGCACTGGTAAGGACCATTGGAGCTCCTCTACAGTGCCACATCCTCATTGTCATCTCCCATGTCTCCTCATTGTCCTTCCTTGCACCTCGTCTCGTCCTCTCCCGCATCTCTTCCTCCTAACGTGCCACCGCCTCGCCGGGTATGCTCCACCATGCCTCCTCTACCTTCCTTCCTTGTCGTCGCCTCTGGTGACGGGTGGCGGCTCCTTTGGCGAGGGGAACATTTAGTGGCAGTGGAGATGAGTCAGCTTCGCCAGAGCTGGCAAAGCTTGCACGCGCATAGATTCACTGCACGCACTAGTGCCGGAGCATGGTCAGCCTTGCCAAAAGATAGCGCTAGTGTGTGGTCAGCTTACAAACAAGGTGGGGCGGCATGATCCTAGGGTTAGAAATCCAACTGATCTTGTAAAAAAATCGTAATTTGATGTGTAGCAAATTCATTTTTTAACACTGATTAGTTGAATGTCTGTGTTGTGCTACAGTTTAAAAAACATATTAAAACCCTAGCATGTTAAGTTGTTGTCATTGGACTCGGCTTGCGTCATACACTGGCTTCAATATGGCACTTGTTGAGTTTCACCCCAACCCACGTCGTGCCTCTATCGCCGTGTTTGGACTACACTGCACCCTCAGCTCCGTTGCCACACACAACTATGCTCCATTGTGGACCGCATTTGCCTCAATTTTCATGCTTGACCCACACCACATCCTTAGCACTGTCGCCACACCTAGCCTACACTACCGTCCTCGTGTTGGGGCCGCTCATAGCCAAATGGACCTCACCTAGGCTCTCACTTGACGACGGCAAGGGGGATCTCTGATATAGTCTTTTAACTAGCAAAATCGAGAGAACGAGGAGGACAATAAGGAGACATGTAGAGGTTATTGTGATCTAATATATACTAGAAGTCGATAACAAGTCTTTTAGAGTTGCTAAGAAAAAAGAGCAATATGTTATAAATTCTCACAAAAAAGTAAAACATCTAGTCCTTAATTTGGTGGATCCGAATTATAACGGCTCAAATTAAAATAAAGAGTCTTTGTCAAGTACAATCCAAAATAAGAGATATTCAAAACTAAAAATAAAAAATTAGCAATTTGATTTCCATAGGACTTCCAAAGTAATATCCATAAATAACTAAAATTCACAATAATAATTAAACAAAAATTAGCAAATTAAAAGAAAAAGTTCATGTACAATCCAAATTAACTAAAATTTGGAATAAAATAAATTAGCAATTTGATTTCCATATAAATTTCAAAGTAAACAACTAAAAAACTAATTTTAGAATAATAATTAAAACAAAATAGAAGTTGGTTTTTTATACGACTCCCAACCTAAAACTAAAAAGGAATATATGGCAAGTATGATCCAAAAACATGCAAACTAGGAATAAAAATTAAAGGATGATTAGATATTTGATTTCTAAATAAATTTGATGACTAAATTCCAAAAATATTAAAATTTATAAACCTATACTAATTAGATATTCGAGGAAGCTCCCATATTAACCAGAAAAATCTACCCATCTATCTCACAGACCTGTAAGATTGAGCAGCCCGACTAGAGGGGGGGTGAATAGGCGGTTTTAAAAATTTATTTAGGCTACTACCAAATTTATATGTGGAAACGTGAACTATTTGGTTTTCACAAGTAAGATCTAAAATATCTAAGTTTGACTAAGTATACCAACGATATAATTCCAAATCAATATAAGCAATTCTAGGAAGACAAGTATTCTAATCAATTCAATAAATATAAATACTTGAATATGAATTGCTAGAAGGTAAATTGAGCGCATGATGATAAACCACGATGACACTTGATGTTTTTACTGTGGTGTTCGAAAATTTGCCAGTTTCCCTAGTTTACGTTGAGGTTAGCCCAAACGAATTAGACCGGCTCCATGAATTAAGCCAAAACACCTCAATCCATTAGTGGTAGCTCTTTTATGCTCTGGGTAGGTGAGCTCCAACCTTCATACTTTGCCGGGCCTTTACGCAACCTTCTTTGAGAAGATCACCGCGCACGACGCCTCCAACACTGTCTAGGAGTCGACAAACTCCAAGAGTAACAAGCTGGAGACACTCGCTTGAACTAATAAAGAATTGCAGCTCAACGGACACAAAGTTTACCACTAAGTGCAATACATACACTGGGTTATGCTCTCCTCACTCTTTAAGTGCAACACATGCACATAGTAAGAGAAGACTTGCTCTCAGCTCACGAAATAGAAAAATAGCACCAGCAACCACTTCTCAACAGCCCTTGAGGAGGTATTTATACACTTCCCTAAAAACTAGCTATTGGAGTGAGTAAAAGGTAGAAATCAACCCGAGGCCCAGAACTACCGCCAACATATGGTCGGTACTACCGCCAACATATGGTCGGTACTACCGCCCTCTCAACGGTTACAAACTAGCCGTTAGACTAAAAAACCGGTCAGACCACCCACACAGGGACCGATGTGATCGCCAGGTCTGGTCAGACTGCAAAGGTACCGGTTAGACCGCTATCAACAAAGTCACACTCTGGAAAAAACATACCGCAAGAAGGAACGGTAGTTCCGCGGATTGGTTAGACCGTCACCCTATGCCGATCTGACTGCCGGGCAGTCTGACTGCCATATGCATGCTAGTCAGATCGGTTTGGTTGGTCAGACTGCCGTGTATACTCTGGTTTAATTGCTCCACAGTCAAACTGCCCTTTTGGCCCGGGTGAAATTAATTAGGTTGGTCAGACCGCCGTGTATACTCTGGTTTAACTCAAGTTTGGGTTATGACTTATCAACACATGTGAAGTCTTTATATTACTTGAGAATGATCAACCACATAAACTCATCTTAAGTCATCCATCACTGTGAGGCATATCCTGTTCATTCATCTCAATGAAACTATTAGTCCCACAATTCGATTGTCATTAATTACCAAAATATGTCATTAACTCATAATGACGGGTCTAGATTCTTCAAGAGCTAAGTTACAATAGCTCATATTAAAAGAAAGAATCACATGTCAAGTACAATCCAAATTAAATGAAATTTAGAATAAAAATATTGAAAATTAGCAATTTAATTTCCATAAGACATCTAAAGTAACATCCATAAATAACTAAAATTCAGAATCATAATTAAATGAAAATTAGCAAATTAAAAAAAGAGTCCATGTCAAGTACAATCCAAAATAACAAAATTCGGGGGAAAAATAAAAATTAGCCATTTGATTTCCATACAAATTCCAAAGTAAATCCCAAAAAATATCCATGTAATATATACCAAAAGTCAATCACATGAGTTTTACAGTTGTTAAAAAAAGAGAAATAAGCTAGAAATTCTCAGAAAAAATAAAAAACATATGTCCCTCGATTTAGACCCTTATTATGATCAGTAAACAATCACCAGTGGATGTCTTAGATCAAACATGACATCTTATAAGATAAGGCTACCCATTATAGATTCTAGGTAAACCCAATAAATAAAAATAATCCTAGATGGCACGCACTAAATTCCATGTACAAGAGAAAAGGAATGATATGGACGCACAAAATAAATGAGTAAAAGCCATGCATGAGGGGAAAAAGAAAAAAATGGCACTCGGTAAGAAAAAAGGAGAAACAAAAAAGACAAGATTTATTCTATCTGCATGCTTCCCAACAATGTGTGTTTTATAACTTATTTTTTTTAGAATCACCATCAATATGGTGGATTCTAATTAAAGTTAAATTATATCAACCGTTAGGTGTTATCTATCATATAATACAAAAAAAAACTTAGGATGATTAATTACATCTGCTGAGAGAAAAGAGAAATATTGTTGAAATTCTCCCAAAAATAAAAACATTTGACCCTTAATTTGGTGAACCCTAATTATATTTAGTAATCCACAATTGATTGATGTTACCTGATAAATGAGAATAACTACTATAAACTCTTAAAAAAGAAAATCATTTAGCTCTTAATTAGGTGGATCCTTTTTTGATTAATAAATCATAACCAATAGTTTTTCTGATCTGTGAAAGTGCACATGAAGTTAATTTGTACCATGATATGCATGCATATATAGTTGAGGAACTCTTGTATGAAATTAGGACGTGGGATGTTGGAGATAAAATTAAACTCAAGCGATCCACACACAGACACAAACTATTGTCTCTGTTATTGGATATCTCTATTATTGGAGATGCCGATTAAAAACTATAAAGAACAACTATTTCCTCCGAAAGATATAATCTATATTATTTGTTTTAACATATATTACTATACATTCATATCATAAATGAAACCAATTCTATAAACATAGAAATCAAATCGAATTGATAACGTTCTAAAATTATAGTATTTGAATTCTTTCATATGATCTGTAACCCTTTATTTTCTACAAGTAGTTCTTTTATTATCATCACGTATGTACTGCTAAACCAATTAAATATACTCTAAGAATAATACTCGGGTATATGCGCAGGCCACCATGCTAGTTTGAATAAAATTTGTTAGAAGTTTGTTTGTTTACTTAGGAGGTTTTTGTTTTGTTAGAGGTTGTCTAGTGAGGTGGAAAGGTGACGACGTATCATTTAAAAATGTTCAGTAAAGATACGGTGCTTCGACGGGTTGATTAGCAAGAATATCAGTATCGAAATGATAGGTGAAATTTTTTTTTACTTCAGTGGGATATACCCCTAAAAAATATGGAGTTTTTGGCACATATAGCGCTTTTGGAGTCCGTATTTACAAGAATGTCAGTACGCGCACGAAATTTGCAAAAATGTCACTTCTGGCACCCGGTGGTCGGGCGACAACGCTATGGAGCTGACATGTGGCTAGCGGAGCCTGGCCACCAGGCGGCAGGTGCCTGCCGCTCGCTCACCATACGACCATAGACCTGGAGCCCGATGGCCGGGCTCTAGGTCATTAACTCGTGCAATTAGTTGGTTAATTGCATGGTTAGGAAATTTATTTGCGCACTGCTCATAGAATTTTTTTAGATATAGCAAATGAGCACAAAAAATCCAGAATTTTTTTGTGGGGCTTCCTAAGGCAGCGTACTTCATTGTGTATTTTGCTTGTATTTTTCATTCTGAATTTTACTCGAAAATTCATTGCATCTGTCTGCCCCACCGCACACAGCTCACTCCTGCCATTATTGGCGTTTCGTTAGCGCGCTGCGCTTCCATTCACACTATATATTACGGCTATCTCGCAGACGCTCTCGCAGTCTCGCAGGTAATTCTTGTGTAATACATGTATGTGTGCATATATATATATATATATATATATATATATATATATATATATATATATATATATATATATATATATATATATATATATGTGTGTGTGTGTGTGTGTGTGTGTGTGTGTGTGTGTGTGTGTGTGTGTGTGTGTGATTATTTATTTTATCATAATGTTTAATTTATAGTATTGTACTGCCATTATATGTATGTATGTGTATACATATGTATAGATATGGATGTATATATATATGTATATATACATATATGTACTTATACATATATTATATATATGTATGCGTATATTTATGTAATTATTTGTTTCATCGTAATCTTTAATTTGTAGTATTGTACAACCATTATATGTATGTATGTATATACATATGTATATATACGTATGTGTATATAGATGTATATATACACACATATATATATATACATATACATATACGTACACATACATATATATACACATATACATACATATATGTATATGTACATACATGTATATGTTAATATATATATACATATATATTATATGTGTATATACATATACACACACATATCATAATTTTTAATTTGTAGTATTGTACCGCCATTATATGTATGTACATGCATATAGATGTATATATATACATATATGTGCACATACATACATATATGTATATGTACATATATGTATGTATGTATGTATATTTACGTAATTATTTATTTCATCGTAATTTTTTATTTGTAGTATTGTACTGCCATTATATGTATGTATGTGTGTACGTAGATGAATTTCTGAGTAAAATTCAGAACAAAAAAATGCACAATGAAGTACGATGTCTCGGAAAGCTCCATAAAAATTTTTATATTTTTTGTGCTTATTTTCTTCATCTAAAAAATTCTATGAGTAGTGTGTAAATAAATTTTCTAATCATGCAATTAACTAGTTAATCGCACAGGTTAATGACCTTGAGCTCGGCCACGAGGCTCCACGTCTGTGGCCGTATGGTGGGCGGGTGGTAGGCATCTGCCGTCCTGTTGTTGGGCTCTATTGGCCACGTATCAGCTTCACGGCGCTGCCGTCTGGCCACCGAGCTCTAGAAATAATATTTTTGCAAATTTCATATATGTACCAACATTTCTATAAATAGGGACTCTTACTCTAAAAGCGTTGTACGTGCCCAAAACTGCGATGCAGACTTGAATTGCGCGATTCTGGAACATTCCTGCTGTGTTTACGTAAGCCGTGACGAACCAGGCGTCATTTCCGAGAATCTCAATTCTCTCTCCGTCACGTGTACCAGCAATACGTTTGCTTAGGATGACACGCTTTGGTTCCGTTCGTTTGGCTGCCGTCGATTATTTTTTACTATAGCTAATAAATTTAATGAATACTAGTTACTATAACAACATATAAAATCCTAAAACCGTACCGAACCCCGCCAAAGAACGAACTAGTTAACCTCTCGCTAGTCGACGACGAAGCGCCGTTTGCTTGCAAGTTGCAACAGTCACTGGGAGTGAGACGCATGTACTGGTTCCATCTCCAGTTGCAGGGATTTTCCACTGTTGTGTGGAGGACCGTCGCCGATCTGCTTGATTTTACCGTACCGACCGCCGGAATGGCATGAAAAATCATGTTAACATGGGTTGGCAATTCAGCTCTGCTATGTGCTCTCTCTCAGCCCTCTTATCTGTTCTTCTCCAAATCATGCCTGCGGACTAATGAGGCAAACTTAGTACACACCAAACAGTGAGATTGCAAAATTTTCTTATGGGAACCATCCTTGCAGGCAACTTCAACACCCAATTATTTAAGTTGATTTTTCGCACATTGAAACCATAGCAAATTGAGCAAAGTCAATGGCATACGAATCGTAGCACAACTGGCTATCTGTCAAACAAGAGAGAGTTGTTCAAACTCTTGCATGTGAAGGTGTTGTAACCTTGGACGGCACCCCAAGAAACAGGGGAGATGGAGATCACCAAGTCAGAGACGAAGTCCCAGTCTTCCCCGATGGCTCGATCCAATAGCGAGAGCCCAAACATTTCGGACCCTTTAAATGCACGGCTCTCTGCTTCTGCAGGGCGTAGGCTTCGGAGTTCGGACTGTTCTTTCTACTCTTCCTCGTAACACCGTAGAAAAAATTGTGAGTATTTCTCAAAGAAGACCAGCGCCGGCACGCAGCCATGGCAGTCAAAGATGAGCAGCAGCCACTGCACATCCTCCTATTCCCCTTCCTCGCCACCGGCCACCTCATTCCGATCGCTGACATGGCCGCAATCTTTGCCGCTCGCGGCGTCAGGTGCACCATCCTCACCACTCCCGTCAACGCCGCCATCATCCGCTCGGCCGTCGACCGTGCCAACGACGCTTCCCGTGGCACCGACGCCCCGGCGATCGACATCTCCGTCGTGCCGTTCCCCGCAGTTGGGCTCCCGCCGGGCGTCGAGAACGGCACGGCCCTTTTCACCGAGGACGACCGCGACAAGTTCTTCCATGCGATCCAACAGCTCCGCGAGCCCTTCGACCGGTTCTTGGCGGAGCACCAGCCCGACGCCGTCGTGGCCGACAGCTTCTTCCACTGGTCCGTGGACGCCGCCGCGGAGCACGGCGTCCCGCGGCTGGCATTCCTCGGCAGCAGCATGTTCGCGCGGGCCTGCAGCGACAGCATGCTGCGCAACAACCCGGTGGAGGCCTCCCCCGACGACCCCGAGGCCGTCGTCTCCCTGCCGGGGCTGCCGCACCGCGTCGAGCTGAGGCGGAGCCAAATGATGGACCCCAGGAAGAGGCCGGAGCACTGGGCCTACTTCCAGAGCGTGAATGCCGCGGACCAGAGGAGCTACGGCGAGTTGTTTAACAGCTTCCACGAACTGGAGCCGGACTACGTCGAGCACTACCACACGACGCTCGGCCGCCGCGCGTGGCTCGTCGGGCCGGTCGCACTCGCCAGCAAGGACATGGCGGCGAGAGGCACCAACGCGCTCTCGCCGGACGCGGACGGCTGCCTGCGTTGGCTCGACACGAAGCTGGCGGGCTCGGTGGTGTACGTCGCCTTCGGCACGCTAGCCAATTTCGCGCCCGCGGAGCTGCGCGAGCTCGCCCGCGGCCTCGACCTCTCAGGCAAGAACTTCGTGTGGGTCATCAACGGCGCAGACACCGACGCCTCAGAGTGGATGCCCGAAGGCTTCGCCGAGCTGATGGCGCGTGGCGAGCGAGGCCTCATCATCCGGGGCTGGGCGCCGCAGATGCTCATCCTGAACCACCCTGCCCTCGGCGGGTTCGTGACGCACTGCGGATGGAACTCGACGCTGGAGGCCGTGAGCGCCGGCGTGCCGATGATCACGTGGCCACGGTACGCCGACCAGTTCTACAACGAGAAGCTCATCGTGGAGGTGCTCAAGGTGGGTGTCGGCGTCGGCGCCAGGGACTTCGCGACGAGGTCGGAGACCCGCCGGGTGATCGGCGCCGAGGTGATCGCGGAAGCCATCGGGAGAGTGACGGGTGATGGCGAGGAGGGCGACGCGATAAGGAAGAAGGCTAAGGAGCTCGGTTTGAAGGCGAGGAGCGCGGTGGAGAAAGGCGGTTCGTCGTACGGCGACGTTGGACGACTGATGGACGAGTTGATGGCTCGCCGGAGTTCCGTCGATGTTTGCGACTAAGTCTGTCGATGTATGCGTCCAAGTAACAACTGCCATAAGACATTCATACGTCGTAAACTTGCGCTGATGACATATCTGGTTATCTAGATTTTGCAAGTAATTATTCTGAAGGATGTATCTCTAGGTGGAATTAATGGGGATGTATCTGGGTGGAATTAAGGACTTCTCGTGCTTCTTCGGATGCTAGATGTTGGAAAGCTACGGCTTTTTGTCCGAGATATGCTCTGATGGAATATTAGGAAGGCATTCTCTGTAGAGTTCTTTGCAGAGCAAAATGTGACTGTCACTCCCTGGTTTCAGAAATTCAGGTAGAAACTACGTCACGGAGGGAAATACAACTATCGGAGTTCTGCCGGCACGGAGGGAAATAGAACTACCGGAGTTCTGCCTGTGGTGTCTCATGAACATTAGTGAACTTATAACTAAAACTTGACCAATTTGATAACAAATGTGTAGAAAACTATCTAGCACATTCTCAAGGATTTGGGTCCTTTGCTAGTATAGGTTTGGTATAATTGGATAGTTAGAGCATATAATTGTTGGCTTACTATTGTTGAGCACATTCTATACTTATCCCTATATTATAATTGCCTTTGTTAGACTTTGGAGAATTCGACCTTTGAGAGTTTCGTTGCCGAGGAGCAAGCTGGAGGTTATCCGAATTGGCAGATGGACGAAGCTTAGGACGGTTCAACCTTCGGTTGCGAAGATGAAGTTTGAGAGTCGTGTAGTTGATGTAGCTTTAGGATGCCTTTGGTTGAGCTTTTGGGAGCTGCTTTTGCTTCCAAAAAGCTAAAAGCCAATCAAAGGGGTGGAAACCAGAAGCTGCTTTTTCAGAAACAGCTACTTTTGGGTAGTACAGTTTTGAAAGCACCTTGAAATCTGCTTTTGGCTTTTGGTTTTCTGCTTTTTGAAATGGTGAAAATAGAGAGCTGTTTCACAGTTGTTTCAAGGAAAATAGAGATAGGAGGTAAGTTTTATACTTGTTTGAATCAAACAGCTTACAGCTTTTCCACAGCCCACAACCTACAGCAGCTTTTCCACAGCCCACAGCTCACAGCAGCTTTTTCAGAAGCCACAGCTCAACCAAACACATCCTTAGTCCACTCTGCATGGAGAGAATAGGCACGAACTCGGTGTACTTTATCTGATACTTTATTTGATGTGGGCTGTAGACTGATATGCTACCAAAGGTAGTGGCATGTGTAGGTCATCATATGTGGTTTTGGCGATAGAATTGTCAAAAAGGTAACGTGGTTTTATGATATTTACTTTATAATTTTATTATGCAATTTTAACTCCGGATATGATTTGATAAGGTACCTTGCTTCTCCAACAAAATCATATAATCAAGCTAGGCTGTGTTGACTATTTTTGTTTGACAGGCCTCCGTAAACTAAGGCTACGCACAATGTCACTGCCCCATCCAGCCTGGCATAGTCCAGTATGTCGTTTTGGTCAACTAGACAGATACCGCGTAACCTCGTGGCCAGGTGTTACAATATGTATTTTTTTGTATATGAAATATAGTATACAACTTAGGGCCTGTTTGGAACAGAGGAATTTCACAGGAATTTTGCAGGAATTTTGCAGGAAACAGTTCAATTCCCGCAGGAATCGGGAAAAATTCCCGCATTCCAAACAGGACCTTAAGCATTCATAAGTTATATATGTTATATACCTATATATCTGTAAAAGCTCTAGCTAGGAGATATTTGATTAATTTTCACCGTTATAATCAGGTCTAGCAAATGCACGGTACAAATACTTCTTTTTCTCTTAATTAGTAAGGAAAATTTTAGAAATTTTCTCTCTCTAATTTTTAGAAAATTTCTTCTCTCTCCCATTTAAGGAATATATTAGCGTGCATTTGATCTCATCAATTGTTCATAGGTGCTAGCTTGACCTGGCCCAAAGTTTAGGAATGGGCTCAGCTGAGCTAGACGGCTCTAGAGCATGAACGGGCCCAATTGCAGTTTCTTTCCTCTAAAAGAAAAAAATATGCAGTTTCTTTCTTTCCTTTTTTTAAACCAATTCAACTGGGTACTTTCTTAGAGCAACAATTGTTCAGTTCTAATGGCCTGGGCCATTTAACACGAAACAGTCAACCTACCGATGATCTAAGTCCTAGACTTAATGCTGATGTTCACTGTTTTAGAAGTATACATATGTACACATTCAGTGAAAAAGTGTATGTCCACACTCCATTAGTCTCATGAGTCTTTGGATGTCTCCGATAAATTTTAAGCGTGCGTAGAAGACATACACATGTATGTGCGCGTTAATAGTGTGCGGTGTGTGTTAAGTGTGAAGATGCACCCTGTATTCTCTCAAGAAAAACACACAAATTAAGAAATAGATCAACAGGCATCAGAGCAACTCCAAGAGAAGAGCTAAATCATTTTCTAAAGGTAAATTTGGCTATTATTGGAGAAAAAACGTCTCCAATAGACTCTGTAAATGACTCTCCAAATTTAGTAGCTCTCCATCCCTCCTCCTTCGCTCTCTATTTTTGGATAGCCTACCTCGCTCACCATCCAGCCTCTTGGCGCGGTCGGCGTTTCCTTCCCGCACGCTGCGCCCCATTCCCGCGCGTACGCGACCCACCGCGCGCCCTCTAGTTTAGATAGCCTGTTGGAGTAGTCTTGTTTTTTGGGTGAGATTCATTTTAGAGAATAGCTAAATCACTAAATTTAGATACTTCTTTTGGCTAATCTCTTGGAGTTGCTCTCAGCCACAGTCCAAAAGAACATGACCTTTATGGCAAAAAAAAAAAGCCTACATTAATTTATCCCACGTCATTCTCCAGCCTGTTTAAAACCCTTCTTCATTAATTTCCAGTTTCCACACGGTCTACTCCCCCCGGCCCCAAAATTGATAGTCTGGTACATTCTGTTCTATCCCCTCGCGCCTACCAACGCATTTTCCTCTCATATCTTCTTCTTCTTCCTCTCCCGTGATATTAATCGAGCGTCGCGGTGTCTCGTCCCAAGCTTCGGTAGCCGTCGGCGCCCTCTGCTGCGTCGCGGTGACGGTAGGAGCCGCGGGAGAAGCGAGATCCGCACCTTTCATCTCCCAGGTAGGTAAGTATGCACTCTTCTCTAAACATAATTTGGCCATTCGCCATGCCCATGCGCGCGTGATGCATGTTTAATGCTTATCCGATCTTGGCGTTTCCCAGATGGCAGGCAATGTTGTAAACGTATATAGATCGTTCCGTTTTCTTTGCATTTCTTGAACAGGTTAGTTCCAGAAGCTGAATGGATCATCCGTTTCCGTCTATTTGTTGCCTCTGCCCTTGTGCTTGTTTGAGGAGACGAGAGGGGAGGAACAGGTCATACGGATGTGTTTTTTTTTCACTAAAAAAAAGAACAAAAAGACGTGCTTGCCATTTCATAGGAAGCATCTTACAAATGTTGTGCCCAAGCATTTGCATTTTTAGTAAGAAAACGCAGATTCTTCTCTTCTTTGTGTTGAAATAAAAAAATATTACACACACACATATATATTTCTCTCTCTTTTTTCTTAGCAATTTTTTATCGAGAATTTCTCATTTTGTTTCGTTTATAGGTATCGAGAACTTCTCATTACGATATAGCAGGACAGTTTATACATATAGAATCTGTTTCCTCCGTTGTATGGGCAATGATAAAGGGTGCAGATACGCATAGGTGCCAAAAAAATCAACTTCCTCTGCTATATGGCCAACAGCCCAACACCGCGCGGTCTAGACTAAAACCAACCTTCATACCCGGTCTCGGTCTGTTTCAGATAATATAATACCAGGCGCTGACGTGATATTTTACTGAATCAGAGCTTAGTCTCTCCAGCTCATTGACAATGATATTCGAAGACCATGTCGGCCATGTCCAATGTTTTAGTCTACAATTCATTTTGTCCGTCCTGAACTAGTTGCTTAATTTTTACCGCGCATTAGGAGATAAAAAATACTATATAACTGCTACTTACGGGCAATTTATCTTTACGAAAATTGATGTTGATTGAGAAAATTTGACCTTTCCGAACGTTTGAGAAAATACATCTTGATTGAGATAAGGTAATTGATGCGCTCTTCATCATACTGTACTACCGAGGAAGGATACGAACATTATTCACAAAACCATTTGATAGTCCAGTACTAATGTACTATTCCGTTGCACTCGATATTCCCCGCATTTCGGTCTCATCCTGTCAAATTCTGGCTCCTTTCTTGATCACAGGCAAGGCACCACCGATCGTCTGATATCTGAACTTACGTCGTCAGTACATTCGGCGGCCGGTGGCAATGACGTCGGCGCGCCCGTACCGGTTCCCCGCGCCGCCGGACGAGGACGAGCCCACGCGACGCTCCGCTGGCCGGTCGTGCGGGACGTGCGGCGCGTCGGCGGTGGCGAGCTGCGTGGCGCTGTGCTGCTGCCCGTGCGCCGTGGTGAGCTGCTTCACGCTGGCCCTCGTCAAGGCGCCCTACGCGGCGGGCCGGCGGTGCGTGGCCAGGCTCGCCAAGAGGCGGCAGATCAGAGGCGTGCTGCGAAAGACGAAGCGCGTGCGAAGCCTGGACGACCAGCAATATCAGGAGGAGGAGGAGCTCGGTGGTGGCGCCGCGCGGGTGAGCAAGGAGTGGGGCGAGCTGGGCCGGGCTGGCGCTGGCGCCGGCGCCTCGGGTGGCAATTCTAATGATGCGAGTGTGGTCGGCGAGGGCTGCAGGATGAGGGTAAGCGCGACGGAGAAGCTGTGGGCGGAGATGCACCAGGTCGGGCATTGGGGGTTCGGCCGGCTGTCCTTCTCGGCGGCGGCGACACAGGTGATCACAGAGGGTTCCGAGAAGGACGGCAATGCTGATGTGGGGCAGTGACCGTGGTGTGCCATGTTTTGGTCTGTACAAACTTTGCTGCACGTGAAATGTGAGGTGATGGTGTGGTCTGTGCCTTCGTGGGATGGGTGCCTTGTGGCGGGATTGCTATGGAGTTGGCAAAATGGACGGTGGTGGTGAACAATGTCTGGTGTGAATGGAAAGACTCTTAGCCCGCAATTTGGGCTATGTGAAGATGTGCTTGTACTGGGAGTGATTCTCTATCTGGTGTATGTTGTGGTATATCTCCTTTTGTCAAGGGAAACTAGCATAGTGGTCCGTGCATCATACGGTATCATTTTAAGGAATTACATAATCTATTTTTTATTCGAAATTACATAAATATACCCGTAAAATTTTTTTTTACAAAAATAGGCTCCAGTCGCCCTTGGCGACTGGAGTTAATCGCCCAACCAGGGGCCGACAGAATTTCTATCGCCCTACTCTCGGGCGACTGAAACCAGTCGCCTCCCCATTGGCGACTTGCAGTGCAGTCGCCCAATAGGGGGGCGACTGCACTCAGTTCCCCGTGATTTTTTTAAGTTTTGTCAATTTTGTAGTTTTAAACTGAGAAAAAATCTGGTGTAGTTGTAATAAAAAGTTTATGTTCACTGTATGTTGTAGGTGCATAAAAAAATTTTGGAAAATTTTTTTAAGAACGATTGACCGTAGAACGATCGATACATACAGTGGTAAGTGATATTTTGATGTTACTGAGAATTCGTGTACGGAGAGAACCTGTATGTTAATATTGTTAAATGACTTGCTATGTGAATCATCGAATGCTAACAGGCGAGATAATAAGTTTATCTGAATAGAAATAAACTTCATAATACAGTTGGGAGTAACATGTCACGTACTTTTTTATTACATGCATAACATATAGCATGATATGTGACTAACCCACCCAACTGCTCGTACAACCTACTGTGTGGACTGGGGCCACTTTCCCTTCCTTGCCCGCTCGGCGTTGAACTCCTCGGCGGTCTCTTTTGCCTTAGCCGTCATTTTCCTCTTTCTCTTTCTCTCGCGCTCACTCTCGCGAGCTTCCCGCTCCCTACGCGTGCATGCTTCGAGATGAGCTTGTGTCTCGCGTTGTATACGCAGGGTTTGCTCGTTCTTGCAGCGCTCCTCCTCCCGCAACTCCGTGTCTCGTGTGACATTCCACTCCTCGAAGTCGAGGGTCCATTGGTCCGCAGGGTGAATCTCAAGATCGATCCATTTGCAGTAGGCACATAAGAGTTCCGGAGACTGTAAATACAGGGGAGAGATTGTTAGTGCATGCTGTGAAGGAGAAAAGGTAGGGGAAAATGGTGCATGTGGTCCTTACCGGCTGCCGATAGATTGCGATGTTAAGACGGCGGTCGGGGTAGTCACTGGAGTAGTTTGCGCAACCCCAGTAACGCATACCTAGGCTGATGCGATGCTTAGAATTAAAGAACTTGCACGTGTCCCCGCACCAACAAAGGGGGATGTCTCCCCCTCAGGTGGGAGTTGCGGAAAACGCTCGGTGGGGACGTTCAGGATGGGGTTGTTGCTACGCGGCCGCTCATTGCGGGGAGCTGACCTCGTAGCACGCTGGGTTTGTTCTGCCCGGGCCGCAATAGCCCTTATTTTCTCATCGCGGGCGGCAGCTGACCGTGCTAGGTCATGGCCTCCTCCTATTCCTTCGCCATCTTGTCCCATTGCTTCTTCTGGCTTTTGTCCATCCCGGCCGGTGGGGTGAAGGAAGCGCGGTGTAGTGTGGGGTTTGGAAATGCAGTGTTCCCTGCAAAATGGAATGCACACCAATTTATAGGGTCCGTTTTCTCTCTACTCCTACGTGTAAAGTTGGTCTGTGTGGTCGTAACACTAAGTAAAGCTGGGCGTGCTGGCATATCACTGCAAAAAGGCTGCGTCGTCATGCCATGTGACTGAGCAAAACTGACCCCGTTTTGTCATCTCACTGAGCAAAGCTGCCCCGTTTTGTCATGTTACTGCGCAAAGCTGCACTCTTTTGTCATCTCATTGAGTAAAGCTGGTCTGTTTTGTCATGTCACTACGCAAAGCTGGCTTCTTTTGTTATCTCACTGAGCAAAGCTGGCCTCTTTTGTCATATCACTGCGCAAAGCTGACCTCTTATATCATGTCTATGCGCAAAGCTGGCATCTTTTGTCATGTTACTGCGCAAAGCTGCACTCTTTTGTCATGTCACTATGCAAAGCTAACCTCTTTGGTCATCTCATTGAACAAAGCTGCCCCGTTTTGTCTTATCACTGCGCAAAGCTGCACTCTTATATCAAGTTTCTGCGCAAAGCTGGCCTCTTTTGTCATGTCACTGCGCAAAGTGGGCCTCTTTTGACAGCAATACTCCATTCCAGTAAGTTCTCTTGTTCTATATAAAGAGCACGGGTGCGGTCCCATGAAAGTGAATCGAACTCTGTAAATCGAACGAAGAAGTACCTTCTCCATCGTGCTGATACTAGTACCTTCTCCATCATGCTAGCACACCGACGCACGGTGTTCCATCATCGGCTATGTGAATTTTGGTAGAAGCACTGCTATGACTACGATACTGATCGAGACAATCACAAGGAGGAGACGATTGGTTCGTGAGAATCTGCTACCGCGCAAGGACACTGATCGGGACGTTGAGCGATTGACTATTTTTACTACATAGATGTGGCTATGTTGAACCGGTCTACTTCAATTTTTCTTCCGCTGAACTATATATCTAGTAATAATGATATATGATCTTTTACTTGCGTAACTTTCTGATTTACGTAATAAAAAAATAATAATTTATGCTAGTGTAGACTATTCTGTATCCCATCAAATATGTCCGGTGAAGGGCGCTCAAAGTTTGTCGACTAGTCTCGTATCTGCAACAATTTTCTTGTGAGTTGAATTTGGATCACTAGTCAGTGGCAGAAAAAAAAACCCTCGATCCAACTTTATTGATGCATGAAAACAGCCTACAAGATTGCACCAGGCACACGCTCTCTGCCCCATCCACAAGGACAGTCAACCACTAAATAGCTCTCCTTCCGGTTTTCACCTCATCAAGCAGCATGGGCCACTGAGGGCATATTGTGCAGTCAGTCCTTGCCCTTTCTGCAATCCTTGCTCGTCGATCATTACCCGCCATGCAAACCCAGTTAAAATGCCTTCAAATCCATCAGTAATTAACTAGCTGTGCTAGGCCTTCTCTTCACACCTTACTCAAACGTCACGGAGTAGTCGTCGTCGTACGTGCACCTCCTCCTCGAGGATATCACCCTCGCCAGCTTCCGTTTGCAGAGCTCGAACCTCGCCGGCCGGTCGTTGTCGGAGCTCTGCACGGCCGCCGTTCTGCTCGGGAGCCCAAGCTGGCGCTCCAGCTCGGCGAATTCCTCGGCTCTCTGGATCACATGGTCGTAGCAGATGTACCTCCCGCCGGCCGTGTTGTTGCTCATTGCCTCGTACACCCGGACGTGCGCCTCGGCCACCGTCTCGACGTTCGCCGTGGCGAGCAGGCCTTCAGCAAGCATGGCACGTGCTCCTGCAGACGTGTAAAAGCAAGCATGTCAGTGTGCTGAACAGTAAGCAGCTCGTGTTGTTTAGAACTTTCTAAACATGACTGATTAACTGATACTACTAGTTGGTGCGAACCTTTGAGGTATGCAATGGAGGCGGTAGAGTTGCGGCGGCGGAATCCCGGTCCGGTGACCAGCGCAGGGCAGATGGTGACCAGTTTCAGGTCTCTTCCCCGGGCTGCCCTCCAGGCTGCCTTCTCCGCTGCCGTCTTGCCAAGTGCAAACCACAGCTGAAAAGTTTCATCTCACATCATTAGATTGCTTAATTTTCCACAAAAAAAGGTACAATTGGTTTTGGTGGTAAAATGTGTCCACGATTGCGAGTGCATATCTGTATCTGAAATTGACAAGAGCTGTACCCATGTATTCGGCGTGAAGTAAACTTTCCGTGGATTTTTTCTGGAGGACGTTGTGTGGATTTTCAATTAACAGTTTGGCTAAGCATCACCGAACCGTATGATATGAAAAAAAATATCATGCTATAATCTGATTATATGCGAACAAAAATGTATACAATTGCAAACAGAAATTCCGCGCTGTTGAAACTGGAAAATACCAATGAGTTCAGGTTTCTTGTGATCACTGACCTTATTATCACGGCAGAAGCTCTTGTCGCTCCAGCAGCTCTCATCAATGATAGTAGGGAACCATCTGTCATGAGGGTAGTTTTGCCTCCACACGCATGCTAGTAAGGACGAGGTGAAGACACACTTCCTGACGGACTCTGTCCTCACGCATGCTTCAATCACTCGCTCTGCCGCTTTGGCTTCCAAGCTTGCCATAGGCTTCTGTTAGAGCAAGACTGACAGTAAAAAGTTAAGTTCATCACACAGTTTAGTATTCCTGTGGGCTATGCTACTCAAAAATTGATTCCCAAGTCCCAAGCGTGTTCTTCCGAGACCACACAGTTTAGTAGTAAAAATCAACAAATAAACTGCCTTGCCTAGTGCGTACTACAGAAATACAGATAAATCGCATAATGTGAAGTGATTGAGCTAGCGCAAGGTATAAAGTATCAGCAACTGATACATTAAGCAATTAAGCTACCAAATGTAAGGTTGAATCCACTAAAAAAAGTCATGTGAATTAGGCACCGGTGATCTCTACTACTTAAAAATGTGAGTTGATGGTCGTCAGTGTATTTTCCCTTCTCTTTCCCCGCATCCACCTTCACAACCGCATCTCCCCTCCGTCTCCTTTACCATTCATTTGCGCCTACTGCGCCTCCGCAACCGCCTCCTCCTCATGCCGCTCCAGTTCCTCCCTTCTCTCCTCAACACACAACACTGCCACTGCCTCCCGCTCGCCTACTGCGCATACTATTGTGTTACAAAGGTATAACAGACTCAGAACATACTACATGTTGTTCATTGGTGATGCTTCCTTTATTTTAGGGGGTTGAGCGTGGGGCTTATAGCCTTATAGGAGACTTATGCTTCCTTAGTATATGATGCTCCTCACAAACATTATGTACATTGCACTTATATTGTTACAATTTCCAATAACTCAAAAAATATACTTGGATAAAATTTGATCTAGAGTCTTGCTGCTTTAACATGTATGCAACAAATCAATGATGTTGACAAAAAAAAAAGCCATATTGTAGCTCTTCATCCAACTCAGTTTAGAATAGGCACAGCTAGGTGAATTTATTGTTTTTGCTGACTGGACAATGTCACTTTTTTTGTGTTACCTGATAATGAGCGGTCAATATAGGCAGTTCAGCTATTGTTTCTCAAGTGTGCTGATATTTTGAAATACTACCTTTATCTAATGATACTGACCCAAGAGCACTTCTCCATCCTTGGAGTACACTTACTAGGACAAAATTCTAACATCATTGAAGTCTTGATGTTAATGTTGAGTTGTTGATAGACGGAAGTCACCAATTCCTCCTTTTCATTATTATTCTTTTGAAAGCAAACCATGAAGAGAAACTTCGTGAGCATTAAGTTATATTTAATTGGGATAACCACCCAACATAAAGCAAGGAGGAACTAGGAAGTAATTGGTACATCAATGTCGAACTTAGAAATATGTCAAATGTCAGTTCTGGTTGTAGTTTAAATCCACATTGTGTTCTTTAGCTTTCCATCATCTCAATCAATACCGGAGCCACATTTCATAATTAAACCATGTTTTCTATTTTGGCTCAGGTTTATTCCTGGTAAACAAAAAAATTCTGAAGTCAAAATTTCTTGGGAGTTTTTTTTAAAAAAAATTCTACACACTATCGTTGTCCTATACTTACGTGGTCATGTCGTATGAACTTTTTTCTCTTTTGTCATTCCATCTATTTTGTCTTCTGTTTGTCCTTTTTTTGAACATTACAGTGGTTCTCAATCAAGCGGCAACATGCAATGGTGGTGATTGCAGATAGTCTTTATTATTAAAAAAATAAGGCATTACTACATGGTAATCAAATCCACCTTTTGGTAGTATGCAAAGCATAGGGTGTAGACTTATACATAAGCAATACCTTTGGAGTTTGTTCATCGTGTTCTTTCATAAAATTGGTCTGTAGGACTCAGAGAATGCGCTTCATTCTAGCTCACAATTCATTTTTAGGTCCACTAACTTACTATTTCTCTCAAAATTCCATATTGTGTACCACTGTGTTCTATTTACAACGCTGTTCTCTGCATAGAACATATCTGATAGTGCTTTATGCTCTCTTTGCAACCAAGAATGGAGGGTCGCAATTGCTATGTAGATGAGCATTACTTGCCAACACTATTCCATGTAAGTAGTTCGGTACATAATGTCATTTTCTATTTTGAAATCTATGTCTCTTTAGTATATGCTGAATTCAAGAGCTCTCATTTGTATCAACCAGATGATGGATCCTGCTGGAATTGCTAATTGGTTTGAAGGTAAGTGGCATCCTAGATATTTCCAAACTAAGGATGTCACTTATGAACGCCTGAAGAATATGACAGTATATTTACCTTTATTTTGGGCCATCTTAATGTGTTTTCTAATGAACTTTACTTTTTTTCATGAGATCCCTCTTTAAGTCTTGCAGTAGTTGATCGACGTGAGCATGAGCAATTTGGTACCACTAGGTACTTAACAAGTTCATGAGCACATTAAATCAGAGCTCTCTCTCTCCCTCTCTCTCTTCACTGAGCAATTTGGTTTCATGTGCAAAATCATACTTACAATTTTACTTCTAATTTATCAAACATTTCACATGAAGTTAATTTGTATTGTGATATGTACGCATAAACTCTCAAAAATGAAAATAACTACTATAAACTCTCAAAAATGAAAATCATTTAGCTTTTAATTAGGTGGACCCTTTTTATGATTAATAAATCATAACCAATGGTTTTTTTATCAATGAACGTGCACATGAAGTTAATTTGTATTGTGATATGTACGCATATATAGTTGAGGAAATCTTGTATAAAATTAAGACGTGGGATGTTGGAGGTAGAATTAAAATCAAGCGATCCACACAGACACAACTTGCCTACAATACCATATTAATTTGCATTCATTTAATTATATTATTATGGATATAACTATTGTCTCTGTTATTGGACATCTCTATTATTGGAGATGCCGATTAAAAATTATAAACAACAACTATTTCCTTCCAAAGATGTAATCTATATTATTTGTTTTAACATATATTACTATACATTCATATCACAAATGAAACCAATTATATAAACATTCAAACCAAATTGAATTGATAATGTTCTAAAATTATAATATTTGAATTCTTTCATGTGATCTATAACTGTTTATTTTTTAAAAGTGGTTCTTTTATTATCATCACGTATGTACTGCTAAACCAATTAAATATACTCTAAGAATAATACCCAGACATGTGTGCGGGCCACCATGCTAGTTTGAATAAAATTTGTTAGAAGTTTGTTTGTTTACTTATGATTTTTTTTGGTTTTGTTAAAGGTTGTCTAGTGAGGTGGAAATGTGACGGCGTATCATTTAAAGATGTTTAGTAAAGATACGGTGCTTCGACGGGTTGATTAGCAAGAATATCAGTATCGAAATGATAGGTGCCATTTTGTTTACTTCGATGGGATATACCCTTAAAAATATGGAGTTTTTGGCACATATAGCGCTTTTGGAGTTCGTATTTACAGGAATTAGATATAGCAAATGAGCACAAAAATCCAAATTTTTTTGTGGAGCTTCCCGAGGCAACGTACTTCGTTGTGTATTTTTCTCGTATTTTTCATTCTAAATTTTACTCGAAATTTCATCACGTCTGTCTGTCCCACCTCGCGCAGCTCACTTCCGCCATTATTGGCGTTTCGTTAGCGCGCTGTGCTTCTGTTCACACTATAAATTACGATCTACCTCGCAGATGTTCTCGCAGTCTCGTAGGTAATTCTTGTGTAATACATGCATATATATATATATATATATATATATATATATATATATATATATATATATATATATATATATATATATATATATGTAATTATTTATTTTGTCATAATTTTTAATTTGTAGTATTGTACTGCCATTATATGTATGTATGTGTATACATATGTATATATATATATATATATGTATATATACATATATATACACATACATACATTATATATATATATATGTATGTGTATATTTATATAATTATTTATTTCATCGTAATCTTTAATTTGCAGTATTGTGCAGCCATTATATGTATGTATGTGCATACATATGTGTATATATATATATGTATGTGTATATAGATGTGTATATATACATATATGTACACATATACATACATGTATATGTTAATAGAATTTTTTGTACGGATAATCCATTTTTTATTCAAAATTATATAAATATACCCGCGGGAAATTTTTTTTTTGCAAAAATAGGCTCCAGTTGCCCCCCCGTTGGGCGACTGCTGCCTTTCGCCCAACCGGGAGGCGACAAAATTTGTGTCGCTCTACGTTCGAGCGACTGCAATTAGTCGCCTTCCTATTGGGCGACTATCATGCAGTCGCCCAATGGATGGGTGACTTGTAATGCAGTCGCCCAATAGGGGGGCGACTTTACTCTGTCCCCCGTGATTTTTTTAGAGTTTTGTCAATTTTGTAGTTTTAAACTGGGAAAAAATTTGGTGTAGTTGTAATAAAAGTTTATGTTCACTGGATGTTGTAGCTGCATAAAAAATTTTGGGAAATTGTTTTAAGAACGATTGACTGTAGAACGTTCGATACATACAGTGGTAAGTGATAATAACCTTACGTGAAATAGAAATAAATTTCATAATACAGTTGGGAGTAACATGCCGCGTACATTTTTATTACATGCATAACATATAGCATGATATGCGACTAACCCACCCAACTGCTCGTACGACCTACTGTGTGGACCGGGGCCACTTTCCCTTCCTTGCCCGCTCGGCGTTGAACTCCTCCGCGGCCTCTTTTGCCTTAGCCGTCATTTCCCTCTTTCTCTCGCGCTCCATCTCGCGAGCCTCCCGCTCCCTACGCGTGCACGCTTCGAGATGAGTTTGCGTCTCGCGTTGTATACGCAGGGTGTGCTCGTTCTTGTGGCGCTCCTCCTCCAGCAACTCCTTGTCCCATGTGACATTCCACTCGTCGAAGTCGAGGGTCCATTGGTCCGCAGGGTGGATCTCAAGATCGATCCATTTGCGGTAGCCACACAGGGGCTCCGGAGACTGTAAATACAGGGGAGAGATTGTTAGTGCGTGCTGTGAAGGAGAAAAGGTAGGGGAAAATGGTGCATGTGGTCGTTACCGGCTGCCGATAGGTTTTGGTGTCAAAACGGCGGTTGGGGTAGTCACTAGAGTAGTTTGCGCAACCCCAGTAACGCATACCTAGGCTGATGCGTTCCTTGGATTTGAAGAACTTGCACGTGTCCCCGCACCAACAAAGGGGGTGTCTCCCCCTCAGGTAGGAGTTGCGGCGAACGCTCGGTGGGGACGTCCGGGATGGGGTTGTTGCTACGCGGCCATTGATTGCGGGGAGCTGACCTCGTAGCCGTAGCAGCCCTTGCTTGTTCCTCGCGAGCCGCAGCAGCCCTTGCTTGTTCCTCGCGAGCCGTCGCACCCCTTGCTATCTTGCGGGTCTCCTCCCATTCTGCCTTCTTGCGGGACTCCTCCCTAGCCTTCCTAATTTTCTCATTTATGTTGTCCGCGAATTTTTGCCATTCCTTTAGATTCTTGTTGTTCATCTCGACGTGGAGAAGGAAGGTATGATGTAGTGTTAGATTGTGTAGTGTTCTCTTGCAGATGCATTGCACCTCAATTTATAAGGCGAAGGGTAGGCATGTGATTTATTTTTGGTCGCTGCGCAAAGCTGCCCTCTTTTGTCATGTCACTGCGCAAAGCTGGCCTCTTTGTCATCTCACTGGGCAAAGCTGCCCTCTTTTGTCATCTCACTGAGCAAAGCTGGCCTCTTTTATCCTCTCACTGGGCAAAACTGCCCTCTTTTGTCATCTCACTGGGCAAAGCTGCCCCGTTATGTCATGTCACTGGGCAAAGCTGACCTCTTTTGTCATCTCACTCAGCAAATACATGTTAAGCATGTCATGGATTGGTTGTTATCGTATTTTAACGGACAGCAAATACATCTAGTAACTAAGTAAACAGAGCAATACTAAGCTACCAGCATAACACCAACTACATTACAGAAAACGGATGTAACATACAAGTTTTTACAAATGGTACATGAAATTTAGCTGTAGTCTCCAACAACTACTGATCAGGACATGCGTTGCATTGTCTAGCTGTGTGCCCCTCCTGACCGCATCGCCCACAACGTGCACCAGATGTTCCAGCTTGTGATTCGTCCATGTCATTTCTAATACGACGGCTCTGTCGCCGACCCTTCCCACCCTTCAGCATGTTAATATCCGGAACCCAGGTCCTCGCTGAAATGTCCAAAGTGGCGAAGTTTCCCACCACCCTGAACCCCCGGAGCTCCCCACACCAAGCTTGCAGTATTCTCTCCTTAAAGAAGTACTCGGACATGAAGTTGGAAGGATCCATGCCCATGGTCCCGCATGCAGCGAGGACATGAGAGCATGGCTTGTGTAACAACTTAAGCTTGTTGCATGTGCAGCTAGGTTCGTTTGCATGATCTACAAGGCATACCTCGTGAGTAATAAGTGAACAAGCCGTCCCAAATCCGGCTCTATCACAGAGTATCACCTCGAAACGATGCTCTCTGTTGCCCATGACATGCACTGTGTGTAATTGACCCTTCTGTGCCTTCGTCTCCATGTACGCTGTAATTTTTGATGAATGCAGGGCTTCGGGATTGGCCGCATGAAGTGCAATTGAACTTAAGCATACGAGGAAGGTTGTCGTACGCCGCCTCGAAAGTGCCAAAACGTTTTTCCAACGCCTTTTGCTTGGCACGCCACGTCTTCGCGTAGCTAATCTTATACTTGAATTTATTCTCGATAGCTACCACAATATGCGTAGCCACAATGTCTTTCTTCTCCACTATCTCCCCATACATCAAATTGGCTATAAATCCGGACGTCAGGTTACGATGTCTCGCTAAGACAGTGTTTAGAATGCAGGAGTGCAGCTCCACCTTGGACACAATCCAGTGAGTCTCATACTTGGGTCTACGTGCGTGCACCCTCCAAGGACAACCAGCCTGCTCGCACTTCACAGTGTACTGCTCCTGGCTTGATTTGACGATGCGAAATGTCCGCTGCATTGAAAGGGCCCAAAGCTTGATGGCATCCTGCAGCACTTCCTTGTCAGCAAACATAGCATGCAACCGAACCTCTGTCTTATGATACTCCCATGGTGATTCATGCTCATCATGTGTGGAAACACCCTCCGCATTAAACCGGTTCTATTTCTGGGGGATAGAAACTTCTTCATCATCGGAACTGTCCTCCTCTATAGCTTCCTCTTCATCGCATGCCCTCTGGTCATCAGAGTCCATCTGCTGCACGATATACTCATTATACTCTCCTTCATCGGCTTGCCCAGTTCCCTCTCTATGGCTTGACAGCTGTAACTCTCCTCCATGTACCGCATCGGCTTGCCCAGTTCCCTCTCTATGGCTTAACGGATGTAACTCTCCTCCATGTACCGCACCGGCTTCATCACGAGCAACTTCATCACCTCCGCCAGCGTGTGGCCCGCCCGAGCTGCTAGCACTTCCCGAAGCATGGGTGGACGCATGAGTTTGCGCAGCTGCTTGTAGTGAGCACGGTTGCACAAGCAAAACACACTCGTATCCACGGCGCCGACACCCTTGCACAAAGCCATTCCACGAAACAGAGCGCACCAAAGTCTTCAACTCCCATCTGATGTTCGTGGGAGACCAGCTCCAAAGCCCTTGCACGACGACGCTGCACACCTCGTGGTCCAATGAAAAACTCTGGGTCAGCCAATGCTGCACATCTGTCATTCGAGCATTCTCGTCATCCGGAAGTACGAGAGTGACTTGCGGAAAATCGCTCAAATCCACACCATTCGGACCTTCACGAATAATTCCAGCACCGTAATAAACTCTCAATGTAGTGACCATTGATGATGTAGGCCTATATGTATGATTGAAATTTACGACATGTCAAATAACATCGTACAACACTAAACTACACTTTCTATACTAAAAAGGGTGCTGATATTTCTATACTACAAAATGTTCCATACTACAAAATGTATACTACAACTTTTTGACACTAATATTTTCATACTAAAATTGTACTACATTTTCTACATCTAAAATTTTTACTAACACCAACATTTTATATAACTAATAGTGCAAATACAACATAATCAAGAAATACCTGATCCAAATGGACGGAATAGCTTCCACTCCTCCTTCCTCCCTCACCTCCTCCTCCAACCCTGTCCTCCTCTCCTTCTCTTCTCCCCTCCCTCTCTTCTCCCCCTCTTTTTCTTCCCCTCCTTCCTCTCTTCTCCCCCTCCTTTTCTTCCCCTTCCTCCTCTCCTCTTCTTCTCTCGTTTCTTCTCTGTGCGCAGAATGAGTGCAAAGCCTCCTCTGCTCTTCTTCTCTAGTTTCTTCTCTGTGCACAGAATGAGTGCAAAAAGTGGTAGGAGGTACTGGGTGGCCGACTGTGCTGTCTTAAAAAACCCCCTCCCTGTCGCCCTGCCGTTGGGCAACTGCAATTCCAGTCGCCCAACCGTACAGCGACTGGAAGAAGTCGCCCAACGCTCAGGCGACAGCATTGATTCGCTCAACGGTTCGCACATTCCTTAAATGTCGCCTCCCGGTTGGGCGAAAGGCGGCAGTCGCCCAATGGGGGGGCGACTGGAGCCTATTTTTGTAAAAAAATTTCCCGTGGGTATATTTATGTGATTTCGAATAAAAAATGGATTATCCGTACAAAAAATTCTATGTTAATATATATACATATATATATATTATATGTATGTATATACACATTTATATATATGCATGTGTATATTTATGAAATTATTTATTTCATCATAATGTTTAATTTGTAGTATCGTACCACCATTATATGTATGTACGTGCATATGTATATGTACATATATATTTGTATATTTACGTAATTATTTATTTTATCGTAATTTTTTGATTTGTAGTATTGTACTGCCATTATATGTATGTATGTATGTGTGTATGTAGATGAATTTCTGAGTAAAATTTAAAACAGAAAAAAATACGAGAAAAATACACAATGAAGTACGCTGTCTCGGGAAGCTCCATAAAAAATGTTATATTTTTTGTGCTCATTTTCTACAGCTAAAAAATTCTACTAATATTATGCAAATAAATTTTCTAATCATGCAATTAACCTGTTAATCACACAGGCTAATGACATGGAGCTTGGCCACCAGGCTCTAGGTCTGTGGCCATATAGTGGGCGGGCGACAGGCACCTACCGCCCTGTTGTCGGGCTCCGTTGACCACATGTCAGCTCCACAGTGTTGTCGTCCGGTCACCGAGCTCCAGAAATAATATTTTTGCAAATTTTACTTGTATACTAATATTTTTGTAAAAAGAGACTCTACCTCTAAAAGCGCTATATGTGCCAAAAACTTAAAAATACTTATGTACCGACGTACAGTGCAAACTGCGATGCAGATTTGAATTGCGTGATTCTGGAACATTCCTACTATGTTTACGTAAGCGGTGATGAACCAGGCGTCTATGTTCCGCGAATCTTAATTCTCCCTCCGTCTCCTGTACCAGCAGGACGTTTGCTTAGGCCGAGTGGATTTTTTTAGCTATATCTCATATCTTTTGAATTTTATCTTTTTTTTATTGAAGAAAGAGATTACAAAGAGTGAGATCGATGTAGTGTCTATTATAATAAATTTATAGACTTCGTTTTTAAAAGACATGAGACGTATAGTTTGAAAAACTAGTTATCGTTTGAAAAAATAGACGGAACTAGTCAACCTCTCGCTAGTCGACGACAAGCACCGTTTGCTGGCAAGTTGCAACAATGACTGGGAGTGAGACGAATGGGGCTTGCCTGTTTCCTCTCCATATTCCCTCCACATGTCATAATTTAATTGGCTCTTTAATGAATTAGTGAGGTGATTAATTGATATAGATGATTAATTAGGCTTGTAATTAATTAGTATAAAATATTAGTGTGAATAATTAGTATAGATCAATTGGAATAAATAGTGACTATAGATCAATTGGAATAAATAATAGTAATTAATCTATACTTACTATTTATTCCAATTGATCTATACTAATTATTCACACTAATATTTTATACTAATTAATTACCAGCCTAATTAATCATCTACATTAATTAATTACCTCACTAATTTATTGGAGAGCCAATTAAATTATGATATGTGGAGGGAACATGGAGGGAAACATGGGGAGGGAACAGGCAAGCTCCACTCGAGTGAGACGCATGTACTGGTTCCATCTCGAGATGCAGGGATTTTCCACTGTTGTGTGGAGGACCGTCGCCGATCTGCTTAATTTTACCGTACCGACTGCAAAAATCATGTTAGTACGCACCAAACAGTGAGACTGCAAAATTTTCTTATCTGAACCATCCTTGCAGTCCACTTCAACACCCAATTATTTAAGTTGACTTTTCGCACATTGAAACCATAGCAAATTGAGCAAAGTCTATGGCGTACGAATCGTAGCTCGTTTCAACTGGCTAGCTGTCATTCTGTCAAACAAGAGAGTGGTTCGATATCTTGCATGTGAAGGTGTTGTAACCTTGGACGGCATCTTCCCCGATGGTTCGATCCAATAGCGAGAGCCCAAACATTTCAGACCCTTTAAGTGCACGGCTCTCTGCTTCTGGAGAGCGTAGGCTTCGGAGTTCGGACTGTTCTTTCTACTCTTCCTCGTAACACCATAAAAAAATTGTGAGTATTTCTCAAAGAAGACCGGCGCCGGCACGCAGCCATGGCAGTCAAAGATGAGCAGCAGCCACTGCACATCCTCCTATTCCCCTTCCTCGCCACCGGCCACCTTATTCCGATCACCGACATGGCCGCAATCTTCGCCGCTCGCGGCGTCAGGTGCACCATCCTCACCACGCCCGTCAACGCCGCCATCATCCGCTCGGCCGTCGACCGTGCCAACGACGCTTCCTGTGGCACCGACGCCCCGGCGATCGACATCTCCGTCGTGCCGTTCCCCGAAGTTGGGCTCCCGCCGGGCGTCGAGAACGTTACGGCCCTTTCCACCGACGACGACGGCGACAAGTTCCTCCATGCGATCCAACGGCTCCGCGAGCCCTTCGACCGGTTCTTGGCAGAGCACCAGCCCGACGCCGTCGTGGCCGACAGCTTCTTCCACTGGTCCGTGGACGCTGCCGCGGAGCACGGCGTCCCGCGGCTGGCATTCCTCGGCAGCAGCATGTTTGCGCGGGCCTGCAGCGACAGCATGTTGCGCAACAACCCGGTGGAGGCCTCCCCCGATGACCCCGAGGCCGTCGTCTCCCTACCGGGGCTGCCGCACCGCGTCGAGCTGAGGCGGAGCCAAATGATGGACCCCAGGAAGAGGCCGGAGCACTGGGCCTTCTACCAGAGCATGAATGCCGCGGACCAGAGGAGCTACGGCGAGTTGTTTAACAGCTTCCATGAACTAGAGCCGGACTACGTCGAGCACTACCACACGACGCTTGGCCGGCGCGCGTGGCTCGTCGGGCCGGTCGCACTCGCCAGCAAGGACATGGCGGCGAGAGGCACCAACGCGCTTTCGCCGGACGCGGACGGCTGCCTGCGGTGGCTCGACACGAAGCTGGCCGGCTCGGTGGTGTACGTCTCCTTTGGCACGCTATCCAATATTGCGCCCGCGGAGCTGCGCGAGCTCGCCCGCGGCCTCGATAACTCAGGCAAGAACTTCGTGTGGGTCATCAACGGCGCAGACACCGACGCCTCAGAGTGGATGCCCGAAGGCTTCGCGGAGCTGATGGCGCGCGGCGAGCGAGGCCTCATCATCCGGGGCTGGGCTCCGCAGATGCTCATCCTGAACCACCCCGCCCTCGGCGGGTTCGTGACGCACTGCGGGTGGAACTCGATGCTGGAAGCCGTGAGCGCCGGCGTGCCGATGGTCACGTGGCCACGGTACGCCGACCAGTTCTACAACGAGAAGCTCATCGTGGAGGTGCTCAAGGTGGGTGTCGGCGTCGGCGCCAGGGACTTCGCGACGAGGTCGGAGACCCGCCGGGTGATCGGCGCCGAGGTGATCGCGGAAGCCATCGGGAGAGTGACGGGTGATGGCGAGGAGGGCGACGCGATAAGGAAGAAGGCTAAGGAGCTCGGTTTGAAGGCGAGGAGCGCGGTGGAGAAAGGCGGTTCGTCGTACGGCGACGTTGGACGACTGATGGACGAGTTGATGGCTCGCCGGAGTTCCGTCGATGTACGCGAAGACATCAGGACGGCTGATGGATGGTGATCGGACGGCTCGTCTTGAGTTGCCCCAAATTGGAATCCTTTAATATTAGCACGGCAAGTCCATTTACCTGAGTGCATGGCTACCAGATTCTAAATAATGGATAGTAGATTTAAGGATTGACTCTGGTAGGACTCTATATTCCCATAGCGTATTTTAAATAATAGTGATAGTTTTTAGCTTAGATAATAATAGTGGTAATTTTGAGCTTTAGATACATATTTAAATTATGTGTTATGTCACACAAACATGGAATAGTTGCAATGTACTAAATTATAAACATAAAGCGTATATATATTGTAATAATTTTGTATACGACTTAAAACAATGATAAAATCGCCATATTGACCGCTACAACCACAATATCGTTGGCCACCATTGTAACGCCCCCATTTTTGAAGGTGTTACGGAACTTCGCAACCGTACGAAAATGAACAGCTGTAGAGTTCTGAACATGAGCGATCATCACAACAGCACAAGCTTACAACAAAAACTCCAACTTTTATTACAAGATAAGGTTTATCAACTAGTTTTGGTAGCAGGTGCGCAAGCCCAAAACCACAGTACAATACAAAAACTCCCAAGCAGTCTGAGCGAGGCTGAGACCTAAGACCAATCTCCCTCAGAGAAGAAAGGTTCTTCAGGAGCTTCTTCCTCAGCTGGCTCTTCTTGGCTCCACTGGCCTTCTGTTGTTGTTTAGCAAGTCATGAGTACAATCGTACCTAGTAAGTTACAAGGGTAAACTCTAATTTACTATTTGCAAGGAATAATCAAGGGTGGGAGTTTACTGGTTTTATTACATTGAGTGGATGCAATTTTATTTGTAAACAAATAAAGTTAAAACAGTTCTCCCTAAGATCAGGGGTTTTCTGTTATCAGACAAAAATTCACAATTACACAATTTAACAACATCATAAACTCTACTTATGCCTCGTTGTTGGAATCACCCAATTAACACAACTTCATTAATCGGAAGCACTGCGTATTCGAATACCCACACGATTTCTTAGCTCCCGCGACAGACTTAAGAAAGCCAGGTCGTTTCACTACCCAATTCTTTATATAGGCTCTACCTGATAGAATCACCCAGACACGCCCAAAACTAAATCTAAACTCCCTTAGCGCTCTGAGTGACCTCTACCGTTGTTAGGTACCGTTCCGCATACCTAACTCCCCAGCATCCTCACATCTCACAACCTATAGAGTTTCAATCGAATTGAGCAGCTACTAAATCCAGGGTTGACAAATCAACTCCTGTGGTTAAGCGTTCACTGTATCCTTTACTTAGCATAAGGTTTTTTGTAACAGCCCAGATTTTTATTAAAATAAAAATAAATAAATAAAATCAATTAGAATAAAAATTTAAATTAAAATAAGTATTTTTGTGCCTAAATTTTAAATTTGGATTTGCCCTGAATTTCTGTTTTTTTGAAAAACTAGATTTAAAAAGTATTTTATGTAAAATCTAAAATTATTATTATTAAATAAAATGATATTTTGATTTTCTATAAAAATCCTAGTTCAAAATAATTATTTGGAGTTATTTGGCTTTTATTTGGATTTTCTGAGTTTTCTAGAGTTTTAAAACCTGTGTTGAAAATAAAAAGAATTTTAAGTATGAAAATTAATTACCAACATTAGTTGAAAATATTTTTATTAAGTCCAAAATGTCTCCAGGAAGTTCTTTGATCTTTTCTTATTTTTCTCTTTTCTTTTCTCCTTCAAAACCTTAGTATTTTGGGGGAGAGTATCGTTCAATCAAAGTATCAAACGATAGCCTAATATGTGTACACTTTGTACCGACATCCACATTGTCTTCATTTGGTTCTTAGTCCTTATCGAACATGTTGGTGTTTTTCAAGAGTTACAGCATCAGGGAAAGTTCTTATTGAACATAAACCTCAATATTCCCATTTTCCATGTTTCTCAAGCAAGTTCAACATCTTTGATCATACTACTTGATTTAATTTCTGTATAAGTTACTTGCAATCTAGTATACACTATCACCTGCATGTCAAGTTTGCTTTTTAAACTTTGAATCAATATGACATGTGGATTTGATTACATGATGATCACTAGTATGAAAAGCCCCAAAATTTCAAAATCCAAAAATTTGTGAATTTTTGCCGGTTTTTGGGTGAATTTCGGAAACTTTCCTTTTTGGGAAAGTTTTCCCCGCCGCCGCTTTCCCTTTTCGGCCTGGCGCCTCCTCCCTCGCGTTGGCGCCTTCTTCCTTTCCGCCTCCTCTCCTCCCCGGCGCCTCCCGCTCCCCTCCCGCGTTGGCGCCGCCCCGATCCCGCCTTCTCCCGCGCTCAGCGCCTTCCCCGCTCCCCTCGCCCGTTAGCGCCCCGTCCCCTCCCCGCCTTCGCCTTGCGCACGCGCGAAGCGCTGCGCGCTGCGCTTTGCGCCCGCCTCTGCACCGCCTTTCCTCGCGCGGACAGCGCCGCCCTCGGATCCCCTCCTCGCGCCCGCGCCGTCCCGACCGCCACGGTCCAAATCCGTGGGCGCCTCCGCGCCACGCGTCGCCCCGCGTCCGCCCTGGGGCCCGCCTGTCAGCCCCGGCTTCTCCCTCTCCCGCGCGCGGAAGCTACCTCGCCCATGCCCGAGCTCACCTGCCCCTCTCCCGTCCCGTCGCCATTAACACTGTGCAGAGCCCGTCACCGCCTCGTCTGCGCGGAGGAGACGCCCCCAACTGCCCCCGTCACTCCTGTTGACCCCGGAGCCCGCCCGTTGGCTTCCCCTCCACGCCTCGCTCCCCCTCCGAATGGGTATAAAATTCCCCCTCCGGCTCCTCGCCCCTCCTTTGCTTCCCGAGCCGCTCCACCACCTCGATTCGCCTCCCCAGCCTCCAGAGAAGCTCCCCGAGCGGCCGATTGAAGTCCTGCCGCCCGGAGCTTCCCCATTGCCGCCTTGTGAGCCGGCGGCACCCCGAAGCCAATCTCCCTCTCCTCTTCCTCATTTCTCGATTGCATTCGTCGAGAGCACCACCTCCCCTCACTGACTCCTTTGGTGCTTGCCGTTGGACAGGTGTTTGCCCGAGGAGCGCCGCCGTCGAAGCTCCTCTCCGGCCGTCGCACCTCTCCCGTGGCCAGCCCGCTCCGAAACTCCCCAGCTTCCGCCGTCGCCACCAATGTGAGCCCCTGGACCCCTTGAGCGTGTAGCCGCGGCCGTTTGAGCTAACTCGCCGCCGGTGACCTCCCTCGCCTCCAAGTACCCGAACCACCCCCTTCTACCTCCCGTCCCCTCCGTTGGTTCCCGCTCCTTCCAACCGCCCAAAACGGGTTCCTCTCTCGAAGCCGCACCCGCCGGTGCCCTCGGTGGTCGCCGACGAGCCCCCTAGCGCCCAGGCCACCGTCGCCACCGTGACCTCGCCGCGAGGTTACTGTAGCGGCTGGAGGAGGAAGACGACTCCTCCCCGCGACGTGGCCTCCCCTCCGCCGTCCATCCTCCCGTTGCCATATAACGTCGACCGTCGGATCTTTCGAACCGTTTCGCCCGCCTTCCCATCTTCTTCGCCGTCCGATCTCCTCCCGCCGCATCCACGCCGTTCGCCCGCTCGCCATCCGCCCCGTCCGCCCGAGCCGCGTGTCGCGCATCGCGACCGCGTGAGAGCGCGTGGGAGTGGACCGCGCCGGCCTGCTCCTTCGCCCGAGTGCGCGCGCGCGTCGCCGCCCGTGGGCCGCGCTGGCCTTCGGCCGCGCGGGCCAAACAGTGCCGGGCCGCACTGTAGCAAAGCGGCCGGGCCGCACTGTTCACCGATTTTTTCCCGAATTTATCAATTTCTAAAATCCAAATAAATCCTAGAAAATCACAGAAAATCCCAAAAATTTCCAAATTTCACCACCTTGCTCCAAATAATATTCCAGACCCTTTGGTGACCTCCATTTCCACAGATCCATCCCAATTATATTCCTAAAATTCCTCATTTGGAGATTTATGCAATTTGCTCCTTTTTAAATAGTTTATTTTCCCTCGCTTGATTAGTCTCAAGCTGGATTTAATTTGTTTTGTATGTTTGCGCTAGTGTCGGAGTCTCCGGAAGTTCAAGTGCAGTCACAGAGCCAGGAGGTTCTTCGTTCGAGCTAGCGGAAATCATTCGGATTGACGGCAAGTCCCAAATCCTTTGATCATATTGCAACCCATGATGTTTATTTATGTTAATATGCTATTTGCATTATGCTAATTGTGAAATGTTAGTTTGAAATAAAATAAAATGTTTAGAATGACTTGTTATGTAGTTAATCCTACCACCGTTAAATGCCCTGTTAAATTTGTTGCCATGCCTCTGTAACCCTAGAAATAATTATCTGTTAATCTAGATAAATTGTAGGATATTATTATCATGCAAAGTCTTGTACTGGTAAGGCTGTGGCTGCGGGTCAATAGAATTTGCAAACCCGACTCTAGGGTAGGGTGGTATGGGACACCGTGCCCTAGAGTGGAGAGTGCTTGCGGGCACAAGGTAGGGTAAGGGGGTTGTGGTGCGCCGCAAGACGGTTTTCGCCCATCTCTTACCCTAGGATTGGAGTAGGGTAAGTGGGGTTGAGGTGCGCCGCTAGACGGTTTTCGCCCACCGCTTACCCTAGGTTGGGTCGCGGGCCTGGTGAGGTTACGGACCATGTGAAAATAAGGACTGAAACCCTTACGCTGAGCAAATGTCACAGTGATCGCTCAACCACAGGAGTTGACTTGTCAACACTTGTCTAGTAGCTGCTCAACTCGATTGAAACTCTACAGGTGTGGCGGTGGAGGAGGTTTAGCAGTGAGGTTAGGCAAGCCGTGATTGGGTGCCTAACAACGGTAGAGTTCACTCGAAGCGGCACCGTTTTCTTTTGTTTTGTGTGTGTGTGTGTGAGCGAGCCAGACCCGAGTGAATTCTACCGGGTAGAGCCTATATAAAGAGTTGAGCAGTGAAACGACCTGGCTTTTTTAACTTTTTAGCGGGAGTTAAGGGATCGTGTGGGTAAAGTTGAGCAAACTTTGCAGAGTCAAACAAATGGTATTCGAATACGCCGTGCTCCCGGTTATTGGAGCTGTGTCACTTGGGTGATTCCAGTCGCAAAGCTTAAGTAGTTTTGTACATGCTTTAACTTGTTTAGGTTGGTTAATGAACTCTTGTTGAAAAACCTCTGAGATCTTGAGGAGTAGTTTTGGGTCCCTTTTATAAAATGATTGCAAATAAAACTGCATCCACTCAGAATTAATAAACCAAGTATACTCCCTTCCTTTGATGTTCCGTGCATGTAACAAGTTAGGGTCCCTTTGGGACTTGCTGAGCCGGTTGATTGGCTCACGGCTTGCTTAATCTAATCTTTAGAGGATCAAGACGAAGGTGGAAGTCTCCCCATCGAGGACGTCCCCGAGGGCCTCTTCTTCGACGAGGATCCTTGGCTCTAGGTCTTCGCCGCGCTCGAAGCGGATTCTGGAAGTCTTTTGTAATGTAATTATACTTTGGGCTTGCACGCCCCGCTGTCAAAACCTGGATGTTAATCCTTATGTCAAATATATGCTGGACTTTTGTTGTAAGCATGCAATGGTATACTCTTGCGCGACACTCCATAACTGTTCATGCTTGAATAGTTACGGAATGCCGTGTCCGTACGCTCCCCTGGAAACGGGGGCGTTACAAGAAGTGGTATCAGAGCAGGCTCTTTGACCGTAGGTTAAGACCTAAGGCTGTTTAGGAAGCGATTTTATCGCAAAAATTAATTTAAGGCATAAAAAGAGTTTATGAAAAATATAAGTATTATTGCTGTCTTGTTCCTCTCTTGTTGCTACTTTCCCTGTCTTAGTTTATGTCTGCATAAGCTTTGATTTTCGCAAATGTTTATTATCTCACTTGTCTAACTTCAAAATTTTCGTTTCCGGCAGATGGTGCACCACATCTTTTCCCGCCCCGACCGTATGGATGGTTGGGCCCGCAAGGTGTGGGAGATGCGGAGGCATCTTGGAGCGAGAGGCAACTTCAACCCGGTGTACCATGCTGTGGGACAGTTTCGCCAGGACCAGTTCTAAGAGTACGAGGCTTGGGTGGTTCTTGATCCGTTGCCTGTCCGCCCAGACAGGAAGCGGAAGTTCACCGCCCGCCGGGTGAACGAGGAGGATGCTGTTCAGGATGTGGCTCAGAAGGCCGCACTCTACCTCAGGGACTACTATCACCAGGAGCTAGCAGGGACGCCCTTCGACCTGGTGCCGCGTCCGCACTTTGGGGACTTTATAGTCCCTAGGTTCGGTGAGGATGACGATCCCCGCCTGGCGGGCATCGCCACCCTTATGACGCATCAGGTCGTCCGCTACGACGGAGCAGTCGAGGAGGCCAGAGTTCTGCGGAGGCAGCTTTGGGACGCCCGCGAGGAGGTTCAGCGCCTCCGGGAGTCCCTTCTCCGCTTTGAGGCCCAGGAGGCAGCAGAGATCTCAGATAGTGCAGAGTCGCCCAGCGTTCACTCCTCCTGTGCTTCGGTGCAGTCTAGGCCCAAGCGCCGGATGACTGCGGCGCAGTACCGTGCCCGGTTCCGCCCCGCAGCCCCGCTTGACCCTCCCAGCGCTTGAGGATATGGAGGAGTAGACGCTGACCGCTAGCGTAGCTGGACCTTTTGTATTAGTAATACTTTTGTAATGTAATGCAAGTGTAACATGAACCTTTATGTGGTCTGTGCACCACTTGCTTAATGTGAATTATGTTTGCTATCTCTTTTAATTTGTTTGCTTAATTATCTGTATGTTCCTCCTGTGTTCAAAGTTTTCTTCTGTCCCCTTTCACTCTCGTACTTACCCTGTTCACCCTATACTTACCTTGAAATTCGAAGTCTTACTTACCTGCTCTTAATTGTCAAAGCCGCTGCAAAGCTAACCTCAAGTTTCCAATAAACAGATGGAGCCAGCAGAGCAGACGGGTCAGATCAGCGGGCAGGGTGCACCTGCCACCGACCCGAAAACACTTGCCGATGTTATTGCAATGTTAGAACAGAATCGATATCAAGGAGAGCAGAATATCTTGAAAGTGTTAGATCAGCAAGCTCAGCTTCTCGAACAGATTGCAACCCGATCCCCCAGTTTTCCTAGTGGGAGTAATGCTCCTCGGGATGGTTCTCCAATTTCCACCCGATGGACGGATTTTCTGAAGACACGTCCACCGGTCTTCTCCACCTCCGCTGACCCCATGGTAGCTGAGGATTGGCTTGTGGACGTGGAGAGAAAGCTTCAAACAGCACAATGCGATGACAAAGAGAAGGTGTTATACGCATCCCACCAGTTGCAGGGTGCTGCAGCTACGTGGTGGATCAACTACCAACGCACCCTACAGAACAGAGAAATTAGTTGGGAAGACTTTTCAAAGGCCTTCCGCAAGGCACACATACCAGATGGCGTCATGGAGGCTAAACGTCGGGAGTTTCTTGCGGTTAAGCAAGGAGGACGCACTGTTATGGAGTACTTACATCAATTCAACCATTTATCCAGATTTGCTCCGGAAGATGTTGACAGCGAAGACAAGAAGATGAGTAAATTCAGGGCAGGATTACAGCAGTCTCTGAAATTTCATATTTCAACTCTGAAGTTCCATGATTTACATGACATGGTAGACAGTTTGATCAACTCAGAGGGAGCACGAGGAGAAATGGAGGATTATAGAAAGCGTAAGGCAGTACACAAATCACAGCCTTCTTCGCACAGTGCTCAGCGAATCAAGACTGTGGGATCGCCCTCATATCGATCCCAATCTTCCCGCCAGTTTGTGATGTTGCCCAGGAACCAATCTAACCTGTCTCAGCAGAGCACTACCTTTTACCACTGGCGCTCAAATGCCCCACCTGTGGTGGGAATCATCTTGCTAGTAGCTGCCCAAAGAGATCCAATGCTTGTTTCCACTGCGGAGAAATTGGACACTACAGAGATCAATGTCCTCGAAAGAACTTGCCATCAGATGCTGCAAGACTGCAAGTCCAGAATCAGCAGCAGCAAGAAAACAAGACACAGTCAAGCCCTGGCACTCCCAAGGGGGGGTATCTGCAGATCAAAGCAGCTGGACCCCAATCTCTAGCCGGCACAGCCAATTTCACGTCAGTAGGCCGAGGCAGAGGCCGTACCAGACCCACCTTCTATGCGAGGGTGAACCATGTGTCGGCAGAGGACGCAGCAGGAGCTAGCGATATCATTGCTGGTATGTTCCCAATCAACTCCATGCCTGCATTGATTTTGTTTGATCCTGGTGCAACGCATTCATTTATTTCGAAGAGCTTTGCTTCAAGAAATCAATTGCCTTCTGTTGCATTACCAAGACCTTATGTGGTTGAGACCCCTGGGGTTAGAATGGAGTCCCACAATGGGTGTGCGGGACTCAGTATAAAAATCCAAGGGGTAGACTTTAGAGCAGATTTGTTGCAGTTAGATATGTCCGGATTAGATGCCATCTTGGGCATGAATTGGTTAGCAAAGAACAAAGGCAAGGTAGACTGTGAGATCAAGACCGTGTCATTGGTCAATTCTGAAGGTCAGAAAGTGGTAGTAGAGACAGATCGAGAAGTATTAAAAGATGCCAGGAAGCGTATGATCAACATGATAGCAGCCACACCTAATCAAGTACCAGTGGTACAAGAGTATCCAGATGTCTTTCCGGAAGAATTACCAGGAGGACCCCCTGACAGGCAAGTGGAACTTGCCATAGAATTGGTTCCAGGTACGAAGCCAATTGCCAAACATCAGTATAGAATGTCAGCCAGTGAATTGAAAGAGTTGAAGAAGCAGTTAGATGAGCTACTGGAAAAAGAATTCATTCGACCAAGTGTTTCACCTTGGTCAGCCCCAGTCCTATTTGTGAAAAAGAAGAATGGAGAGCTGAGAATGTGTGTTGATTACAGAGGGTTGAATGCATCCACAATTAAAAACAAATACCCGTTGCCAAGGATCGATGACTTGTTTGATCAACTCAAGGGTGCCAAAGTGTTTTCCAAGATCGATCTGCACTCGGGTTATCATCAGCTTAAAATCCGAGAGCAAGATCGAGAGAAGACGGCTTTCATCACCAGATATGGATTATTTGAGTTCACGGTCGTGCCATTTGGTCTAACTAATGCACCAGCATATTTCATGAATCTTATGAACCTGGTGCATATGGACCAATTGGATCGATTTGTGATTGTCTTCATTGATGACATCCTGATATATTCCAAGAGTGAAGAAGAGCACAGACAACATTTGCACATGGTATTGTCAAGACTGAGGGAACATCAGCTATATGCAAAGTTTGACAAGTGCAGTTTTTGGCTGAGAGAAGTTGCTTTCTTGGGTCATATTATATCTGAAGATGGAGTCAAAGTCGATCCAGAAAAGATTTCAGCGGTTATGGAGTGGAAACAACCCAAGACAGTGACTGAAGTGAGGAGTTTTCTTGGATTGGCAGGCTATTATCGCTAATTCATAGAGGGTTTCTCGAGAATCTCACGCCCACTCACCCAACTGTTGAAGAAGGACAAGCCGTTTACATGGACAGATGCATGTGAAGAAAGTTTTCAGATGTTAAAGACCAAATTGACAACCACGCCCGTTTTGATGTTGCCCAACCCAGAGAAAGAGTTCCAAATATATTGTGATGCCTCAAAGCAAGGTTTGGGATGTGTGCTTATGCAAGACGGAAAGGTTATCGCTTATGCCTCAAGACAGTTGAAGCCGCATGTGGAGAATTATCCCACGCACGATTTAGAATTAGCAGCTGTAGTGCATGCCCTAAAAATTTGGCGGCACTACCTGTTGGGGAATCGATGTGAGATATTTTCTGATCACAAGAGTCTAAAGTACCTATTCACACAGCCAGAATTGAACATGAGACAACGCAGATGGCTAGAGCTGATAAAAGACTATGATGTTGATCTTCAGTATCACCCGGGCAAGGCCAATGTAGTTGCCGATGTCCTCAGCCGAAAGGCTCACCCAAGCAAAGTTAGCACCACAGAGTATCCACCAGAATTGCAAAGGGACATAATACGACTGAACTTGGTGATCACAGAACAGGGTGAAGAAACAACATTAAAAATTCAGCCGTTATTAACAGATCAGATTAAGGCAGCACAAGATGAAGATGAAGAGATCCAAAAACTGAAAAAGGACATTGAAGAAGGAGATTCATCAGAGTATGCGAGAGACGAGCATGGAATCCTTACCTTCCGTGGTCGTTATTGCATACCCGACAAGAAGGAACTAAGAGAGTTAATCTTGTCTGAAGCCCATTCGTCCCAATTCTCAATTCACCCAGGAGGTACTAAGATGTACCAAGATCTGAAAAAGAAGTATTGGTGGAACCAGATGAAGAAGGAAGTGGCAGAGTACGTAGCTAAATGTGATGTCTGCCAGCAGATCAAGATAGACCACCAGAAACCATCGGGATTGTTGCAACCTTTGCCAATACCCGAATGGAAGTGGGACAGTATCGGCATGGATTTCATTACTGGACTTCCCAAGACTCGTGAGGGATATGATGCTATTTGGGTCATTGTCGATAGATTGACTAAAGTAGCTCATTTCCTCCCGATCAAGCAAACTTATGGGAAAGATAAACTTGCTGAGTTATACTTGACAAGAATTGTGACTCTACATGGAGTTCCAAAGAAAATTGTGTCAGATAGAGGAGCACAGTTTACATCTAAGTTCTGGGAGAAATTACATGAAGCAATGGGCACCGATCTGAATTTCAGTTCAGCATATCACCCACAGACGGATGGACAGACAGAAAGAACAAATCAGATTTTGGAAGATATGTTGAGAGCTTGTGCTATTGTGTATGGTGCAGCCTGGAATACTTGCTTACCATTCGCTCAATTCTCATACAACAATAGCTACCAAGCTAGTATCCAAATGGCCCCATTTGAAGCACTTTATGGCAGAAAATGCAGAACCCCTCTGAATTGGACAGAAACAGGAGAGCGACAACTTATTGGTCCTCAGATTGTACAAGACGCAGAAGAACATGTTAGAATTGTCAGAGACCGACTCAAAATGGCACAAGACCGACAGAAGAGCTATGCAGATAACCGCAGAAAGGATTTGAGCTTTGAAGTGGGAGATTTCGTCTACATCAAAGTCACTCCATTCAAAATAGTTAAGAGATTTCAAGTTAAAGGCAAATTAGCACCAAGATATGTGGGACCGTTTCAGATTATCGGAAGAGTTGGGGAAGTAGCTTATCAAGTGCAGCTCCCACCCAACTTGTCAAGAATGCACAATGTGTTCCACGTATCTCAACTTCGAAAGTGTTTGCGACAACCAACCGATGGAGTGCCATTGTCAGATATTGAATTACAGGATGACTGCACGTATGCTGAAGAACCACTACAAATACTTGAAACATCAGAGAGGCAGCTCAGAAACAAGAATATCAGATTTTGCAGAGTGCAGTGGAAGAATCATACAGCGGATGAGTCCACTTGGGAACGAGAATCAGACTTGCAGTGGGATTTCCCCAACTTACTCCCTGGACCAAGTTAATCTCGGGGTCGAGATTCTTTTAAGGGGGGTAGGTTGAAAAGCCTCAAAATTTCAAAATCCAAAAATTTGTGAATTTTTGCCAGTTTTTGGGTGAATTTCGGAAACTTTCCTTTTTGGGAAAGTTTTCCCCGCCGCCGCTTTCCATTTTCGGCCTGGCGCCTCCTCCCTCGCGTTGGCGCCTTCTTCCTTTCCGCCTCCTCTCCTCCCCGGCGCCTCCCGCTCCCCTCCCGCGTTGGCGCCGCCCCGATCCCGCCTTCTCCCGCGCTCAGCGCCTTCCCCGCTCCCCTCGCCCGTTAGCGCCCCGTCCCCTCCCCGCCTTCGCCTCGCGCACTGTAGCAAAGCGGCCGGGCCGCACTGTAGCAAAGCGGCCGGGTCGCACTGTTCACCGATTTTTTCCCGAATTTATCAATTTCTAAAATTCCAGAAAATCCAAATAAATCCTAGAAAATCCCAAAAATTCCCAAATTTCACCACCTTGCTCCAAATAATATTCCAGACCCTTTGGTGACCTCCATTTCCACAGATCCATCCAAATTAAATTCCTAAAATTCCTCATTTGGAGATTTATGCAATTTGCTCCTTTTTAAATAGTTTATTTTCCCTCGCTTGATTAGTCTCAAGCTGGATTTAATTTGTTTTGTATGTTTGCGCTAGTGTCGGAGTCTCCGGAAGTTCAAGTGCAGTCACAGAGCCAGGAGGTTCTTCGTTCGAGCTAGCGGAAATCATTCGGATTGACGGCAAGTCCCAAATCCTTTGATCATATTGCAACCCATGATGTTTATTTATGTTAATATGCTATTTGCATTATGCTAATTGTGAAATGTTAGTTTGAAATAAAATAAAATGTTTAGAATGACTTGTTATGTAGTTAATCCTACCACCGTTAAATGCCCTGTTAAATTTGTTGCCATGCCTCTGTAACCCTAGAAATAATTATCTGTTAATCTAGATAAATTGTAGGATATTATTATCATGCAAAGTCTTGTACTGATAAGGCTGTGGCTGCGGGTCAATAGAATTTGCAAACTCGACTCTAGGGTAGGGTGGTATGGGACACCGTGCCCTAGAGCGGAGAGTGCTTGCGGGCACAAGGTAGGGTAAGGGGGTTGTGGTGCGCCGCAAGACGGTTTTCGCCCATCTCTTACCCTAGGATTGGAGTAGGGTAAGTGGGGTTGAGGTGCGCCGCTAGACGGTTTTCGCCCACCGCTTACCCTAGGTTGGGTCGCGGGCCTGGTGAGGTTACGGACCATGTGAAAATAAGGACTGAAACCCTTACGCTGAGCAAATGTCACAGTGATCGCTCAACCACAGGAGTTGACTTGTCAACACTTGTCTAGTAGCTGCTCAACTCGATTGAAACTCTACAGGTGTGGCGGTGGAGGAGGTTTAGCAGTGAGGTTAGGCAAGCCGTGATTGGGTGCCTAACAACGGTAGAGTTCACTCGAAGCGGCACCGTTTTCTTTTTGTTTTGTGTGTGTGTGTGTGTGTGAGCGAGCCAGACCCGAGTGAATTCTACCGGGTAGAGCCTATATAAAGAGTTGAGCAGTGAAACGACCTGACTTTCTTAACTCCTTAGCGGGAGTTAAGGGATCGTGTGGGTAAAGTTGAGCAAACTCTGCAGAGTCAAACAAATGGTATTCGAATACGCCGTGCTCCCGGTTATTGGAGCTGTGTCACTTGGGTGATTCCAGTCGCAAAGCTTAAGTAGTTTTGTACATGCTTTAACTTGTTTAGGTTGGTTAATGAACTCTTGTTGAAAAACCCCTGAGATCTTGAGGAGTAGTTTTGGGTCCCTTTTATAAAATGATTGCAAATAAAACTGCATCCACTCAGAATTAATAAACCAAGTATACTCCCTTCCTTTGATGTTCCGTGCATGTAACAAGTTAGGGTCCCTTTGGGACTTGCTGAGCCGGTTGATTGGCTCACGGCTTGCTTAATCTAATCTTTAGAGGATCAAGACGAAGGTGGAAGCCTCCCCGTCGAGGACGTCCCCGAGGGCCTCTTCTTCGACGAGGATCCTTGGCTCTAGGTCTTCGCCGCGCTCGAAGCGGATTCTGGAAGTCTTTTGTAATGTAATTATACTTTGGGCTTGCACGCCCCGCTGTCAAAACCTGGATGTTAATCCTTATGTCAAATATATGCTGGACTTTTGTTGTAAGCATGCAATGGTATACTCTTGCGCGACACTCCATAACTGTTCATGCTTGAATAGTTACGGAATGCCGTGTCCGTACGCGCCCCTGGAAACGGGGGCGTTACAAGTATGGCTGGTAACTAGAATCACTAGTATATGTTCTTGAGTGTTGTGATTCCACCACACTATGGGCTATCATAGAAGGACTAAGTAACAACTGCCATAAGGCATTCAAACATTGTTAACTTGCGCTGATAACATACCTGGTTATCCAGGTTTTGCCAAGTAATTATTCTGGAGGATGTATCTCTGGGTGGACTTAATATCTTGGTGGAATTAAGGACCTCTGGCTCTTCTTCCGATGCTAGCTTAAGGACTTCTCGTGCTTCTTCGGATGCTAGCTTAAGGACTTCTCATTCTTCTTCAGAAAGATAGATGGTGGAAGCTACGGCTTTTTGCTAGAGATATACTCCGATGGAATATTGGAAGGGCATTGTGAGCTCTTAGTCTTGGCCACACACTGGTCCTGTTTGGCAGAGCTCTAACTCTAGGAAATCTGTAGATTTTCTAGAGCTGGTCATCTGTAGCTCTAGAAAATCCTGGATCTAGAGTTGCAGGCATGTTAAGTGCATTTACATGACTCATTTCATTTATATTATATATTAAATAAAAATATTTAAATCACTTTAATTTAGTCAACAAACTACAGATCCAGCATAGATCTCGGAGCTAGAGCTGTGCCAAACGGGGCCTAAGAGAATTGTGTAAATCTGGTTGGCACTAAAGACTAGAGGCATGCGTGGGTATAGTAGCACAATCTGTGTAGAGTTCTTTTGCAAAGCAAAATGTGACTGTCACTCTTTGGCTTCAGGTGGAAACTACGTCACGGAGGGAAATAGAACTTCTAGAGTTTAGTTTGAGTGTACGGTGAGTGCACTGTAAGAATGAATGCATAGCAGTTTTTTGCTTATATAACTATAAATCTGTAAAAGCTCTAGCTACGAGATATTTAATTAATTTTCACCGTTACAATCAAATCTAGCAAATACACGGTACAAATACTTCTTTTTTCTTAATTAATAAGGAAATTTTTAGAAATTTTCTTCTCTCTCCCATTTAAGGAATATATTATTGTGCATTTGATCCCAACAATTGTTCATAGGTTCCAGCTTGACCTGGCCCAAAGTTTAGGAATGGGCTCAGCTGAGTTGACGGTTCTAGAGCATGAACGGCCTAATTGCAGTTTCTTTCCTCTAAAAGAAAAAAAATATATGCAGTTTCTTTCTCTCTGCTTTTAAACCTATTCAACTGGGTACTTTCTTAGAGCAACAATTGTTCAGTTCTCATGGCCTGGTCCATTTGACACGAAACAGTCAACCTATCAAGTTTAAGTCTCAGACTTAATGCTAATGTTCACTAATTTTAGAAGTACATATGTGTACATGTTCAGTGAAAAAGTATGTGTTCATATTCCATTAGTCTCACGAGTCTTTGGGTGTTTCCGATAAATTATAAATGTGTGTAGGGGATGCACATATGTGTGTACGCGTTAATGGTATGTGATAAGTGTTGAGTGTGTAGATCCATCCTGTACTTTCTAAGAAAAACATATAAATTAAAAAATAGATCAACAGATATCAGTCGAAGTCCAAAAAAAATATGACCTTTGTGCTGCCACCCAAAGAAATAGTCTACATTAATTTATCCCACGTCATTCTCCAGCCTGTTTAAAACCCTCTTCATTAATTTCCAGTTTCCACACGAGAGCATCATTCTGTTGTATACCCTTGCGCCTAGCAACGCATTTTCCTCTCATATCTTCTTCTTCCTCTCCCGTGATATTAATCGAGCGTCGCGGTGTCTCGTTTATTGGAGGGGGAGATTTTTTTTTAAGGATAGGGTGATTTTTTTTAAGGAGGAAGGGAGAATTTATGGTCGTTGGACCTCTAATTTAATAGTCATAAATCTGGATGATTGCTAAAGAAAATATCAGAGTAATATTTATCCACACCCAATACATCTTGTTTGAGATCAGGTAGGGCGTGTTTGGTTGCCTGCATGAGATGATGCAGGCTGTATGAGCGTGGCCAGGCTGAGGAGGGAAGCTCTTCAGCCACGTTCCTCCTCAGCCTGGCTCCAGTTGTTTTTTTACATCCGCTCGCGCAGGCTCTCTCCTTTCCGTAGCCAACCAAACACCATCTTCCTGCATGCGCTGATGCGAGCCACCCGCATGCAGACAACCAAACAGGCCCGTAATTGATGCGCACTTCAGCATACTGTACTACCGAGGAAGGATACAAACATTATTGACAAAACCATTTGATAGTCCAGTACTAATGTGCTATTCCGTTGCACTCCATATTCCCCGCATTTCGGTCTCATCCTGTCAAATTCTGGCTCCTTTCTTGATCACAGGCAAGGCACCATCGATCGTCTGATATCTGAACTTACGAAGTCAGTACATTCGGCGGCCGGTGGCAATGACGTCGGCGCGCCCGTACCGGTTCCCCGCGCCGCCGGAGGAGGACGAGCCCACGCGACGCTCCGCTGGCCGGTCGTGCGGGACGTGCGGCGCGTCGGCGGTGGCGAGCTGCGTGGCGCTGTGCTTCTGCCCGTGCGCCGTGGTGAGCTGCTTCACGCAGGCCCTCGTCAAGGCGCCCTACGCGGCGGGCCGGCGGTCCGTGGTCAGGCTCGCCAAGAGGCGGCAGATCCGAGGCGTGCTGCGAAAGACGAAGCGCGTGCGAAGCCTGGACGACCAGCAATATCAGGAGGAGGAGGGGCTCGGTGGTGGCGCCGCCCGGGTGAGCAAGGAGTGGGGCGAGCTGGGCCGGGCTGGCGCTGGCGCCTCGGGTGGCAATGCCAATGATGCGAGTGTGGTCGGCGAGGGCTGCAGGATAAGGGTAAGCGCGACGGAGAAGCTGTGGGCGGAGATGCGGGCATTGGGGGTTCGGCCGGCTGTCCTTCTCGGCGGCCGGAGGCGCGGCGACACAGGAGGGTTCCGAGAAGGACGGCAATGCTGATGTGGGGCAGTGACCGTGGTGTGCCATGTTTTGGTCTGTACAAACTTTGCTGCACGTGAAATGTGAGGTGATGGTGTGGTCTGTGCCTTCGTGGGATGGGTGCCTTGTGGCGGGATTGCTACGGAGTTGGAAAAATGGACGGTGGTGGTGGAGATGAACAATGTCTGGTGTGAATGGAATGACTCTTAGCCCGCGATTTGGGCTATGTGAACATGTGCTTGTACTGTGAGTGGTTCTGTGTCTGGTGTATGTTGTGGTATATTTCCTTTTGTTAAGGAAAACTAGCATAGTGGTCTGTACACCGTATAGATATCATTTTAATTATATTTAATTAATTTAACAATATATATGATGATAGCAAAAAAAACTATATTTGAAAAATAAAAGGTTGCAATTCACGTGAAAGAACTAGAATTTTAGAATTTTAGAGTGTTATCAATTCGATTTAATTTTTATATGTGTATAATTAGTTTATTTATAATTTTAATGTATAGTAGTATATGTTAAAACAATAAACCTCGACATTGGGACAAAGGCATGCTTCCAAGGAAGGCACGCTGTTCCGTACGTGGCCATGGTCTGAGCGGGCTATGTTACACACTTAATGGGTTGGAATAGTAAGAGTCCGGATAATAGACTTCAAATGAGATACGATCTTGACTCGTATTGAATAAGGATCCGGTTAAAAGACTCTCCGAGTAAGATACGATATTTACTTGTGTTGGATATGGATCTAATCGGAGTCTCTATATAAAGAGGTGCAAGGGCCGAGTGTTGTGCGCGATTAACACACCCACTGAAATCCTAACCGCCACCTCTCAAAGGCCCTATTGTACATGCTGGTGCTAGCACACCGACGCACGGTATTCTATCATCGAATGTGTGGATTTCGGTAGAGGTGCTGCTATGACTACGGTACTGATCGAGACAAGCATAAGGAGGAGACGGTTGGTTCATGAGAATCTGCTACCGCGTAAGGACACTGATCGAGACGTTGGACGATTGATTACTTTCACTATATACATGTGCGCTTTGTTGAATCGATCTATTTCAACTCTTCTTTCGCTGTACTGTGTGTCTAGCGATAATGATCTATGGTCTTTTATTTATATAACTTTCTGATTTATGTAGTAAAATAATAATAATTTGTGCTAGTGTAGACTATCATGTATCCCAACAAATATGTCCGGTGAAGGGCGCTCAAAGCTTGTCGACTAGTCTCGTATCTGCAGCAATTTACTTGTGAGTTGAATTTGGATCACTAGTCAGTGGCAGAAAAAAAACCTCGATCCAGCTTTATTGATGCATGAAAAAAGCCTACAAGATTGCTCCCCTTCCGGTTTTCACCTCATCAAGCAGCATGGGCCACTGAGGGCATATTGTGCAGTCAGTCCTTGTCCTTTCTGCAATCCTTGCTCGTCGATCATTACCCGCCATGCAAACCCAGTTAAAATGCCTTCAAATCCATCAGTAATTAACTAGCTGTGCAAAGCCTTCTCTTCACACCTTACTCAAACGTCACGGAGTAGTAGTCGTCGTACGTGCACCTCCTCCTCGAGGATATCACCCTCGCCAGCTTCCGTTTGCAGAGCTCGAACCTCGCCGGCCGGTCGTCGTCGGAGCTCTGCACGGCCGCCGTTCTGCTCGGGAACCCAAACTGGCGCTCCAGCTCGGCGAATTCCTCAGCTCTCTGGATCACATGGTCGTAGCAGATGTACCTCCCGCCGGCCGTGTTGTTGCTCATTGCCTCGTACACCCGGACGTGCGCCTCGGCCACCGTCTCGACGTTCGCCGTGGCGAGCAGGCCTTCAGCAAGCATGGCACGTGCTCCTGCAGACGTGTAAAAGCAAGCATGTCAGTGTGCTGAACAGTAAGCAGCCCGTGTTGTTTAGAACTTTCTAAACATGACTGATTAACTGATACTACTAGTTGGTGCGAACCTTTGAGCCTTTGAGGTATGCAATGGAGGCGGTAGAGTTGCGGCGGCGGAATCCCGGTCCGGTGACCAGCGCAGGGCAGATGGTGACCAGTTTCAGGTCTCTTCCCCGGGCTGCCCTCCAGGCTGCCTTCTCCGCTGCCGTCTTGCCAAGTGCAAACCACAGCTGAAAAGTTTCATCTCACATCATTAGATTGCTTAATTTTCCACAAAAAAGGTACAATTGGTTTTGGTGGTAAAATGTGTCGACGATTGCGAGTGCATATCTGTATCTGAAATTGACAAGAGCTGTACCCATGTATTCGGCGTGAAGTAAACTTTCCGTGGATTTTTTCTGGAGGATGGTTGTTTGGATTTTCAATGAACAGTTTGGCTAAGCATCACCGAACAATATGATATGAAAAATATCATGCTATAATCTGATTATATGCGAACAAAAATATATACAATTGCAAACAGAAATTCCGCGCTGTTGAAACTTGAAAATACCAATGAGTTCAGGTTTCTTGTGATCGCTGACCTTATTATCACGGCAGAAGCTCTCGTCGCTCCAGCAGTTCTCATCAATGATAGTAGGGAACCATCTGTCATGAGGGTAGTTTTGCCTCCACAGCATGCTAGTAAGGACGAGGTGAAGACACAGACGGTGCAGGCGGCGAACCGTCCCGAGAGTTGCATGCGACGCGGATGCAGACGACGATTGTGTAGTATCCCTATAGCATGTGCCGGGCTGGGCTGTACATAATGCATTAATACGTATAGGCCTACTATGCCTATAGCATGGTTTGGAGGCCCCACCAATTTGGGGGCCCTGTGCCATCGCCCAGGTCGCACGCCCTCGTCAACGGGCCTGCCTGACGGATTCTGTCCTCACGCATGCTTCAATCACTCGCTCTGCCGCTTTGGCTTCCAAGCTTGCCATAGGCTTCTGTTAGAGCAAGATTGACAGTAAAAAGTTAAGTTCATCACACAGTTTAGTATTCCTGTGGGCTATGGCTACTCAAAAATTGACTCCCAAGCATGTTCCTCCGAGACCACACAGTTTAGTAGTAAAAATCAACAAATAAACTGCCTTGCCTAGTGCGTACTACAGAAGTACAGATAAATCGCATAATGTGAAGTGATTGAGCTAGCGCAAGGTATACAGTATCATCAACTGATACATTAAGCAATTAAGCTACCAAATGTAAGGTTGAATCCACTAAAAAAAGTCTTATGAATTAGTCATCAGTGATCTCTACTCTTTAAAAATGTGAGTTGGTGGTAGTCGGTGTATTTTCCCTTCTCTTTTCCCGCACCCGCCTTCACAACCGCATCTCCCCTCCGTCTCCTTTACCATTCATCTGTGCCTACTGCGCCTCCGCAACCGCCTTCTCCTCGTGCCGCTCCTCCCCTGGCCTCTGTCGGGCGGAGACACCGTCCCCAAGATCCCATCTCCACTGCCTCCATCCCGTCGTCACCGGCGTTGCCTCCAGTTAAGTCTTTAATACTCTCCATAGGCCACAAAGCCCCACTCCTTCCTTCCTCCCTTCTCTCCTCAACACACAACACTGCCACCGCCTCCCGCTCTGGATTCGATGGGGTACATGCTGTCGGCGATGGTGAGGGTCCTAAAGCAACCAAGGCAAGGGGTGCGACCTGCAAGATGGTGCTCCTCACAGGGCCGCTCTCGGCCGTGGTGCTCCTTGGCCTCCTGCTCGGCTGGGCCTGGCGCCCGCGCTGGGCAGTCGGTCTTGTGGCCACTATCGACCACCACCCCGCGCCACCCTTCTCGTGCTTGACTTCTGGAGGGCCCAGCTTCTTGCCCGCCTCCGCGCCTCTCTCGGCTACTACGCCGACGCCAACATCACCACCGCGGCGCAGCAGCGAGAGGAGGCCTTCACGCAAGGGCATGTAGGCTCATGAGATGCTTGGTGGGGATTGTGGTCAAAGCCATGTTCTTTAGTGGATTTGGTGTGTATGAAATTGGATTGGTCTTTGACGACGGGCCGCCTGACCCTGGTGGTGCATAGCTTGGTAGGTTGTCAGAGATGGCGAATGAGGAGCTGCTAGTGGGGAAGGATGTGGAGGGCAGGGATGTCGGCCCAACGTGGATCAAGATGATGAAGGCGCTACCCACCATGACCTATCAGGCATGGAGAAGGGACCCCTGGCGAATGGCACGTTTCAGTGGATTGGATTCTTTCCTGCTTGTTGATTTGAAGTGGTGAATGCTAAATTTCTCACTAATACTTGAATTATATATCAAACACAATTAGACTGGACCTCCGCAATACGAGAGTAGTCTTTGAGAATGCAACTCCGGATGAAGTGAGGGACTTCTTTGGGACAATGAGTTCCGAATGTCCAACAAGTGGGATGATATGCTTATCTACCATAAGACGTTGGAAGAGTGTTAGATAACTGAGATGACGAAAGTGCATTGGGTCTACAAGGTAGATAGCGTCTGGAGATATTGAGTTTGTTGCAAGTTCTGTCCGGTTTCGATTCATGCTTATGTTTTGCTCTCTTGCTCTCGCAGCTCCCCTTCTTCTGTAGTGACAGGGAGTACATAATTGCTCGTCAGATATGGAAATTGGGAGGTGCATACTATTGTGTTACAAAGGTATAACAGACTCAGAACATACTACATGTTGTTCATTGGTGATGCTTCCTTTATTTTAGGGGGTTGAGCGTGGGGCTTATAGCCTTATAGGAGACTTATGCTTCCTTAGTATATGATGTTCCTCACAAACAATATGTACATTGCACTTATATTGTTACAATTTCCAATAACTCAAAAAATATACTTGGATAAAATTTGACTAGAGTCTTGCTACTTTAACAAATCAATGATGTTGACAAAAAAAGCCATGTTGTAGCTCTTCATCCAACTCAGTTTAGAATAGGCACAGCTAGGTGAATTTATTGCTTTTGCTGACTGGACAATGTCACTTTTTTGTGTTTCCTGATAATGAGCGGTCAATATAGGCAGTTCAGCTGTTGTTTCTCAAGAGTGCTGATATTTTGAAATACTACCTTTATCTAATGATACTGACCCAAGAGCACTTCTCCATCCTTGGAGTACACTTACTAGGACAAAATTCTAACATCATTGAAGTCTTGATGTTAATGTTGAGTTGTTGATAGACGGAAGTCACCAATTCCTCCTTTTCATTATTATTCTTTTGAAAGCAAACCATGAAGAAAAACTTCGTGAGCATTAAGTTACATTTAATTGGGATAACCACCTAATATAAAGCAAGGAGGAACTAGGAAGTAATTGGTACATCAATGTCAAACTTAGAAATATGTCAAATGTCAGTTCTGGATGTAGTTTAAATCCACATTGTGTTCTTTAGCTTTCCATCATCTCAATCAATACCGGGGCCACATTTCATAATTAAACCATGTTTTCTATTTTGGCTCAAGTTTATTCCTGGTAAACAAAAAAATACTGAAGTCAAAATTTCTTGGGCGTTTTTTTAAAAAAATTCTACACACTATCATTGTCCTATACTTGCATGGTCAGGTCGTATGAACTTTTTTCTCTTTTGTCATTCCATCTATATTGTCTTCTGTTTGTCCTTTTTTTGAACATTACAGTGGTTCTCAATCAAGCGGCAACATGCAATGGTGGTGATTGCAGATAGTCTTTATTATTAAAAAAAATAAGGCATTACTACACGGTAATCAAATCCATTTTTTGGTAGTCTGCCAAGCATAGGGTGTAGACTTATACATAAGCAGTACCTTTGGAGTTTGTTAATCGTGTTCTTTCATAAAATTGGTCTGTAGGACTCAGAGAATGCACTTGATTCTAGCTCATAATTCACTTTTAGGTCCACTAACTTACTATTTCTCTCAAAATTCCATATTGTGTACCACTGTGTTCTATTTACAACACTGTTCTTTGCATAGAACATATCTGATAGTGCTTTATGCTCTCTTTGCAGCCAAGAATGGAGCTGAATTCAAGAGCTCTCATTTGTATCAACCAGATGATGGATCCTGCTGGAATTGCTAATTGGTTTGAAGGTAAGTGGCATCCTAGATATTTCCAAACTAAGGATGTCACTTATGAACGCTTGAAGAATATGACAGCATATTTACCTTTATTTTGGGCCATCTTAATGTGCTTTCTAATAACTTTACCTTTTTTTCATGAGATCCCTCTTTAAGGGTGCCTTTGGTTGAGCTTTTGGGAGCTGCTTTTGCTTCCAAAAAGCCAAAAGCCAACCAAAGGGGTGGAAATCAGAAACTGCTTTTTCAGAAGCAGCTACTTTTGGGTAGTATAGTTTTGAAAGCACTTTGGACCCTACTTTTGGCTTTTGGCTTTCTGTTTTTTGAAATGGTGAAAATAGAGAGCTGTTTCACATTTGTTTCAAGGAAAATAGAGATAGGAGGTAAGTTTTATACTTGTTTGAACCAAACAGCTTACAGCTTTTCCATAGCCCACAATCTACAGCAGCTTTTCCACAGCCCACAGCTCACAGCAGCTTTTTCAGAAGCCACAGCTCAACCAAACACACCCTAAGTCTTGCGGCAGTTGATTGACGTGAGCTACCATGTCACAAGCGATGAAAAGGTCCCTCCTCCCTCTCTCTTAGTTTGCCCTTAATGTACCCTAAATACCACTAGGTACTTAACAAGTTCATGAGCACATTAAATCAGAGCTCTCCCTCCCTCCCTCTCTCTCTTCACTGAGCAATTTGGTTTCATGTGCAAAATCACACTTACAAATTTACTTCTAATTGATCAAACATTTCACATGGTACTTTGATTTTATGATACACGCTAAATTAGAATAGATGGTAATGCCATTGCCCATTTTAGATGGTTGTTGACTTCTAGAAAATGTTAGCCATCGAAATGCCGACTTCGATCATATTTATCGGACAATGTCTTTTAACAAACCTTATGGATCTGCATGTATTTTATTCTCACATTTTCTCTTTCAAGTATTATTACATGGTACTTTATTATAAACTATAACATCTTATTTTTTGTTTCTTCTGCTACAGCTTCTACATCTGTCCAATTGCATAAAGCCATGAATGTATGTGGTCATCAAACTGCATTATAGACAATATCCAACGTTATTATTTTTCATGTCAATGAAGCTTACTTATATATAGGTATTGTCATAATGGTAGGCCAATGGAAACCAAGCAAATGAAGATAGACACGAGCTGGCAGAAGCTGATATATATCGTCACGATGGCTCGATATGTTGGAATAATAAGATTCTTCTTATCTGTCGCAACGCACGGGTATGTAACTAGTAAAAGAAAAAGGATGAGATTTGTTCACCGCCATGTAAATACATAATTAACGCTTCTGTTGAGCTTAGTACAAACTTGGTAGTCAAAGGCTCGTAGCACCTTGAAAATAGGAAGAAATTGCAGCGTTTCAAAAATTCATCAATTATCTTAATTAGCATTAAAATCCATGTACAAGAGAAAAAGAATGATATGGACGTGCAAAATAAATGAGTAAAAGCCATGCACGGGGGAACGAAAAAAATGGTACTCAGTAAGAAAAAAAGGAGAAAGAAAAAAAAGACAATATTTATTTTATCTGCATGCTTCTCGACAATGTGTGTTTTATAACTTTAATTTTTTAGAATCACCATCGATGTGGTGGATTCTAATTAAAGTTAAATTATATCAACCATTGGACGTTATCTATCATATAATAAAAAACTTAGGATGATTGATTACATCAGCTGAGAGAAAAAGAGAAAGATTGTTGAAATTTTCCCGAAAATAAAATATTTGACCCTTAATTTGGTGAACCCTAATTATGTTTAGTAGTCCATAATTGATTGATGTTACCTGATAAATGAAAATTACTATTATAAACTCTCAAAAAAGAAAATCATTTAGCTCTTAATTAGGTAGACCTTGTTATGATTAATAAATCATAACCAATGGTTTTTTGATCTATGAACGTGCACATGAAGTTAATTTGTATCGTGATATGTATGTATATATAGTTGAGGAAATCTTGTATAAAATTAAGACGTGGGATGTTGGAGGTAGAATTAAAATCAAGCGATCCACACAGACACAAACTAGCCTTCAATACCATTATAATTTGCATTCTTTTAATTATATTATTATGTATATAACTATTGTCTCTGTTATTGAACATCTCTATTATTGGAAATGCCGATTAAAAATTATAAACAACAACTATTTCCTCCCAAAAGATATAATCTATTTTATTTGTTTTAACATAATCTATATTATTTGTTTTAACATATATTACTATACATTCATATCACAAATGAAACCAATTCTATAAATATAGAAACCAAATTGAATTGATAACATTCTAAAATTATAATATTTGAATTCTTTCATGTAATCTATAACCGTTTATTTTTTATAAGTAGTTCTTTTATTATCATCACGTATGTACTGCTAAACCAATTAAATATACTCTAAGAATAATACCCAGGCATGTGTGCGGGCCACCATGATAGTTTGAATAAAATTTGTTAGAAGTTTGTTTGTTTGCTTAGGATCTTTTTTGTTTTGTTAGAGGTTGTCTAGTGAGATGGAAAGGTGACGGCGTATCATTTAAAGATGTTTAGTAAAGATACGGTGCATCGACGGGTTGATTAGCAAGAATATCAGTATCGAAACGACAGGTACCATTTTTTTTTACTTCGATGGGATATACCCTTAAAAAATATGGAGTTTTTGGCACATATAGCGCTTTTGGAGTTCGCATTTACAGGAATTAGATATAGCAAATGAGCACAAAAATCCAAATTTTTTGTGAAGCTCCCCGAGGCAACGTACTTCGTTGTGTATTTTTCTCGTATTTTTTCATTCTGAATTTTACTCGAAAATTCATCACGTCTGTCTATCCCACCGCTCGCAGCTCACTCTCGCCATTATTGGTGTTTCGTTAGCGCACTGCGCTTTCGTTCACACTATAAATTACGAGCTATCTCGCAAATGTTTCGTAGGTAATTCTTGTGTAATACATGTATGTATGTGTGTCTGTGTGTGCACGCGCATATATATATATATATATAATTATTTATTTTGTCATAATTTTTAATTTGTAGTATTGTACTGCCATTATATGTATGTATGTGTATACATATGTATATATATGTATGTGTATATATGTGTATATACATATATGTACACATATACATACATACATATATATGTGTATATATTAACATATACATATATATGTGTACACATTATATGTATGTATGTGTATACATATGTATATATATGTATGTGTATATATGTGTATATACATATATGTACACATATACATACATATATGTACATGTACATACATGTATATGTTAATATACATACATATATATATATATATATATATATATATATATATATGTGTGTGTATATATATACACACATTATATATATGTATGTGTATATAGATGTATATATATACACATATGTACACACATGTATATATATACATATATGTACACATATACATACATATATGTACATGTACATACATACTTACATACATACATACGTACATACATACATACATACATGCATGTATGCATGTGTATATTTATGAAATTATTTATTTCACCATAATCTTTAATTTGTAGTATCATACCACCATTATATGTATGTACGTGCATATAGATGTATATATATACATATATGTGCACATACATATATATACACACATATACATATACACATATACATACATATATGTATATGTACATATATATATATATATATATATATATATATATATATATATATATATATATATATATATATATATATATATATATATATATATATATATATATATATATATTTGTATATTTGTATATTTACGTAATTTTTTATTTGTAGTATTGTACTGCCATTATATGTATGTATGAGCATATAGATGTATATATATACATATATGTGCACGTACATATATACATATACATACATATATGTAATGTACATATATATATATATATATATATATATATATATATATATATATTTACATAATTATTTATTTTATCGTAATTTTTTATTTGTAGTATTGTACTGCCGTTATATGTATGTATGTGTGTACGTAGATGAATTTCTAAGTAAAATTCAAAACAGAAAAAATACGAGAAAAATACACAATGAAGTCCGCTGTCTCGGGAAGCTCCACAAAAAAATTTCAATTTTTTGTGCTCATTTTCTACATCTAAAAAATTCTACTAATATTGTGCGAATAAATATTCTAATCATGCAATTAGCCTGTTAATCGCACAGGCTAATGACCTGGAGCTTGGCCACCAGGCTCTAGGTATGTGGCCATATAGTGGGCGGGCGACAGGCACCTACCGCCCCGTTGTCGGGCTCCACTGACCACATGTCAGCTCCACAGTGCTATCGCCCGGCCACCGAGCTCTAGAAATAATATTTTTGCAAATTTTACGTGTATACTAATATTTTTGTAAAAAGAGACTCTACCTCTAAAAGCACTGTATGTGCCAAAAACTTAAAAATACTTATGTACCGACGTACAGTGCAAACTGCGATGCAGATTTGAATTGCGTGATTTTGGAACATTCCTGCTATGTTTACGTAAGCGGTGACGAGCCAGGCGTCTATGTTCCGAGAATCTCAATTCTCCCTCCGTCACCTGTACCAGCAGGACGTTTGCTTAGGCCGGGTGGATTTTTTTAGCTATATCTCATATCTTTTGAATTTTATCTATTTTGTATTTAAGAAAGAGATTACGAAGAGTGAGGTTGATACAGTGTCTATTATAAAAACTTGGTAGACTTTGTTTTTAAAAGATATATAGTTTAAGAAACTAGTTATTGTTTGAAAAACTAGAGGGAACTAGTCAACCTCTCCCTAGTCGACGACAAGCACCGTTTGCTGGCAAGTTGCAACAGTCACTGGGAGTGAGACGCGTGTACTGGTTCCATCTCCAGATGCAGGGATTTTCCACTGCTGTGTGGAGGACCGCAAAATTTTCTTATCTGAACCATCCTTGCAGTTGCGGGCAACTTCAACACCCAATTATTTAAGTTGACTTTTCGCACATTGAAACCGTAGCAAATTGAGCAAAGTCTATGGCATACGAATCGTAGCTCGTTTCAACTGGCTATCTGTCAAACAAGAGAGAGTGGTTCAAACTCTTGCAAGTGAAGGTGTTGAAACAGGGGAGATGGAGATCACCAAGTCCTAGTCTTCCCCGATGGTTCGATCCAATAGCGAGAGCCCAAACATTTCGGACCCTTTAAATGCACGGCTCTCTGCTTCTGCAGGGCATAGGCTTCGGAGTTCGGACTGTTCTTTCTACTCTTCCTCGTAACATGGAAAAAATAGTGAGTATTTCTCAAGAAGACCAGCGCCGGCACACAGCCATGGCAGTCAAAGATGAGCAGCAGCCACTGCACATCCTCCTATTCCCCTTCCTCGCCACCGGCCACCTTATTCCGATCGCCGACATGGCCGCAATCTTCGCCGCTCGCGGCGTCAGGTGCACCATCCTCACCACGCCCGTCAACGCCGCCATCATCCGCTCGGCCGTCGACCGTGCCAACGACGCTTCCCGTGGCACCGACGCCCCGGCGATCGACATCTCCGTCGTGCCGTTCCCCGAAGTTGGGCTCCCTCCGGGCGTCGAGAACGGCACGGCCCTTTCCACCGACGACGACGGCGACAAGTTCCTCCATGCGATCCAACGGCTCCGCGAGCCCTTCGACCGGTTCTTGGCGGAGCACCAGCCCGACGCCGTCGTGGCCGACAGCTTCTTCCACTGGTCCGTGGACGCCGCCGCGGAGCACGGCGTCCCGCGGCTGGCATTCCTCGGCAGCAGCATGTTCGCGCGGGCCTGCAGCGACAGCATGCTGCGCAACAACCCGGTGGAGGCCTCCCCCGATGACCCCGAGGCCGTCGTCTCCCTACCGGGGCTGCCGCACCGCGTCGAGCTGAGGCGGAGCCAAATGATGGACCCCAGGAAGAGGCCGGAGCACTGGGCCTTCTACCAGAGCGTGAATGCCGCGGACCAGAGGAGCTACGGCGAGTTGTTTAACAGCTTCCACGAACTGGAGCCGGACTATGTCGAGCACTACCACACGACGCTCGGCCGCCGCGCGTGGCTCGTCGGGCCGGTCGCACTCGCCAGCAAGGACATGGCGGCGAGAGGCACCAGCGCGCTTTCGCCGGACGCGGACGTCTGCCTGCGGTGGCTCGACACGAAGCTGGCCGGCTCGGTGGTGTACGTCTCCTTCGGCACGCTATCCAATTTTGCGCCCGCGGAGCTGCGCGAGCTCGCCCGCGGCCTCGACCTCTCAGGCAAGAACTTCGTGTGGGTCATCAACAGCGCAGACACCGACGCCTCAGAGTGGATGCCCGAAGGCTTCGCGGAACTGATGGCGCGCGGCGAGCAAGGCCTCATCATCCGGGGCTGGGCGCCGCAGATGCTCATCCTGAACCACCCCGCCCTTGGCGGGTTCATGACGCACTGCGGGTGGAACTCGGCGCTGGAGGCCATGAGCGCCGGCGTGCCGATGGTCACGTGGCCACGGTACGCCGACCAGTTCTACAACGAGAAGCTCATCGCGGAGGTGCTCAAGGTGGGTGTCGGCGTCGGTGCCAGAGACTTCGCGTCGAGGACGGAGACCCGCCGGGTGATCGGCGCCGAGGTGATCGCGGAAGCCATCGGGAGAGTGATGGGTGATGGCGAGGAGGGCGACGCGATACGGAAGAAGGCTAAGGAGCTCGGTTTAAAGGCGAGGAGCGCGGTGGAGAAAGGCGGTTCGTCGTACGGTGACGTTGGACGACTGATGGACGAGTTGATGGCTCGCCGGAGTTCCGTCGATGTACGCGAAGACATCAGGACGGCTGATGGATGGTGATCGGACGGCTCGTCCTGAGTTGCCCCAAATTGGAATCCTTTTAGTATTAGCACGGCAAGTCCATTTACCTGAGTGCATGGCTACCAGATTCTAAATAATGGATAGTTGATTTAAGGATTGACTCTGGTAGGACTCTATATTCCCATAGCGTATTTTAAAAATAAGGGTATTGATAAATATCATTCGGATATTTTCTTTTTAACTATCATCCAGATTTGTGTCCGTTGAATTAGAGATCCAACGGTCACGAATTCTCCTCGCCCCCTCCAAATAAACAATCTCTCCCCTCCAAACAAATCTCCCCCTCCAACAATAAGAGGCCGTTGGATCTCTAATCCAACGGTCCGAGATTTGGATGATTGTTAGGAATAAAACATCCGGGTGATACCTATACACATTGATAAATATCATTCGGATGTTTTCTTTCTAACTATCATCCAGATTTGTGTCAATAATAGTGAAAATTTTGAGCTTTAGATAATAATAGTGATAATTTAGAGCTTTAGATACAAATTTAAATTATGTTTTATATCAAACAAACATGGAATAGTTGCAATGTATCAAATTATAAACATAAAGCGCATATATATTGTAATAATTTTTGTATATATGACTTGAAACAATGTTAGGACCACCATATTGACCACTACAACCACTATATCATTCGCTACCATCGTAATAGCGTTTGCTACCAACATAATAGTATCCTCTATCTCTGCTATTTTGCACCACTATGACATCGTGGTAGCACCTAGACCCCGCAACAGCCGATACGTCCGCTATTTAGTACACTGCATGGCTAAATCACGGGTGACGTCACTGGTTACATAGTCCAGGTACCGATCAAGCCAAACAATGCCCATCTTGTCAGTCTTTACTAGCACCATGGGCATCAAGGGCATGTGTTGCCTATGTAGCAGAGTACGAAATATTGCACTGGTGAAAGAAAACATATGTACCAGCGGTTCCCACTTTGCATCCTGCCTTCTGTTTTCACATCGTCTTCATCATGGGACCATGTCGGCTTCATCACCGCCATGAACGCTGTGACTACAGCCTCCCACTCCAGACTGGGTGATGGATTTAGGTGCGATATCCCACATACCCTCCAATGCTGGTATCCCCTTCCCATCCCTATTCACCCCCTCTCACTACAGTCAGGGTTGGCAATGGCTCCTCTTTGCTGATCACCACCACCGGCCATGCCGTCCTCTGTACAACCTCCGGTTCTTTTCATCACAACAACAATTTGTCCTTCCTAACCATGTCACAAACCTAATTTCTGTTCATCAATTCACTCATGACAATTCTTGTTCTATTAAATTTGACCTATTTGGTTTTTCTGTCAAGGATCTCTACACCAAGAGAGAGAATTGTTGTTGCAATAGTGATGATGACCTCTACACCATCTGTCTTGGCACTTCAGTAACATGATCTCATGCCCTCCTTGTGGCCTCCTCCTCCTTAGAACTGTGGCATCATCGTCTCGGCCACGCTGGACGAGACACTTTAAATAATCTTCACCAATCATCTTATATTTCATATAATAAGAATAACCTCTCTGTTTATCACTCATGTCAACTTGGCAAACATGTTAGGCTCCTTTTACTCGTTCTCTATCATCAACTGTTGCTCCATTTCAAATTGTGCATTGCGATTTGTGGACATCTTCTGTGTTGAGCAACTATGTCATTCAATATTTTGTCATTCTAGATTATTACACTCATTATTCTGCAAGGAGGCTGAGATGGCAACGGCGACATTTTGGTTGGCAGCGCCTCGGAGAACTGTAAGAGAGAAAGAGATGACTGAGGGAGAGGGAGAGGGAGAGAGGCGTGTGTGGCTGTGTGCAAGTGTGTAGTGTGGTGCGAGTGCGAGAGTGTTGGGTCAATTGGCCGACCCAGTAGGGTAAGTTGAGTTTCTTTTTCTTTCCAAAACCTATTTCCTTTTTCAAGAGTTAAAATAAAACCAAAAACATATTTTAGAAATAAATAAAATTGTTAATAAATTTACTTAAATTATTAAATTTAAATTTGATAAACCTTTTTGAAACTAGTTGATTAGGCTTTTCTAATAAAGTAAAGTTCTATTAATCCAGTTCCTTAATAAAAGAAAATCCTTTTCATTCTTCAAATAGATCTTTTCTTATTTTTTCTCTTTTCTTTTCTCCTTCAAAACCTTATTATTTTGGGGGAGAGCTTCGTTCAATCAAACGATAGCCTAAGAGCATCTCCAAGAGATGCCCAATAAATTCACACCCTAAATCTCTTTTTACAGATCCTAATCACGATATAAGGTCCCAAAATAATCATTCCCTCCAACAGATACCTTAAACCAGAAAAACAGTATTGGGAGCCTAGATCATCCTCTATAAGTAGAGAGCGAGAGCCAATTTTTTGGGTGTGTTCTATTTTTGGGAGTCTATTTAGGAATCTGTTGGAGCTACTTTTTACCCTTCAACTCTAAAATTTAAATATTAAGAGCCATATAGAGTATCTCTTGGAGATGCTCTAAGACGTGTAGACTTAGTACCGACATCCACATTGTCTTCATTTGGTTCTTAATCCTTATCAAACCTGGTGGTGTTTTTCAGGAGTTACAGCATCAGGGAAAGTTCTTATTGAACATAAACCTCAATATTCCCATTTTCCATGTTTCTCAAGCAAGTTCAACACCTTTGATCATACTGCTTGATTTAATTTATGTATAAGTTACTTGCAATATACTATATACTCACTTACATGTCAAGTTTACTTTTTAAACTTCGAATCAATATGACATGTGGATTTGATTATATGATGATCACTAGTATGGCTGGTAGCTGGAATCACTAGTATATGTTCTTGAGTGTAGTGATTCCACTACACTATGGGCTGTCATAGAAGGACTAAGTAACAACTGCCATAAGGCATTCAAATGTTGTTAATTTGAGTTGATCACGTACCTGGTTATCCAAGTTTTGTCAAGTAATTATTCTGGAAGATGTATCTCTGGGTGGATTTAATGGAGGATGTATCTTGGTGGAATTAAGGACCTCTGGTGTTTCTTCCGATGCTAGCTTAAGGACTTCTTGTGCTTCTTTGGATGCTAGCTTAAGGACTTCTCATGCTTCTTCGGAAGATAGATGGTGGAAGCTACGGCTTTTTGCCAGAGATATACTCCGATGAAATATTGGAAAGGCATTGTGAGCTCTTAGTCTTGGCCACACACTAAGAGAATTGTGTAAATCTGGTTGGCACTAAAGACTGGAGGCATGTGTGGGTATAGTAGCACAAACTCTGCAGAGTTCTTTTGCAAAGCAAAATGTGACTGTCACTTTCTGGTTTCAGGTAGAAACTACTTCACAGAGGGAAATAGAACTACTAGAGTACTGCCTGTGGTGTCTCATGAATAATAGAAAATTTATAACTAAAACTTGGCCAATTTGGTAACAAATGTGTAGAAAACTATCTAGTGCATTCTCAAGTATTTGAGTCCTTTACTAGTATAGGTTTAGTATAATTGGATAGTTAGAGCATATAATTGTTGCCTTACTATTGTTGAGCACATCATGTACTTATCCCTATATTATAATTGCCTTTGTTAGACTTTAGAGAGTTCATCCTTTGAGAGTTTCGTTGCCGAGGAGCAAGCTGGAGGTGATCCGAATTGGCAGATGGACAAAGCTCAAGAGGATCACGACTTCGACGGTTCAACCTTCGGTTGCGAAGATGAAGTTTGAGAGTCATGTATTTGAAGTAGCTTTTGTCCACTTTGCCGGGAGAGAATAGGCACAAACTTGGTGTTCGATGTCATGTATCTTGAAACTCTATGTTTAAGACTATGTTCTAGTTGTAATATAATTATGGGATCGCTTCTATTGCTTCTCTGTGATACTCCAATGTGCATATATCTGGTAAAGTTGTACTTTATCTAATGTGGGCTGTAGACTGATATGCTACTAAAGGTAGTGGCATGTGTGGATCATCACATGTGGTTTTGGCGATAGAATTGTCAAAAGGTAACATGGTTTTATGATATTTACTTTATAATTTTATTATGCAATTGTAAGTCCATATATGATTCGATAAGGTACCTTGCTTCTCCAACAAAGTCATAATCAAGCTGGGCAGTGTTGACTATTTTTGTTTAACAGGCCTCCGTAAACTAATGCTACGCACAATGTCACTGCCACATCCAGCCTGGCCTGGTATGGCTCCGCTCGGTTGGGCTGAAAAGCTGTGGCTTATAGCTGAAATTGCACTGTAGCGGTTGAAATTTTACTGTAGCTGAAGGTGGTTTATTTAGCGTAATTAAATTTTAAAAAATTTAAAAATAGAAAAAATATGTTAGCTCATTACAGACAACGCGAACGAATACGGGAAAAAAAGAACCAGCAAAAGGCTCAAAAAAGGCGAAAAGTTCAGAAAAAGACGAATTTTATGAATTCAAAAAAAGACGAATTTTATGAATAGTGAAAAATATGCCAGAAGCTGAAGTTGAAATGAGCGGGGCCTAGTCCAGTATGTCGTTTTGGTCAACTAGACAGATACTGCGTAAGCTCATGGCCAGGTGTTATAATATGTATTTTATATATGAAATATAGCATACAACTTAAGCATTGATAAGTTATATATGTTGGCAAAAACTGCTATATTCACTCAGTCTTACTGTACATACCGTGCACACAAACTAAAAAAGTAGCAAAAAATTCTAATTTTTTTGAATATACGGCATAGTTTACTCCACCTATATATAAAATTTTAAGTTCAAATTCATTCTATGTTAAGAGTATCAAAAAAGAAAAAATTCTAACAAATTTGAACTCTTAACATTTGTTAGATTTTTCTCTTTTTGTTACTCATAACATAGAATAAATTTGAATTTAAAATTTCATGCATAGGTAGAGCATGTTTAGAAATACATGTAGAATTCTTTTTGGAATTTTTGTGACTTTTTTTAGTTTGAGTGTACGGTGAGTGCACTGTAAAAATGATTGCATAGCAGTTTTAACTTATATAACTATAAATCTGTAAAAGTTCTAGCTAGGACATATTTGATTAATTTTCACCGTTATAATCAGGTCTAGCAAATACATGGTACAAATACTTCTTTTTTTCTCTTAATTAATAAGGAAATTTTTAGAAAATTTCTTCTCTCTCCCATTTAAGAAATATATTATTGTGCATTTGATCTCAACAATTGTTCATAGGTTACGTTCCAGCTTGACCTGGCCCAAAGTTTAGGAATGGGCTCAGCTGAGCTAGACGGTTCTAGAGCAGCAATTGCAGTTTCTTTCCTCTAAAAGAAAAATATGCAGTGTCTTTCTTTCTTTCTTTCTTTCTTTTAAACCAACTAGCCACGTAGGCGTGGCGCCACGCCACGCCAGCCACCGTGTGGACCGAAGTAAAAGAGACGACAATCTGCAGGGCTTTAATAAAAAAATCGAGGACACATGCGTAATTTAGGAAAAACCGAAGGTCTTTTTCGTAAAAAACCGAGGACCTGTACGTAAGTAAATAAGGACCTATACGTAATTCTGGAAACCCGCGGGGCGCAATCAAAAAATTTTGTAGGGAAAAAACTTGCAGGGGTTTTTTCGAAAAAATCCAGGGACCTCTTCGCGAGAAAAAAGGACCTTTACGTAATTTCCGAAAACCCGGAGGGAATTGCCTCCCCCGGCCGTACGCCAAAACGGGCGACACGCGCCGGCCGGGGGGAGCGCGGGGGGGACGTGGCTCGGCGCGGGGGGCGGAACCCCCCCGGCTTTACTAGGGGTATGATTCAACTGGGTACTTTCTTAGAGCAACAATTGTTCAGTTCTAATGGCCTGGGCCATTTAACACGAAACAGTCAACCTACCAAATTCAAGTCTCTGACTTAATGATAATGTTCACTGATTTTAGAAGCACATATATGTACACGTTCAGTGAAAAAGCATGTGCCCACCATCCATTAGTCTTATGAGTCTTTGGGTGTCTCCGATAAATTATAAACATGCATAGGGGATGCACACATGTGTATACACGTTAATGGTATGTGATGTGTGTTGAGTGTGTAGATCTATCTTGACACACAAATTAAGAAATAGATGGACATATATCAGCTACAGTCTAAAAAAATACGACTTATATGCTGCTGCCCAAAGAATTAGTCTACATTAATTTATCCCACGCCAATCTCCAGCCTGTTTAAAACCCTCTTCATTAATTTCCAGTTTCCACACGAGAGTATCATTCTGTTCCATCCCCTTGCGCCTAGCAACGCATTTTCCTCTCATATCTTCTTCTTCCTCTCCCGTGATATTAATCGAGCGTCGCCGTGTCTCGTCCCAGGCTTCGGTAGCCGTCGGCGCCCTCTGCTGCGTCGCGGTGAAGGTAATGTTGTAAACGTATATAGATCGTTCCGTTTTCTTTGCATTTCTTGAACAGGTTAGTTCCAGAATCTGAATGGATCATCCGTTTCCATCTATTTGTTGCCTCTGCCCTTGTGCTTGTTTGAGGAGACGAGAGCGGAGGAACAGGTTCATACGGATGTTTTTTTTCACTAAAAAGAAGAACAAAAAGACGTGCTTGCCATTTCATAGGAAGCATCTTACAAATGTTGTGCCCAAGCATTTGCATTTCTAGTAAAAAAACGCAGATTCTTCTCTTCTTTGTGTTGAAATAAAAAATATTACACATATATATTTCTCTCTCTTTTTTCTTAGCAACTTTTTATCGAGAATTTCTCATTTTGTTTCGTTTAAAGGTATCGAGAATTTCTCATTACGATATAGCAGGACAGTTTATACATATAGAATCTGTTTCCTCCGTTGTATGGGCAATGATAAAGGGTGCAGATACGCATAGGTGCCAAAAAAAATCCACTTCTCTGCTATATGGCTCGGTCTAGACTCAGTCGGTCTCGGTCTGTTTCAGAAAATATAATACCAGGCGCTGACGTGATATTTTACTGAATCAGAGCTTAGTCTCTCCAGCTCATTGACAATGATATTCGAAGACCATGTCCTATGTTTTAGTCTACAATTCATTTTGTCCGTCCTGAACTAGTTGCTTAATTTTTACCGCGCATTAGGAGATAAAAAATACTATATAACTGCTACTTACTTGCAATTGATCTTTACGAAAATTGATGTTGATTGAGAAAATTTGACCTTTGCGAACGTTTGAGGGGTGTGTCTAGGCATCATTCGGATATTTTTTTTTAACAATCATCTAGATTTGGGACCGTTGGATTAGAAATTCAATGACCTTTTTTGGGAGGGGGGAGATTTTTTTGGAGGGAGGAGAATTTATGGCCGTTGAATCTCTAATCTAATGGTCACAAATATGTATGATAGTTAGAAAGAAAATATTTGGATAATGTTTATCCACACCCAATACATCTTGATTGAGATAAGGTAATTGATGTGCTCTTCATCATACTGTACTACCGAGGAAGGATACGAACATTATTGACAAAACCATTTGATAGTCCAGTACTAATGTACTATTCCGTTGCACTCGATTTTCCCCGCATTTCGGTCTCATCCTGTCAAATTCTGGCTTCTTTCTTGATCACAGGCAAGGCACCATGGATCGTCTGATATCTGAACTTACGACGTCAGTACATTCGGCGGCCGGTGGCAATGACGTCGGCGCGCCCGTACCGGTTCCCCGCGCCGCCGGAGGAGGACGAGCCCACGCGACGCTCCGCTGGCCGGTCGTGCGGGACGTGCGGCGCGTCGGCGGTGGCGAGCTGCGTGGCGCTGTGCTTCTGCCCGTGCGCCGTGGTGAGCTGCTTCACGCTGGCCCTCGCCAAGGCGCCCTACGCGGCGGGCCGGCGGTGCGTGGCCAGGCTCGCCAAGAGGCGGCAGACCAGAAGCAAGCTGCGAAAGACGAAGCGCGTGCGAAGCCTGGACGACCAGCAATATCAGGAGGAGGAGGGGCTCGGTGGTGGCGCCGCCCGGGTGAGCAAGGAGTGGGGCGAGCTGGGCCGGGCTGGCGCTGGCGCCTCGGGTGGCAATGCTAATGATGCGAGTGTGGTCGGCGAGGGTTGCAGGATGAGGGTAAGCGCGACGGAGAAGCTGTGGGCGGAGATGTACCAGGTCGGGCATTGGGGGTTCGGCCGGCTGTCCTTCTCGGCGGCGGCGACACAGGTGATCACAGAGGGTTCCGAGAAGGACGGCAATGCTGATGTGGGGCAGTGACCGTGGTGTGCCATTGTTTTGGTCTGTGCAAAGTTTGCTGCGCGTGAAATGTGAGGTGATGGTGTGGTTTGTGCCTTCGTGGGATGGGTGCCTTGCGGCGGGATTGCTATGGAGTTGGAAAAACGGACGGTGGTGGTGGAGATGAACAATGTCTGGTGTGAATGGAATGACTCTTAGGCCGCGATTTGGGCTATCTGAAGATGTGCTTGTACTGGGAGTGATTCTCTATCTGGTGTATGTTGTGGTGTATTTCCTTTTGTTAAGGAAAACTAGTATAGTGGTCCGTGCACCATACGGTAACATTTTAAGTATATTTAATTAATTTAACAATGCATATGTGATGATAGTAAAAAAACTATATTTGAAAATTAAAGGGTTACAAATCACATGAAAGAACTAAAATTTTAGAATTTTAGAGTGTTATCAATTCGATCTAATTTTTATATGTGTATAATTAGTTTTATTTATAATATTAATGTATAGTAATATTGTTAGAATGATCTCAGCCGATTAGCCCAACGGCTAATCGGGCCTTGATCCGCGCCCTGATCGGGGGCGCCCAGCCCAACCACTGGCTGATGGGCCCCCGTCGCCTTGCGCAATAAATAGAGGGTGGGGGCCGGCAGCTCGAAGCACGAGGTTCGCCTGAGCCGCAATCCCCACCCGACAAAACCCTAACCGATCTAGAGGGGGCGCAGCCAGCGGCGGGAAGTTCCACCACCGCCACCGTTCGCAGCCGCCAGGGAGACATCGCCGCCCACCGGGAGACGCCACCGCCAGCCTCTTCCCCGACCGTCGCTGCCCGTGCGCAGACGTCACCGACGAACCAGTGATGGCCGGCTCCTCCACGCAATCGGACGGTCGGTATCTAAACCCTAATGACCTCTCTCTCTCCGTGTATCACTCGAACCCGAATAGAACACCCCTAGATCTAAACCCTAGGAGATCCTAAACGCTAACAATGGTATCAGAGCCTACCCTAGGCGTAGATCTGAGAGGGGAAAGAGACCGCCGTCGGTTGACCGGCGTGCGGAAAAGAAAAGCACAGAGGATCCCCCCTAACCCTAGAAAACGGCAAAAGAACAGAGAGGGGAACGGTTCAAAACCCTAACCCTAGATCTGAAAAGGTGAGACTTACCTGGCCGTCGTCGTCGCTGGCGTGCGGGAGACCGATCGAGCCGTGGGCTCGCCGGCGCTCCACGTGCGGGCCACCATCGACGCGCGGGACAGATCCCAGCGGGCGCGCTCAAAGGGGCGCCGACACGGAGCCGCTCGACGGCGGCGCGCTCCCTCTCAGGGGAGCGCGCACGCCGGCAAGAGGGCCCGCGGCGGCGCCGGTCATCTTCTCCTTCTCTGGCGGCGTGGTCGAAATCGCCGCCGCCGCTACGTTCGCTCGGGCGCGAGGCGAGAGAGGGAAGAGGAGAGAAATGACCTAGGGTTACGGGGGCGTCCGCCGCGCGCGGGTTTTGATCGGGCGAAAACGCCGCTCAGCCGTCGGATGGCGTCGGACGGCTGAGATCGCGCCGAGCCGCGCGGGCTTCTTTCGGCCCAGGCGGGCGAGCGTTTTCCCGGCCCAGGCCCAGGTTGAGGCCTGCGGCGCGGGGGGAGCGTGAGGCCGCGCGCATGAGGCCGGCTGAGCGGGCCGCACGTGGGCGCGGCTGAGCGGGCCGCCGTGGGCCGTGGCCGCGCTGAACAGGCCGAAATGGCCAAATGAACAGTATTTTTGTTAAATGAATTTTATTGTTTTTCAGAAGCATTTTTGAGTGAATTTGAATCAAATTTGATTTAAAATCTCTGTAAATTTTGCACCAACGTGTTAATTTTTCCAGAGATTAGATGAGTAAAGTAATAATGCTTCTGAGTATGAATTATTTTAGAATAATTTCATGTTTCCGCTGCAAAAGTTAATGTTAATTACTCTTTTAATTAAATTCGAACCAACGGGAGAATTTAATTTTTGAGAATTGTTATGAATTATGATATTGTTATTTTCTGACCAACGTTGATAATAACAGTATTATAATTTTAATTGATAATTTTTATGCATTATTTCTATTTCTGCCCAACGGTGATATAGATTTAATGTGTAAAACAACTGTATGTTTTAATTTTAACCAACGTTGAAATCAAGGCATGCAGTTGTTGGTATTATGTTTAAATGTTCTCACTGTATATGAATTGTGTTTTCAGGAGGATACTCTTTGATGGGCTACATCAGAGATATCCCGATTCTCAAAGGAGACAACTATGGTGAATGAAAGAAAAAAATTGACCTGGCCTTCATCTTGGCTGAGGTGGACTGGGTAATCACCACATCGTATCCCACAGAGCCTGTGGCACCAGTGAGGGATGAAAATGAGGCTGATGCTGCTTGGCAGACCAGACAGAGGGACTATGCTCCCATAAAAATGTCATATGATCTTGATCATAAAAAGTGGGTCACTGCCAACAAGAAATGTTTGGCTGTGATAAAGAACACGATTGAGCCTGCTATTGTGGGCTCAATCGCAGAGTGTGACACTGTCACAGAGTACCTTGAGAGAATAAAGAGTCAGTTTACTGGCTCTTCAAAGACTTATGCTACACAGCTGATTAAACAGCGTGTGACAGAAAGGTACTCTGGTGGTGGTAGTGGCATAAGAGAGCACATACTAAGGATGAACAACTTGGCATCCAAGCTTAAACCAATGGATTTAGCTCTCAAGGATGAGTTCCTTATTCATTTGGTTTTTGCTTCCTTGCCGAAAGAATTTGACACCTTTGTTGTCAACTACAACATGCAGCCCGAGAAATGGGACTTAGAAAAGTGCATTGCTATGTGTGTGCAAGAGGAGGAAAGAATCAAATCCTCACATGGTGGTTCTATCAACTATGTGAATGACAACAAGAAAAAGAACTTCAACAGTAACTTCTCCTCAAAGAACAAGGTAAAAGCCCCTGTCCATCAGCCTCAACAAAATAATTTTGCAGTAGATAAAGATCAGTGTCTTCACTGCAAGAAGACGAGACACTACAAGAAGAACTGTCCCGATTACTTAAAGATGATAATGGCAAAGAAATGTGAGAACATTATTACTTTTATAAATGAATCCATGTATGTGCAATATTCAAAATCTACTTGGTGGATTGATTCAGGTGCAACTGTTCATGTTGCCAATAATTTGCAGGGATTCCGTTCGACGAGGACTACGCAAAGAAAAGAAAGATGCGTTAAAGTCGCAAATGGAGTCCAAGCTGAAGTTGAAGCCGTTGGCGATCTTTCATTAGAGCTAGCTGATGGCTTCATTCTTTTACTTAGAGATGTTATTTATGTACCCTCTTTACAGAGGAATTTGATTAGTGTTTCAAATTTGGACAATGATGGTTATGATTGTCATTTGGAAATGGCAAATGTGAAATAATGTTTAATGATAAATGCATTGGTCTTGCCATCAAACAAGACGTGTTTTATTTATTGTCACTTCATGAAAATGTGAATTCCGTATGTGATGTGAATGAGCGTATATCCTCGCCTGTGATTGAGAACAGAAAACGAAAGAGAACTCTAGATGCGTCGTCGAAATTATGGCACTGTCGTTTAGGCCATATTTCGAGGGGGAGAATAGATAGACTTGTTAAGAATGAAATTCTTTCTCTATTAGAGTTCTCAGACTTAGAACAATGCAGAGAATGCATTAAAGGAAAATATGTAAAGAAAATTAAGAAAGACGCCAAAAGAAGCACAGGAGTTCTACAAATTATTCGCACAGACATTTGTGGTCCTTTTCCTGTGAAAAGTGTGGATGGTTATGACTCGTTCATAACATTCACAGATGATTACTCCCGTTTTGGATATATTTATCCAATCAAAGAAAGAAATGAAGCCTTGGATAAATTCAAAATATTTAAGGCTGAAGTTGAAAACCAACACGATTTAAAGATTAAGATAGTCCAATCTGATCGTGGGGGGGAGTACTACGGTCGACATACCCCATATGGACAAGTTCCTGGACCTTTTGCAAGATTTTTATAGGAAAATGGCATAGTGGCCCAGTATTCTACACCGGGCGAACCTCAGCAAAATGGTGTAGCTGAAAGACGCAACCGTACCCTGATGGATATGGTGCGAAGCATGATGAGCTATTCCACACTCCCATTGAGTTTATGGATGGAGGCGTTGAAAACCGCCATTCATATTCTCAACAGAGTGCCTAGTAAGTCGGTGCCCAAAACACCGTACGAGTTGTGGACAGGAAGAGTTCCCTCACTAAACCACTTACGTGTGTGGGGGAGTTCTGCTGAGGCTAAAGTATTTAACCCAAACCTTGGGAAGCTTGATCCCAAAACAGTAAGTTGCCATTTCATTGGCTACCCTGAAAAGTCAAAAGGTTTTCGTTTCTACTGTCCAGATAGATATAAAAAGTTTGTAGAAACGAGACACGCTGTCTTCTTAGAGGATGAAATGATGAGAGGAAGTATGGTAGCTCGTGAGATTGACCTTGAAGAGAAGCGGGCGTATGCGCCCACTCCGATGATTCAAGAGCCATTCTTCACACTACCTGCTGTCGCTGCACCGACGGTGCAAGACACTTTGGTGCCAGCACCTGTTATTGTTCCTCCTGTGGCAACAATGAATGAGAATGAAGAACCTGTTCTTCAGGATCCTATAGAACCCATTGCCACAGATGAGGGGAAGCAACAACAGCCTCAAACAGAAGATGTACCAAATCAGGAGGCCCCGAGGAGGTCTCAAAGAGTAAGAAGATCAGCTATTTCTGATGATTATCAGATTTATCAAACAGAGGAATTTCAAATGGAGGATGATCCCACCTCATTTGAAGAAGCCATGAGAAGCGAAAATTCTTCAAAATGGCTTGAGGCCATGGAAGAGGAAATGAGGTCCATGAAGGCTAATAAAGTCTGGGACTTAGAAATTATTCCTAAAGGAGCCAAAACAGTAGGCTGTAAATAGGTCTACAAGACAAAACTTGACTCCCAAGGGAATGTAGAAAGATACAAAGCGCGACTTGTGGCAAAAGGCTTTACGCAAAGAGAAGGGATTGATTACAATGAGACCTTTTCTCCAGTCTCATGTAAAGATTCCTTCAGAATCATAATGGCATTAGTAGCACATTATGATTTAGAGTTACATCAGATGGATGTAAAGACGACATTTCTTAATGGGGATTTGGAGGAAAATGTTTACATGGCACAACCGAAAGGTTTTGTCGTGGACGGAAATGAAAGAATGGGATGCCGTCTAAAGAAATCGATTTATGGGTTAAAGCAAGCTTCAAGACAGTGGTACTTGAAGTTTGACAGTACAATACGAAAATTTGGGTTTAAAGAGAATGTAGAGGACAACTGTGTTTATGCAAAGTTTAAAGATGGAAAGTTTATCTTCCTAATCCTATATGTGGATGATATCCTACTGGCTAGTAGTGATGTCAGTCTGCTACTAGAGACAAAGAAGTTTTTGTCCTCAAACTTTGATATGAAAGATCTTGGTGAAGCTTCGTTCGTTCTAGGGATTAAAATTCACCGGGATAGAAACAAAGGGATATTGGGACTATCACAAAAGGCATACTGTAGGAGCCCAGATATTAACATCCGGAATCCTCTGTGATTTCATTGCACTATTCCCTGGATCAGTAGATAGTGCTCACAGTTACAGAAATGAATATCAAAATACATATCATGCGGAAGCGTAAATATAATAGTAGACTTACTCATGGGCCGATTAGGCCGAAATCATGAAATTGCAGCAGCGGAAGAGCGAAGCACGCAAGTGGGACCTTCAGGACATGCCCACAGGCAGCCAACTGGAGGTTCGCGACCTAGCCCTTGACATCTTCATCTTCTCGGCCAGCTTGTCCAATCTTGTTGCTGAGTCGAGGTGATTTGATTCCTGATTCTGAATTTTGTCGCAAAAGCGAGCGTGAGCACTCCGACCCCGTGCTCCGCGAGCCAATACACAGAATGCAAATAAATAGTATGTATGGCTTAACAAAGGAGAGGCTTGGGTTGTTTTATTTTTGCGAAAAGTGCTTTTGAATACAATTACTTAAAATTTCCTGAGACCTAGCAGTTTGAACCAAATCATAATGTACAAGGAAATGCATTATTAATATCGATTCAGATTCCATCCACCGTTACATGGCATCTGCACCATATAGCAATTTCTTCAGCGTTATAGCCGCTTAACTTACCACTGGGACGACACCCAGGACAATTTCAAACCAGGGCAGTCCTTCGCCCTTCAAGTTTCCATTCCCATTTTTCAAACATTTTTAAATAGAACTAACTCGAGTAAGTTCCCATGTCCGCCCTTGACCGTGGGCACGGCTATTCGAATAGTTTTGACTCTGCAGAGTTTGTACACTTTCACCACAAGAGATGAATTATCTTTGTTGCCAACATGCTTCCTTAGGCATGAGACCCAGATAATTTATCACAAACCCTTTACCTTACTCCGATCTAGCTAGACACCACCCACGCTGAGGTTTCACCGCTGAAGGGTTACACCACCACAGTCAGAAGCCCCCTCTTGCGCCGTGCGAGTACAGTACACCCTGTGCCTCACTGTGAGTAAACCAGTACACCCTGGCACCCACTTTCCTCGGTGATATCTGAACTAAACCCTTGCAAGTTATTCAGCTAGGTCGTACCCATTATAGACTTGTGGTTGTACTGTTTTACATCAGGAGATCATCACAAGATTCAGTCCTTAGTATTATCTGAGCGGTTCTACCACACTCCACAATTTGTGCTCCCACCGCACCACATACCAGCCCCCAAACCATCCGCTCAGATATTTAAACAAGTTGGGATTTTTGGGAGCATAAAATAATCATGTCAAAATATACCAGTCATTCCCACCATGACTGCCCAAACCAGTTTCTCATGATTTCAAATGACAATGATGTTTGGGACATTTCAGTGCCCCTGAGTATTTATGCAGTACTAAGCATGGCATATAATTAGGGACTTATTTTCAAAAGTTACCATTATAATTTTGCTAGGGCGACAAGGTTCACATATTCAATTATTCCAAAGGAGGTGTAATATTAATCAAGCAAACAATGGGCATATAACTAAAATCTTAAATTAAACATGTATTGACATATAAGATAACAGCATGCAATTTGATAATTTAAACAAAAATAATTTGCAGAAAATGTAGGTTCAACATGATCAAAGTATTGACTCGCCTGGCGCGGTTTACCGCGATCTTGAGCTCACTCAAAGCTATATCATTTGATGGTCTTGAGCTTCCAGTCTCTATCTTCAACTTGATCTCGATCTCGCTTGATCCATTCATTCTTCGGGACTCCAGTTTCTAACTACGCGATAAACGAATGAATCCAAATAAAAGCAAATAACTTAAAAAGATCCAAATAAATCCGAATAAACTCAATTTAGTTTTATTACGAGTTAATGGGTGATTCGGTGATTTGAGGCAAGGTTGGTAATAGCATACGATAACTTGATCTTTTTATTAATAATCTCTTTTTATTATTTTGTTATTTATCAAGTAAGTTCCATGAGTCGGGTTAGACCTATAGACTGGTGTAGGAGTTTAGTGTACAAATTTTATCTCTAGGGTATGCATTCCTTGCAACTCAGGTTATGATAAAGGCAAACTGGACTGATGGATGAGATCTGTACTTATTCTATAAATCTTCAATAATCCCATTATCATATTTTATGTATCTTCATTTATCGCTAGCTCAAGTTTAATTCGAGTTAGGATCCTTTGGTACGGGTCCCAGCTTGCTCTGTATGCCATTTGCTAAATTTTATTATGTACCAAAGCTAGTGTTAGGAATAAGATTTGATTGATAGCACTATTTTTATCTTGCTTATACCTTAGCTAATTTTATGCTTAGCTATATTTCTAATTTTAGTTTACACTTAGCTATCTGAGCAAAGGTTGATATGTATCATTTTATGTGGAATGTTAATCTAAATACCAATTGTCACTATTAACTAAATCTAGCTCCTGGTGTTTATTTATCGGCGATGTACTAATGGTGGAGGTATGTATTATGAATCCTGACTTTCCAATTTAAATATGTATTTCATTTAATTTGGTGTTAGCATGAATCAATAATTACTTAAAGCTTAACCATAAGTCAGTTGCATACAAGGTAGCCTCTATTTCAATTTGAATATCATGGCCTAAAGGTTTGTTTATTAATGTTCACATTATTTAATAGTCAAAAAGGGTTCTCCTAACTGCTAGGGTATAAAGACAAGGGTTTATGGTTTAAACTTTACAGAGATTAATTTTATAACATTTACTAATATGCAAGGTTTTAGGCTTCATTGATTAATCAAATTTCATTTGCTAAGTTGTCATTCCAGGAGAGTATACACCTAACAACTTCCCTACCAAGTCTTTAATTAATAGTTAGGATTTAAAATAAATATTCAAGGCATACTGTTCACTAGCATATAATTATTAATCCCTGATTGGACATTAAGTAAGCCCACTCATATCCTAATAACTTAGGTTATGGTATTTTACGGGGTTCTATTTGGCAATTACTCGAGGTATGCACCTAATGGTTGATTTAATGATTCATTGTCGTACGTGCGTATTTAATTATCTCATTGATGTTTAATAGAAATTTTTAGTATATTCTTATTTGCTACTCATCTGCGACTATTGGTCATAATATTACATGCTTCTTTGAGTGGTGTATTGGTGAGATTATTTCAATGTCTGATGATCTAGGGCTACTATATTTTAGCATCTGAATATTAGTATGACCTTTTAATCTGAGTGCTTTCTGAAGTACTACTGCTATTGGTATTTTATCCTTTTATAACTCAAGCCTACCATGCATGCCATCCGCATCTCTCTAACCAGGTGTATATATATATATATATATATATATATATATATATATATATATATATATATATATATATATATATATATATATATATATATATATATATATATATATATACACACTTGGAAAGTCCCTAAGCTTTAGATTTATTTATCTTGGCAGGGATTATTGTACAAGGTAATATTTCATCAGTGCTATTTAATAAATATATCAATGATATATATTTTTTTTATGGGGGCAGGACAAACATTGGGCCATATATGTTTACGTTTTAATTAAGAGCAATCTTTATTAAGTTTAGGGCATTTAATCAAAGTCACTTCTCTTTATTATTGCCTCAAATTAATAATTAGTCCTTTAGGCAGTTATCCAAACCATATTAATTGTCCATATGATAACTAAACAAATTTAAATATTAAATAGTCTTGTTTTATATCCTAACATATTTTTGCATCATTTATTAGTTATTTTCTGATTTTCCCTAATTTCTCCTTTGCTGCAGCCACTAGCAAAAATGTTAAAACCTAAATCTATGTGACTGGGGGGGGTCGAACTTGGGCCGGCTGACTGCGAGCTCAAGCAGCCAACCAACCGAGCAAGCGTTGTTACCTGTTGTGCTGAGGCAGGGAATACAAATAAGCCGAGCGGCTTGGAGCAGCGGTCGGGCAGCGGCGTCGCCGGTGAGAGGGCGGCCGGGGAGGCGCCGGCGACCAGCAAAATGGAATGCCCAGGTGACGACGAAGCTCACGGTGGCAGTAGCTCCGGCCGGGTGGCGCCAAGGCGGGCTGGCGGCGGTGTTAGGCGGCCGGCGGTGAAGGAGAAAAGAGGCGGCGGCGCTGTGGTGGGGGAGAGAAGAATTTGACTGGCGCATGAGCAGTAGGGGGTTGGGAGGAACCTACCCATGGCGACAGCTTGGTGGGAGAGGTCCCCAGGTGAGCCGGCGGCGAGCGCGGGCGGTGGCGCGTGGGAGGCCACCATGGCCGGGGAGCTGGGGCGGCGAAGAGCTTCGGCCGGGAGTGGGGGTGAGTCCGGTGTGCTGAGGTGGTGCTCCTGCCACGCCGAATTGGCCCGGCATTGACCATGGAAGAGGCGGTGGTGAGGATGGCGGTGGTGGTCGGGATTGGGGAAGAAGAACCATACGGCGAGCTCGTCGCGGCATTTTCCAATCCAATTTAACGGGGAGTAGCTGAGGGGTGGAGGCTCGCCGTGACGCGGTCGAAGTGGGGGTGGCGTCGCCGAAGCGCCCGGGGCGGCGCGAGGCAATGGCCGGCGCTCGGGTTGAAGGGCAGAGGGAGGTAGGGGAAACGGGACAGGGCGCGGGGAAGCAATGGGAAGGGGGCAAGTGGCTTATAGGAGCGGAAGGGGGTGGATGCGCTGCCCTGTGGCCGACGACCGAGGGCGACAGGACGGCGGGGCAGGTGCACGCGCAGGGCGTGGGCGGGGGAGTGATGGCTGAGCGACGGGAGCAGGTCGGCGCAGAGAGGGGGAGTGCAGGTGTGGCGCTGCGCATGGCTGCCACGGGGCGGAAGAGAGCTGCGCGACAGAGGAGGTGGCGTGAGTGCGCACTGCGGAGGGCGACGTGGGCTCACGGCAACCACACAAGGAAGAAGAAGGAGCAGGCTGCAAGGGAGAAATAAAAAGGGGAGCCGTGCCCAGCTCGGTCGGCAGGGGAGAGAGAAATGGATGGCCCCCCACATGTAATAGAGAGGGTAGGGAGAAGGGAGAAAAAGAGAAAAGAAATGCTCAAGCCAAGTTTTGTAATTTTGGACTTTTAATTCAAATCTTGGTTGCATTTTACTATTTTATTGTCCTCCACGAATTTTTTTTAATTAAATTTAAATTGGACTTTTTGGCTTGATCTGGTTGTAACCGGATTTATAAAATTTACTTGTTCATTGTTTGCACTTGGGATTATTCCTGATTATTAACTTGCATGCCACAAAGCTCAAAATTTTCAAAATAAATATTCAGAAGAAATTTGAATGCCAACAAAATGTAGGAAAAATTTTAAAACCTCCACATTTTGAACACTTGAAATTTCAGGATGTTACACATACATAGAGAAAGTCTTAAAGAAATTTGGTATGCATAAATGTAGTCCTTCACCTGCACCTATAGTCAAGGGTGACAGATATGGGGATTTTCAATGCCCCAGGAACTAGTACGAGCTCGAACAAATGAAATCGGTTTCATATGCTTCAGCTGTCGGAAACTTGCAGTATGCTCAAGTGTGTACGCGCCCTGACTTAGCGTTTGTTACCGGGTTACTTGGCAGATTCCAGAGCAATCCTGGAATAGAACATTGGAAATTGGTAAAGAAAGTCTTGCATTATTTGCAAGGAACAAAAGGCCTCATGATGACATACAGAAGATTAGATTCACTCCATATAGTGGGGTATATAGATTCTGATTATGCGGGAGATGATAGAAAGTCGACATCCGGATATGTGTTCACTCTCGCTGGAGGAGCTATATCGTGGAAAAGCTCAAAGCAAACCGTCACTACATCGTCCACAATGTATACCGAGTTTGTAGCATGTTATGAGGCTACGGGGCAGGTGAACTGGCTAAAGAAGTTCATACCCGGTTTAAAAGTGGTTGACGACATCAATAGACCACTTAAGTTGTACTGCGATAATGAACCCGCAGTAATGTATGCCCACAACAATAAGTCAAGTGGTGCTGCCAAACACATTGACATAAAGTACTATGTTGTGAAAGATAAAGTTCGGGATCAAATTATAAGTCTTGAGCATATAAGTACCGCAAAGATGTTAGCGGATCCGCTTACTAAAGGCTTACCACCCAACGTGTTCAGAGAACATGTAGCCAGCGTGGGTTTAAGGGAAAGCCTATGATTCCTGGACTAAAAAGATGGCCCAAAAGATTAAAGTAACTATTTCAGAACAAGAGAGGTGTATTGTAGCTGTTGAATCTATCGGCGATTGACCGTGACGATGAGACATGTTCTATGCACTAATCTGTGATGGAATGAGTAAAGTCAAAAGTAATTAAAGATAAAGCATAGATTGAGATCAAGGGGGAGAATATTAGAATGATCTCAGCCGATTAGCCCAACGGCTAATCGGGCCTTGATCCGCGCCCTGATCGGGGGCGCCCAGCCCAACCACTGGCTGATGGGCCCCCGTCGCGCTGCGCAATAAATAGAGGGTGGGGGCCGGCGGCTCGAAGCACGAGGTTCGCCTGAGCCGCAATCCCCACCCGACAAAACCCTAACCGATCTAGAGGGGGCGCAGCCAGCGGCGGGAAGTTCCACCACCGCCACCGTTCGCAGCCGCCAGGGAGACATCGCCGCCCACCGGGAGACGCCACCGCCAGCCTCTTCCCCGACCGTCGCTGCCCGTGCGCAGACGTCACCGACGAACCAGTGATGGCCGGCTCCTCCTCCACGCAATCGGACGGTCGGTGTCTAAACCCTAATGACCTCTCTCTCTCCGTGTATCACTCGAACCCGAATAGAACACCCCTAGATCTAAACCCTAGGAGATCCTAAACGCTAACAAATATATGTTAAAACAATAAACCTCAAAATTGGGACAAAGACATGCTTCCAAGGAAGGCTCGTTGTTCCGTACGTGGCCATGGTCTGACCGGGCTATGTCACACACTTAATGGGTTGGAACAGTAAGAGCCCGGATAATAGACTCCAAGTGAGATACGATTTCGACTCGTATTGAATAAGGATCCGGTTAAAAGACTCTCCAAGTAAGATACGATGTTTACTTATGTTGGATATGGATTTAATCGGAGTCTCTATATAAAGAGGTGCATGGGCTGAGTGTTGTGCGTGATTAACATACCCACTGAAATCCTAACCGCTACCTCTCACAGACCCTATTGTACATGCTGGTGCTAGCACACCGACGCACGGTGTTCTATCATCGGATGTGTGGATTTCGGTAGAGGCGCTGCTATGACTACGGTACTAATCGACACAATCATAAGGAGGAGATGGTTGGTTCATGAGAATCTGCTACCGCATAAGGACACTGATCGAGACGTTGGACGATTGACTACTTTCACTATATAGATGTGCACTATGTTGAATCGATCTATTTCAACTCTTCTTCCGCTGTACCGCGCGTCTAGTGATAATGATTTATGATTTTTTTACTCGTATAACTTCCTAGTTTATGTAGTAAAAAAATAATAATTTGTGCTAGTCTATCCGGCATCCCAACAAACATGCCCGGTGAAGGGTGCTCTAAGTTTATCGACTAGTCTCGTATCTGCAGCAATTTTCTTGTGAGTTGAATTTGGATCACTAGTCAGTGGCAGAAAAAAAACCTCGATCCAGCTTTATTGATGCATGAAAACAGCCTACAAGATTGAACTAGGCACACGCTCTCTGCCCCTTCCCATCCACAAGGACAGTCAACCACTAAGTTGCTCTCCTTCCGGTTTTCACCTCATCAAGCAGCATGGGCCACTGAGGGCATATTGTGCAGTCAGTCCTTGTCCTTTCTGCAATCCTTGCTCGTCGATCATTACCCGCCATGCAAACCCAGTTAAAATGCCTTCAAATCCATCAGTAACTAGCTGTGCAAAGCCTTCTCTTCACACCTTACTCAAACGTCACGGAGTAGTAGTCGTCGTACGTGCACCTCCTCCTCGAGGATATCATCCTCGCCAGCTTCCGTTTGCAGAGCTCGAACCTCGCCGGCCGGTCGTTGTCGGAGCTCTGCACGGCCGCCGTTCTGCTCGGGAGCCCAAGCTGGCGCTCCAGCTCGGCGAATTCCTCGGCTCTCTGGATCACATGGTCGTAGCAGATGTACCTCCCGCCGGCCGTGTTGCTGCTCATTGCCTCGTACACCCGGACGTGCGCCTCGGCCACCGTCTCGACGTTCGCCGTGGCGAGCAGGCCTTCAGCAAGCATGGCACGTGCTCCTGCAAACGTGTAAAAGCAAGCATGTCAGTGTGCTGAACAGTAAGCAGCTCGTGTTGTTTAGAACTTTCTAAACATGACTGATTAACTGATACTACTAGTTGGTGCGAACCTTTGAGGTATGCAATGGAGGCGGTAGAGTTGCGGCGGCGGAATCCCGGTCCGGTGACCAGCGCAGGGCAGATGGTGACCAGTTTCAGGTCTCTTCCCCGGGCTGCCCTCCAGGCTGCCTTCTCCGCTGCCGTCTTGCCAAGTGCAAACCACAGCTGAAAAGTTTTATCTCACATCATTAGATTGCTTATTTTTTCAAAAAAAAAAGGTACAATTGGTTTTGGTGGTAAAATGTGTCCACGATTGCGAGTGCATATCTGTATCTGAAATTGACAAGAGCTGTACCCATGTATTCGGCGTGAAGTAAACTTTCCGTGGATTTTTTTCTGGAGGATGGTTCATGGTTGTGTGGATTTTCAATGAACAGTTTGGCTAAGCATCACGGAACCATATGATATGAAAAATATCATGCAATAATCTGATTATATGCGAACAAAAATGTATACAATTGCAAACAGAAATTCCGCGCTGTTGAAACTTGAAAATACCAATGAGTTCAGGTTTCTTGTGATCACTGACCTTATTATCACGGCAGAAGCTCTCGTCGCTCCAGCAGTTCTCATCAATGATAGTAGGGAACCATCTGTCATGAGGGTAGTTTTGCCTCCACACACATGCTAGTAAGGACGAGGTGAAGACACACTTCCTGACGGACTCTGTCCTCACGCATGCTTCAATCACTCGCTCTGCCGCTTTGGCTTCCAAGCTTGCCATAGGCTTCTGTTAGAGCAAGATTGACAGTAAAAAGTTAAGTTCATCACACAGTTTAATACTGGTAACCAACATTTAGAATTCCTGTGGGCTATGGCTACTCAAAAATTGACTCCCAAGTCCCAAGCATGTTCCTCCGAGACCACACAGTTTAGTAGTAAAAATCAACAAATAAACTGCCTTGCCTAGTGCGTACTACAGAAGTACAGATAAACTAGCAATTAAGCTACCAAACATAACTATATAAGGGTGAATCCACTAAAAAAATGTCATGTGAATTAGGCACCGGTGATAAAAGAAAAAGGATGGGATCTGTTCGCCGCCAGCTAAACACGTAACCAACGCTTCTGTTGAGCTTAGTACGAACTTGCTAGTCAAAGGCTTGTAGCACCTTGAAAATAGGGAGAAATTGCCACGTTTCAAAATTCATCAATTATCTTAATTAGCATTAAACTCATTAATAACCTTTTTAATCTAGGTTGAGGGGTTACTTAAGAGCCCAATCCTTCCACCATACGCATATCTCTCCAAGATATATACCAACCTATTTCTCTCTCGCTCTCTCGGATGCGTGGCCAGGCGCGGCCGGGCGGTAGCACGGCCGGATGGAGGCATGGCTAGGCGGCCGCGTGGCCGGGTGCGGTGCCGGGATGGCCAGCGTGGGCCAAACGCCGGGCGACGGTCATGGCTGAGTGGTGGCCAGGTGTAGTGCAGGCCGGGTGGTGGCACTCGGCTGGTGGTGGCCGGTGGCGACGACGGGCCATCGCACATGCCGTCATCACATTTCGCGCACAGCTCTATTAGCGTGTGCTGTGGAACGTGGTTCACTTGGACGATTAATGGTTTGCTCAGCCGAACATCGATTCGCACGACAAAAGGGCTAGCGAATCCGTTTCTTTTCGATCAAGCGAATCTCTTGTCGTCTCTTATCAATTCCAACTGGGCCGTATCTGATTCACTTCCATTCCATCGTGTAGGTTCGCACACAGTTGTTAAAGGAGCGTTCAGGCAGTTGTGCATTCTAGATTCTTCGTGTAGCGAGTCCACCGAACGTGCTTAAGGCAAGTACCTTGTGGTCGTTAACCTTTCCATTCCACATACCACAGCTCACATGATTATTTGTCACCATTACCATCGAGTATAAACATCATATCATTAATGTTTGCCTAGTTATAGACTTATAATATTGTATTCATACCATGATATTCTGGGTTATCTTGTTTTACATGCTTTAGGTTCATTAGAATACTTAATTAATAATATTTTAGAATTTATGCTTTTGATTAGTGTTTAGAATTCATACTTGAATTATTAATGGCGGTAGCCAATAATCATGTTTTAAATTTAGGTTTAAACCGCTAGCAATCTTTTAACATTAGGACTGCTATGTTTATTTTTTCTGATATCGTGACCCATTATTTATATGATTTCATATGGGAGTCATGATTAATATGTATATATAATACCTGTTAATCTGACTAATAATCACTCATCACAAAATAAACCTTGGATGGTTGCCAACTCTTATGTGAGTTATGTTATAATACCCCTCTTAGAATAATTCTTAGATCACTATCGCCATAATATCATTCCTCACCACCCTCACATCGGGAATCATGCTTTTTCATTTCCAACCTTAGCAATTCCTTCCACTTATCATAACTCTATCATAGCTTCCCTTAGTTAACTATATTCATACCTTATAATCTGTTAATAATATAACCGTTACCTGGTCTGAGTTAACTATATATATAGGGGAGATTTCCACCCACCTAGCAACGTACAAGGGGCCGTATACTTTCGTTACTCAGGATATTAGACCCCGTCTGCGGTTATACAGTCGAAAACAATGATGTGCCTGGCTACTATTGTATAATCGGGTATGTGGGAAGTAATCACCAGTGCCATTGCCGTAACTTACTAAATAACAATCATCTTTAATTCCATTATTCCTGTTATCTCTACCTCTGATCTTCATCAGTGTTTCCGATAATCTAGTTTCATTACATTTAATTTGTGTCAATTTCTTGTTATAATCACTTGACCTTTACCCACCTTGTTGCGACCGTTGTTGGGTACTTGCTGAGATTTCTAAATCTCAGGCTTCCTCTTTTCATTCTCAGGTAAAAAATCAGTGGAGTGATTGCAACATGTATGGATGGGAGTACTCAAGTTTTCAGCACCGTGGCTTCCCACTATTTATGTTATCTTATTTACTCTTTATTTAGTTAGAAATAGATCGGTCCTATGTTTTAAACATTTACTTTCAACTTCCGCTAGTTCTCTAATAAAATGTTCTTTAAGTTTTATTTCTTTGTGATTCCTATTGTTGCTTTTATTTATATTTTACTTTGACAATGATATTCCATAGTAGTATCTTATATTGGTATGTGAGGTGCTATAAGGCTAGACACTGTTAGCTGTGCCAACAAAAATATAAAAGCGATCTTTTAAATATCTTTACTAGAGTATTCGACGAAATAACGAGGATTGGATGGCCTCCGAATGGGGACGAGCAATGAACAAGTAAAATATACGGTTGCTGCTGGCGACGACTTCACATGGGAAACGCAAGAGATGTTTATTAGGTACTAGCATATCATTAGCTAGCATACACTATTATATAGTAGCACTTATCTGGAAGGGTTATATGACTCTTATCTGTATTCTAATCGCGTTGGTCATAACAAAGTCGTCGTGACTCGTGAGCAGTTTACATGATCTGATCACGGCTCCTCCGTACTGAACCGACTGGATTCGGTGTCCAACTCTCGTTGCTATGTGAACTCCCGTCAGATGGTAAACCTGGCCTCCTTCCTTGGGAAAGTGATTTCTGTCACTGAATTAGGTGGCTGAGCTGATGGGCGTGCACCAACCAACGGTGTGTTGGACAAGCCCGGGTTCATGGATTAGATTGGTGTAGATTCTAGCACTTGCCTAGGGGGTTGCTACCCATCGCAATTGGACTTCAGGTCACTCATCAGTCATTAGTGTTGCCTTTAGGATCAGATGGAATGGCAAGATGTCAAAGGTAGGGCGTCAGGAAGGTACAGCTCGAGGGTCTCATGAACACTTTTTCAGAGAAAGCTCCTTAATGTTTGTTCCTAGACATTGACTCCTAAACAGAATCTGTACATCCAAAAGTCGAAGTTGGTGAGTGCGTACGGAAGGCCCTGCTTTTTTTTTCTCCTGGTCAGCACATACTTGGGCATCTACCACACTCCACACCTCAAAGCTGTAGTAATTGAATACCCAGGGCCTGTTCTTTTCCTCCGAAGCTAGCGGTTTTTGGCTTTTACTATAGTATCTAACTTTCAAACGGAGTATTTTCTCATTACGGGGTCTATAAGTTAAACGAAATACACGTTAAAAGCCCAACATCTGTACCATCCTTGGCTGTGTATATCCCTCGTGGATATAAAGGCCGGATATTATATCCTTTATCTAAAAAAATCTGTACCATCCAAAATCGCAAGTGAGTATCTATCTCTCCGTAATCTGTACCATAAACAGCCAAAATTCAAAAAGCCAAAAGCCATAAGCTGCAGCCGTTGTCAAACAGGCCCCCAATCAAAATCCTTGTTTGATCCTACACCAACCCTTCAATAAGGCTTATCTTTGACGTTTAGTTGCGCCTTTTGTTAGATGGGAGCGTACCTTGCACCGCTCTGTCCTGCTTGATTCGTCTTGTCTATTTGACTAGACAACAACTATTTCATTAGCTATCTGTACTAACATAGAAATTTCTTGCCTCGCATAAATTTCCCAGTCTATCATTTATCAACCGCAATTCTCCTTACCAGGTCTCCATGTGTGCAGGTGCAAAGCTTGTGTTCCACGCATGTTTCTTCCTCTTTTGCTTTGAACCATACGAAACAAAGAAGAGGTACTTGCCCTTGCCTACCTTTCTGTGATTTGTACCATGAAGCTTTTCTAACATTGCCAACTCTAGTGGTGGTAGTAAGTGGTTAAGGAGTTCGCTGTGCTCACCGTGTAGCCGGACATGCCGCCCGGGTCCACGAACGACGAGGTGTGGAACACGCCGGCGCAGCCGTCGAACGCCCGGTGCAGGCTCTCGGGGTCCATCACGTTGGCCATCACCGTCCACACCCCGTCCCTGCCATCCTCGCCGAACATCTCCATCTCCCTCAACTTGTCCAGGTCCTCTGCCAATGGCACAGTGCCAATACATGTCAAAATTCGTCTGAAATAATACTAATAAGTCACGATTCACAATTCACAATCAAAACTGTCTGCAGATGGAAACCGTTGTTCATGTGCCATCCAGTTCATAACAGTTTAAGACGGGCATCACCGCATAAATGCCACGGTCAATTGGTCCTTGCCATCGTTCACTTCTGATAAGTCACGATTACATCAAGAGGATTAAACTGAGTAACATCTACATCTTTCTTTTTAAAAAAAGAAGTCATAATTACATCGTCTTTTTATCAGTCTCCATAAAAAGTTCTTTCGGTAATTTAACATGGATGCTGAGCCAAATTAACTTTCGGTTATCACATCATTGATGATGGCTCAATAAGAACGCTAGGAAGGCTACTTTAGCAAACAACAACAATATTATAGGTGGATTACTTTGGACTGTGATTTATGACTTTTGACTAAAAATTTTGAACTGTTTGCGAGACACAGTAAACAGAGGGAAATAGTCACGTGCAATTTTGATCGGTATAACTAAACTCGGTATAGTTTGTATTAAAATCTACCTCTAGACTCCATCTTAAAAAACGTACCTTTTAAAAGTTAGTTACTATAGTAAACATAAGCCTAAGCCAAAGCAAAATCTTACCAAACCCACCCTATTATTCCCTTAGGAAGTCGTTTTTTATTTTTGAAAGTTAACAAGATACCACTTTGACCACTAAATTTTATCATCATGTTTTTGAAAGAGATTATAAAAGTGTAATGTTATGAAATTATTTTTCATGACAAATTTATTCTTATCATTTTTATATATCAAAACTATATATTTTAGATAATATCATTGACCGAAAATGATACGATTTGACTGCACACATTCTATGATAACTTTCTTTTGTTACTGTAATGAGTATTCCCTTGTTCCCAATTGGCTTCATCAGAACAAAAATATCAAGGTAGTTAATATTATTAGCACGGGCATACAGGCGATTTGTATTCTTCGCAGTCAATTCAAACAGTAAAGCAAAAGATACCGTTCGTTGTGCGTGTGTTTCCGTCTGGTTTCTGGTCTATTTTTTTACTATTTATAAATTTCGTTTTTTTATTTTTTGATCTTTTTTGCCCTTTTTTCCCAATATCTGTTTACATTATACGAGATGGGCTAACATGTTTTTTTATTTTTTAATTTTTTAAATTTAATTATACTAAATAAGTCACCATCAGCTACAGCGCAAAATAAATCAGTTATAGTAAAAAATGAGTTATAAGACAAAATAAACTAGTTATAGTAAAAAACAAGCCATAAGCTAGACTTATTTAGCCTAGATGAGTACCCTAAAAGATGTCGACGGAGGCTTGGATGATACGCTCGAAATTTTCCTTGCCCATCCTAATCTTACCCACCGTTTCTTATCCACGACTATTGGTGCACAGAACGCACAGAGAATGCTAGCACTGGCAAAACGGAATGGACAACACACTGCGTGTCAGAAAATGACTGCAGCTAAGCTACCATCGGCTGAGAGTTTTCCAGATGGCCCCTTGAGCGAAGTGTAAGTTGAAGTGAACCCATCAGAAACCCAACGCTCTTGCCCTGTCCTAATTCTCCCAATGAATTATAGTACCATTATTGTTCGTTTGTCAAAAAGGTTTTTCTGATTTCTTGCTAGGCAATCAAGGGAACAGCATCGAAAGATTTTGGTTCAGGGAAGGTACACAGAGACTACACACTACTTACCCAACAGTTTGTAAGCTCATGTTACAGATGAAAAATCTCCCCACAAAATTTGGTTGAGCTAAGCAAAGTCGACCTGAAGATTTCCATTGTCTTGTCAAAAAACAAGGTGCCGCCGTGGAAAATACAGTCTATGTGCTCTGCTAGTGTTTGATTTGTGGACTAATTCATCACCAACTGGAGGAGTCGTCCAGACACATGAGAATTGCGGCCAGTTTCCACCTTCAAAGCAACCGATCGACGGCACACATAAGAAGGTGCGAACCGGAAAAGCATGGGAAAAATTCAGGAAACGCCATGCGCATGACCTGATGGACGCTAGTCTTCCAAAGAAGGCGAGATTCCCAAACCGAATGCGTCCAGAGAATGTGCAAACTAACATGAGGGCTAATTGTGAGGATAAGTACTACTCCATGCAGTATAATATTGCGGATAGTTTTATATGCTCAACGTTCAATGTTCAGCAGATACATGATGACGTACTTCTTAATTAGTCGCGTGCGTTTATACTAGAGTCGTGCATCTTAGGCCCGTTCGAAACAGTGATGACTTCTGTTTTTTAAAAGCTAAAAATCAGTTGAAACATTTTAACTTTTTAATATGGTTTTTTTCTTTGCATTATATGTGGAGATATAACAGTATTTTTTATTTTTCTATTCGTCCTTTTTTTATTAAATGTCTTAAAAAAGTTAATAGTCATTAAAATATTATTTTAGACAAAAAAAAAAGACACAGCTAAAAGACTGAGCACTTTGGAAGAGGGCCTTAATCGTACCGCTAGCATTTGATTTTTCCTTTTTTTTCCTCTTGTCTTTTTCATGTTTCTTTCATGTTTCTGTCGGTCATTTACTAGTAGGTAAGTTGATTGGATTTACGTAGCGAAAAACAATCATCATTAGGGAGGCTCCTCCGGTGGAAATTAAAAGGCTTTTACTCTGCTCATTTCGGTTTAAACTTCTAACTTATTTTTTACTATTAATAAATTTTATCTTTTTTATTTTTTATTTTTAAAGATTTTTTGCCGATTCTTTTCCGTAATAGGTTAACCTATTTTTCTATTTTTAATTTTTTTTAAATTTAGTTATACCAAATAAGTCACTATCAGCTATAATATAATTTTAACTAACTACAGTATTTTCAATTTCAGTCACAAACCAGTCTATTTCAGCCTATTATTTTAGACAAAAAAAAAGACACAGCTAAAAGATTGAGCACTTTGGAAGAGGGCCTTAATCCTACCGCTAGCATTTGATTTCCCCTTTTTTTTCCTTGTCTTTTTCATGTTTCTGTCGGTCATTTACTAGTAGATAAGTTGATTGGATTTACGTAGCGAAAAACAATCATCATTAGGTAGGCTCCTCCGGTGGAAATTAAAAGACGTTTAGTCCTGCTAATTTCAGTTTAAACTTCTGACTTATTTTTTTTACTATTTATAAATTTTGTCTTTTTCTATTTTTTTTATTTTTTGAGTTTTTTTGCCGATTTTTTTCTCGTGTTTGTTTGCATTGTCCGTAATAGGTTAACATGTTTTTCTATTATACTATTAGCTATAGTATAATTTTAACTAATTACAGTATAATTTCAATCATAAACTAGTCTATTTCAGTCTAATTGAGCTACACCTATCCGCCTATCACAACAACCACCGTGCAAAACCTTCCTAAAGTCGATTTGACCTGTGAGTAGACGTTCCGAAGGCAAAACAAATGATACGGGATAGTGCAGTAGCTACTAGCACCTAGCTAGAGTGCTTGTTTATGTGACGAACTAGTGATGCAACGCAGCAGCCAGCAGGGTAGACAAACCCCAGTGCAGTGGTAGGTGGCACGGTGCCATCCCCAACAAATGATACAGGACCAAGAGCAAGAACATGAGGCTAAAAGGAGATCGTTTAAAATGGCAATAAACCAATGGGTTTATAAGTTAAAACCATAGTAATAACTAACTAATAAGCGAACTTATTAGTGAAAAAGACAAGCTAGACGAAACAGGATGCGGAGCTGCTATATGTTGCTCCAAGATACGCTGTACACATGAAAAAATTGCAAAGAACCTTCGTATTCATATATATATAATATCTAAAATATGCTCATATCACCTCTTAAAATGCGTATATACTACCTATGTGCTGTTATGTACTTATATGTGTGAGATATTCCTTACGTTAAGAGATACCACATAGAGATTATGTGAGTTGAATTCACATCTCACTTGTAAATATTGTAGCCGTGAGTCGCGCATGGGTGCGCGCAGGCTTTGTGGACAGAAATCGACGGGGAGTATAGTAGTATTGTTCTATTCATCTCCGCCGGAGCGCGAGACAAAAATAATAAGGAAATGATGAAGAATATGCCCGCGTATGTGTAAAGCTGTGAAAAATGTCACTCGGCCATATGTGCCAGCGAATCAGAAACCACGCAACCACGGATAAAGAGAAGCTGGCCGCGAGGCTGACCTTGGGTCTCGAGGGCGAGGCGCACGGTGTAGCCGTGGCGGAGGAGGCGGTCGACGACGGCGAAGCCGACGAACGATATGCCGCCGGTGACGCAGACCGTGCGCGGGCCGGCCGCTCCCCCCTCGCCGCCCGGCGCGCGCTTGACGTCGGCGTGGCCGGCCGAGCGGCGCCACCCGGGGCCGGCAGCCGCGCCCCCGCCCCCGTGGAGCAGCGCGCCGCGCATCTCCTCCACCTCGGCCTGCATGCTCTGCGTGCTCCGCAGGACGCCCATCCCGCCGGCGCGTGTCGCCCCTGCAGCGGCCTGCTCGGGTTCCCCTGCCTCTCGGTGGTGGAGTGGTTTGCAAGTGTCACCGGTGGGGTGGGTAGCGAGACGTGGATAAATAGGAGAGGAGGGCTCGCATCGCAGCTCCTGCGGGCGGTTTAGTTTAAGGTAGGTGGACTCTCCGTGCGCTCCGGGGTTGGTCGCTGCGGCCGGGCGGTCAGCGAGCCGTGGGTTATTACAACCGGTACGTACGTACTGGGTTGGAACCTCGAATCGGATGTGCTGCTTGGCTCGATTCGTGCAGCCGCCGGCGCGCGCGGGGGGCAGTTGAGCTGCGCGGCTGGGATCGCTTGGCCGTCCCGGACGCCTTGCGCGCTAAGTTCAGATGGCGATTGGTGCCTTTTTTTTACTTATTGTAGTTTATAATTTATACTATAGTAATTAGCTTTTAAATAATGTATTTTAAAAAAATAGGTTCAACAAAAAGATTATAGTAAAAGTGTACCGAGTTTAGCTGTACCAGTCAAAATCGCATATGACTATTTTCCTCTACGTACTACCTCTCGCAAACTGCCAAGATTCAAAAATTTAAGGCATAAGGCATAACCCAAAAGAACCCACATGATGACTAACCATGATCGAGCACGAGGCTCCGAAGCTCTTAGCATTTATCACAGGACACATCAAAACTCCTCGTGCCTTGACATCACACGTGGTTGAAAGTATACTATAGCGGCTTAAATTGCACTGTAGCAGTTATTTGTTTTTTCTAAGTTATTCAATTAAAAATAGAAAAAAAAGAAAAACACTATTATATCTTCATGGACAATGCAAAGAAATAAGGAGAAAAAATAAAAGCAAAAAAGTAAGAAAAGAGTCGAAATTAAGAAACCGACGTGTTCCAAGTGGTTTCTGGTTTCTGAAAGCCAGAAGCCGAAGCCAGAAAAAACCGATTGGAGCAGGACCTAACTGTGTTGCCCTTATGACAACGGGAGGCAGCTCATCGCGCCTCTGCGCTAAGAAATTTAGGGTGGGTTTTTTTGGATTGTGGCTTTGGTTTTTGGCTTATGGTTTTTTAATTCTAGCTGTTCACAAAAGACAGTATGCAGAGGAAAATAGTTGTATGCGATTTCGGCCAGTAGAGCTGAACTCGATATAGCATATACTACAATCTACCTGTAGACCCTATCTTGAAAAGATGCACCGTTTAAAAGCTAGTTATTATAGCTAAAAAATGATAAGCCAAAGCCAAAACTAAAAAGAATCTAGCCTTAGTAAGGGCCTGTTTGGGACTGCTCTGCTCCAGTTTTTCCAGCTCTGCTCCACCAACTCCACTATGGAGCAGGTCCACTGTGGAGTTTCTGGAGCAGGTGGTCCTGTTTGGCACGTAGCCTAGCTCCAGCTCTAGGAATATGAGGTTTCCCTGATAAAGGTCCAATGTGCCCCTGAAAGATGTTTGGTGTATGTTTTGATGTCTGCGGAGCATATGTAACTGAATATTTTTTGTTGCCAATTGAGATATGATGAAAAATATTATAATCGCAATTAATTTATTCAAGAAAACCAAAAAACAAAAATTTTGGTCAAATAATTCCACCCTTTTATCCCATAAATTGCAACGTGCATGATAGATAATTAACAAAGTCCCATAACATTGCTTCTTTCATTTGTTTCTGCCTCAACTTCGTGAGTAGTTCTTGGGAGCGTTCGTGATTTTTCTCTTTTGCCAACACCGTTGCCTCTGCTCACCTGGAATTTTGGCTTTGAAGCCCCTCCTTGCTGCACCGCCTGCGCATCTACGCCAATGCTGCCCGTCCGCCACTCCCTTTTCTCTCCACTTCGTCATTGCATCAAGTCCTGCTGTCTCACCGCCATCACAACCCCCTTGAGTGGTGTGCCTCACCACGCCTCTACGCCAACCCCGGCCGCCTCCTCCCCTTCTTCCGCCGACGCCCCCGCCGTGGCCGCCAAGCTCTCCTCTCCCCTATAAAACGTTGCACTATCCTCGCCTCATCCCCAAACCACTCCCCTCTTATTCAATCAGCCGGAGAAGCCCCTGAGCCCCTTTCTTCTTCAACTCCGGCCGGAGCGCCGCCCCCCGTGAATACCAAGCTCCGCGGCAAATCTCTTCGATTCCTCGCGTCAGGAGCCTCAATAGAAGGTCCTGAAGCTACTACGGCTGCCGCCAAGAGATCCCTCCTTCTCCAGTGAGCTGCCGGTGATGACCCCTTCTCCGCCGCCCGGCCCTCCGATGCTTGCCTCCTCCGCTTCTCCTAGAAAGCCGCCACCACCATAGGTGAGCTTACACTCCTCCATGGATGCTCCCTGAGCGAAGAATTGAATTTTGATGTCTTGTAGAGCCATCACGCCGAGTGTCCTGTTTTCGCCACTACAAAGCTCGCCGCCGACGACTCTGAGCTTCGTTTTAGCCCGCGACAACTCACAGGGAGGTGCGTGCTGGGTGGTAGATCCCGTTTTAATCATTCTCACACGCCGCCAATAGCCCCCATCTCCGGCGACGAGCCGTGGTTCAATCGGGGAAGAAGGAGAACTGCAGCTCTGCAGAGGTAGCCGTAGAGGAAGCAGGGGTCGGCGATGTGGGCGGCCGGAGAGGCGGATCCAGTTGAGGAGCAGGTGAGGACGGCGGCGCTGAGGTGGAGGACGTGGTGGCGCGGTTTGGGGAGCAAGGAGGCGCGCTGGAGAATGGGAGGAGGCGGAAGGTGTAGAGGAAGGAGCGGCGCGGCAGAGGTGAAGGGGAGTGGCGGCGCCGAGGAGAGAGAGGTAGGAGAGGAAGGGGGAGAAGGTGGCGCGCCGGAGAGAGAGGCGGCGGAGTAGAGTGGGCGGCCCGGTGGAGGAGGAGATGGCGGCCGAGGCGCGGTGGTGAAGCAACGGGGGAGGATACGGGCGGCGATGTGGGAGGAGGTAAGAAGGAGCTGCGGTGAAGGAGGAGGAGACGGGGAAGAAAAAAAGAAACGAAGGGGTATGTTTGTGTAATGGCATAGGTGGGTAATTTTTCCTTAACTCCATGAAGAGGTATGAATCTCTAGTTTCTGGAGTACCCCTTGAGGAGCTCCACAAAAAACATGGAGTTGGCCCTCAACTCCACCTTTTTCTTGGAGCAGAGTTCTTGGAGCTGGATCTGTTTGGCTAGACAAACTGGGAGCAGAGCTGAAAAAACTGGAGCAGAGCAGTTCCAAACAGGCCCTAAGTTGTGTTGCCCCTGTGACAAAGGGAGGTAGCTCTCAGCAGGGTTCCATTCTCTCGGTGGTCCGTCGGTTATCACATAAATCTTGGGGTCTAGCGGTTTCTAAAAACAGGAGGGAAATTTATATATAGTAGTTTATGCTAGAATTGATGTTAATATAACCGATCAGTTGCTATGGAAATCTCCTATAAGTTTCTTTGAAATACAGGCTGTAATTTATATATATATAATGTATGTATGTATGTATATGTGTATGTATGTATGTATGTATGTATGTATGTATGTATGTATGTATGTATGTATGTATGTATGTATGTATGTATGTATGTATGTATGTATGTATGTATGTATGTATGCAAACACACACACACACACGTATGCACATACACATATACATACATACATATATAGATACACACACACACACACATATATATATATATGTATATATGTATGTATACATATATACATACACACACACATATATGTGTATGTGTATACATATATACGTACATATATATATACATGTACATATATGTATGTGTGTATATATATATGTACGTATATATGTATACACACATATATATATATATGTATATATATATATATGGACGAGTGTTTCATGCACCATGGTGCCTAGGCACCAATATCAATACCCGTTGATTTGCTTCGAGATTCGCAACGTTTGATGTGGGTATCTTCATATACCCATAAAAAGTATATTTGAGATGTCAAACTCCGAAAAAATTTAAATTTAACTTCAGTTTAATTAGTTTGAACTATTTTTATGGTATATACTCACTGTAGTTACATTGAACTCAAAAGTAGTTCAAAACTAACTTACCATAAATATATCAAGGGTATAAAACATTTTCATACCCAAACTCAAAAAAATTATCAATCATACACGTGTATCGGATGTTGGTGCCTAGGCACCATGGTGCATTATGTAATTTTCCTATATATATATATATATATATATATATATATATATATATATATATATATATATATATATATATATATATATATATATATATATATATATATATATAGGAAAATTATATATATAGGAAAAATACTTTTTACTCCCGGGTGTAATTACACCCACCTCTAATATACCACCTAAATAAACTTGAAATACTCCTTTATCACTTTAGGAATACTCATATACTAATTATAAGATACTCCAATGTAAACCATATGAAAAAATTGCAAAGGAGTCCATAGTTTTTAGCGTATTTTATAAATACCTTCATATACGCACATAAAAAGGAGTATGTCAAAAAAATGTACATAGCACCTCTGAAAAATTGTTCATACCACCCATATGATCTTAAATACTCGTATACTACATGTACATACCCTCCGTTACACGAGATACTTTCTACATTGTGAGATACGACATAGGGTGTAATTACACCCAGGAGTAGAAAAGAGGCTTCCTATATCTTTACTATATAAAAGAAGGAGTTGGTGGTTGGTGCGGCCTCTCCCACCACCACCCCTTCTGACAACAAAAGATAGTCTGACGTGTGGGCCCACCCGCCCCACCAACCGCCTGTGCGCCTCCTCCCCATGAACCCGTGCGCCTCAACCGCCCGTGCGCTCCCCCTCCCCCTCCCCGAATCGGTGCGCCTCCTCCCCTGATTTCTCCCTCGTCTCCTCCCCCGCCCTCCGCTCCGCCGCCTCCTTCCCTCCCTCCCACCCCGCGCCGCCGCCTCCTCCCCTCCCTCCCACCCCGAGCCGCCGCGGCCACCTCCTCCTCCCCACCCCGCGCCGCCGCCTCCTCCCCTCCCTCCCACCCCGCGCCGCCACTGCCTCCTCCTCCCCCCACTCCTCCGCTCCGCCGCCGCCACCCGCGCCGACGCCATCATCACCGTCTACCGCGACCACTGCGCCTACCTCGCTCGCGGCGGGGACGTCGTCGCTGTCTTCGCCGAGCTCATGGGCCGCCACTACGATGGCGCCCTCGCCTGCACGATTCCGTCGGCCGCCGCCCTCGCCTGCACCGCCCGCCTCCCGGGCCGCACCGCCCCGGCGCCCCCCTCCCGATCTACGCCGCCCGTCTCCCAGCGACCCAGCCAGCGCCGCTCTGACACCCCCTCCCGGCCAGCGCCACCCCAACTCCCCTCCCCCCTCTCCTCTCGGATCTCGGCCAGCGCCGCCCACTAGGCCCACCCTCATCCCGGGTTTTTTGTGGCGAAAGGGTCGATCTTGCTACTAGCAGGGAAATTTGCATTTGAGTTAGGATTATATGGTACTAATTTCATGTTCTTCATCTTTATGTGACATGTTACTTGGCCAATGATTACAGAGAAACATGACAAGCATATGTCTGAAATTTTCATGTGGATTAAGCCTAATCTTCTCTATGAGGCCTTTTGCATTATCATATATTTTTTAACGTAGGTTTTAGTTTTGATGTACAAGGCTTATTGCACTATTAGTCTGTTTGCTCCTTTGTTGTTTGCTATGCATTTGCATTCACTATCTTCATAATTGCACTCTACAGATGGTGAGGTTGGATGATGATCAGATGCATAGTTCAAATGAACATTTGTAATGACTGATTACACTTAATGTCTTTTGCTCTTAACTGACGACCTTGTGTGGAACTTTATCAACTATCCAGAAAATATCTAGGATGTTTGTTTAATTGCAGTATCTGAAAGTGATTTGGTTAATATTTTACCTTTGCTTTTATTTGGGAATGAAGTTTTCTGATTGCTATGTAATTTTCTAAAAGGACACTGCAAATGTTTATAACTCTCCCTTGCTTCTGGGTACTTAGGTGTCCACCATATGTGTGTTATATTTGTAGAAATGATGCTTATATCATTGTGTGTTTGAGCCCATACATGACTTCCACTTGTGAGTCATAATAGGTAGCATTGACAACTACTTGTGCATTGCTGCTGGATGACTATTTAAGTGTTCATATAACTGTAGGATGTAAAATAACATGGTCTTTGTCAAGATGAAGCTTATTGTCATCATATTTTGGGAATCAAAGCTTTTTATATTTTCAAGATGAAGCTTATTGTCATCATATTTTGGGAATCAAAGCTTTTTATATTTAATGTATTTATTTTTGAATTTCTATAGACTTGTTGTATCATTGTTCTGTAGCTGGCGACATAAGTTTTGGCATTTTTAACTTTTGTTGCAGATTTCTGATGTTTCTAATATATAGTTTATTTCTTTCGAGAACTTTCAGCAGGAAACCTGTATTTTGAGTTTAGTATCCTTTTCAAGCTTCTTTCATAGAAACAACCTAAGTGCTATTTGTACTCAATACTAAGCCACGCTATGTGCAGGTGTGCGGACACATGTTGCAGCTGTTGAACAAGCAGGTACACAAGATGCTACAAAGCTGGAAGCTCCAGTTGTTATTACAGGTACCTCCAGAGGGAATGGAAAAGCCACTGCATTGACTCTTGGAAAGGCTGGCTGCAAGGTGAGCCATCTTAAAATATTCATTCTACACTGAGGGCAAGTTTTATAAATGCAGCTTATCCAACATCCAGTAGGATTTTTGTGTGTATGCTTATTTTTCTTATGTCTTACTTTTGTTATTTGGTGTCTTTTATATCTGAATGGTGTAATTTTCACATTCTTCTAACTCAATGGCGATGAACATTCCTGTATTGCTAGGTATGTGGTTGTAACTTGTATAGTTGTACTTACATGCTTACAAATGCAAAAGGCCATGTCTTTTTTAAGACCAACAACAAAGAATTTTGCCTGCTTTAATTTCATGGTTCAGCATTGGTGCCAAAGGAGTTATGCAATGCCCCAATTGTCGCAAAATTGAGAAGGGGAATTGGCTCTATGCAAATGTTTCCCATCCATCACAGGTAGAGATGGCAATGGGTACCCGATACCCGAATACCCGACGGATTTTACCCGATAAAGAGACGGGTATGGAAAATTTTATGTACCCATGGGTACATTATTGGGCGAAATCCTCTACCCGCCGGGTAGGCGGGTGCGGGTGTGGGTATATACTACCCATACCCGCCTACCCGCGGGTAATGAATACCCGCATTAGACAACTAGACATCCCACTTAAATGTTAATTTTATTATCTACTTGTTGTTGATTGTTTATTTGTTTGTCATATGTTGATATGGTCATGTCAAGTATGTTTATGTGATGTACTAATTTTGATCATTAGACGCTTTTGTGCTTGGCATGTATGATTAATGAATGTCTAAATTGATGATATTCTTATGTGTTGAACCGGGTATGCTTGCGGGTACGGGTTACCCGTCGAGTAGTAATACCCGCGCGGGTACGGGTATGGGTAAATTTTCCTACCCGCGTGCGGATACGGGTAACCCGACGGGTAAATTTACACCTAGCGGGTACGGGTATGGAATGACAATACCCGATGGGTATTTACCCGTTGCCATTTCTAATCACAGGATGTAAACACTGATGAATGGGGTCATGATGAAGGCCTTCATGGTTTTAGTTATGCAGAGACGGCAAGGGGGTCTTTTTGGTAAGGGAGTTCAACTTTCTCAGTTATGGGTGACACTTACTGATTTCTACCTTATGCTGCATCAATCCATTTGCTTCCTTTCTGGCACTATTACCTCATTCCTTAGGTTCTTTTCACTTGTTGCTTGTACCTTCCTGTCAATATGGTTTATTCTGCATGTTGCGTTGTAAAATAATGAATGCTTGACCATGACTGCCTACTTCAGTAGTTCAATCCTTTTTCTTTTGGACATAACTGGCATGGTCTGTGGGCTTTCTTTTCTTGAGACTGGAAACTTAACCTAGCGTATAACATATTAGAAACTAATGTTTTTAATGGGCAGTGACCCAAACATGACAAAACTATTCTCAAATAGGGCATTAAGAAACTCACTTCTTAACTGTTGTTAATATAATGGTATAAGCTATGCACCTTTATCTAGCAGCCAAAATGTTGTGATCTCCAATCCGTTTGTATCCATGTTTAAGCACTTAGGAAATGGACACACTTAGCTAGATTTATATCTGATGGGATGCCTATTTTTATTTGTATCCATAGCAAAGTATTGTTATAGATATAGTTTTGTTAGGACCCATGCGTACCCTGTCTATTTTGCATTGTAGGCATATGAAATTTAAGGATCTGGGTATGTGGTGGATTTCTCCAAATTAATCCTTTCGCTGCATCATCATTTCACACATCAGCTATGTAGCAATGTAGTTGTGCACAACTATTGCGTGGTTAATGGTTTAGTACCTGCTTTCTTATATGACAGTGTTAAAAATCTTCCTAGGTACCATTCTTTTCTTGGTTTGCAGATCTAGATTTCAACGGTAAATTTGGGTTACATGTCCGTGTGTAGGTGAGATTCAATGGCGTCGTGTACAGGCTCAAGCAGATGCACTGGCACACGCATGGTTTCGGAGGAGATGGCCAGTTTGCTTCCTTTGTCCTAAGCTCCGGTTTTATTCGAGACGGTGCGGTACCATATACCAGACTAGCTGAATATCCGTGCGTTACCACGGATCTTCAAATTTTATCATGTTACATGTTCTAAAACTAATGGGTATTAAAATTTGTTGGAACGTGCATACAAATATGTTCTAATTTTTTTTAAATTCGTAGCAACGCACGGGCACCTTACTAGTGTATATATATATATATAATTCGAAAAGGTATCAATTTGGAAAGGAATCAATCATGGATGGAAAGTATTAATCATGGATGGAAAGTTTTAATTATGGAGCTTGGGCACCATGGTGCACCTGTTATTTTGCCTATATATATATATAGGACGAGTGTTTCATGCACCATGGTGCCTAGGCACCAATATCAATACCCGTTGATTTGCTTCGAGATTCGCAACGTTTGATGTGGGTATCTTCATATACCCATAAAAAAGTATATTTGAGATATCAAACTCCGAAAAAATTTAAATTCAATTTCAGTTTAATTAGTTTGAACTATTTTTATGGTATATACTCACTGTAGTTGCATTGAACTCAAAAGTAGTTCAAACTAGTTTGAACTGAGTTCAAAACTAACTTACCATAAATATATCAAGGGTATAAAACATTTTCATACCCAAACTCAAAAAAATTATCAATCATACACGTGTATCGGATGTTGGTGCCTAGGCACCATGGTGCATTACGTAATTTTCCTATATATATATATATATATATATATATATATATATATATATATATATATATATATATATATATATATATATATATATATATATATATATATATATATATATATATATATAGGAAAAATACTTTTTACTCCCGGGTGTAATTACACCCACCTCTAATATACCACTTAAACAAATTTGAAATACTCCTTTATCACTTTAGGTATACTCGTATACTAATTATAAGATATTCTAATGTGAACCACATAAAAAAATTGCAAGGAATATATATATATATATATATGTGTGTGTGTGTGTGTGTGTGTGTGTGTGTGTGTGTACATACATATATAAATGTATGTATTCATGAAGATGAATTGGGGTACCAAGGTGTCCAGAAACCAAACCTTGCTGCCTTTAGATTAAGATATGTACCATTGCAATGGGTATGTATACTAACGGGTCAACCTGCTTACACTTATTGATTTGGAAAGACAAATGCAGCATGGTTTTGAATGGTACGTTGACTAATCTAGACTAAGGTATATGGGTATATGCTCACATTTCACTGATTTGGAAAGAAAATGGTACGTTGATTAATTGGTACAGCAACAGGCAAGGAAAGAATCAACACATTTGTACTCTATTACATAATAAATGCACCTATGGTATATGGATTTTTTTAGCAAAAATTTATGGTAAAATATATGCTACTTCCTTATATGCATTGTGCATATCAGGAAATAATATATTTTTATATTCAACTCATTTGAATTATCTTTAAAAAGTTCTATACTCACAAATCACTGATTTGGAAAGAAAATGGAGCGTGATTTTGAATGGTATGTTAATTAAACAAGACGAAGGTATATACTCAGAAATCATGTATTTGGAAAGAAAATGGTATGTTGATACAATAGCCGACCAGGGAAGAATCAACGCATTTATGCTCTATTACATTAGGAATGCACTTATGCCGACCAGGGAAGGTATATGGTACATAAAAAAATGCAGCATATAATGTGCATGGGAAAAATTATCACATACAACATCTCATGGAACGAGATGAACAAGAACACTAGGTATGCTGTCTTCATTAAATAGTACAACAGTCACAAATATATTACATAGTTAGACATAGCTAGCTTTGTCTTCATTAAACAGTACAACACTCACAAGAATATTACAGTCAGAGATAGCTAGTTTTTAATTCATTAAATAGTACGATACTAACAGATATATTACAGAGTCAGAGATAGCTACGATCAATTACAACACTCACAAGTATATTACAAACTCAGAAATTGCATCGGTGATGATATTCGGTTGATATAAAATCCCTCAAGTGATCAATAACCACATGAGAAGTAGAAAAAATAGTGTGCTAAATTCTTTGTATGGTGCTTTCCAACCAAAATAGAGGTACTTCGTGACATACCATTTTGTGCAACTGCACATACTCCTTGTGTAGAAACTAATTTACATCCAAAATCACAATTGTTTAGCATAGGTTTGTCCTTCATTTTTTAGGATACCCAATATCACAATTCTCCAGAAACAAATTTACAACCAAAATCATAATTGTGCATACTCAATACCAAAAGATAAATATGCAATGATATATTCTAGCAGCAATTTTAGTATTGCAATTTAGCAATAGTTCATTTCATGAAAGGGATACGATGTAATGAAAAAAGCATGTACTCAAACGAGTATATGGACAAGTATAGGAATTTCATTTTGTCCAAACACAACTAGTATAGGAAATTTAAGTTGGAAATTGGTGCACAAAAATCCCAAATTATGAAGATAAAACTAGCCACCAGTAACACAAGTGGATACGTAGTGTCGTGGTAACTTGCACTTCTGGCACACCTTCTGGATCTTGGACTTGGACGAGTTCTCCAGATTATAAGGGGAGCTAGTTTTGTAATATCTTTTCTGGTTGCAGTAGCAACACACACATTTTTTTGGAAATGGGGCCATCTAATTGAGACTTTATACCTTGTCGATTTAGGATGTCCTCACTTCTTCTGATGATTAGGTGGAAGGATAAAGGCAATCTCTTTGTCATATTGATTTGTCTACATGCATCAATGGACCCATTTCCTTTCTGATATGAATACAAACAATGCAAGAGTAAATTATGATGTTCAAATTGAGATGCAAGGGAATTTAAATAATACCTGTCTGCTCATGAGTGTGATGTTCATCAGTATGCTCTACATCATTGTCGAGGGTGCAAGTATACCCACAAGACAAATCATCCTCATTTGTGATGGGTTGTTCTACGGTGGCCAATGGTTTGCAAACTTCTGCCGCCTTTACAATATCTTCCCTTGCCTTGTCTAGATTGCTAATATAAGAAGCCCAAAGAACGTTCATCTTTTTGGCTTGTTGGATTATATGGGCAGCATGCTCTATGGTCTACAACGATGATTATACACATATATAAAATTGGCCTACAACATATTTACTAGACTATTTGTCAACACATGTCTATGGACAAATAATGTATACACCATGATGTTCATATTTGTCTCTTGAACTTGTTTGACCTTAACTATTTCATTAGACCTACTGTAACATACATTAAGTTTTGGATGCAGTTGCATCAAAATTAAGTATGTCATTCCATAGAAATAGCAGTAAATGCTAGCCATAAATTTTTTGTAGGATATCGATGTGCGTACCTGCATCTTCTCAAACTGTGTAACTGCGCATTTATCCTTCAATGTAAGGTCAATGATGCACCTTTTCTTAATGTTGTCACGATCATAAACAACAATTCGTGGAAAAACATCATGCGAAAGGCTGAGATGTTCAAAATCCAAGTTGTCCAGATAGAAAACCTGAAATGGCAATAAGACCTGAAATGATCAATGCAATTCATCTTGTAGACTGTGGGTACCGGCAAATAGATGTAATATAATGTTATTGGTTACACTTTTAAATATTTGTGTGTTATCTGTAGAAATATCACACACCCATTTATATAGCCACATCTTTCGCCCTCTAAAATATTTTTTGAATGTCTTCAGCAGCTGCAAGTAACTCGTTCAAAACATACCCGGACCAGTTATAGCCAGATATGTTGTCCATATTTATGAGAGCGGTGAAATATTTTGGACAAATGTTATCCAAAAATTTCTGAGGTGCCAGGAATTTAGTCATAACAAGGATTAGAAAAGCTATTTTAAAAGCATCCTTGTCTTCCATAGGCATGCTGCCTCTATGGTTTTTTTAAGTACTTCCTCCAAGATAGCTCTATTGACATGCTTGTAATCTTCAACCTTCAATCTGGTGCATATAAAGTTTTTAACCTGAGCAATTACTTCACTGCTGGGAGGGTCCAATCCTTTTCTGCTAAAGGAATTCCAAGAACCTTCTGAACATCATGCTCAGAAAACAGAAGTAGTACCATCTCCTACTTGTAATGCATGAGTATCACAAGATATTCTAGACAGCAGCCAAAAATTTATTGCCCTATGTGTTGTAATCTCCGGCATGCTCAACAAACCCCCAAAACCCATTCCATTTACTAAAAGCTCCTTCTCTCCCCTAAAATCCTTAATAATTGATGATACGGAAGATAGAACACATCTAGATACAAGTGGAACCTATTTTTGACCTGTAATGTTCCTAGTTGGCGGGCACATGAAGTCATCATCATTGGAGTTCGATGCGGAAGGCCTAACTCCATCAGTCATGGAATTGCATCTGCACATTTGTCTGGCACTTGCACCTAGCGGTAGCCTTGGCATTATGAGAAATTGGATGTTGACATGCATACAAAATTGAAGGATCAAAACCAATCCGACAAACACTTAAAAATGTAAAAAAATGATTCAAACAGATTTGCACATGGCATGCTGCACATTTCTTTGGGATGACACAGTAACATACCTAAACAAAGATGATCAAGCGCTAAATAAAACTGACAAAATGGATCAAAGATATTTGAACATCACATTGTGCACAAAATGATTACACCGTACTATTTGAACATCAAAGATATGAAATTATCAAAGAGAAGCGCTGCTTTGCACAATGCTTTGCACAAAATGTGCAATGATGCACATGATTTGCTCTTGTCCCCTTCGCATGCGGCAAAAGCTCGCAGCGCTAACATTTTACAAGTAAAGGAGGAGGAGCACTGCAGTAGTTGGGCTTTATCTCGAGCAATTCTAAAGAAGAAAAAGCTAAAAACAAGCACAAAGAAATTAATGGGGGAGTTAAGTTAAATGCTGCAATCTTTCACTGAGATTGCAAAAAAGAAGCACAAGGGAGTAATCTAAGCAATGTGTCATTATACTTGCTATAACATGCGGGGGCTTCAACTTCTTGAAATTAATGGAGAGTTGAGCTAAATGCTGCAATCTTCCATTGGGATGAGATGCATGCATCTCTGTCATTTCAAAACAAAAGGAAATAAAGAGTGGCAAAGGAGAACATTCAGATGCATCTCTAGGTGAAACTATTTTACACCATACTAACATACCTGGATTGATGAACCAGAAACCAAGTAGACAAGAAGGTCAGGCAAAATTATACCTGCATTGATGAACTAGAAACCGAGCAGACAAGAAGGTCGGGCAAAATTATGCTAATAACCATACGAGTAAATTAAGCCTGCATGAGCCATATAGAAAGAGAGCATATGACACAGAGCCTAATAAAATCAATAAGAGATATTGGAATCACACTTAAATGGAAAGAACATCACACAGTTGACAAGTTTTGAAAAAAAAGAATCTCATTTTCTGAAAGTTTTACATGGAAACTAAGGAATCATTTGCATTGCTATAACATGGAAAGAACTCTTCTCAATGTTGTAACTACAACAAGATCATCATTTGGGATGTGTGGGAATAAATCATCAATCAACCCATAATTCAGGAAACAAACTCAAAAAATCCTATAATTCTATAAAAAGGACAAAGTACAAAGGAAATGGGTGGCGGTGGTACCAATAACGACATCATCTTCTTCCTTGCCGATAATGGGCCCGTCGATTGGTTGCTATGGAGGTAGGAAGTGGTGGAGATCTTGATCTAAAGTATGAATCCAGGGTCGTCCAGTAGCAAGAAGCGGTGGAGGTGGAGGCCCCGTGGTGGTGTGAAGTGTGTAGAGGTGGCGGAGGTGTCACGGTGTTGGGAACGACAGTGCTGGCTGCCTGTGAAGTGACCAGGTGGATGGGCGTGATTTCGGAGAGGAGAAGGCCAAGGTCGTCCGGTGGTGGGAAGCGGTGAAGGCGGAGGCGCCGTGGTGGTGTGAAGTGCATAGAGGTGGTGGAGGCATAGCGGTGTTGGGAAAGGTGGTGCTGGCTGCTGGTAAAGCATTGGGCGTGATTTGGGAGAAGAGGAGGCGACAAGGAACATGTCCACATTAGGATTGGAAATTAAGAATGAAACACACATTGACACTATTTTTTCCTGTGGTGGATTGACATGCATTAAGATATGTAACGGGTTGGATTGACCTGCATTAACATACTCGCTAATTTCCCATGAATTGTAAAGCAATCGGACGGTTGTCGATTTAGGTGCCTTCATTATTTTTTACTATATATATAGAAAAATGGTTCCATACTCCTGGTAGTATGTACTCTCACTTTTCATACACCATTTAAATGATATTGTTATACCTATTTATCTATTTGGGTATAGTCTAATAATGATTATAAGATACTTTAAAGTGAGTTTCATGAAACAACTCATCAAATTCCACTTTTTACAACGTAATTTGTGTATATACTTCTTTTATGTATGGAAAATGATATATAGCAAAAAAAAATAAAGGGTTTCAATGAACATTTTTCAACCAAATCATATTTGTGTATCTTAGAATTAGTATTTAAGTATATTTAAATACTATTTCTATGATATACAATGCAATTTGGTTGAAAATTTTTCATCAGATTCCTTTATTTTTACTATACATCATTTTTCATTGATAAAAGGAGTATATATATATACAAATTATACTATAAAAAGTGGACTTTGATGAAATTTTTCATGGAGCACAACTTGAAGTATCTTATAATCATTATTAGAGCATGCTCAAAAGGATAAAGAGGTATGACAACACCATTAGAGCAGTATATGTGAAGTGCGAGCAGTATATGTCATTAATACACACAAAAAGTTTTTCGCATGAAAATTACATAAGTAGATTAGGTGGATGTCTGAAATAATATTACTTAGGTACAAGGTTACTCCAATATTTCTATTGTTGCCACAAATGACATGCCCAATTGTCCATGCATCTGCTCCAAAATTAATTTCAAGCATGAAAGCACGTACCACGATGCATGTCTCGACCTATAAATTTCACTAACCTATCGTTCTTTAGAATTAAGGTCGATTAAGGTCAACTTGGGCTCATATAAGATTGGGTCATGACGTCGCATCATGAAACTCAAACTCATCTTGCCAGAGTCCAACTGCAAGCCCCAACAAGAAGGATGAGCTTATCTGGAAATGGGTAACATCTGGAAATGAATGTAGTTGTGGGAGAAGGCTATACCATCGGGGGAGCTTTCAATAGTATAGCATGGTGTAGATGCTCCTGTTAATATTGCTAAGTCTGTGTGAATGGCATGTTTCAAATTTTCAATGGAGTAACGAGCTTGCCGGAGAGTTGTTGATTGTACAAACTATTGAGAGGTAAGTCATATTCTTGAAGAATTCTAATAGGATTATGGCTCCTACTCCTAGTTGGATTATGATTCCTACTCCACTTTAGAGTAATGCTAGAGGGACTATATAAAGCCATAAGAGATAGCCATGGAGAACCCACGCTACAAACTAACTCATCCAAAGCAAAGGACGCACGAGAGAATTACATGTTAGGTTATTCTTTAAAGTATATTCTTGTATAGGGTAAGGATCCAAGAGTTCTAAAAGGTTCAAAATAGTTGTGTGTGAGCATCAATCCCTTGTGCTCTTTTGAGATTGTGCTTAAGAAATTTACGATCGACTTCGCCAAATCTTTCTCTCTCATCATGATTATTTTGACGTCATTGTTTTGGTTCCCTTTATGAGAGTCATCTACTTCATTCTTAATATCGTGCACTCTCATGTCGTATCTCATAGCTCTGATCCGATCAAGGTTTGCTGCACATAAGGAGGAGTATTAGAGTATAATAAGTGGTATCAGAGCTAAGGCTAGATTAATCTGATTTGTGAGAAGATCAGTAAAGTGTTAGGTGACATAAAATCAAGATCAATATCGACGATGTGGAGTCAAGTAGAGAAAGTTGACGACAGAGGAAATTTCAGCGTGTGGTAACGTGTGGTGAAGGATGTCCTTTTTCAGGAAGGGTCAATCGATGCTCTTGAAGGTAATAGACCAAAAAAGACATCCGTCGAAGAATGAAAGGCTGTCAGTATAATTCATCTATGTCTCTCTGATAAAGTAAAGTGCTTGGTGATTAAGGATAATTCACTGAAGAAATCATGGAGTGACTTAGAAGAAATGTATATGGCAAAGTCGTTGATAAACCGATGGGTGCTGAAGCAGGAACTATACATGTTGCACATAGTGAATGGTTATGTTTGTTGACCATCTCAATATTTTCAAGAAGCTTTTCATATAGCTGTAACACCCCAAAATTTTGATGTTCGGATCTTCTAGAATTTATTTGGGCTTTTCAGGAATTTGTGCTATGCAAATTAATACAAGAAAAGATAAATAATAAATGGCAAAAATAATAATAATGAATAGCAAAATCTAAATCTAGGGTAAATTCCTCGAGAAATTGAAAGCAATAGGAATAATGAAAATTGAATTCAAATTCAAAACTCATAAACAAATTCAAAACCAAAATCGAATTAAGAATGAAAATTGAATTCAAATTCAAAACTCATAAAAAAAATTCAAAATTGAAATCAAATTCAAATAAAAAGGAAAACCCTACAACCCAGATTGGGCCAGCCCAATACCCTTACTCCTTCATTTCCCCCGGCCCAATCGACCCACTGGCCCAGTTAGCCCACCGGCACAGCGCACCTCTCTCTCTCTCTCCCTCTCTCTATTCCTCGGCAAGCGCCAACCCGATCGAGCCATCCTGGAGTGCCCTCCACGCCATGCCGCGCCACACCGCATGCTCATGTTTCCCACCCTGCACCCGACCGGGACCCGGCCCCACCACATGTTTCCCGTCACCTCGCCATCACCTTACCATGCCACACCCATAACTTGTGTCCATGTCATGCCTGCATGCTCTGCGCACCGTGCCACCTTGTTGAGCACACGCACCAGTGCCCATGTCACGTGTTGTGCATGCATCACACCCGTCATATTTCTTGCATGACTGTGTCACCCATAGCACGCCCTACCCGTCGTGTCACATTTGGTCGGCTTGCTTCATCCCACGCAAGCCATGGTCGCTCCCTTGACCATTGAGCTTACGTCTGCCCTTGTCTCCCTAGCTATGTAAGCCGCGACCAACATGGTTATGTGATTAGCGGCACCTCCTTCATCTCCCTCATCCACTCACTCCCTCCATCCTTGTCCTCCCCGAGCCAAATCGAGCTCAAAACCATACCTCGCCCTCATTGGCTACCGCCTTCATCTTGCCTTTCTGGCCACTACGGCTAGCAACACCTCAAACCACTCATGTCACATCATGTTCCACCCTTCCAATTGCATTTACCCTCATTCAATTTGGTGATTTGTGCATAGGAGCTTGTCATGCTGTCTTCTTCGTCAGTTCTGGTCGAATCCACCGCCACCATCACCATTCCTCACCCGGTGAGCTCCGCTACAATTCCTCTCTCCTAGAGCATCTCCTCACCTCCCTCTTCCTTCCCCAACCTTCAATTTGGGCTCTCCCTTGCCCTAGGTTGCCATCACTGTGAGCCTCATCGCCGGACCACCTCACAGCTTCTCCACCTCCTTGGATTGCTCCGATGAGTTTGCTCCACCCTCTCCTATTTGTGTGTGCCTCCCTTTCCTCCCTCTTCCTCTTCAGCTTGCCACCTTTTTTCTTCCATGCGCCCGGCCACCGTGCACCACCGCCAGCTCGCCTCGGTGCCATGCCGCTGCCTCCTATAGCTTTCCCTAGCTCACCGGTGCTGAGCACGGCAACACTATCACTACCTCTGCTCTGTTTTGGCAGAGGGAGAATACTGTAGAGAGGGCATTATAGCAAGATAATTAGCAATAATTATGTCATTAGGACATAATTAAGTTAAGTTAATGATACTCTTTAATTAATATTAATTAGTTACTAACACGTGAGCCCAAGTCATCAAGAACTCTAAGTAAAACTGGATTTGCGCTTTGAGTTACTGACATATGGGCCCTTCACTGTGCCAGAGTCCACGTATCGGTTACTCGTTACTTTTCTTCAAAGAAATAATTAAAACCCAGCTGGCCCCATTTGCCAGTCACTCATGTGATTTTCTTAAGAAAAATAATTCAAAAACAAATTAAAAACCGTTGTGGTCCCACATGTCAGCCTCTCACATAATTTCCAATAAGAAAATAAAATTGAAAAAGACATTAAAATATGGGGCCTAGCTTTCAGTGAGACACGTTATCTCTCCTCTATTTATTTTTAGGATTTTTCCTAGGTTTAAATTTTGGATGGTCTATCCTCACTCGTTTTAAATCCAAATCAAGTGAAACTTATTTTTAAATTCATCTAAATTCAAGATCTTTCTAACTAGAGTGAAATCATGAATTTTAGAGTTCTTTATAATTTACTAGAATGCATGTTAAGGTTAACCATAGGTCGCAAATTAGCTAAGCTCATTCAATTAGGTGTTAAATCAAAGTTAGATGTTGATAGAAGATAATTAGGGTTCCATTAGTAATCAATTTAAAGTGAAATATAGCTAGGTGCCAATAAAGATTAATTAGTATGCCATCAATATTGATCTATTCAATTTCTCATGCAAATTTAATTAGAATATGTTAAATATGATTACTTGCCTACTAACACATGGACCGTTAGTCATTCGTAATAGTTTTGATAAACTAAAAATCTTATGAAATGCATGCATGATATGAGAGTTGGTTTAATTAGGTTTTAATTAGCAAGAGAAGACATTAATGTGTCACTAAGCCATCCCAAGATCCATTAGTATCTAAGTTAATATAAGAGTGTTCATTTTGTCTAGATGCATGTAAACCCTAGGATTAATTAAGTATCAATTGTGGTTTATGAGTAATTAGCAGCATAACTAAAGTTAGCTATTATTTAGCAATTAGTAGTATAACCTATCAACCACTTAGGTGTGTCTCCTATCTAAAATATTATATAAATTAATTAAATAGTTGACCCAACATTTTAGTTAATTGATGAATAATCATTCAATTAAGTTGACATTTGAAGCTCAAATAATAATATGGCATGAACTTCCCAGCAATGTGAAATATAAAATTAATATGGTTAATTAAAATTATATCTATTGCATGTAGAACCCACGCCGTAATCCTTAAATAATAATATTTGGCAAATAGTGCTGCTAGTACGCTTTGTAGACCCTCATATATATCCATAGGTCGCACCTAACTCATGAAACTTCCTTAATAATTAGAACGTAATCATTAAGTTAGGTTCAAGCAATAATATCCACCGGGCAGATATGTCTAACCGCCTTTGAATCCCTAGTTCTCATGAATATTCATTCATCCTCCTTGATCCTTCCTTTGATGTTCTTCCCAACAGATTTACTCCATGCCATTTTCCCTTCGCTCAAACTTCATTTAGCCCATTTACATCCCACACTATCTAAAACCTTGTCCCATGTTACCAACTTAATCATAATAAAATTTAATTGAGTTCATTTGAATTTATTTGGATTTTTAGAGTTATTTAGATTCAGTTGTTTTTCGCGTAATTAGAATTTGGAGTCTTAAAGAAGCAACAGCTCTATCATGATCAAGACCCATATAAAGATGAAGACAAAGACTTTGAGCAAGAACAAGACCCGCAGTGAATTGAGTGAGGCAAGTTATCACTTTGATTATATTACACCTACCTCTTGAATGCAAATTATTTTATTTGACATTATCAAATTGCATTCCTTACTTTGATTAAAGTAACATTGTCATTAGATTGCAGTTAATGCCTTAATGTTACTCGCATTAATACATTCTAATTCTTGACTTTGGACAAAAACCCTTATCGCCCTAGAATAAATGGTATACATACTAGTTGATAAGTTCGTATCTAAGTATTATGCTTAGCCTTACTTAGATACATGTGGACATTAAATTGCCCCGATATCATTTTCAAACATGAAAACTTAGTTTGGGTAGCCACCGGAGGGAAGTGCCTGGTATTTAAACTAGAAATGATATTTTGGAATTCCAAAGCTCTACACTTGATTCATACCTGAGCAGATGGTAAGTGGAGCTGGTGCAGTTGAAGTACGAGAGTGTAGTTTGTGGCAGAAATGCCTAAGTAACCTTAAAGACTTAATCTTGTGAGAAACTCCCAAGGAATAACATTGCAACCATGAGATATAATGGGTGTCATCTGGCTAATTAATTTGCACTAACCCAACACTGGATGTGCCATCCAATGAAACATGGGCAAAGAGTGCTAGAGGGAGGCATTTGATGTGACAGTGCAAGAGGAGGCTTTCGGAGTGGGTGGACAAAACTCCACGATAGTGGAAACCTTACCGGGTGTAGTCATATTGGGAAGATGCATTGTAAAAGCTTTGTGATGGTCTTCTTGATCTGTATGCCTAGGGAAGCATGTTCAATATAATAAGTTGAACATCTCTTGTGGGTAAAATGTGCGACCTTTGTAGAGTGAAAATTATTCAGACAGTCATGCCCACGATCAAGCACGGGCATAAAACTTACTCAAATTAGTATCTATTTTATGAAAGAATATTTGTGGTTGGGATGAAAAACAAGAGGGGCGGTTACAACCCTAACTTTGATTTTCCCTGGGTGGATATAACCTAGTAAATATAATAGGTGGATATAACCCTAGAAATAAAAATAGCATATGGTAGATGGAACCATGCTCTATAACAGGTGGATGGAACCATTGCTACAATTATTATTACATACCCTTACACTCTTTAAAACATAGTTTAGTTAAAATGTTAAGTCTCATGCTTTCTACTTATTGTATTTCAATTATGGTTTTTTGTAAATAAAAGAACCTTAAGCCTTTCTTTGTTAGCCTTGCATATATTATAATTGCATTCTGTGCGGTGGCATGCTATGTACCTTCATACTCACTATTGCTCAATTACTATTATTTAGTAAGTAAGAAGGAGAAAGAAAAGCCATACGGTCATCTAAATGTGTTGAAAAAACTGGAAGATGAAGAGGCCAAGAACTAGATCGCGAGCCCCATTCGAAAGCATGTGGACATATGCTAAGGGTCCCACCTTCGTGTTGCTTCTGTTTCCGCAGCTACTCTTCAAAGGTTTCAGCCTAATCGACCCATGTGTAAGTCTACTATTGTATTAGTTTTGATTTTGTGAGATATGTATTTAATATTCAAAAATGTATCTGTGTGCACTATCTACCGATCTAGGAAATAGTGTGGTAGAATTACCGAGTATTCTAGATGGCAAATCTAGGGTCCATCAGTGTTGGTATCAAAACATATCGATCGTAGGTCACGACCTTAGTTAGTATGGTTGTTACTTTCACGACTAGAATTGTTTTTTCAAAATCTATTTTCACCTATGAAGGCTTTGCCAAAAAAAGTATTATTGCTCATTCTCATCCCTACTAGATGATCCTCTCTTATTTGTATCTTGCCCAGGAAATTTTAATTCCATAGCTACCGTAACCCAAGTCAAAATGGTATACCTGGAAAAACCCTTCTTAAAAACCCTATTTGAAGACAACCTGAAGATCAATTCTGGACAAAATCATAAAGCTTAACTTTGAAATTTGATTTCAAAAATTATTTTATCATTGGAAGTTTGGTTATTAAATTGTTTACAAACTTCATTTTCAAACCCATCTCTAAGAACTTGGTTTTCGAAGAAATTTTTCAAAAAGTTTACCTTCTTCCCAAATTTATTCCAAAATTCATTTTTGTTTTATCAAATATTCGAAGCAAAGTTATTTCTAAAAAACGATTTCCCCAAAAGGCTTCTTTCAAAAGTAAATGTTCGGGTTTTGTAGTAAAAATGGTATATTGGTAAAAACTTATTTCCCATGCTTGGTCTCATTACCCATGGTTAGGAAAATATCCATTCCATACTCTCAATTTAAAATTTTGAAACCTACTTCCAAATATTATTTTCAATCTTATCTCAGAAGATTTCAACACCTCAAAATCTTACTTCGAAAATCTATTGACAAAAGCTTTCTCTAAAATCCTTGAAAAAACCATCAAAATTTTCATCCTCGGGTAATCCAGCATTGATCACCGTTGGTGTTGCAAGCAGAACCAAAAGTCACAGAAAGAAGAGTGGCAAGTAGGGATGCAAACGGATCGAATATGGATGGATAATGACTCTACCATATTTGTTTTCATATTTTTTTCTCGGATACAGATACGAATACGGATACCTCGGATACGAATACAAATACGAATAATATCGAATATAGATACGGAGCGAATACGAATCGAAACGAATACGGTTACGAATATTTATCGGAACATGAAACCCCTTAAACTATACAACCAAAATCAATGAAAACACATAAATAGTTTATCTTATCAAAACATTAATGAAATCTAAACAAGCATAAGTATTTTTATCCGCAACAATCATAGCATTGTACAGATTTTAAATCTTCAAATGGCAGTTAATTTTTTTCTAAAGTCCTAAATAATTCTTAATGGATTTCTACTATTGACATGTGACTAATAAATTAATTAAGAATTTAAATTTACATCAATTTAATTGTTACAAATTTTAATCTACCGATAATACTAAATTTATTTTTAATAAATATAAATATTTGCTAGTTGTGTTTGTAATTTAACTAGCTATATGCACTAATGAGTATATATATTCTTTTTTTCAACAAAGTAGATGTAGTCTCTGATGTTTAAAGTTAAACACGGTGCAATATAGTCTCTTTGCATCTATTTTTTTTAAAAAAGGAAGGACAGAGACTGCTCTAAAGAAGAAAATAACAAAAGAAAAGCACACAGAGTCGATCTGTAACGGCAAGCACGGAACCAAGCTTTGGCAAAAGGAAATCAACGTGGCGCGATGCCAAAAGCTTGTACCAATACCATTACACCCATCTACCAAAACATATCGCTGCACGATCTTGCAGTACCTTCTGTTCCCGAGCTTTGCCAACAGCTATATGCACTAATGTGTCTGTGTTGGTATGTGTATATATATATCAAGAAAGTAGACGTAGTCTCTGATGTTTAATGTTAAACACGGTGCAATATAGTCGCTTTGCATCTATGATCACAGAGTCGATCTTGCGGTACCTTCTGTTCCCGAGCTTTGCCACCAGCTATGACCAAGTGAAATTTTCTTTCATTATTATGAGCAAGATGATCAAGTGATATATCTTTGTCTGGGACTGGATGTCTTGCAGAAAATTGTTCGTTTCTCTTCAAGTCTTACTTCGCTCATCCTCGACTTGATTTGCCTCGCAGCTCTAGAGGTACTACAATTGCATTTTGTACATGGACACATATATAAACTTGTTTTGTCAAAGATTTTAGCAGTGTCGGATCAGGAATTAAGCATCTCACCTTTGTAGGTAGTGGAGAAATCTGCAGCTGATGGGTTAGAAATATTTGGCATGGCTTTCTTTTGCTGCCGGTAATAGATTTAAGTGGAGAAGTTCAAAATGACTGCGCAACCACCTCGCCGCCACCTGGTTGGTACCTCTTCTCCTTAACTAGTCATCTGCTCGTGCGTTGCAACAAAATTTATTAGATATATAGAGAATCATATTATGGAAGAGGGCTACTCTGATCAGTTGAAAAGTGAACAATAATGAGAAGTTGAGAATGGAGCGGTTAGAGGAGAAGGGACGTACGACCACCAACTCATTCTTTTATAATAGTAGCGATATGACTAGGAAACCTAAAGCCTAATGGTAATAGAGGCTTATGGCTTGGTTGGGCTAGTGGGCTGGTGGCAGGGGAGATGAGAAAGGCTAGCTTGGGCTAGGCAATATTGGGCTGAAATCCGAATATCCGACTCCGTATTATCCAGATAATCTGTATCTGTATTCGTATTCGTCAGATATTAGGCCTACTGTATTTGTATTCGTTTCCAACAAAAAAATTCCGTATTTGTTTCCGATCCGAGAATTATCCGAAGAAAATCCGATCCGACACTATCCGTATTCGTTTTCATCCGAATCGGTCGGAAACTATCAAATCCATTTTCACCCCTAATGGCAAGTACAAGGGGAATGTGTAGGCTATATATGTGATGAGAAAGATCATATGATAAAAGACTATCCAAGTTTGAATGAAATGAGAGATCCATGCTCAGTGGCGGTTGCAAAAGATAATTCGGACGTACTTGTTGTCAGTCCATCAGGTACTTCTCGTGGATGAATATTAGATTCAGTTTGTTACTTCCATATCTATTTGGCAAGGGAAATGTTCAATGGACAATCTCTACGCCTGATACATGGAACTATTCACTTAGTAGATTGCAACGAGTATACAGTCACTAAGGTGGGAACAATTGCAATAGAGATGTATAATGGAGCACATCGCATATTGATAGGGATTCAGTATGTTCCTGGCTTAAAGAAGAATCTAATACCTATGACATTGTTTGAACTCGAAGGTTGTGAGGTATCACTTCGAGGTACAGTCATACGAGTTATTTGCAAAGGACAGGTAATCTGAAAAGTATCTGGAGCAATAGAGGATACCAATTAAAGGGTAATCTTGAAGGTGGGGCAACCAAGAGGAGGTCTGATAAAAATCATGACTAGAACAAGAAAGCTGTGTCGTCAACGGTGAGTACTCAAATCTTATCTGCAGTTATGTGTCAACTGTAAAGATGGTTGTAAACTCTAGCAGTCGCAGAGGTGAAAGTGTGAACTATTGGAAGAAGGAAGACATGGTGAGACCAACCACGTGGTACCAGCGAGCATGTAGAGGTCGAAGGTAGCACAAACCTATGACATGAAGGGCTATAGAAACAGGTGGTGTGGTTAGCTGAACTACACAACAAAAAAGCTCTCAGGTGGAGGGTTTGAGGGGTCAAGCACAGACATGACATGCACATTGTAATGATGTGCATGAGTCCCTATGGTGGGATACTCCCAAATGTGGGATGAAAAAAAAAGATGTTGACATAGAGCGAGTTCTTAAAGGAACATAATGACTTCAATGAATAAGAGACGAAGTGGAGACTATTAAGATGTAACTCGTATCCTTGAATCCTATAGGATTATAACCCCTACTCCTTGTTAGTTGAGGATTCCTACTCCACTTTAGAGGAGAGCTAAGTGGGACTATATAAAGCCATAAGGGGTGGCTATTATTTAACACTAGATTATTGTCTAGGGTAAGAATTCGAGGGTCATAAAAGGTTTGAGATGATTGTGAGAGAGCGATAATTCGTTGTACTCTTTTGGGGTTATGCTTAAAGAATTTGTGATCGGTTTCGCTAAATCTCTCTCTCGTTATGATTATTTTGCCATCATTATTTGATTTCCTCTACGAGATTCATATACTTTATTATTGATATCATTCACGTTTGTACCATATCTCGCAACTCTAATATGATGTAAGAGCTGCTGTGCATAAAGAGGGTTTCAGAGTATAACATGAATTGTTTTCTTCCTCTTTAACGAAATCATACGCAATGATCGGCCCCAAATCACAATAACGTAGGATACATCGGTGTATCACCACCACCGGAAGTCCTGAACCCTGGGTAGCATATGCCAAGCTTGTGTTATCTCTTAGAAGCGATAAGGTACAACACAAACACGTACCAATCGTAGAAAAACTGTTCCCCAAACTGAAGCGCATTAGTGCAGTGCGGCAGGCCTCACACCTGCTTCTGCTCTGCCTTCCATATACATAACTGGCCAGCTGTTGTTGCCCACAATGGCGATCGAGGCAGCTCGTAGGAGAATTTGGTTGATTGGTTGATTCGATGGGTCTCATGGTCTAGCTGCTGCTGTTCTGTTCAGTTGTGCCTCCTGGACCTGGAACCAGCGTGGTCAGTGGCGGACGCAGGAATTTTAAAATAAGTGTTCGAAGTTGTAAAAATATTTTTCAGTATAAAACATAAAGATCTACAGTAGTAATAGTTAACATACAATTGTTCGTACTAGGGATAACATGTCAAATAATATAAAGAAATTACAAAACAATTACAAAAGTTCACAAATTAACTTGGCGATACCTTCCTTTGCTGTTGTTGTGCATTGATGGGGTGCCATTTGAAGATTTATTTCGCTTGTTGGGAATCGTTGGGGTTACCTCGACATTCTGAGCTCACAAGTCACAACAGGATTAAGTTATTTAATCATCTTTGAACTGAAGTACATAACCTGAAATTTTAGAGTGCCAACACTTCAGACCTGTCATGGAAAGAGGCATGCACAAACTATACTAAATCAAGATATTGTTCATGTTTCTTTAAGTCCTATAATTGTGATGACACAAGACAAATAAAAAATAACGAACTTATCAATGCAGAGTTTCCGATGCATATATCATTTAGCTGTTGAATACTAAATTTAACCACAAACTGAACATTCATACCGTAGAAAGCCCCACTCAGTTGCCATCCTACTCATGTATGGCTAACATTTTCTTCATTAGAACTGTCAAATACTTGGCATACACAAAAATACAGTAGTATTCCCATTAAATGCATGATCAAAAGTTTTGTCTGCTATCAAACCTATGTTGTACAGTGTTATTATCTACTTGTATCTTGTCGTCCTTTTATTTTGAGAGGTTTAGTTGTCCAATGCAAAGAGATTTCACAAAGCACTTCATGACCAGTTATATAGAGAGGTGAGTATCCAAAAATATTTTCCAATATATACTAAATCATACATTCATACCAATTCGAGATTATCAAAATATGAATCCCAGTATTCATCTGCTTTCCTTCCGAGGCGGCGAGGTGCGGTCGCCGGCGGAGCGGAGGCGGAGGTGGCGAGGCGGAGGGCGGAGGCGGCGAGGCGGAGCGGAGGCAGAGGGCGGAGGAGGCAAGGCGAAGCGCCGGAGCCGAGGGCCGGAGCGTTGGAGCCCAGATCAACACAGGCGACGAGCTGGAGGCGTGGGCGGTGCCGAGTCGCCGCTAGGGTTAGGTGGATTGCGTCGCCGCGTGACTGCGTCGGGTCGGCCGCTCGGGCAAGCAGGAATCGGGGATTTGGGGACCGGGGGAATAGGGGCCGGGGGAGCAGGCGTGCAGCAAATGGGCTGCACCGACGCAGCAACAGGCTGGCTCACGCGCACGCGGACGCACCGACGCAGGTTCCCTCGGGCCGGTCGGCAGAATTGTGAGCCGAAACAATTAAACTGACCCAGTTATGTACATACATATGTAATATATCTCATATATACTAGATTTTTTGTCAAAAATTTTGGGTGTTCGGCTGAACACCCATGAACTACTGTAGATCCGCCCCTGAGTGTGGTGCTCGTCCTCGTCGGAGAAGCCGAACTCGGCGGTGGAGAGGTCGTTGGCGAACGCCATCCGCCGGAAGAGCTCGATGCCCGCCGAGCACTGGCCGGAGTCGTACGCCGTGCTCTGCCCGAGCTTGACGCCGTTGGTCAGGTCCGTCGAGCTCCCATCCACGTCCAGCGACCGCCACACCTGATTCCATGAAACAGCAATTGTTTGATCCACTATAATTAGCAAGCTTCTTTGTTCGTTTCTTTGTGTTCTCAAAGAAAAGGGAATGAAGAGTGCTCCAATGATGCCGAAACCCTGTAAAGAATCAGCATTGACACAATTAGTTAAGGTCGACAAGATTAATTACCTGCACCATCCTTGGTCTCTTGGCTACAGAGTGGCGAATGCAAGCGGCAGCCGCCTCCACCATCCTTCGCATCTCGGTCTTGGAGTACCTGCACTTCAGTGCAGGATCAGCGATTTCTCTGAAGCCATCCGTCTCCAAGGCGTCCACGAGGAGAGGCCGAGACTGCAACACAGATTGGACACATGCAGCAAGATGATGAACTGTAATGAGCATAAGCCTGTAGTAACGCAAGATAAAATTAAAGGTTTCCCATCCAGCGAAACATCACATGCGCATACCCATTCAACTAAGCTTTCCTCTCCCAGGGGTTGAGACGCGTCCACAGGCTTCCGTCCTGTGATAAGCTCCAAGAGCACCCCTCTGAATGAAAACACGTCGGATCTGTCAGTCAGCTTCCCGCTTGATGCGTACTCCGGTGCCATGTACCTGTGGAGTAATGTGGCATTCAGAGATGGATTTGGCAGCAGTTTTAGACTTTCAATTCAGCGGACAGTACACCAAGGGTTACAGAAAATTCAGAAACAGACATGGTCGAGGAATTCGTGCTGCAAACCTTTGCTTCGAAGGCGTCATCTAGCAGAATGTTGGCCGACTTGATGTCCCGATGAATGATCCTAGGATGGCCTGCGAAAGTACAAAACAAGTTAACAAAACAGTCGCTTGTAGAAAAGAAAAGGCAGAACAACACACGAACGAGCAAGCTGTCACGTACAGTCTTCGTGCAAGTAGGTCAATCCGCGGGCTGATCCGATTGCAATCTTCATCCGCTTCGGCCAATCCATCACGGGAGGTCTTCTTCCTGTAGATCACATTCACAGATCACATCACACTACGAAGCGTAGTTGCGCAAGACGTAGGCGCACATTCATACAAGAAGGAAGGAAACTCAGAGCAAGATCGAAGCTGACCGTGCAGGTAGTGCTCGAGCGTCTTGGAGACGAACTCGTAGACGAGGAGGCGGCGGCTCTCGGTGACGCAATACCCGACAAGCGGGACGAGGTGGCGGTGGTGGATGCGGCTGATGATCTCCACCTCGGCGCGGAACTCCTCCTCCCCCTGCCCGCTGCCCACCTTGAGCTGCTTCACCGCCACGCGCCGCCCGTCGCCCAGCGCGCCCATGTACACCTTCCCGAACCCGCCCTCGCCGATCACGTTCTCCGCCGTGAACCCGCCCGTGATGCCCACCAGCTCTTCGTACGTGAACCACGACTTGGACCCCGAGAAGTCGTACGAGTTCGTCCCGCTCGGCTACGCCGCCTGCCCGTTCGACGGGTGGTACACGTCCGGCGACACCACACCTGCATGCATGCACGCGGGTGTCATAATGTCATATGACGTACGTAACGCACACACCACGACATATGTCAGCAACGCAAATGGGAGGCCAACCTGTTGGTGGACACTCACGTTCCGGCGCGACGACGGTTGTGTTGCGCGTGGGTTTGTTCGTCTCGGCAGGCCGCTTCTTCCCCCGGTTGTTGAAGCAGCGAACATGAACAGCGAGGCCAACGCCAGGAGGAACCCGGCCACGGCGACCCCAACAAGCACTCCGATCGGCACGTTGCCATCCGAGCCTCCCGCCGGGGCAACAAGCACTCTGAGTGCAGCGGAAGCGACATGAGTCGTAGTGAGTGAGTGGCCGGTGTGGTCGGCTGTATCTATATATACTCTGTAAGTCGTTGAGAGTTTTGAGCCAGTGTAGTAGAGAAAATACAGTAGAAAAAGTTGCGTTAGTTTGCATCGCATAATCGTGCCTCTGTTTCCTGTGTTCCGTTCTGTTCACTGCTCCACCTTATTATTCTCACCTCCGGTAATCAGTCCATGACCATGCATCCAAGTCCACAGCCAATGCGTGCGGTAGAGAGAGCCAGAGCCAACCACGAGTGAGCGGTCGTAAATGACTTATGACTGCTGACCCCTGAACTGGTTACGACCACTGAGTAGAAGTGTTCCTCGTGGTCGTATCCCCCCTTCAGAGTCTGCGTTGTTCCCCGTTCGACAACAAGGCTTTTGCGTGTTGATTCTGTGGGTGATTCCCTTCCGACATCAGAGTACTCGGCCGTGTTTCGATCGAGTGTTGATCCTTGGAGGGGATTGAACCTAACATCTGCGAAGGTGGAGACAGGGACGATGGCGGGGGAGAAGAGGGAGGAGGGGACCGGCTTTTCGGCGGGGATGAAGGTGAAGGCAAAACTGAAGGAGGTGCAGACAATGCAGGGGACATCACCGATGGAGGCGATCCGGTCATCATGGGAGGTGCTATTACCAAAGATTGTTCGAACGGCGAAGTCGAACCGTGTTTGTGGCTGGAAGATGGCGGAGGAGGCGGGGACGACGTGGCTGGCGGGGGCAGAGATGGAGGCAGAGGTGGCGACGGTGTCGGCAGTGTAGGAGACGATGATGCCTGCGGCGGCGGTGAGGCTGACGACTGTGGCGTGGGCGCCGGCAGCCCCCGAGGGGCGGAGGTCAGATATTCGGCGGATGTCATGAGGACACGCGGCATTACACAGCCGCGCGTTCAGCTGAGTCGACGCGTTCTGAGGACCCCTTTAAGAAGCAAGAATGGCATCTCGCACGTCGGCGTGGGCAGCGGCTGGGCTCTCACACCGGCATTGGTACGGGCGGCGAAATGGAAGCAGCGTGGGGCGCGCCAAAGGAGACGACGGAATGCGCCTCGTCTTGACAAGTGGACGGGCGCGGTGTAGTGTCGTTGTGCCTTTCCCGTTTTCCTCTGTTCCTCTTGCTTTTCTTGGATGGGTGGAGGAATAGAGCGGCCGTACGAAGGAACCGGCGCCAACCTGACTGTTTTAAGCTCGTGAGGAAGGACACCGCAATGTCGCTGCTGCAGCTAGAGTTAACTGCTAACCTCTTTATGTAAGGCTATGCATGCTAAATTTAGCTACACGCAGATGCAAGTGCAACAGTAGACAGGAGAATATGACAATACCGAGAACAAGATTGACAAAATGAAGGAATAAATTCTTACATACCACTACAAAATTTCCATCCGAAGGGTTGTAGAATAAATGCGAAATAAAGAAACAGATATCTGATAATATTTATGTCCGATCCCAACTCTAACTAAAATAAAATAGAATAGAATACAAAAAAAAACAATGTCAGTCCATACATACTACTACTGTACTCCTAAATTGAGGTAGTTCGGCCCAACCAAGCCGAGTTAACCGGTTCCGAAAAACATGTGAAGAAACCATCTGGGCTAAGCGAATCATGTAAACAGGTTAAGTTAGGCTGTCCTTGGGCTTTGGCCCAATTTTAATCGCCTTTTTTCCGAAACACAACTCTAATCTGCCAAACCATACCCTACCAAATGTTGATGCACAAAGGTCGAGTGCTAGTATACGTTGATTCGGTGATTCTTTTGATTAGCGTATCAAATCAACTCGGAAAATTTACAGAGGTAATCCTAAATATTTTCTGTTAAATTCGTGGAGGTAATCCTGAAAATTTACTAATTAAGCAACTCAACTAGAATATAATGAAATATCTGACAAATCATAAGTAAAAGGAACAAAAAGCATTTTGCTATTCAAAGGTAAATATTCACTTTTCTTTCTTATTATAGGTTGAGTTTGATTTTGAAATTATTTAGGATAGTATATCCCGCTTAAGACTATTTAAATTAATTTGATCCCGTTATGATTAGTCTACCTCTAAAAAATGGGAGGGTTAATCTAGCTAGTTTGGGGTTTAAACTATCAACTAGATATGTCCCAAAACTATATATTATTCCCGCCAGTCACATACATGTCGTTTTGAAATACATGCGGTCAAACTTTCGATTCCTTTTTAAATATTTAGATAAAATATATAAAAATTATATATATATATGTCTCGAAATGTTTTTGTAATATTATAATAGAAATTAGTAGTTAAAGTTGTATTTTAGGACATGTTAATATTTAAAATAATATATATTTGTGATTGAAGAGAATATATACTATTCTGCCTATATACCTATCTAAGCTTCGATGCAAGCTTTCAATTTTTCGAGGAAAAGACGTGTAATTTGTAAGAAGCTTCGATAATCATCCACGTCATAGTACTTCGATTGCTTACAAATAAGTAATGCCTTTTTAATCTCCCGTGTTCTATAAGCATATTCCTCAATCCCTCTGCTTTGCCCTTTTGCTTCGACGGTGCTAACTAATCTAGAATGTCAAAACCCAATTAAGGCGCCACCCGTTTAGCTTTAGAACGAAGTAGCTAACAATAATATACCAATTAACAAGAAAATCATGGGTGTTTTTTTTTTTTGCTATAGCTTTGTCTTTTGATTTATTGTTTTTGAATTACGGCGGTTTTAAGAGATAATACGAAGAGAAAATAGTTGCATGTGATTTTAACCGAAATAGCTGAATTTAGTATAATATCTACTATAATATACCTGTAGATCTCATCTTAAAAATACATTATTTAAAAACTAGCTATTATAAAAACAGAAGTCAAAACTTAAACCTAAGCTCTCTCGAAGGCAACCCAGATAACATCAACCCATATCACATCATCTGCTCATCCGTTAATTGCAAGCTGGCTTCCACCAACACAAGGCGGCCAGCCGCAACGCTAAGGAATGCGAAGCAAGCAACGCTCGTAACTCGGGAAACTTCTTGCTGCTTGGCCCGCAAGCCGGCCGGTCTGGTCTTCATCTAGAAGGAGACTCATTGCTCGAAATCCTTGGAATATTATTGATAACTCCATTGACAAATTAAGAACATCAGAGAGTGTGGCTCCGGCACTCCAACCATGGAAGGTTCTGTGTGAGGCCCGCCAATTAGTCAAAGCTCGCCTACCTATCCGTTCTGCTGACCCAGCTCGTGAGGATCCTGTCGGATTTATCGGAGTAGTTTTCCTGCACGTCAACGCCCAGAAATGTTTAGTCCTGGCGCAGCAATACTACTCCATCGTATCTCCATCCATGTGTTGGCTGTTTGGCACGGACTGGTAGGTGGATGCAACTTGCGCGTAGCTAACGGAGCGAACTCTGTACTAGTGCCCAACATCCTGCCCGTCAATTAACAGTGCATGGTTCAGTGGTGGGTGGATGCAGTAGCTTCGTCGTCGTCCAGTGACATTGCCTGCTAGGTTCGTGGACATGTACAGATGTGGCCAATGGCGAAATCAGAATTTGGTTACATCTCGGGTTCAGTGGTAGAATGATCTAGACTATCTGTGTTGGACTATAAAAATGTTACCCAGACTGAACTGAATTTATCCGAACTATACACTAGATATTTTTTTTCACATCTTGAACTGAAGTTTACTCTGTTCAAGGTGTGGTTCCACCCCTGGATGTGGCCCGTTTTCTCAGTACGAGCCCACTAGTAGGTCTCCATTCAGTTGGGCATACTCGATCGATCCTGAGGTTAACCTGTTCTAGAAACCGCGACTACAACGCTTAACCGCCAATGGCTTTGCTCCTTTTTTTTTCCTCCTTTTAATAGTGGGCGTACTCGGAGCTGGTTGTGTCAATTTTATGGCTGCTCTTTTCGTCCTGAGTGGTCATGAGCACCGGGTCTATAACGGCCCTTCTTTTCGGCATATGGTGTATACTTTTTTTCCAAATAAATATACAAAATGATTTTTCTATTGTTATTTTAAAACGACTTATTAGGATAGTAATTTTTAAAGCGATTTATATACTTATCTGTATTTGATTCATTCATACAAGTACTTACACTAAGAACAAAAATAATAAGCCACGGTAAAAAAAGAACCCCTACTCGTTGAGCGAGCAGGCTACAGTCAAATGCACTGTATCGTAGCCGAGCTCAAACAAAAAACATTCCATGCACGCTGGCAGCTTGGAGGGTCAAGGTAGCGTCCGGTGCATGCATATATGACAGGTGAGAGGCCTAACTAACTAAAGGTGGCCGGCCCGGTCATGCTCTGATAAATGTCTGTTGGAAAGATGCACCATGCTTCTGCGGAGTATCAGACTGCTCACTTCCGGTTCCGGGTAGGACTGAGAGAAACGGCAGGTCCACCCATGGCTCGCTGCGGGCCTGCGACGGGTCAGCGCGGGCGCCTTGCTGAGTATTTTTCTTTCTTTTTGGCTGGTGCGGAGTGGTGGGTGAGGGTGGACGCAGTTATCCCGGCTAACCTACTTAACGCATTGCAGGTTTGCATGTCCATAATATGAAATTGAGGGAGTACCTGACAAATAGATCAAGGCCCTATTATTTCCGTCTTTAACGGATAGCTTATAGGTGTGGCCGATAGTTTTTTTTCTTAATATGAATATTTGTATAAACAAACCGAATACCGATAAACCAATAGTCCGCTTCGAAAAGGCTGTTCCGATAAATCGCTTCAAAATAGCGACGGAAGCTATAAGTTATAAGCTATAAACCATAAGCTAAAAAAATGGGCATGTAGGACCAGTATGGCAACCGAGGAGAGTAGGTGAATGGTGCTTTCAAATTTTTCCCTAAGTATTCACTAATTTTTCACTCTAATAGTTATAAGAAGTTATGAAGATCAAGGACCTAAAATTCCCTAAAATCTCGGTGCTATAGTAACTTTACCCCGTGAACAGTGCAAAAATAGCACTATTTCAAATCCAGAAACCCATAAAACTTTTGATCCGTAAATCCAAAAGACTTGAAACTTAAACCAATGTTATCATGACCTTAGAAATCCATCCCAACCAAAAATCTGGAAAGAAATTGAGAGAATTATGATCTTTTGGTTCGTGAAATTCTGCTACGCCAAACTGGACCAAAACCTAAATTTGAACTAACTCTCAAGCCTAAACTCCAAACCACTTGAAATTTGGTGTGAACATTCTCTAGTATGTCAGGAACCTATTCCAATCAACGATCAATAAAATCGTTGCCAAACTTTTGACATTTTTCATTTGAAGGGAGGTTGCACTAAAAACGGATCAAAAACCAAAAAACGGTTAATATGACTTATTCGTAGGTGAATGATGGTCAAGATGAATTTAAATATATTCTCACATATTACATCAACCTAGAACACCAACAAATAGCTGGACCAATAAAATCACTCAAAAAAGCCAAAAAAAAAAAGAGAGAGAGAAAACTAGGTTTCTTCGTGAACTTGCCGTGTAAGTGTCTAGATGGCTGGAGATTGATTTTCAGATATTATCTCCATCTCTTAAACGTCTTTGACATAGCAAGATCAAGAAGGGCAAAGAGAGAGAAGAGAAAATCAACTAAATCAAGACCAAATCAATCAACACAAAAGAGATTCATGGAGATGAACAAAGATTGTTGTATTGCTACCTGAGAATGAAGATTTTACAGCCACTCCATCTAGCGGATAAAAGAGCACACTACAACACACAACTTCTCTCAAACTCTAACCCTAGAACTCATGAACACAAAGTCTCAAAAGAGGATGTTTTTGGATGGTTAACTACAGGTTTCCATTCCAACCCATTAAATAGACAGGCTAGCCAATTCTATCTAACTCTTAGTGGATACTATCCATTTAGCATATATGGGAAAAATACGATAACCCTCCACACACGAGTTTTAACTCACACACAACACTTATGCACGTTTTTTAAAGTGTATAATCTCAAATCCGCTAAGTTCTTAGCCTAGATCCAACTTGATCTTATCAACTTCTCCTTGAGCTAAACTGCTCTCTCAAGTACTGCGGTTTTTCTCCAATGTACTTTCTGGTATTTTAGTCAAATTACCAAAATACCCATTCTTGACCCGGTCATCTCCTTCCATTGCAAGCAATCGTCATGCTTGCGATGTGTAGGTGTACCACTAGATTGCCACGTGTCGGCAAGTCTTTCCCGTTTTGGTTCCATTAGAACACGTTTCATTTCGACCGACTGAGCCACATGGTGCAATCCATCACTCAAAATTCCATTCAACATTTCCTACCTTTGTTGTACTATGCTTGAACTCATCCATGTCACCTAGCAATTTTGATCATTCTGGGTCTCGACTCCTCCATGAGTATAGCCCCAATCCTCGCTGTTGACTACAGTTGACACCAAGTGGACCTTTCACATCCAAAGACAAAGGAATAATTTTCAGACACAAGTTCTTCACACCTTAATCCACATTAGCGATAACATGTCTCATAAAACCTATTACAATTGACCTAGGTCACCAACTTAACCCATGACTCACATTTTCCAAAATCATCCATTTCTGCAAGTAGTCCAGAAAAATCTACAAATTAGCAAATTTCAAAATTGCACTCCTCCAAAATAATAATGGTTCATCACAATAAAACTATTGATCTTCTCACATAGTCCTTCAATCTCCCTCTTGATAAACTCATTGGCAATTTCTCAAAAATATAAGTAGAAGGTGGTTTTAGTATTTAGAGAAAAAAATTTGCAAATAAAGCTCAAAATGGTCATAAGAGGAATTGTAAAGACTGAAAATGATAATATAAGACAAATGGATTAAAGCTACTGAAAATGATAAGTTTTCCAAAAAAAATCTTCAAATCCATTAAATGATTAGGCAAATATTACTTTAGGTCCACATGAAAGAATAATTGTTCTATTTGATCTTGATCATAGTGAGACTAGTTCAAAAGATCAAGAGAATCACAGCAAAACATTAAAGCTCTAACACCTCAATATTTTGCACAAAAATGCCAAATCATAATCTAGATATGCATTTTTACCAATCTTTCTCCCTCTTTGATAATGAATTCGTCAAGATGCATGGAAGAAAATAGTGCATGAATAAAACAAAGTGGTTGTAATTTATTTATTTTTAGAATAAGGATCCATGAAAATTATCCAAAGTGACTCCACAATTATTACACCAAGCCATATTATGTGAAAGAGCTATCTAGATCATGGCAAACTATATATAGCAAAGCTAAAGCAAAATGAGCAAAGATCTAAAATTAAATGGAATTTTAGCATGTCTAAGTGCTTGTGATTATAGTTTAGGTAAAGGTATTCAAATCATGTTGATAAACTAAATAAAACTAAGAAACTGTTATTGAGTCAATTTAGAGCGCTACAAGTTCAACGTTGAATCAGTTTATTCAAGCACTTGGAATTGAGCATAATGATCACATTTAGCACTTGATGGAAGTTATTTTTGGTTTTATCCTAGCAAAGTTAGTCCTGGATTATGAGCCATCCACAACTGCCTTCTCATATTCAACCTTTTTTTTACATTTTTGGCTTTCTCAGTCATGTGCTAGATCTCAAGCCGTGCTATGATCATCTCAAGCAAGAAGTTTCAAAGAATGATCTAGGTCATCCAAAACTCCTCCTGAGTTCATATCTAGTGTAATGGCAAGCCGTCTTATAAGAAAAAATTGGTGTAATTGGTTTTTCACATGAAAGATATCATTTTACATTTTCTTGACTAAATTCAATAATAAAGAGCTAATACTAATTCATACTTCAATAAAAAAACTAGCACATCTCAATCTAAAACTCAATTTAGATTCCAAACTCAACTTAACATATTTGACATGACATGAATCATGAGAGGGTCACTAAAGCAAAACTAGTCACAATCTCCAACAAGACATGATTTAGTTTAAACTTTTCAAATTTAATAGAGCTAGCGTGGCAAAAACTAACCTACACATAGAAGAACATGATAAATCTAGCAAACTAGCACAAAACATGGTAAGATATAAAGCAAGATATCATGTCACACTAGGATAATAGTCAAAACTTTATGTATTTATATTACAATACAAGTGGCTAAATTTAAAATGTAATATGATACAATGGATGCATGATGCAAAGGGGAAGCAAGAAGATAAAAGTTTCTAACTACAAGAAGAACCAATTTCAAGATACCACTTGAAGAACAAAAAAGAATCAAGCTCCCTCTAAGAATAAGCTGCAAGATAAACCATCTAAAAGCACTAGCAAGAGAAGAAATTTTTCAAAATGATCTAAACTAGCAAAAGTCACTCCCTAAACTCTCTCCTCACAGAGAATGGCTAGAATGGCTAAAAGAAGAGAAAGCTAGGCTCTATACTCCATATGACCGCTAAGAGAAAGATGACTCACAGCTAAGAAGCGAATCTAAAATATTAGAAATCCCCACTATTTGATACTATTGATTGAAAAAGCAAGCTCGACTTAGACTCAAGGAAAGCACAACTTAGAAGATCCAAAAATGTACCTAAGAGGAACTAATGCAATGAGTGATCAAATTCTTAGCCCAAGCAACCTTCTAATTACAAAGCACTAAATGATATACAAGGCATGAATCAAGGGCAAAGGTAAAGCATAGAACACAAAATATGCGTCACACTGCTTGACGGTGAGATGTAGTCAAAGGAGTAGAAGCTGAGCCAAGTTGCATCCCAAGATTGGTAGCCATCACTGGATACTAGAATGAGGAAGAAGAAGACCAAGAAGCTCGATAACCAAGGGTCTGAAGCTCGAGAACCAGGGGTCTGACCGCTCCCCTAGTACTCAGCTGCAATATTGCACACTTGGTATCTCTTCCTTCATGTAAAGCAACATCAATAAAAAGAAGTCGTTTGTGCCTCAGAACTGGGGTTAGTAAAGATTGACATGCAAATACAATCTCGTAGCACATGATAAGTAAAAATGCTATACTTCAATATGAGAGGTAGGCAATGACAATTCAATGTTCATATAAATATAGGCAAATAATTTTGAGCATGAACATAAATGAGTAGAGCATGTCTATGAGAAAAACATGAACATTATATGCTAGAAAGATAGATCAAACTCGATTTATATCTATAGTAGATAATGAAGAAAATGAGCAACAAAACATATAGCATGGCAAGAACACAATCAAGGACAAAGAATACAAGAAATACTATGTCAAAGATAATCTATCTATAATTTGTAGTAACACTTGTATTACCAACATCATATAAACATAAAACATGTTATTGAACAAAACATGTCAAAATTATGCTAACATAGATCAAGAGATGGCATGCTAACATGGATATTTAATGGATACATAGATAACTAGAGGAAGATATTACAAAACCATGATAGTGTATGTAACAAGATAACACAAGCTTATGATGAAAAGCCAAGCTTAAGTATATATGAAAATCATGCTCAAAATTCTAATATATACACGTATGAGCAAGCAAAAAATCATGAAAAATGGTAAAATTAGAATAGCACATGCTAATAGTAATATGAAAAATCTCATGTATCCATAAATGATATATCGCAATACCAAGTATATAGAAAACAAGACATAGAACAAATCATGCAAATACATGATGCAACGATATCAAGCAAGCACATGAATATATGAAACACAGGTAAGAGCATAATATAGGATATTGCAAGTATAATGCATACGCATGAGAGTAAAACTCATATATCCACAAAACATCAACAATTAGCTAACTCATGGAAATACAAGCAAAATACACATCGATACATGACAAGAAAGTGACATGAGTAAATTATGCTAATATGGTATAAGTGAATACATAGATAAGCACAACATACCAATTATGATCAATCATAAATATAAGGGTATGAGGGTGTAAAATAGCTCACAAAGTAGGTGGAAATGCCTAATACGAAAGCATATGCATCTTGGAAGCCATCAAAGGAAATAGAGAATCATCAAGTGTTCTAATCACGTATTGAGGTAAAAGCTTAGAACCCAATCAAGCTCACATTTTCTATCCCGTGCCTCGTTACCTATACATGAGAAGAATAAGGTTCCTGAATCTTCAATTCCGAAGGGTTAATAAGCAAGTACTTAGAAATCCAGTGCCGATGCACATGATGTCTACGAACAGCAGTAAAAGCAGGATTAAAATGGTTAGATAGATAATCATAAGAATACACACATGAATCACCTAGATCTCTCCAAATCGGCTTACCAAAAGGCAGGTACTCCTCCTATCTAGATGCTAACTGTGATCTACTCTCAAGATATTCTAACCCAAAATGTTGTTAGAGCTATCAAAGGAGTCAAATAAGTCATATACAAGCGTAGCCCTATGTCTAGAAGGAAAAACATACTACCTAATTCTAGAGATACTCAGAGGTGAAAGAACTCCTTTGATAGACCTCAAAGCGTGCACCATCTCTTTCCTCTCAACCTTGGCTCTATGGAAGTAGAACTCAATTATATGGTCATCCTTCTTGCAGAAAGTACAATAGTACTTGGCCTTTTGAGGGGTCTGACCTGTTGAAATAGAAGCACCTGACTTGCTAGAAGGGGTTTGGGCAAAACTTACAGATCTAAAGACCGTCTTAGATGGCTCAGGAGTTTTACCTCAAACTTGTCAATCTTAACAAGTCTCATAATCCTAAATGGGTGGTTCTTAGAATGCTCTTGGGAATTAAATTCTAAGGCTCTCTTCTTCACGCTCACCCTAGATTGGTCAAAGATCATGTTAAGTTTCTTCTTCCTACTAGAAAATCTCTTAAGAGTCTTTTTGAGGTAGTTATGAGCTAGGTTTTCACATGTGATACACTCATTTATTTTGGTTGCCCTAGCATACCTCTCTTTATGGACAACTACCTCAAGATTTAAAGCCTCACAAGACACACAAGATGAATTTCTAACCTTAGCCAACTGCTCCTTATACTTTACTCTAAAAGCCACATGCATCTCATCTAAATCTATCCCAATTTTAGCACGAAATGCACAAGAAATTGAATCAATAACTTTATTAGACACAATCATGGACATAGATTGTTTTAATGTTAGATTTCTCCTCTGGTATCTTGTTAAGAGTATAAATCGCAATTGTGAGTTTAGGATAATTTTCACATGATTTAGTCATAAAATGAAGAAGTATTTCAGTCATTTCTTTCATTTTAATTTTGCTATCCTCACAATGAGAGCAAATATAATTAGGATTAAATTTATACAATTTCTTTGTAACACTATCCAATTTTATTTCAAACAAAGCATTATTTGAGCATGATGAAGAAATAACATCTAAAGAAACTACATGATTGAGCATAGCCTCGATTCTCACCGTTGACCATAGTTGACTCTGAGTGATCCTGTACATCCAAAAGCAAAGAAATCGTTTTCGAGTACAAGTTCTTCACAACTTGACTCATATTAGAAACAACATATATCATGCAACCTATAACCACTAACCTAGATTACCAAATCAACACATGACTTAAATTTTCTAAAATTATCCATTTCTGCAAGCTGTAAAAAAATATGCAAACCTGCGAATTCTAAATTTTCACTCCTTCAAAATAGCAATGATTCATCACAATAAAACCAAGTTATATTTTTTCTTATTTCTTACCTAAATTTATTAGTTTTCTCTTTATTCGTAACAGTTTTCTACTTATGCTGGCGGAATTTCTCTATTCACTATATATCCTTTTTTGGATTTTTCGCATATTCCTTCGGGACCTTAGTATTAGTCAAGCCAGTGAAGCATCATAACTTGACGTTAGACTAATTCCAACTAGAATAGTTCGGTTTAATAGAACTGAAATACAAAATGGCCGGTGCATGCAAAATTTCCACTAATACATAGAGTAGAAGAAAATGACATAAAGGACTAATTAAGGGGTACCGGAGTTTAATAGGTTTAGAGCAACTCCAAAAGATTAGCCAAAAGAAGTATCCAAATTTAGTGATTTAGCTATTCTCTAAAATGAATCTCACCCAAAAAAACAAGACTACTCCAACAGGCTATCTAAACTAGAGGGCGCGCGGTGGGTCGCGTACGCACGGGAATGGGGCGCAGCGTGCGGGAGGGAAACGCCGACCGCGCCAAGAGGCTGGATGGTGAGCGAGGTAGGCTATCCAAAAATAGAGAGCGAAGGAGGAGGGATGGAGAGCTACTAAATTTGGAGAGTCATTTACAGAGTCTATTGGAGATATTTTTTCTCCAATAATAGCCAAATTTACCTTTAAAAATGATTTAGCTCTTCTCTTGGAGTTGCTCTTAGGCTAGCTACGCGCATGACGTAGCAGCTTATACCAGCTGATGGCGACAACACAGGGGGAAGGACGTTTGTCAGATGAATTTTCCACGAGTGTGGACAAGAACACGAAATTTAGGAGCAAAAAGGAAAACATTTTTGTTGGTTGCCTTCCAAGTTCGGCCACTCCAAGCCATGCCAGGATACTTGGACTTAAACTTATTTTTTTTTACTGTTTTATACTGTTTCGTGCTTATTTTGTATTGTATCTGTTGTAAGTTTTTCACAGTAATTAAATTTAAAAATAGAAAAAATAAAAAAGATATATTATTTTGGACCATGCAAATGTTGACGCACAATCAAAGTGATGGTCAACATACGCGCATATATATATATATATATATATATATATATATATATATATATATATATATATATATATATATATATATATATATATATATATATATATATATATATATATATATATATGCGTATGTTTTATAGAATCGAATACGAATTTTATATATATATATATATATATATATATATATATATATATATATATATATATATATATATTACCAGTGTCCGCTTGGATGGAAAATTAGGTCATGTTTTATAGAATCGAATACGAATTAAATAGTATCTTTATTATATCTGTATTTGTATTTTGTAAGTAAATATAAATACAAATTTAAATATTTTTTAATACAAATATGATCGAATATTGTAAAAAATACGAATTCGAATCGAATATCTACTCAATTCAGCCGATTTGGATATCCTCATACTTATGTACTATAAAGATATTAATGATATTTTATCATCGTGCAGTCATGTTTAATCATTCTAATTCATTTATTTCATCTAAAGAAACACAAATTCATATTGAATTAAAAAAACTTGTTCAACTAATTAGTCATATTGCAATAAAATATGTATATTGCTTTGTCGAATGTAAATACGGATACAAATAGTCCGGATAAAATCACATTTCGGATGGTAAAAGTTCATACCATATTTATATCTCTATTTTTATACGAATTCGAATATAAATACGAATAGGGGGAATTATTAATCGGACAAAAAATCTAATAAGATAATATGAATAATTCATACCAATTTTCCACTCCTAACGGTTCAGCTAGCTTGCATATAAAATGGTAATTATTGTGTGCTAAAAAACAGTTTAATTGATAACTCGTACTCCGCTTACAGGCTTACAGCTACTCCGAAAGCGAGCGAGGCCGGCAACTTGCATATTTTTGTTGACACGTAAATTTTGGACGCTTCAGTTACGAAGAATCAAATGGAGGTCGACTGATGCGACAAGGACAAGGTACGTAGCACCACAGAAAGTTGCACCAGACAGTTCGGAACACGCTCGCTTCGTTCGGAAGTTCAACCGGCTCCCAAAGAGATCGCGAGCACGACTCTCATTGAATAGTCTTGCGATCATGAAAGCCATATGTAAAAAGCCATGCATGCGCCGGATGATGGTTCCGGGCTCGATCGATCTTACGCGGAGATGTGTAACTTTTCTGTGCTAGAATTCACGTCAGGAAAACGAACTCTCTAAAAATTCCAATAGTGCTTCCGAAATTGTGTTGTCTTGTGGAACGGTGGTTCCTGGTACGTACGAACATTTCTTATGAATATCTGCATTGTGGTAATAAATTGAAGGCACATTTTCGATCTCATGTTTATTAACATCATGTTTTGTAACCTCTAGCAAATGTCCCGCTCATTTCAGCTTTGGTTTCTGGTTTCTGACTTATTTTTTACTATTCATAAATTTTGTCTTTTTCAGAATTTTTGGTTTTTTTGAGCTTTTTTGCTGGTTCTTTTTTTTCTATATTCGTTCGCGTTGTTTGTAATGAGCTAACATATTTTTTATTTTTAATTTTTTTTAAATTTAATTACGCCAAATAAGCCACATTCAGCTACAGTGAAATTTCAGCCGCTATAGTGTAATTTTAGTCATAAATTATAGGTTTTCAGTCCAACCGAGCGGGGACTAGGAGACTATTTACATTAGTTCAAAGAAGTTAGAACTTAAGATAAAAGTCACCGGTTTTTTGAAACGACTCTTTCATTTCTCTCACCACGTCTCGCTGACATGGGCTCGCGAACCGAAGAAAGGTCTCATTCATCCGAGGGAAAAAAAAAGCTCCCGCGGAAAAGGAAACCTCACTTTTTTTTCTATTGAAGTTTATCGCGAGGCTATGGACAGAACAGGACAGAACGGCTAAATTTTAAATGCTTCACGGTTGCTAGAACAAGCCTTAATAATTCAGATGATCTGATGCAGTACCACGCATGCACGGGCCGGGCAGGTTGGCCGTTGGCACACGGGCGCGCTCGGGAACGTCGTCTCACACGTGCACGCGCCTTCCTTTCCAAGCAACCGGAAACCGGGAACGATCAAACAGCGCTTACGGCATACCTTACCTCACGGCTCATGCAACCGCCCCCCGGCCGGGCTCGCGCGCGCGCGTCAACGTGACACCTGCGCGGAAAAGTTGGGATAGCTGGCTGTTGTTCGCGAATGAGGCTTCCTGTCCCCCGGTGTTCTCATACGTGTCCCCTCAATCAATCAGGTAGAAAACGATCACGTGGCAAAAATAACAGCTTATATAATTTTTCTTCTCACTTTTGTGATCTTGTTTTAATGTTTTTTATTAAGTTTTATTTATATCTTTTAAAATATAATTAATTATAATATAATTAATTATATTTTAAAAGAATTATAATTAATTATATTTTAAAAGATATAAATAAAACTTAATAAAAAAACATCAAAACAAGATCACAAGAGTAAGAAAAAAAATCATGTGACCTGTTATTTTTGCCACGTGACCGTTTCCCAGCCGTTTGATTGAGGGGACACGGATAGGAACACAATGGGGGGACAGGGAAGCCTCATTCGTTGTTCGCGACGTCTTTTACGTCCGCGTTCGCAGCGAGTTGGGGATGTTGCGGACCGCTCTTTTGAAAAATCTGGATTTGGGGTTACAAGTCTAATTTGTCGATAGATATTCTTTACTTAGTTTATAAATAAGAGATCTTAATTATTATCAAGTATACTTAAAAAAGAGTAAACAATAAAAAAAGAAGAATTTTCCTATCTATCTCTATGTCCAATTTTATATTTTCTTGTATTATTATGTGATTCACCCATCTCTCTTGTCTAAGAGGAATCATTCGGACTTAACTCGTCAGCAATGGTTCCTCAATATGTTATCAGCACGAATCGCTCCAGTGGATCATAAGGTAATCATTCGCAGATTAAATTACCTATCTAGATCGCTTTCAATTCCGCAAATTTCGTTTTTTAGATTATTTTCTACGGTATAAGTCCGCTCTAATATACTGTGAGCAAACTTGAAGTCGCCGTCATAATGCCAATCGGTAAATTACATAAAATAGCATATGTTGACTACACTGTAGATTGAAAAAAAAGAACGAAGTCGGCCTTGCACGGCCGCGTCGCGCCGCTGGCCCTGTACGGCCACGCATTGAGGCGCCTGCCGCTGGCCCTATACGGCCGTGCCGTGTTGAGCCACCGCACTACCGTCAGCACACGACCGCCGAGCCACGCCGTTCGCGCATGGCCGCGCTACTGCCCACCTCTCGCATGAGACACGGACCACTGCCGTCGACCTCGCAAGCACCGCCGCCACACGGACTCGAACGAAGCACTGCCACCACTACTCGGCCCCAAGCGACGCGCCGCCCCCGATGACCACGAAGGCGCTACCGTTCACCTCCCTGAGGCGCATCGCCGTATTGACCGGCCCCACATGGCCGCCGCCATGTTGCACACGCCGCCGCGTCGCGTGCCGACGCAGGCCGAGCTCAGCGTCGCCGCTGCTTGGCCCGGAGCCGCACCGCCGCCACTTGGTCCCATCTACGTCGTCGTCGCTTGGCCCAGAGCCACACCGCCACCACTCGGTCCCATCTACGCCACCGCCGCTTGGCCCGAACAGCGCGCCGTTTGCTCCACACAGCACACCGCCGTAGCTCCGCCCTTACGCGCTATCGTCGGCCCGGAGCCGTACCACGCCGCCTCCGCTCGGTCCATAGCACAGATTCATCAGACCACACTATAGTCTAGTAGCCCACCGGCCATAACTAAGCCCAAGCCCTCTTAGGCTAGAGTGTCGGCCACTGCTTACTAGGCAGTCGGCCTGATCCTCTAGCCCAAGCCCAGCTCACCGGCCACCGTTGTCGTCTCTCTCCTCCCGCACAGCCGCCACCCGCTGCCCTTGCGCGGGCACGACCGTGCGCTTGCTGCTGTCGTTGGGATGGGCCGCATTGCCATGGCCTCGTACTCCCTGGCCTTCTCCCGATCTCCCTCTTTCTTCTCCTGTTGTGTCGCAAACATTCGGCCACCTAGCCAACTCATCGTCGGCCCTGCCTTCATGCCTCCATGCCCCCCACTACCCCAAAGCTAGGCCGAGTCAGCAGAGATGACGACGCAGCCACCGCTCGGTCCATAGCGCAGATTCATCAGACCACACCACAGTCTAGTAGTCCACGGCACACCCCAAACGACACACAGAGATGGGAGATTCGGGGAGAGGAGGCGCTCAGCTGTGCATACACCTGGAAGCGGCAGCGCCCGACGGAGAAGAGCAGAGGTGCGCAAATCTGGGCGATAGCGCGCAGATCTCGGTGGTCGAGGCACCTCCTGGACAAGCAGCACATCAGAGGCTCTAGGTGCAGGGGCAGTCTTGCAATGCATTCCGTCGAGCCAATGGTGGGGCTCGCGGCCTTGCCGACTGCGGAGGGTGGGAATCGCTGGCGTCTTGGTGGGGGGAATCACTGTCATCAGTGACGAGACACCAAGACCCGAGAGACACGAGTAGATGATAGTGGGGAGTTGGAAGAGGATGAACAAACAGGGGACAGGTGGTAGTGGCGGCTGTGTGGGGGAATGGGAGGCCAGGAGGGGTGGGGATGAGGTAAGAAAAATGCTAGAGTTTAGTTAGTTGGGGGTAATGGATGGCTGAGATGGTTTCAATTCAATTGTATAGAATGGATGGGTGAGGATATGATGATGTATAAATTATTTTTAAAGGGGCACAAGGGAATTTTGGGGTAAGTTTGTCAAAAAAACTTTAAACAAAAAATGATATTTTTAAGGATTTGCTAAATATTATATACATTTCAAGCTTAACATTTACGAGTATAAGGAAATTATTGATTAGTTAAGTCTCGCGTGAAGTGTTTCCTCGATTTAATATATTATTTCTATTTTTACTTAGAATCGTTATTAAACTTACGTCGCTTCAAAGGGTCACTAAATGACCTTTTTCTTATAGTGAGTGTACCTGTGTTGAAATTAATTTAGTTCAGGGAGTTGCTAGGTCACGATATACTGTTGAAGTAGTCAACAAAAGTAATAGAATAGTGTGGGAAGTGCCGTTAAGTTTCTCTTCATATTTGTTAAATTTCATAAATGTTTTGATAAGATAAACTATTTATGTATTTTTGTTGCTTTTAGATGTACAATTTAAGGGGTTTTCATGTTCCAATAAATATTCGTGACCGTATTCATTTCGATTCGTATTCGTTCTGTATATGTACTCGATATTATTCGTATTTGTATTCATATCCAAGGTATCTGTATTCATATTTACATCCGAGAAAAAAATACGAAAACAAATATGGTAGAAACATTATCCATCCATATTCGATCCATTTGCATCCCTACACACAAGGCAACAATAGTAAATTTTAGTGATTCTCGTGATAGGACAAGGCCCAATTGTGTTTGCAATGCAAGGAGTAGAGGTGGGAGTTAGGACTGGTTTTTTCGGATCCGTCCGAGATCCGACCAATCCAATATGATCTAAGCATGGCACGAGCATATCACGTGATGTACCGTGCTGATATGGTACAAACGGCGAGCCATGTTAGATCTAGAAATCCGGTTTATCGGATGGCACGGTACGCCCGACAAAACATACCGTGTTCGGACGCTCAGATGGCACGGCCAGCATGACGAGCATGCCGGCAGCAACCGGCACCGCCTTCTTTGGCCCATTCACGGCACATGTAATTGATGACGGAGCAATGACAATAACATGAGGCGATTGCTGGACAGGGTGAGAGCAAAAACGAAAGTGTCACGGACTAAACGATTGCTAGATTTTATAAAGTAGAGTAACAATGGTACTCCAATACTAGTAGTAACTAAGAGAACGCCCACGTGTCCCTAAGCTTAGTTTCGATTTTCTCCGGGCCCTGGAACTAAGGCCTTGATCAACTCGGCTTCGGCTTCTGGCTTCTGGTTTATTTTTTACTATTCATAAGTTTCGTCTTTTTCTGAACTTTTGGTTTTTTGTTGAGCTTTTTTGCCGGTTCTTTTTCCCGTATTTGTTTGTATTATACGTAATGGGCTAACATATTTTTTATATTTTTAAAATTTTTTAAATTTAATTATGCTAAATAAGTCTCTGTCAGGTACAGTGCTTTTTTCAGCCAGCTACAGTGTTTTCAGCCATAAGCCATGAGCTTTTCAGCCGAACCGATCACCACCTAAAGTAGCTGTTCTAACCAGTTTTTAACTTCTATTTTTTAATTTTTAAAAGTCAAAATTATTTAGAATTTATTGGTTTGTTAATGTAGTTTTGTTTCTTTTTCTTTGCATTATTCGTAAATATAGAATGATATTTTTAAATTTTTTCTTCATTTTCTTTAATTAAAGGATAAAAAGCTAATAGTTACTATAACATCATTTTAACTAAAAGCATGAAAAAAACAAATTGAACGGAGCTAATGCCCTGTTCTATTGGATTCTAAAAACTATTTTCTATAGCTTACAACTTTTTTGAAGTACTTAACTTTCAAACAAAGTGTCTTTTTAAGACAGAGTTTATTAGTCGATGTAATACATATTGTAATAATTTCATTTATATCGATCAAAATCATACACAAATATTTCTCTATAAATTTCTCTAGAAGTTATTATTATTTATAAATTAAAATTAAAAATTAATATGAAACAGGTCGTATGATCCTACGAGATATGTTTACGTGCCTTTATTTATTATTATTCATTCACATTCTAGTCAGCCGCCTGGCCAGCCTATCCTACGAACCGACTGAATTAAGGCCTGCTTGTCTCACAAGCAAGCGCAAGTATTGGGCAGGCACCCGCCAGGTGCTTCGAGAAATATCGTAAGAAAACAGGTGTAAAACCGAAAAAGGGATGGACGAGAAAGGAGGTCACATGGAACCAAAACAAAAGCGAACCACCGAAAGAAATTACATAGGAAATTCCCCTAAATCCCAATTTAGAGAGACCCCTCTCTTAGATCAGACCACTTATCGTAAGCACCAATCTTAAAGAAGGATTATCATTTTTCTTTCTTCCTTGCCACAAAATTGCTCTCCTCTAGTTTCCTGGTATCACCTTGGATTTATGAAGCCGCTCCGCTCGCGACATGGTTGCAAGATTTCTGACAACGGCTAGCCGCACCATTGCGTATTTCCCATGCACACCTACCAACCATCGCCGCATCAGGGCCGCCGCCGTCGCCGGCTTGCCACGGGCCGACTTTGACCATGCTAAGGCCACTTTCATCTTCTCTATGACAAAGCCATGCTCATACGCCTGCCAAACTCTTCGATCTCGCCGCCGCCCTTGCCCCTCGCGGTCATGGAGATGGGAAGGAACATACACAATTAATGGCAGCTTGTTGGAGAAGACAAAGTTAGAAGAGGATGAGGTTGTTTTAAGATTAGTACTATATGTTCTTGTCACATAATTTCTGTTACAATATTTGCTTTTATGGAATTCTAAAATTTACACATGTTCACTCTAGAGCCTCTCGAACACATGGCGCAACATTTTTCCATTGTGGATGGGAGAATGAGAAAAAGAATCGATCTTAACTACAATCACACCACGTAGCAACACTCAAATCATTCCTAAATCCTCAATCTCTCTATGTCAGTACCCTAAGAACCCAAAATTTTTCCACTGAATCCACCCAGATCCAGCCCAATACCCACCCAGATCGAGCTAACCATGCGTCAAATCCAGCCAAAATCCAACACACACCAAGATCGAGCATGCCACAACCATACACGCGAAGAGGAGAGCGGATCGACGTGATGCGCTAGGGTTCTAGAGGTGGAGAGTGCCGGGGGAGAGGAGGAAGACAACGACACCGTGGGAGAGTACAAAGACCATGAGCTCTGCGCTGCTAGGTGGGAGTAGGAGTGGCAACGGGGCTATTCCCCGGCGGGGAGTGGCTCCCCGTCCCCGACCCCCGCCAGGGAATTTTTCCCCGCTCCCCGCCCCCGTCCCCGGTCGCGGGGACACGATCTCCCCGTCCCCGCCCCCCGTCGGGGATCCGGGTCCCCGATGGGTCCAGGCGCCGCCGTTTGGACTCGTGCGGCAGCGCGCGTCCTCGTGTGACGGGCTCGGGATTAATTCCGGTTTTGGATTTCGCCCCCCGCGTCCGCTGGTTCAGCTTCGCTACCGCGCCCGCCCTCCGCCCGGCCTGGAACCTCCGCCCGGCCGCCGCCTGGACCTCTGCGCCGCCGCCTCCTGGAGCCTCCACGCCGCCGCCGCCTGGAACCTCCGCCCGGCCGCCGCCTGGACCTCCGCCCGGCCGCCGCCTCCTGGAGCCTCCACACCGCCGCCGCCTAGAGCCTTCGCGCCGCCGTTGCCTGGAGCCTCCGCGCCGCCTGGAACCTCAGCGCTACCGCCGTTTGGGTCCGAGGGGAGGAGTTGGCCGCCGCCTCGGTCCGAGGGAGGAGTTGGCCACCGCCGCCGCCAAGGTCCGAGGGGCCGGGGGCGTGGAGATGGTCGCCGGCGGCCGCCGCCTGGGTGGCTGGGACACTGGGTGGGGTGCGGCCGTGCGGGGAGGAGCCGTTCGGGGCCGCCGCCTGTGGCTGTGTGGAGAGAATCAGAGAAATGTTTCTAGGGTTTGGGCTGTGGATTCTCAAAACCTTATATATTATATACATGGGCCCACATGTCATACTGTAAATCAGGGCCCCGAACGGGGGGGGGGGGGCGGGGACGGGGAATAGGAGAACGCCCCCGCCCCCGCTTCACCCGATGGGGGGAGTTTCCCCCAAATCCCTCCCCGCGGGGAGCAAAATTCCCCCATCCCCGTCCCCTAATAGAGGAATTCCCCGACGGGGAACGGGGAATGGGGCCCCGTTGCCATTCCTAGGTGGGAGGAGGATGACCTCGCGTGCCGCTGGGCTGGGAGGGAGGTCGAGCTCGCATCGCTAGTGAGGTACGCACCTTCCTTCTTCACTCGTTTCGCCTTGACTGGACTTGCTAAAGGCAATTGAGGGGGTGATCAACTTGGCTTAAAAGCTCATGGCTTATGGCTGAAAACACTGTAGCTGGCTGAAAAAAGCACTGTAGCTGACAGAGGCTTATTTCGCATAATTAAATTTAAAAAAATTTAAAAATATAAAAAATTTGTTAGCCCATTACGTATAATACAAACAAATACGGGGAAAAAAAGAACCAACAAAAAAGCTCAAAAAAAAAGCCAAAAATTCAGAAAAAGACAAAACTTATGAATAGTGACAAATAAGCCATAAGCACTGTAGCATAAGCCATGTTGATCACCCCCTAAACAGTACTCATGCGGTCACCCGATTTTTCGGGCCTTTTATTGAAAAATATATATAAAAAATAGTTCATCAATTGAACAGTCTCGGATTTTTTTGGTCAGTATTATTTTGGGCCAAACGTGAATAGTACTTGGGTTTTTTCACGAAAAAAATAAAAAAAATTTGTGAACAGTAGTCGTGCGGTGCCTGACCACACGACTATTGTTGCCCTATTTTTTGGGTTTTATTTGCTTTTCGGTACAAAGAATAAAAAATCGTGAACAATAGTCGTGCGGTCGGAGACCGCGACTACGATGAACAGTGTAGTCGTGCGATCCCGACCGCACGACTAACACGTGTCATGTCCTCGGAGTTGTGCGGTCAAAAGGGGGCTAAATTTGGTATTACAGTGATCTAAGAGCCAAATTTAGTATTAACTTGGTACAGAAATTAGAAATGATCAAAATTCTCAAAACTGATGTTTTTGACAGGTGGCTTAATATAAGAGAGGCCTCTCCCGTGGGAGACTCCCATAGAATTTCTTTCCGCGAACCACCGGTGGCACCGCGAGCCTCACGAGTGACGTGTGCGGTGTCCCAGCCCAAAACAAAAACAGAGCGCAGAGCAGAGCGCCGAGAAGGTCGCCTCCCTTTCCCCTATATATACCCACTCTGTTGTCCCCAACCATCTAGAGTTAGCTTCCCTCCCAAACCAAATCCCAAAGAAAACAAATCAATCAAGCAAAGAAAGCATGGAAGAGAAGCCAAGTGATCGCCAAGAACCCGCCGTCGCCAGAGAGGACGATGGTGTGGTGTCTGGCGACGAGTCCGACGGCGAGTTCGAGTTCCCCTTCGTGAGCCGGGATTCTGCCTCGGGCGACGCCGCGGCGGTGGCGGACGAGCTCTTCGCGGACGGGCGCATCAGGGCGTTCTACCCGGTCTTCGGCCGGGTCTTCGACGACGCGCAAGTGCCGCCCGCGCCGGAGCGGAGGCCACCGCTCGGGCGGCTGTTCCTGGAGGAGGCGCGGAACTCGTCCGTCGGGTCGACGTCCTCGGACGCCGCGGACCTCGACGGCGTGTCCCCGGACAGCTACTGCCTCTGGACGCCCGGGTCGTCGCCGGCGTCCTCGCCGTCGCGGCCGCCGCGGAAGAGCGGGTCCACGGGGTCCATGGTGCGGTGGCGCCGCATCAGCGAGCTCGTCATCGGCCGCAGCCACAGCGACGGCAAGGAGAAGTTCCTCTTCCTCTCCGCGCTGCCGTCCCCGGCCAGGGAGTCCAAGACCAACAAGCCAAGAACTCGCCACAACAAGGCCGCCACCGAGCTCGACACGATCGCCGCCGGCCACCGGATGTCCTACGGCATCGAGACGCCCACCGGCGGGACGCGGCGGACGTTCTTGCCGTACCGGCAGGACCTCTTGGGGCTCTTCGCCAACGTGAACGGGCTCAGCCGGAGCCACCACCACCCGTTCTGACTTCTGAGGAGACGCGTCAGCGTCGCCCCGCTGTGAAGGACCGGTTCCAAATGTGAGATTTCAAGTTTGAATCTGGGGATTTGAAATTTCAAACCTTTTGACTCGGAGCTTCAGCTTCCAGTGATTTGAAGAAGTTTGTGCAATTAGCGGTAGTATAGTTAGATTGATGCAGTGGGTTAAAGAAGTCAAAAAGGGGGTATGTGAAGTCAGCAGGGAAATGCGGGGCTTCGTTTTTGGATTCGGTTGGGGATGGGACTTGGGAGCTCTGCAGGCAGGTCAGCGTGACGGAACGACACGTGAACGTTGTTGGCCAGTAACATACGGAGAAGCTAGCGGAGAAAAGTTTGCATGTGATTATTTGTACTTGTACATACATGTATATTGTATTGGAGAAGTCGATCGATTTGTTTTTTCTTGTTAGCAATCTGCTAGTCTTTTTTTCCGTACGAGTTTTTCTATATATATATATATATATATATATATATATATATATATATATATATATATATATATATATATATATATATATAGTATAAATAACATGTGTATCATGGTGTCCACTTGAACGGGGAAGGGAGATTCTGTGCAGAGAAGCACGTTTACATGCCTTGCTAGATCAATCACTGCAATGGAACACTGTCGCACCAAAGCTGCTAAACTAATTTGCTGCAGTACATGCTAGTATGCCTGGTAAGTAAAGGAATCTTGCACTTTTTACAAAAGTGGAGGATCCGAATACCTGGAATATATATCGGATCTCTTTTTCTCGGCTATGAATGATGGTTTATGGTTATTTGATGGTTTTTGCTTCTATAATGAGTATTTATGCGAACGAATCAGATGCTGATAAACTGATAGGTTGTTTTAGAAAGACTATCCCAGTAAACTGCTTTGAAAAGATTATCCCGATAAACCGCTTCCAAAAAGCGATAAAGAACCACCATATTTTATTTAGATAAAGGTATACGTCATAAACCATAAACCGAAAAGAATGGAACCAACAATTCCCAACTTTTCATTACTGTGTGGAGGTGGACACTTATTTCACACGCACTGTATCATAGTTACAAGTTCGATACACCTTCCTGTTCCCGAACCGGACTCATCGAATCTGAGTTGGTACGTGGCACGGGCATGAAGTGGCGTACATACTGGCGCTGCAACTAAACTACGCCTAGGGATGGCAACGGGGCGGGGGATCGCGGGGAAGCCTCCGCGGCCCCGCTCCGCCCCCCGCTAGCCGGCCCCCACCCCACCATACTAAGCCTCCCGGGGGGAGATAGCCCCCGTCCCCGGTCCCCGTAGGGGATATAAAAAGATTAAATTTATTTTTAAAAATTATAGTTTGATTTTATTTATTAATTTATAATTACTTAAGCATATTTTTTAAAAATATAGCTTCAAAAAATATATTCTAACATATAAATTTAAGTTTTTGTCTAAATATACAAGAAAAGAATATAATCTCGTATATTAAAAAACTATAATCTATTATCAAAATATTTATTTATTTTTACTGTGCCCCCATGGGCCCGTGGGGGAAGAATGACCCTCGTTTCCACCCCCTGTTCCCCCCTTGCGGGGGGAGATCATCCCTGCCCCACCCCCTATGGGGATATTCCCCACGGGACCCCACCCCCACGAAGGGAATATTCCCCACGGGACCCCACCCCCACGAAGGGAATTGCCACCCCTAACTACGCCTAGTAACATCTTGGAAAAGCGAGGTCCCCACCCCGGCGCTTGTTGATGGCCGCATTTTCCTGCTCTGTTCTCAAACATTTCTCTCTTTCATACACACATGGACCCTGATCACAGGCCGAATTCGATACGTCGTACTAAACATCCTGCTTGGCCGCTTTGCCGCATGTTTATTGTCTTTTGGACCTTCTGTTAGAACACGAGCATATCTATGGGAGTTGAGCTGTGCCTTTCTGGGCCAGTCCCAAGCCTAGCCAGCCTGGCATAGGCCTAACATGTGGCGGTCAGGCTGGCATGGCCCGAATGAAGGGCTAGGTAGGGCTTGAAAAACCAGCCGGTTGGGTGGCATGGCCCAGCCCGACACGGTGAGCATGGAAGGGGCACTGTTGCGGTGCAAGCTGCTATCTAATCTGAAAATTCTAGCAATGCTATCAAAACCAATATGACAGAAACAAGAATGCCAAATATTGGTCTTGTATTTATTTAAACCACTTGTAACATTCAGATTATAACAAAACTCTAAAGTACTTAGGCGAAACAAACATCCACTCTCATGGTCTTTACTAATAAAATTCACAAACTTAGATATCACAATTTTATTTGACTCAAATACAAGTTTATAACCATCCCTGCTTAGGAGTGAACCACTAAAAAGGCTCTTGTTTATTGTAGAAGCATGTTGCACGTTTTTCAAAGCGGATAATTTTCTCTGAAGTAAGCTTCAAATCTATCGTACCAACACCAAGAATAGAAGCATACGACGACCCTTTTCCAATTAGGACGGAGGAAGCCCCTGTTGCCTAGTAAGAATAAAACAAGGAAATATCAGAATATACGCGAACATTAGCATTGATATCAACCAACCATTCAGTGGATAGTCACACTAAAAAGACAACAGGCAAATTACCATACCCTCCTGAAGTCGAGGCCCCACCTATGTACGTTGACAGTCTTCTTCTTCGGCTATTCACCATCCCTACTCTTGCGGAAGCGATAATCTTTTACCATGTCTTTTTCGCACACAAAGCTGGTGATGTCTCTCAAATCTTTTTTCTCGGTTTTTTCTTCTTAAAGCTAATTATCTTGTTCGGTTTGTTGGATTTGTACTTTATTGTAGCAGCCTTTTTCTCTATGAAATGTGCATTGTTTTGACCAAAAGTGTTGGTGCATCTTTTACTTTTCCTTTTCTTCCACAATGAAGGCAGCCATGAGATTCTCAACAGAAATCTCTTCTCTCTTGTTTTGAGCTAGTGGCAAAATCCCACCAAGAAATAGGAAGTTTGGCAAGCATGCCCGTGCACGCCGGAAAGAAGAGTTGACGGGATTTAGGCAACGCAACATAATAGCACAAGTTTGCAGGAGGAAGGAAAAGAAATGGAGAAGGCAGTTATTTTTTAGGCACCTCTATTCTAGACGCCTCCAGGCATATATATAAATGCATACTATGAACTGATGCAACTAATTAGTCATTTACCCACTAGTAACTAATACAATTAACCAACTATTTATCCACTAATAATTGCTTGTCGTCAACTCCCACTAAAGCCTTAAATTCAAACATTCGAATCTTATTCAAACAGAGATAGATGCATAGTTCAGTAAAAATAAAGTAGACTTGGTCTACCAAGTAACCGCGTGTCGCAAGTCACAAGTCATGCGATTTTTCACGCAAAAATACGTGAATACAAGTGCATGTGTTTAGCCAAAGTTCTCCTCGTGTCATCCATATATCACATATTTTAAGGAGTGAAAAGACTTAATCTAATAAATTATCTTCCGTCCACTTAACGTGACAATATAGTAATAAACCATATATACTTGAAATTGTAGAAAATAGGTCTCATTCTCGTATGCGCTTAATTTCTAACACCAAGTACCTAACGCCTAATTAACGCCTAATTTCTAACACCAAGTACCTAACTTTAGGCTTACATGTTGACGCTCTACTACCTGGTGGTTTGTATAATCAACGAATGTCACCCGTAATTCTCGCCTTATCGCAACATCATCCCCTACCATCCCATTAGCACTGGAAACTGCTCCTGACCGCAGTTGCTCGAACAGAGCAGTAGGAAATAAATGTCAATGGATGCGTTACCGGTGCAGTATCATCGAGCAATAGTCAAACACTTCCTCTAGTTTATCTATTCTGCAAGCATGCATGTGGGCTTTTATATATATATATATATATATATATATATATATATATATATATATATATATATATATATATATATATATATATATATATATATATATATATATATATATATATATATATATATATATATATATATATATATATATATATATATATAGAGGAAAAATACCTTTTACTCCCGGGTGTAATTACACCCACCTCTAATATACCACCTAAATAAACTTGAAATACTACTTTATCACTTTAGGTATACTCATATACTAATTATAAGATATTCTAATGTGAACCACATGAAAAAATTGCAAGGGAGTCCATAGTTTTTAGCGTATTTTGTAAATACCTTTATATACGTACATAAAAAGGAGTATGTTGAAAAACTGTACATACCACCTCTGAAAAACTGTTCATACCACCTATATAGTCTTAAATACTCATATAATACATGTACATACTCCTCGTTACACTAGATACTCCCTACGTTGTGAGATACGACATAGGGTGCAATTACACCCGGGAGTAGAAAAGAGGTTACTTTTTACTCCCAGGTGTAATTACTCCCACCTCTAATATACCACCTAAATAAACTTGAAATACCCCTTTATCATTTTAGGTATACTCATATACTAATTATAAGATACTCCAATGTGAACCACACGAAAAAATTGCAAAAGAGTCTATAGTTTTTAGCGTATTTTGTAAATACCTTTATGTACGCATATAAAAAGGAGTATGTCTAAAAAATATACATACCACCTCTGAAAAATTATACATACTACCTAGATGGTCTTAAATACTCGTATACTACACGTACATACCCTCCGTTACGCGAGATACTCTCTACATTGTGAGATACGACATAGGGAGTAACTACACCCGGGAGTAAAAAAGAGGTTTCCTATATATATATATATATATATATATATATATATATATATATATATACTATTATAAAAATGTGAGTTGGTGATTTTCTCATCCGTCTGATTAAAGATCAGCTATCCAGATTTGTATATAGGTAGTTCTTTCACTCCTCGTAGAAAAGGATGGATGCTGTGCCGCACCAAATTTAACAAAACTTGTCAAAGGTTAACGGTTAGAACTGGATCAGGACGCATGACAAAAGCAGCAGCAATGCAAATGCCTTTCTTGCGATCAACGCCCGTCAGATTGATCTCGCGCGGATTAGTTCAACGACAGAGAGGTGTGACCCATGCGTTCGCACAGTGCCGCGGAGAGGAACGCTTCGTCTCGTGGTTTTACATTGGAGCCGCAACACGCAAGGGTTATTCTGGTGCAGTAGTAACGTACGTGCGTGTTATGAGATGTGAGATCTGTTCAGACTTCAGGCACAGCTACTCTTTGTTTGGTGGAGTAACTGTTTGAGCGCTAAATCAATGGAGAGTACTACCACTTGGGGTAAAAGTAGGGATTAATTTGGCGAGTTCTTGGGTTTGACCGACCAAAGTCAATCGATCTTGGTCAAGTTCTGCAATCGCAAGGATTTGGAAGCAGGGAAAACAATTTCAGTTTTGAAAAAAATTTGGACCTCACCGAGAAATCCGAAATTTGACAATTTCAAAATTTTCATAATTTTTAAGAAAAATTCGGTGAAAATATTCAAAACTATAACTTGAACTCAAAAAATGCAAATATATGTGCATTGATTGATGGTTAATTCAGACGTGATAATGGTTAATTAGCTAGACAGAGCTCTTCAAACATGGTGTCGAGCTTGGCCTTGAGCCTCTGCAGCTCCGTCGACCTGTGGAGCGACAGGGACAAGGGTGCCTAGCTTAGCTACCAGTGCTATTGCTTGCCAAGAACAAACTAGACGAGCCATTGATTTCTACAAACGCGGCCTTGCAGCCGCCACATCCATGAGAGGCGCGGGAGAATGGAGGAGGCGGTGACAGTGGCAAGGGTAAGTGGCGGGAGAAGGAGGGAGGCGACGGCAGGGGCAGGGGCAAGCGACAGTAGATAGGAGGGAGACGGCAGCAGCGGTAGGGAGAAGGGGCAGGCGATGGCGAGGGTTCGAGAGATGGCAGCCTAGTAGATGAGAGTGGCATGATGGGTTGAGCCAACCGATCGAAAAATTTTAAAACAGATCAAATTTTTTAATTAGATTGGGTTTTTTCGAGTGTACCAAGAAAATCAAATTTCGGCGAATTTCACGAATTTCTACCTGAAATTGTGATCCCTGTTTGGAAGCAGCTAATAAGGATGAACATGAGTCATCGCGGTAAGTATACAAACGCCTCGATCGATCGAGCCTCCGACTCTCCACATCTTGACTTGCTAATAACCCATTCATAATCCATCTCCAGTTAGAAAAAGAACAGATGTGATTTACCTAATTCCTACTGCTTTATTTTTGTTGAGAGATTTATTAGAAACCATGTACTAGTTCACATTTCCACAGCTTCATTTTCTTATACCGCACAGCCTACTCAATTACAGAACCTCAAAAAATAAAAAAAATAAAAACTACTCAATTACAGATGTATAATACTCCCAGCGATTACTGCTAACATCCTTGGTTGTTGGTGATGTAACATAGTTAAAATTGACGTACAGCAGTGACAGCACTGAATTTTATATTTCTAAGAATCAGTGCCAGTGTGCTAAAGCAAAATGAACAAAACTCCAGTTACGGATTTGAACAAATTCTGGGATTCCAGACTACGAAGTTACAGCGACAGACGGGTTCAATGGAACAGGTCAACACGTAGTTTTGGGCCGCAAATGGGTTGAATTCACAAATGGACGGGGCAGCTAACAGGGCCGGGTATCCTCTCCACAAAACGAACGAAGATGGGGCGGGTCATCAGGAAGGGAGTGTCTAGATATCACTTTGATGTTTTCTTTTTAACTATCATTTAAATTTATGACATTGGATTAGAGATTAAGGCCCTATTTGTTTCGGATTCTAGGCAAACTAGCTACTTCTAGTAGCCAAAAGCTCTCCCAAACAGTCCAGCTTTTGGGCCAGCTACTGAGAATCTGAGAATCTGAGAATCTGGGGAAGGCACAATTGTACTGGGACCGAGAAGCTGCAAAAACCCAGCTTCTCACAGATTCTGCGAGCTAATGCCACTTAAAGTTAAAGGTATTTACCCGCAAATGACACTGAATAAAACTCCCCACCCCCGGCCCCCCGCCGCGCCCGCTCCCCAGATCCCCCCGCGCCCTTCCTCTCTCCCCGCTGCCCCCTCCCCCTCCCCAGATCCGGCGCCGCCGCCCCCCCTCCTCCTCCCGCGCCCTTCCTCTCTCCCCGGTGCCCCTCGTCCACAGCTTCATCCACGCCGCCCGTCGAGGTAAGAGAGCAGATGCCCACACCTCTCCTCCCCCACGCCTCTCTCCTCCCCCCTCCCCGCCGCAGCCCACCCCGGCCCCCTCCCCCCGGCGCCCCCTCCTCCCCCACGCCTCTCTCCTCCCCCCTCCCCGCCGCCCACCCCGGCCCTCTCACCCAATCTTGAGAGACTCACACTAGCTTTTTTAAGAGCGCCCAGAGGAGGCATTTCTGGCGTTGAGAACCTTCCGAAGCTAAAAGAAGTTGAGTTCTTCAGCAGTATTGTTGATTCTGTTGTGGAGGGGGTGATAGCTGCAGCCAAGATGCATCCAAATCGCCCAAGAGTTTATAGAGACGATAGACCAATGGAAGTCTCCTAACAATCTGGTTGATCTTTACTGGGCTTCAGCATGCATACAGGTTAACTATTTCTTTTACTTTTTATTCACTTCTTAGGGACTGTTTGGATAGGGGGGGAGATCTGGATTCAAATCCTTAGGATTTAGTTCAAATTTAAATTATCAAATCCTAAATATTCCCAAAACCAAAGGAATCCCCCTCTATTCCTTAGCCTACACATGGATTTCATCCCTCGGCAACTTAACCAATGTGTCACTTTGTTTTTGTTTTTAGACTCAACCAGGAGCTTAAACTTTATTCATCAACGAAAGAAGAACATTCATGATGAATACAAGTGATCAGGAAATCAGGTGCTGTCTCCAGCCATGGTGAATACATGGATTCCTATCCGTCGAAGCATACTGTGCACACAAATGCGCCGCGCAGCTCGCTTCTCGGGGAGCAAAGACTAAGGAAAAATCACAAAATGAAGAACAAAGCTCCTGGGTTTCGGCTAGAATACCCATGATCTCCGGCCGCTGAGTCTAATGGGCATGCCATAAGTTCACCAGCCCAAGGTTATCTGATTCTAACAGTACTTTTTGAAAGCCACTAATGAGTCACTTTGTTGGACCGAAGCAATTTGCCATAGATAACTTGTAAAAACGTGAATCTTTGGTGGAGTGTGTGAGAACTGTTGCCAAGGCGCATTGTATAGGATGTCTGGGAACTGAATTCATCGCCTATTGTTGACAATTTTTTGTATTGTCCCTCCAGTTTGTCTGTGATTAACATGGTTTAGTAGATTATACATGGTTTTGTACTCGTTTGTCTACAGGTACTTTATTGACCTGCATTTTTAATGTGATACGCATTTTCCAGCCATTTGACATGCTGCTGCAGATGCATTCTGCTGGTGCAAAAATTACTAGTATGCATTGGAAGCAAAGGATTGCTTGTAAACTTGATTTATCCCCTAAAGTTTTTTTTAAGTTAGACAATTAGTTAAATGTATCGAATGAAAACTCCTGTAAAAGTAGGAGCAATATGAACTCAGTAATGCGAAAAACCTCATCATAAGAGGAAAGATTCTCATCATTCATTCACAGAAGCTAGTACTGGCAACATTCAATTGGAAGCTAAAAACATTAGCATCGCAATATAGATTTTTTTTCGAGAATGCAATTCAAAATTTTCATATATTTTTGCCAAAGCTATATCCACTGACCCTTGTGTCAAAACATGGTTTAAGTGACTTCGGAAGAAAGGGGGGCATCTTCCAACAGCGCGTGCACACAGGCACAGCCAGTGTCTTTAACAAAATGAAGTTCCTTCATTAAATTTATTGTCATAAAATTTTAATACATAATCAGGACATCAATTCACGTAAGGGCATTTTAGTCAATACATCTATCAGGATACCAGCTGCACAGCTAGAATCTAAGATGCCAAACAGGCTAGCTACTCAGACCAACTGCTATTCAGACTAGCCAGTTACTCAGACCAGCCAGCTAGCTACTCAGACCAACTAGGTACTCAAAAGCTCCAGCTCCCCCAAACAGGACCTAAGAGGCCTCTTGTTTTTGAAGAGAGGAGATTTTTTTCAAGAGGAATAAGGTAGAAGTTAGGAAAAAAATATCCAAATGATGTTTAACAAAACCCAATAGTTAATCTCCCTCACCACCAAGTTATCATTTTCGTTGAACAGCCACCTCTCAAGAGAAATTGAGGGAGCCACGATCGAACTTGTGACTTCCCTTTGTGTAGAGCTGCAGGCACACGCTCTAACTGCCTGGATGCGCATACAAGTGAGGTTATCGTAACATGGAGTTGTCTTTAGTGTATGTACTATGTACACAAGAACAAATGAAAATACTTTTACACAAGAACAAATGAAAAAACTTTGCTTTGAACGAGAAAAACCAAACTTAACAACGACGAATTAAAATGTCCGCATATATAGTAGTTACTTTGTGAATCGAAATTGGAAACTGATCGGACGGCTATAAGCGTACCACGACAATTTTTTTAAGGGAGAGGGTTATAACAACATTACTATCGGATGTTTTCTTCCTAACTATCATCTAAATTTATGATCATTGGATTAGAGATCCAACGGCCATGAATTCTACCCCACCCCCTCCAAAAAAATCTCTGCCTCCTCTAAAAAAAGGAGCCATTGGATCTTTAATCTAATAGTCTCAAATCTGGATGATTGTTAGGAAGAAAACATCCGAATGATGCCTAGACACACCATGATGTTTATCAATACTCTACTACGTATGTATTTTCCTTTGCTTCTTACTTTGTCCTACTCGATGATGCCCTGTCTTGACGTGGTAGGCTGGTAACTAGCCCTGTGTGGTTACCATGTCGCCAAAATGAGCTCATCATGTCAACTTGTCAACCTTCCACACGCAAGTCGTTCCATGCGTTCCAGGGCGCTCTGCGAACATAAGTATCACACGTATATAAAGTTGCCGGAAGGAGCTCCGATGGAAGGTATTCGCCATGGCCAGCTACGTTAGTCTTCACATTTGGATCCCATGGACATGGAGCGAACGCATATCTGCAAAGCCTGGGCTCGGAGTTTCTACAGGAGAATCAGAAGGAAATACTGTGCGTGTGGCAAAAGGTACACATATACATACTCGATTCACTTCTGCTGCTGCTGTTCCTTCTCTCCCCCCATATATGGCTGTTGCAGCTGTGATCAATATCTTTGTTCTTGTGAACAATTTCGTAGCTGTGTCACAGTATGATCATATCTGTGCAGTAGCTAGTTCAGTTGCTTGGAGCAGCTCTGCAGCGCATTATGGGCCAGTTTAAATTTACAAAAAAAAATGCCTCTTATCCAAGTACCATGGTAGCTAGAACATTGGATGAGACTGCAACTTGGCACAAAATCATTGCATGCCAATTTGGTGCTTCCCTCACGTCCAGTCACCAACATCTAGCAGTCGCACTTATGATATGAAAGCCACTCTCTGGGCTCTGGAGATACCACTACGATCTTGCTCAATAGTCGAGTCTTGTGGGGGCAAAGATAAAACATTGTGCTGGTAAAACGTGACATGTTATTACAGTATATGTTTTTTAGCGGTAATTTTAAAATACAACAGGAAAAATGGCACACTTGGCTAATTCACTTTTACATATCTAACAGACTTAGGGGGTGTTTGGGACTGCTCCACTCCACGTTTTTCAGCTCCGCTCCACGTTTTTTAGCCAAACAGGTTCAGCTCCACGCACTCTGTTCGAGGAAAAAAAGGTGGAGTTGTGAGAGCACCTAAAAGGGTGCTCCACAAACTTCAGGTTTTTTGTGGAGCTGCTCCACGGTAGAGTTTGTGGAGCAGAGTTTGTGGAGCAGTCCCAAACACCCCCTTAACACATGCTTCCATCATCTTGGTTCACAGTGCTCGAGCTTGGCCCAAATTCAGTAGGGGCCAGTCCTTGATGAATCGAACGGAAAAGAGGTGGCCATCCTCGTTCCCATTCAGCTGATGGCCCAAATTTGCGTGCCTGATACATCGTCCAATGATTTGTAGAATCCAAGGGAGCATCCGAGCATGACGACCCAAGCTGGATTGACACTAAGGTACTGTTCATATTTAGCTTCAATTTCTGTATTTTGTTTAAAAAAGTCAGAAGTCAATATAAACACTTGACTTTCTAAAACAGTTTTCCTACTTCTTTCGTTTTTTGTCTTGCTCTGGGGATAAAGCAGGAAGTCACGGATACATCACGCATCCCACTTCTCTCGCTCCCATCTCGTACGCGCATATCTTCTTCACTTTTCCCACTGCCTTCTCTAAAAGCTATTTCTTTCAATTATTACTATTGGTTTTCCGTCAAAAACTATCAGCTGCTACTAAAAAACATTGGCCGTAGCCAATTGAACAGTCCTTAAGCCCCGCCACTATCTGCACAACAATACAAGACGTGAAACTGAAGCGCTTGGCACAACACAGCAGTAAAGAGTTACTCGCAAGTCGCAAACAACTAGTGGCATTTCACCGAAGTGTCCATCACGTGTCTCAGCCTTGAGCACAAGCCGGTGCCACCCCAAAGATCGTGCACCCGATTGATCCGGCAGCACCTAATCACCACCAAAAGTCCAAAACCGTCCAGGCATCCACACGGCACAGTAATCAAACAGCAGCCACACTTGTGCCCGCTACGCTCCGTAACCAACCGCTGTTCAACTACTGTGCCGACGCTAAGCTAACCCCGATCACACACTTCGCACGCCGCACCGCCGCCACACCGGGCCGCGCCAAACCCCTGATCGATCGGAGGCATCGATCACATCCGCCGAGACATGATCCGCCGCAACTGAAACCCAGCATCCCCCGGCCGCGCACTCAAACCCTTCGTTTTCCGGCCACATCCTCCCGCGCCGGCGCGCGTGTGGAGCAGGATGCGCGCGGTGACCGTAGGCCTAAACCCGTGCCCATGAAAGTTAGACGTGCCCGCTAAAAGACCCATGCCCGTGACGGGTGCAAATTTTTGCCCAGACCCATGCCCACTGGGTTAACGGGTACCCATGGGTCGCCCGTCCGGTCAGTAATGCGAGTTGTAACAATGGTTAATGGAGAGGAGAAAGAAGTTCACCGTCCATCTTCGTTGGAGCCGGAGGGCAGCACCATGGCCAATGGCCTACTGCTGTGCTGCACGTTGGCTGCGGCGTGGGGGTGGCGGGCTAAATTGGAAGCGAGGTGACGGCGAGGGCGTGTGGGAGGACGAGCATGCGGCGAGAGTGGCGGGAGCAGGAGCGGGAGCTGCGGGACGGGAGAGCGAGCGTGGAGACTGCCGGAGACCGAACGCGGAGCGCCAGATGCGCCGCCGCTGCGGCGGCTGTTGAATCGGGGTGGGGACTGGGGAGGAGTGAGTAGTGATCGTGGCGAGTGCTAGCTAGGGTTAGCCGTATGGGTAATGAGGCATTGTCGCATTGGATTTGGGGGCTTGTGGCTAAATGGCTAATGGGCTATAGGCTGGGCTGGTTTGCCTGGGAGGCTGGGAGCTTGGGTTTATAACTCCTATGGATCGGGTTTATATTACCCATGGGTTTACGGGTTTGGGTACTATAGGAACGTACCCGAACCCGGCAGACCCGATGGGTTGGGCTTTTTGCCCATCAAGAGACCCATGGGTTAGGAAATTGACTCAAACCCATGCCCTAATAGAGTAAAAACCCATCGGGTTTCGGGTTATCGCGAGGCTATCCGAGCGCGAGTGGCGAGCATGGAGGATGAGGCGCCGAGTGGCCCGGATCCACCGGCCGAGCCGAGCCGCACGCCCGCGCGCACGATCGACCGACGTCGCGATTCGATCGCCCGCCTCCGTCCCTCCCGCTGTCCCGGCTGGCCTTGCCCGCGCTATTTGTTGCACGTGTAAAGTGGCGAAGTGATGAAAGGCGATGGGGTCCCGATCTTCCGATAGGATGATAACTATCGATTTTGGCGGAGGTGACCCTTGCGATCCGACTATAACCGAACGACGTCGCTTGCGCCTTAGCAATCGCTGAACCACACTCCAAGTTGTTATCAACCGTGCCAAGAACGCGGTTGACCTGACCACGAAGGTCTATTCCTGCATGCAATCGAAGAACACGCAAGAACAAGATAACAAGCAATCTGAAATTGCAAATATTGATATGAAGATCAAAAGGTGGGATTCCGAAGGCTGTCTTGACAGGTGGTCGTCCGACACAACTGAAGAACAGAAGTTTGCATAATAGCTAAACCTAAACTCAACAAAATCCAAGTCCTAACAAGGGAGGCGGCGGCTCCTTTATAGGGAGAACAACCAGGAGGGGCGTCCAAAGTGCATGCTCTAGGGTTACAAGGCCCATGGGCCCAATTGGTGGTGGCGCAGCACCCTTTTGACTCGGATTCAAAAACTAATGTGGATTGTTTTTATGATTGCAGCCGGCTCGGATGGAATTTGAAGATGAGGTTGGATCCGTTGGAAAGTAGACTTCATAAGCTTTCCATGAAGTACAAGAACGTCCCAAACGTAGTCCGTATGAGAAAGTTACGTTCGTTTCAACTTGCACCATTGCAGCAGTCCGAATCTGATTCCAGTACGTGACCAACACGGACTCTTTTGATGATTTCGGCTGTCTCGGATAGAATTTGAAGATGGGGTTGAATCCTTTTAAAAGTAGACTTGATAAGCTTTCCATCAAGTCCAAGAACGTCCCAAACGGAGTCCGTATGAGAAAGTTATGTCCGTTTAAACTTGCACCATTGCAGCAGTCCGAGTCTGATTCCAAAACGTGTCCAACTCGAATTCGTGCTTGACTTGGTCCCAAAGTGACGTGGTGACCTCCATTATTCCTTCTATGCATGTCCAGGACTCCATGTCCCTTTCCTTCATCCTTTCCCAAATTCCTAAGCACAATTAAATCACCTGCATTAGGTAGCGGTCTATTCTCAGTAACATATGAAGGCTGAAGAAACGAATTCACCTTTAGTTCAATCTTGATATTGGGCGCGATTGTCGTATGTGTTTGTGGCGTAGTCACATCATCCTCCCCTTCTTGATAGAAAACCGTCCTCGGTTTTAGCATATGTGTAGCCTCACGTATTGCATCATCTTCATCATAAATCTCGGTACATAATAACAAACGCAACAAACTCTCATTATGTAATATCATACGTTCTTTATCACACAAAGTAAAACCTTTTTGAAACGAGCTCACCTTATAATTTAAGTGATGCGTAGGAGCTCTTGTAATTGGAACAACAAGCATAGCAAATATGGTTGTATCCATAGGGGTCGTGTCCTCATCATCCTCCCCTTCTTGAAAACAAAGCCGTCCTCGGCTTTTGATAAACTGAAAGTATGGTAACAAAGAAGCCAAGGTGTATGCATGATATATGTATATGTCATCCGTTTTAACAGTTCTTCGTTGTTGCACAATTAATGTTATAACATAGCAGCAATCATAAAAGCTCATTGTATTATTAACCCAAAAGTAATTATATATGTTAATGAACAAATCAAAATTTCTCACACAGTAATTATCGCAACTTGTTTTGCAAATGTAAGTGAAGCATTTATGCAATTCAAATCTTTGAAGTTGTAAACTTGTTGTGGTGGCACATATAGGCAAAACTACAACTTTTGGAATCAAACAAAGTTTATCCATATAATCAGATTTCAATTGAGCAATAGCAAATTTATCTAGTAAGGGTGAAAAGATTTGTATGTTCTTCCATAATTCATCATCTTTATTCAGATTGTCCATATTAGACGGTGCAAAAAGAGATGAACACATAGGCATTGGATGAGTACTAAATTTTACTTCCCTCTTATATTGAACAAGATTCAACACACAAGAATTGTTGTCCAAAACAGTAAGCTTCAATTCATCCATGTGATCACAAGTTATGCATATTCGATATACAAAAAATTGATTTTCTACACCATAATCTCCAATCAAATTAAACTTATACCTAGGGGTGTAGGCACTAAACAAGAATTTCGAACATGCAAGTTCAGAAACTTTCTCCATAGCACAATCTAAACTAACGGCCTCATTAAGCATGATATAACACAATGCATCAGCAGGGGATATTCTATCAAATACTTTCTTATGTGTAATTAATTCGACATGTGCAAAATTCTGAGAATTTAGATCAACATATGGTTCGTTCAAGTCAACACAAGAAATATCAAAAGATTGCACTACAGCAGGTATATACTCACAAGGTTGCTCTATGTCTTGTTGTAGCACCAAATCAGTACCTTTGTCATTATCGTCCTCATCAGATACTGTAGGTACCTCAAACTTCTCCACTAATGGCATAAGATGCACCAGATCATCCTTCACCTCTTCAAGTTTCTCGGTGGTATCTGTAGATGGAGTAGGAACCAAAATAAGATCAACATTTTCAGTTACCTCAGGTTGCACCTCGCTTGTGACTGTGGGTGCTGGAGGTACAAAATGATGTCGCAATTTCTTTTTCATCTGCTCCCATGTGTATATATAGTGGTACTCGAGATTTGACCACCAATGTTGAACATCATCAATCAGCACCGTCCTTGCCAGGCTCATCTTCTCAACAGGATCAAGATCTTGTCTTTTCAAGTAGTTATCCATCATACCAACCCAAAAGAAGTACTCCGATGACGTACTCTCAGCGGTGAGTGGCAAGATATGTACCGGTAATTGTTTCCCTTCGAGTTCAAATCTGCCCGCGATGACATCATAATCTACCCATAACCTGTCATTGTTAGTAGAAAATAAGGAAACAAATCACAAGTAAATGTTCCTATCAACTACTAGGATATGGAGGCTCAAATCAAGTCATGCATCTCTCAAGCTCTTACCAAATTCTTACGAGTTCTTACCAAAGCAAACAGGTGGTGCAACCGGTGGCTGGTTCGTGATAAATCTAACTCAAGTGATGAGTAAAGCGATTGCAAGGTACAGCGAGACCTGTTCGGTTAGTAGAAAAGTGGAGCTTGGATAGGCTATGTATTTTGTAGCAAAGGAAAACAATCAATTAATTTCAGAAATTGCACAGAATTGAATTATAGTTCGTATCTAGCACTAAGCCTATGTTGCTGATCAACCAACGATGGAAGAAGGATAAAATATGTGTATGACATTGTATGGGAGTGGTTAATACAAGATAATTCAATTGAATGCAATCTGGAATTGAAGAGCACAAGGATTGACCCAAAACTTGAAAACTGGAGATTTCTGTCCACTGGACAGCACGTCGGTATTTCGGCTGTAACTTTTTGTCAGTTGCCTTTTTTTCAATGATTCTTTTTTTATCTGTTTTCTGACGGCTTTTTATACAACTTTTGTTTTGGGGTGAACTTCGGGAAACCGACCGAAAAATTCGCACAAAATTCACAAGTTTCGATTGTTGCAGATTCAATCTGGAAATTTAGGTCAACTTGCACCGCAGATATTTCTTAACTGCCTTGCTGGAATGACGTGAAATTTTGTAGATAGATGTAAAATGAAGTTTTGAATCTAATGGAGGTGGTCTCACTCAAAAATAATCTCGGAATCAAAAGTTATGGCGTTTTTGGTGGCGGCTGCAGAGAAAGGAAAGATCAGCCGAAATTGGAATTAGGGTTTGGGGTGGGGGAATTTTTTTTTGTTTGGATTTTTATTGGAACAAAGATATGACCAGCAACTAGACAAAGCTAAAACGGACACAAATTCAATTTAGCAAACCAAAACTAACAGATTGAAAGGCACAACGGGGTTTGGACAGCGGAAATTAACTCGTTTTGTGGGGCAATTTTTCTGGACTATGGGAAATAAAAAATCAATCTACTAACTAGGGATACAAGAAATTCCTACCGGTCAACTGAAGCTCTGATACCACTTGATGAAAGGCGACGGGGTCCTGATCTTCCGATAGGATGATAACTATCGATTTTGGCGGAGCTGACCCTTGCGATCCGACTACAACCGAACGACGTCGCTTGCGCCTTAGCAATCGCTGAACCACACTCCAAGTTGTTATCAACCGTGCCAAGAACGCGGTTGACCTGACCACGAAGGTCTATTCCTGCATGCAATCGAAGAACACGCAAGAACAAGATAACAAGCAATCTGAAATTGCAAATATTGATATGAAAATCAAAAGGTGGGATTCCGAAGGCTGTCTTGACAGGTGGTCGTCCGACACAACTGAAGAACAGAAGTTTGCATAATAGCTAAACCTAAACTCAACAAAATCCAAGTCCTAACAAGGGAGGCGGCGGCTCCTTTATAGGGAGAACAACCAGGAGGGGCGTCCAAAGTGCATGCTCTAGGGTTACAAGGCCCATGGGCCCAATTGGTGGTGGCGCAGCACCCTTTTGACTCGGATTCAAAAACTAACGTGGATTGTTTTTATGATTGCAGCCGGCTCGGATGGAATTTGAAGATGAGGTTGGATCCGTTGGAAAGTAGACTTCATAAGCTTTCCATGAAGTACAAGAACGTCCCAAACGTAGTCCGTATGAGAAAGTTACGTTCGTTTCAACTTGCACCATTGCAGCAGTCCGAATCTGATTCCAGTACGTGACCAACACGGACTCTTTTGATGATTTCGGCTGTCTCGGATAGAATTTGAAGATGGGGTTGAATCCTTTAGAAAGTAGACTTGATAAGTTTTCCATCGAGTCCAAGAACGTCCCAAACGGAGTCCGTATGAGAAAGTTACGTCCGTTTAAACTTGCACCATTGCAGCAGTCCGAGTCTGATTCCAAAACGTGTCCAACTCGAATTCGTGCTTGACTTGGTCCCAAAGTGACGTGGTGACCTCCATTATTCCTTCCATGCATGTCCAGGACTCCATGTCCCTTTCCTTCATCCTTTCCCAAATTCCTAAGCACAATTAAATCACTTGCATTAGGTAGCGGTCTATTCTCAGTTCATATGAAGGCTGAAGAAACGAATTCACCTTTAGTTCAATCTTGATATTGGGCGCGATTGTCGTATGTGTTTGTGGCGTGGTCACATCACGAAGCTAGAGCGTAACAGAGGGGGGTGCGAGCCGCAGACGGTAGACGTGCTCCAAGGCGCCTGGGCTAGGCGACGGCCAATGGCGATCGCCGATCGGCAACGGCGATTCGGAGTCGCGGTGCCAGGGCCCACGGGCAGGAAGACAGAGCGACGCGAGTAAGGGACGCGAGCCTCGAGGGGAAGCCAGCGGAGTAGACGCGCGGTTCAGCTTCCTATGACGGGCTCAACTTAACTGGGCTGCCTGCTCTAAGCTGGGCTGTGGGGGTGCAACATATTGGCCCAAGGGGGGTGCTTATAGGGCCGAAATCTGATGGTAATAACTTGTTTTTGATTTTTTGGGGGTGCATCTGCACCCACGGGTCACTATTGGGCTTCGCCCCTGCGCGTGTAAGGAGGGCACCCGGCACTGGCCACTCGCACGATGTCGACCGTCGCGTGCTTCGCCACTGTTGCGCCCCGCGCCCGCGCTTCCACCGTCATCGCCAGCCTCGGCACCCCCGCGCCGTCGTCCTCCTCCAGCAACAGCCCCTCCTTCCGCCCCAGGCTCATCAGGAACGCCCCCGTCGCCCCCGCAGCGGTACGTCTGCAAACTGCACGCACATACGTCGGCATGCACTCTGAGCCGCCCTTAAGCTCACTAGGCTTAACACGCGTGTCCTTGCTATATATTTTGGGCATAACTCACGGGTCCGTCCACATATGCGCACGCACCGATTTCTTCCCATAGTATAGGAGAATGGTACGGACCAGAAGCAAAAATGCCACGCAAAGGATGAACCCAACCGAATTAATGCGCCTTAGTTTCGGACTCAACTTGCATTCGTGATCTAGAAACGTGTCATTTCATAACTTCATTTTCATCTGTAAGATAAGCATGGTGGCGCTGCACTGTTCTATCTAAGATTAACAACACTGCACATCAGCACATGGGGCATGCCATCATCACCTACTACACTCCTAAGTTTTTTTTAAGCAATTATTGAATAGTATATAGAACAAAGGCATGTTCTTTTTTAATTCCGTTTGCATCAACCATCAACATGCATGTCAACCAACTCAATAGAATATTCGGGAAGAGAGGGTTTCCCAAGAGGTGGCCAATGGTAATGTTAACTAAAGATAAGAAGGTGCTTTGGATAAAAAAGAATTCCCCAAAAGTACGGCTTTAATATCAAATTAAGGTCCTAAGCTGTTGTGATTATAGACCACTTAAACGATACCGCCTGAGTACCACTGGTCAGAGGATTATTGCGCGAGTGCCCTGGTCATAGGATTATTACCCAACCAACAACTGCTCGGAGATTTTATGATCCGATAACTAGGCTTAACTCCAGGCAGTTTCCCGTGTGGTGAAATATGGCATGTACGTGCCTAACTCCAATAACCATGCGACGATTTGGCCCTACGCCTGCTACGATCTTCTCCCACTGACAAGTAACTAATCGATAGTTATTTGTCAGATTTCTCTCATTGACAGCAACCGCCTACTCAGCCAGGCGTGAGAAATTGACAAGAAGGCACCTATTCCAGTAGGACAACTGATATCTCTTCAGTGCTATTAAAGCCTTACGAGACAAGATGAGAAATTGAAATGAATGGATCAAGAGATAGATTGATAGATGGAGGCAAGGAATTGCAAAGTTATGGTTAGTAGCACCCCTTTTGTGGTCGCTCCATAAGACCATGCTATAATCCCAATATAGCAATAAAGATAGTCCTATTTCTCATTTTCAATCCTTCTGAGAGACTTGGCCTTTTCTCATAATTCATAAGATCAACAATTTGATCATCGACAGTTGGCATCATCCGTGGGGAAAAGGCGCTAAGTCCCTAAAGGTTCTTATCAACATCATCTTCACATGTTTCTGTTGACATTGCCTATGCAATCATGGCAGGAACCTAGGATAAGGAGAATTGATTCGATCTAACAGAATACACCAACCTCGACATCAATGCATGTATCCGTGCCATAGAACACAAGGACTCATCATCGTCCTCCATCTGAGGGTCGCCAGTTTTTGCATCCAAGATGTCGACCAAATGGAAGAAGACATGTTGCCCCAATCATCAACACTTCCTAGGGAGTTAGGCGTCCTAACCTTGTCAAAATGCCTAGGCACCATGACAAGTCCAGCGCATTCGACCGAAAAACATGACAACAAGAGCGTGTTGCCACAATCAAAGTGTTATAGTACTCTCAATTCCATCGTGGGCAACCGCTATTTACCAACAACACCTACGTATTACGAGAGCCGGTTGACACCTAGTTACTGTGTTAATGAAATTACCCCTGGCAAAAAGCTAGGTGAAGACAATAACCCTTACCATTCGATCTGCCATTCATCAAATCAAATCGAGTCCACCACATAGTCCCTTGAAAAATGTGGTCTTCAATCATTCTCCATCGTGGAAGCTCCTTGCTGAAGTGATGGAAGGTGCTTTCTCAATTTCAATGGGAATTCCTCAGGAGATTTTTGATGGAAGCACAAGGTTAACACAATCGGTGATACCACTGTAAATACTGTGCACAATCCTCCATGATAGGCCACCCATGATTCATTGGTCAGGATGGTGTGAACTCTCTTGCATCACCCGCAGGAGCCAAAAATGACGGAAATGGTGGACATCGACCACCTAATCTGTTTATTCATACCCTTCCATGCTTGCTAAGTTGCATGGAGTAAGCAAAGAATTCGGAGCGAAACTCGACTCATCGTACTCCTTCCACCAATAGGAACACTACAAGACCTTCGGTAACTGTTCAAAATCTACAACATGTCCATGATACTCTTAACAATCTAGACCCTGCTTTGGTACAAACCCTTCGGTAACTGCTCAAGTTGCAAGTCAGATATCAGAGATGCTCCAGTGAACCATGTGGCGCATGGAGATGTATCGAGAGCAATGGTAGTCGTAGAGCCAAACCGTAACTTCATCTTTGCATTCCTCACACGGTAGAATCCAACGGGATTGGACTAAAAACAATCCATCAGCAGGTACAAGACCGGCTCAAAGATTTCAATAAGGAAGCCATGAGGGAAGAAACCTCTTTGATAATGAAGCACGTCACTGGGGACAAAATCGGGGACATGGTCTAGGTGATCTGTGGCATCATTTGAACCAAACGTCTGGTCAGAGACACCATTTGAGTGTCCACGACTGGATTAGGGCACCAGCTCTCCACTATGACTACCGAAGGAACAAATCTCTGATAGATTAAAATCCGGCCCATTTGTAGAGAAGACGCCTTGACCTAATCATAGGTTATCTAGCTTTTTGGTAAGTCATCAGGCAGTATGCTGGCCAGAAAGGTTCTGACTAGCTAACCTTGCGAAATTCAATGAGAAACATAACTCCTTGGAATTTTTACAGATTTACACAATTGCAATCATGCGATGGCAAGCTATTTGCTAACTGTTCTTGAGAGTTCTACTCGATCGTGGTTACTTAACCAAATGGCCAAAATGATCTATACATGGGAATAATTCTACGATCTACAGATCATTAACTTCCACGGTATGTACGATCGACCTAGCAAGGAGGATGGTCTTCATCAGATCCGACAAGAACCCAATTGAACACTTTGGTGGTACATCAAAAGATTAGTCAGGTTCATAACTCTATCTCAAAAGTGGCCTATTCTTCTATTGTCTAGGCGTTCAATACCGGACTAAGTAATAGGCGATTTATGAAGGAAATTGTTATGAATCCTCAATGAACAATCATCGAGCCGTTCAATATGGATGATAAGTACACCGCCGCTAGTGAAACGGACAAATGGAACAAGGTTACTGATTGAATAGAAAAGATTCCTCAACTAGGCCTAGAGAAAAAGGAAAAGAAGGCAAAAAAAATTGCAGAAGAGTAAAAAGAATCACAAGCCTAATACCATGGAAGTCCTGAGATATTCTAGGACATTTCCCAAAATCATCCAGTGGCTTCAAATTCCATTTTGTGGTGATTAATACATTCATAAAATGGATTAAAGCTGACAGTTGTCAAAATATCAATAGAGGCAGCCAAAAAAAATTCATAACTAAAAATGTGGTTACATGATTTGGCGTACCTAGTTGTATAATCATAGATAACGAGACTTAGTTCTTGAGCGAAAATGTTTAAGAATTCTACAGGGTTCTAGGTATCAAAGTATGCTACACCTCAGTAGCTCATCCGCAGAGTAATAGGGTAGTAGAGAGAGTCAATTGTATACTAATACAAGGGATTAAAAAAAAGAGTTTTCGACCAGTTAGTATAACGGTTAGGAGTTTGGGTGTAAGAACTTCCCTTTGTATTATGGGATATTCAGACCACGACCAGTCGTGCGACAGGAGAAACGCCTTTTTTTTCCTAGTTTATGGAGTTAAAGTTATGCTTCTTCCAGAACAAAAAAATTGGTTCTACTCAAACAGATTGTGATAATTATAATGATCAAGATGATCATTGGGTCGATGACACTAATTTCCTCAAAGAACGAAGAAATGTAGCCCTTATCCAACCGATAGTTTACCAACAAACCATATGATGATACCATAGTCGTAAGGTACATCTTTATAGTCTAGCTGTAGGTGATCTGGTTCTCAGAAAAATTCAGAGCTAGACAAATCGCAAAAAAACTCCCCCAAATAATAAGGTACTTACACTATGATCAAATTCACTAGACCAGGTCCAATACAACTTACCATGCAGGATGGACATATCCTTCCAAATTCTTGGAACATTGACCAATTAAGTAAGTTCTATATGTAATCATTTTCTTTATTTATGTTAAATAAAGTTCTTTTTAACATGTCAATTTTCTCCAGTAAGTATTTTTATTGGTAATTCCTTATCCTAATTTTGTCAAAGTTCTGGAAGAATACACACACTTCTCTTAACACCCCTTCTTAAGCACAACACCCCCTTCTTAAGCATATATTTAATATATTGTCTCTGACATCATAACCAAAACAAAGCTAGGGGGATTCCGGCCCCCCAGCGAGTCCACGTCGCCCCGCCCGCGCCCCCGGCCGACGCGTGGCGGGGCCATTTCGGTACGGCCGGAGGAGGCCATTCCCTCCCCTTTTTTCGAAATTACGTAAAGGTCCTTTTTCTCGCTAAAAGGTCCCTGGATTTTTCAAAAAAATCCCTGCAAGTTTTTTCCCCTAAAAAATTTTTTGATAGCGCCCCGCGGGTTTCCAGAATTACGTATAGGTCATTATTTACTTACGTACAGGTCCTTACAAGTCCTCAATTTTTTACGAATAAAACCTTTGGTTTTTCCTAAATTACGCATGTGTCCTCAATTTTTTTTATTAAACCCCTGCGAATTATTGTCTCTTTTACTTTGGTCTACACGGTAGCTAGCGCGGCGTGCGCCGCGCTTATATGCAGCTAGTTGTTATTAAAGGCCATGTGATTTTTTCTTGTAACCTTGAAAGCAAGGCCTTTAAAGTGTGCCCGTTATCTCGTAAGGAAACAAGTGGAAAGCAGAAAGTTATAAACAAATCAAACATGCGGTAGCTTTTCCTTAAAGCGACAAGGTAGAGTACTACCAGGATAGCTACAATTCAAAGGGATGAAGCCAGATTGTCTTTTTTTTCTTTCTTTGTTTCCTTTTTTCTCTTAAAGAGAAGCGTCCATCTTTTGGATTTTTTGAGTAGTTTGATTCAAAACGTATGCAGTAATTGACGATCGAGTCACCATCAAATTCGTCATTTTTAACACTCCTATTTTTCCTTTTTGGGGGGGAGTTCTCAAGAACTATACATACAGCTCTTTCTTCTTGCACAAATTCTACTACTAATTAAGGCAAGTTTGCGATTATTATCGTATTTCAATTCCTTAAAAACAGTAATTTATTGAACCCAGCGGAATTTTTTCTGATTAAATGCGGTAACGAAACTTTTACCGCTGGCCGGTACGAGGAGCCCTGATTTCTATTGCTATCAACGTCACACCAGTGATGCACAGCTTGACGTTGATTGCACCACAACTATGTGGTAGTGTGGTACAAAACCCTGTAACTGACATTAGATAACAGTTGAGACGTCAACAGAAAACCCATCGACCCCTAAAAAAACGAAACCTAAATGTTTGAAATACTGATTCAGCTCGAAAATTTGACCTAGCATCATACATCATGCATGCCCAAAAACAATTACCCCATATAGCAAGCAATTACTATTTGGGAGCACATGCTTGGGCAGCGAATAATAACGGAGGAGTGTGCAGATGGCTTAAAAAAACACCCTAGGGGCTTACTCTTTTCGGCTGCAGGTTATGATTTTTGCTCTTAAAATGAGCGTTTGTGTGAACAAACTAAATGCCGGTAAACCGTTTCAAAAAACTATCCCGATAAACCGTTTTGAAAAGGCAACAAAAAACCATCCCATTTATTTGTCTAGGAAAAATCGTAAGGTATAAGCTAAATAAAATAGGACCACCAGTACTACTCATAAGAGGAGCCAGAGGTGGCCAAATGGGCAGCATGGCCTGGCACGGCACGGGCCCATGTAGACACGGCCTATTAAGTCCGTTAGTCTAAACAGGCTGTGTTGTATCGGTCCGTGGGCTCAGCCGCAGGCCTAGACACGGCCCACAGAGCGCACGAGCTATGTCATACTGGCCTAGGCCCGTTTGGCCCGATGGACCAAGATGGCCTCGCTATCGTGCCTAATGAGTTAAACAAAGCTATTTTCGTGTCTACACAGGCCGTGCCTAACACGTCATATTCGTATCGGGTCATATTTGGCCTAGCATCATTCGTGCCATGTCTGATCGGTATAATAGGCTAAGGTATTAACCCAAACACATACAACATATCGTGTCAGATCGGCCCAGTCCAGTCCGAAACTATTTAATGATAGATCGTCCTATATACCACAGTGACGTGCTTTGGACGAGGCACGGTCCGTGTGCCACCTCTTGGCGCTCACTTCCGATTCCATTCCGATAATTTAGGACGCGGTGGTCGCAGCAGTTGGTACGGGATAAAGGCGTATTTTGAGCACACAGACAAGGAAGATTCCGTGAAGGGGCCCCGTGCTAGCATTGGTGGCCCTTACGCGTGTAAAGCGACCTCGCGGTGGAGAAAAATTTCTTCGTTAGATCAGCCGGTCCAGGGGTAGAATGGATGGGGACCGAAGCTGACGCAGACTTGTTTTCTGTTCCTAAAGGAGTGGATTAGAGCAAGTACAATAGTATAGCCAACTAATGGTTATAACACTTGTCTATTTCATCTATAGACTTTAAAAAAATAGTTCATATAATAAGGTAGCTATTACAATAACTATTTGGCCCCACGTGTAAGAGAGTGAAATGCATATTTTTACATGCTATAGCTAGCTGTAATTTAGTAGCCAGCTTCCTTCTCTCTCTTTCTTTCTCTCTCTGCCACGTAAGATTTGGTTGATATTATATTTGCTATAGCCTGCTGACTAAACTTTATTGTACTTGCTCTTAGCGCACCAGATTTGCGCTGTGCCATCGTCCTTGGATCTGAGAACCAGTAATTACTCCATGTAGTAGATTTGTTCACCCGATGCGCCTGGAGAAACGCTCGTTCCTTGGGATGTGAGAAGCCAGGAAACAATTGCACGCCCAAACTGGCAGGCAGAAATGATCGGATCATCTTCTTCTACAGTATACTGTTCCTTCCGACCTGTCCACACCTATTGCGATTGCGTCACACCAGAAATCATTCTTTCGTAGTTTCACGCATGGTTCATTTGTCAATTGTCCCTCAGCCTTATCGTTTGTCTTTTTTTTTAGTTTACGAACCAAATATATCTTTTGGGTCACAAGAATTTCGAAAGGAGTAATTATATATTCTACCCTGGTATAGGATGTAAAGTAGGAGAGCCAGAGCTGTTGAGTTTGTGAAGTGCTCTCGCTTTATCATGTCGTAACGGGACACTTGGTTAATCGAGCACTTGATCAATCAGCTTTTCTGAGAGCACTCGATTAATCAACTATGTCCATTGTTTTTCTGAATAAGAAACTGAGCACACATGTTAGTACGTCTCTGCGATCGATACAGCTCACGAGTAGACACATTATACTGCTAGGTGTTCTGGTCTGGATGCGTCGAACCGAGAGAAGGCAGGTGAATCACCATTTGATATGGCTTACCTTAATCATACACTAGTTAGGAGTATACTACAGCTCATTGCACATAAATATATAGTACTAACTACCCCATACAAAGGGAAAGGATATGCTCCAATTCGCAGGCTTATGTTTCGCTCATTTCGGTTTGAGGTTCTTACTTCTAATTTATTTTTTATTATTTTTAAATTTTATCTTTTTCTAATTTTTAGGTTTTTTTGAGTTTTTTTGCCGATTCTTTTTTCCATATTCAGTTACATTGTCCGTAATAGGCTAACATATTTTTTCTTTTTTTAATTTTTTAAATTTAGTTATACCAAATAAGTCACCATCAGATACAGTATAATTTTAATTAGCTACAGTATAATTTAATTTATAAATCAATTTATTTTAGCCTAATCGAGGACACCTTAATTTGATCTAAGTGCATACTAAAAAAGAAAGAGGTGCTAGCTCTTGCCATTCCGATCGGCCATTTGGCCGCAAAACCAGCCCCTCCATTGCTATTTCTGTGTTCTTTTGCGACTTCTTTTCACTCACCGCATTCCACGTGGCATGTTCGCTAGTAACCAGGAGATCAACTCAGCGGTCAAAAAAAAACCACTACAGCGATAAGAGAGGGGAGGAGGAGAAGATGAGCGGCTGCCTGTGCCTCCCCTGCTATAAAAAGGCCCCCCCGAGGGGGAAGAGCCAGGAGCAGAAGTCGTCCATAGCACAGAGGCATAGATTCTTCCTCTTCGTCACTCCTCCAGGAGCCCCACCCACCCTCCTCCACCCTCCAAGGTCCGTCCCTCTCCTCCTGTTCCTCCCGCACCATCCTCCACACAGTGCTGATCCCATCCTCTTTTCCCTTAATCTGTTTCCTTTCCTTTCTTGCCCCCCTTCCAATTGATTCAATTCACGGCGAGTGGGCTTCCTGCTTTTGCTGTAGTTGTAAAGGAGATCCTTGCATCCACTTTAGATCACCTTTGTGCATGCTTTGTGTGGGCAGGGGCACCCAAAACTACACGATTCATTCATTCCTCCCTCTCCAAGAAATTTGCATGACGCATATGAAGAGTATATATGTATGCGTGCCCTTGCTGTGGATGGCAACAATTAATTGGTGATCGGTGATCCTTTTTTTTCGCAGATGGACGCCGCCGTCGAGCGCTTGAAGACCGGGTTCGACAAGTTCAAGACCGAGGTCTACGAGTAAGCCCCCCTAATCCCGCCGACAATTGAACCCCTGCGTTTGATTCGTGATGTTTGGTTCGGTTTGACGTTAATTTGGCCTGGTGAATTGTTCCTCTGATTGTTCGTTTGCTTCTTGGCAGCAAGAAGCCCGAGGTGTTCGAGCCGCTCAAGGCCGGCCAGGCCCCCAAGGTATGTACCATCTGACCGACACCTCATACCTGACAAATCCAACGGGTCTGTTCTTTTTTTTCCCTTCAGTTTATATATTTTGATTGTTTGGATAAATTATGAGAGAGTACGAAGTAATATAAAATCATATGCAATTTTGGCCGTATAAATAAAGCCGCTTCAGTACGTACTTCAATTAATTTATAGTTCCGTCTTAAAAAGACAATTATTTTAAAAGTTAGTTACTATAAAAAAATTAAAAAAACATTTTTTTGAAAACAGAAAAAATAGACTCAATATTTAAAATGTTGTCTCTAGTGACTCTGCTTGTCCTGTAAGGAGTAGCTTGTGAGGTTCGTCAGGAGTACCGTGTTGGTTCGGCAGATTTGGGGATCTCGGAAACGCCTTGGCCCACATAATCCTGTGGTTACTAGTACTTGCCCCATGTAGAAGTACAGAACAGTGTTGGTACTAGCGCACTGCAGCGCAAAGCCCTGCGTTCCCATTGCAAGCAACCCGGCCATTCGATCGGTGTACAACTGGGGGTTCATTCCGGGGGTGTCCACAGCATTTGCCGGTCAAGGTCAAAGCAGACGAAATGGAACGGCTTGTCCTAATTGCATGACCTCAGCACAAGGGGGAACAGCTTGTCGCCATTACCGGCCATTTGATACTAGGTTACAACTGGATAAAAAGAAATTTGGTTTGTTCATTAGGGCACATCACAATCTTCAACTAGAGGAGAAACAGGTAGTAGTGGAGCTCCTTCACAACCCCCACCGGCCAGCACCAGGAGAATATGCTAGGAACATGCATGCCCGGCCCGAAGTGTACCCCCATGTGCATGCCATGTTGTGATTTGGCTTAGCGATTATTGAGATGTCAACGTCCTTATAGATGTTGGATATTAGGATAAGTTCCTTTTTTCCCTTTCGGTTATACGACTACTAGCTGGTATAACCTGACGTTAGAATCTCACAAATACAAGCATTTGTTTCTTCTTTTGGGGATCTCGATTGGCATTGGCAGGCATCCCATCTGATCCATGCATACCATAGTAGATTGCTGAGGTTCCAGGCCTGAAAGTAGTCTAAATTGGCGTCCTATTTTTTTTGTGTAAAAATTTAGGACCAACAACCCAGCCGTGTTGAAATTCAAAGTCCAAGCTTCTTCCCATTTGAAAGTGGAAAGCATTGTCTCCTGCATTATTACATTTGAACATGAACATCGTGTGATGATAGCCCACTTTGGAATTCTCATCATCTTGGCGCCGGCCGCGCGCGGCAGACCCCACACAAGAACCGTGAACCGCAAGTCTTCCTCCGTCGTTAATGGAGACACAGAAGAAAATAGGGCACAAATAAAGCCCTGTACTACACAGCCGTAGCTAGCATTCCATGGCGATCGTCTTGCAGACACGGTTAAGCAGGCCCTACGATGGAGCTGGCTAGCAATTTGTGGACCACCAATCACAATTTCGTTTGGACGTCTCCTCATAACCTTCAATGAAAGTTAGGCGCATATGTGTAGCCTTTAGGGCATAGCGTATTTTGCATCTACTTAAGTATTTATTGGCCAAGCTGATCCTCGTGATGCTATTATGCGCAAGTACAAAAAGTATTGTAGTACTTGATAACCGGCTAAAGCTGATGATTAAGGCCTTGTAATTCGAAGCCACACACTTTTCGTTCATATCTTATTCTGATGATAAGTTAAGGGGTCATAGACGCATCATATACTATATTCCTCTTATTCTCATCACACATGTATCTCTCCCTCACTTTTTTGCACTACTCGACTCCTCTTTCTAAAAACTGTTTCTTTCCATCGCTACTATTTCTTTTCAGTCAAAAGATTTCAGCCACAGCTAAAAACCATCATCAAAAACCAATACGAGTGCCCCCTAAGCTACACCATGTGTCCTAATCTCCTTTTTTTTTCTCCCAACAAATGCTAGCCACCACAAGTGTTAATTCGAGCGCCCCCTAAGCCACACCATGCATCCTAATCTCCCTTTTTTTTTCTCCCAACAAATGCTAGCCACCACAAGCGTTAATTCATGCCACAACAATCTTTCATTTTCCTGTTTATGTTCCATGCTGTCGTAATCAGAACAGAACCTTGCAGGTGTGAGCCTGTTGTCATAAGCAGGCACGATAGATCAGTCTTTTCATTCGAGCTCCTATCACGCATCTTGATATAGTGTTTGTTTGGCAATTTGGCTTGGATCCTTGCTGTCAACTTGTCTAGAAATATTCGTAGCTGCAGATAATGGGATTACAAACGCCTCACCCGTCGTGATGCGTTTGATTTATCCTTTCGTGTGTGTGCACCATAGGAGCGACACACAAAAGGCCTGCGTAGAATATCCGTGACCTCCCACTCGAACGCGTTCGTCTGCCTGCACGCGGAACCTTCCTGCCGCTTGGCTTTCTCCTGCCCGAGCCGCGCGAGGCCCTCGCCTCCGTGGTATTGGCTCTGTTTTTTTAAGCTAAAGTTTATGGTTTTAACTGTATCTTATAGTTTTAGGTTGTTTGTATGAAAAATTACAGAGTAACAGAAATTCATATGCGGTTTTTACCGATATAAATGAAATTGGTACAGTATGTACTAGAATTAACTAGTAGACTCTATCTTGAAAAGATAGTCTGTTTAAAAATTAGTTGTTGAAAAAAAAGTCAAAAAAATATTTTTAAAAGCTTAAAAGAACAAGGGAAAAAAGCGGTTCGGAGCAAAGCCAGACAGGTCAAAAGTGGCAGCCTTTGTCACAGAGCACTCCCGCAGTCCTGCTTCCATTCCATAACCCCACAAAGAGATGCCAGAATTGTGTACTCCACCTATCAGTATCTGCCTACGGCCTTATCAATAAGAAGCAGAGTGATTTACGCCGTACTTACCATCAACTCGATGGTGATCAATCACTCCACTAATGATCTGCGGTTAATGGCGGTCGCAGTACATGGTGTTCGCATGCTCCGACTCGCGCGTGTGCCCGTCGGTGACCCTCGGCCTGGAGCCCGGCGAGGCCTTCACCGTCCGCAACATCGCCAGTTTTGTCCCGCCCTACGACAAGGTACGCGCCGCGCGCGTCCGCGTGTGTTCGTCGGTTAATAATTTTTGCCGCTCGCTGCGGTGCGTTGACTTATGGTTTGCACGCTCACTTCTTGTCAACTGCAGAACAAGTACACCGGCGTTGGGTCGGCCGTCGAGTACGCCGTCTGTGCCCTCAAGGTTAACTCTCTCTCTCTCTCTCTCTCTCTCTCTCACACACACACACACACACACACACACACACACACAAAGACTTCAGATAAGCTTGCAGTCTTGCAGATAGTGCTGCCACTTCAACTATAGTAGTGTAACAATATTGCATTGGGTTTTAGTAGTAAACAGGATCTGATGCCAAACTGGCTTAAGAGGCGAAGAAGAATCTTGCCTTCCCACAGGCCACATAGGTGTTATGTAGGGGTGCTCTTTCATGAGGAAGGTGATATATAGTTGTCAAACAGAAAGCAGATCAATGCCCTCGTTTTAATATTTGGACCTTGCTGTCATCCCATCTAAACTAAGCGCTAAATAAGATCTCCAAGTATCTTGCATATTTTTTTAGAAAAAAAACACTGTACTTTAGAAATCCCTTTTGTACATACATAAAGCAAAGAGCAGGGCCTGATTGTTAGGCATACACCGAATTTAAATGGCAGGTTGAGGTCATCGTGGTGATTGGCCACAGCCGCTGCGGTGGAATCAAGGCACTCCTATCACTTCAGGATGGCGCAGCCGACACCTTGTAAGTAGTAGCAAAACGGCTCAAATCTTACTCCGCCGGTGCTAATTAAAAGAAAATTAGGCATATTCCAATATGCAGGCAAAGGGTTGAGGAGAAAATAAGCGTCTCTTATGTGTTTCTGAATCCTGACTCGTTTGATCTCTCTGTTTGATTGGTCAGCCACTTCGTAGAGGACTGGGTCAGGATCGGCTTCCCCGCGAAGAAGAAGGTGCAGACTGAGTGCGCCTCATTGCCTTTCAATGACCAGTGTGGCGTCTTGGAAAAGGTGCGCATGAGCCAGCATGATGATTTGCTCATATATATTAACAGCAATGCTATTTAACTAGCAGTACTCGCCAACGTTCTAAAAAAACTTACTAGTAATCATCAACTCAACCACTTTGTTCATTCCTAATCAGTTGTAAAGTGCTTTGCATGGATAATGGATTGGTTTGCTCACGAGATATTTTGGATATCTGAATATTTTGCAGGAAGCTGTGAATGTGTCCTTGGAGAACCTCAAGACCTACCCGTTCGTCAAGGAAGGGCTAGCCAATGGAACCCTCAAGCTGGTCGGCGGCCACTACGACTTCGTCGCCGGCAAGTTCGACACATGGGAGAACTAAATCCATTCGTCAGTTAACTCCTACACATACATACATACAGATATGGCCCGATCGATCAATGTGAATGCCATGGAGTAATTATTTACCAGTACTAGTACGAACCGGATGGCTCGATGTGAATTGTAACAAGTAATAGAAGTTTCTTTCTACCTTTCTGACGCGGAATTGTATGTATGATGCATAATTTGATCGCCTTGTGATCAAAAGACATCAGCTATAATCAATAATATTATTATGAAGAGTTTACCTTTTTACTACCTTTTGCTCTTGGCACTCTCGATGTTTAGCTTTTACAATTAACGAACAGACACTACTACAGAAAGGCTAATAGTAGACGGCAAATCACAGACGGTTTTGTGAAACCATCTGTAATGTAAACTATTACAGACGGTTTTAATTTGAAGGCCGTCTGTGGTATTTGTGGCGGGAAAAAGGAGTATCACAGACGGTTCTTACTGCTGAACCGTCTGTGATACTGGAATATCACAGACGGTTTTTATTAAAAACCGTCTGTGATAATTTGGGATTATCACAGACGATTTTTTTTATTAAAAACCGTCTGTGTTGTGTCGACTATCACAGCCGGTTGTTGTTAAGAACCGTCTGGGAATGTTCACAGACGGTTTTTCACAAGAACCGGCTGTGATGTCCCTTTGTCTGTCATAATCTAGATCAGAGGTTAATATATAAGTACACATTGCTTCTAATAACTTAACTACAGAACTACTGAGAGAAGAGATCACAAATTAAAGGCAAATTTATTAATTTCAATTAGAGACAAATTTATTACAAAAGTCGCACAGGTAAATAGTTTCCCAGATTGTATTCTTTTGGGCTTCGTAAGCTTCTTCTTCAACTTGGGGACTTGGAGGATCAACCGCTAAATTCTCGAACGCCGTTAAGATTGCCCTTGTCCTCAGCACTTCCTCGTGCAGCCTGGGCAAATGATCAGCAGCATCCATAATGTCGTACAGGATAGCATGAAAAGATTCCTCAGAATCTGCCGTTTCTGCTTGATCGGCAAGGCTCCATCAGTCTCTGCAATGCGTGTAGAGCTTCTTCCGCATTGCGCACATTGTGGAGAAGAACCAGGGTGAGGGTTGTTTCCCTTTCTTGAGCGGCAGCGAGACGCCTCCGTCGACGGCGGAGGATCAGGTCAAGCTGACGGATGCAAGAAAGTCGGGGAAGGAGAGCAGGGCGGGTGCGGAGAAGCTGCTCCAGATGCAAATTGCTGGCCGCCTGTGTAAGGTTCCGGCCGAACAATTCGTGATGAACAGATGAGAGGAAGGAGATGATCACAAGAACAGTAGTAGAAGCCATGTTGTATTGTATATTGTATTGTACGTACGTAGAAGAGACCTGGATTAGGAGCGCATATTTAACCTTTAGCACAAACGGTTCGTATACCCAAACATTAATGATATAGACGCTTCGTATAATGATCGAGAGACGTTAATTAGACGATCGAAACACGAAGCGTTCTGGCATTGAACACGCGCGAAGCGATCTGGTATGAAGCTTATCACAGACGGTTTTTTATAAAAAACCGTCTGTGATAATTTATTATCACAGACGGTTTTTAGTTAAAAACTGTCTGTGATAATGACTACGGCATTTATTGCGCTGCTCAGACCGCATCGTCTTCATTTCGATCCAGATCTAGCCACTGCTGCGCACTTTTTCACTCGGGAGGAAGCTAAAGCGATTTCAGGCCAGTTAATTTGGTGGGAAGAGGCAGAGATTGAGCTTTGAATTAAGATTCAGACTTTCCTGGTTGCTGTAGATATGGTTAGTAATGAAATTTATTTATTTTTAATTGCATTACAATTTAGGTGTAAGTAATCCATGAGTGGTTATTGAAGATGGTTAATTAATTTGCAAAATTGTTGGTTATATAATAGCTATTGTGTTTGTAATATGAATTGAGCTAGGAAATTAAGTCTCAATATAATAAATGTGGCCGGTATATATGTAGTTATAATTAGTTAGTTATTCTAGATTTTAATACTAAGTTGTTATATATGTACGTAACGTAGGACCGAAGTTGGATGTATGCCGCGAGCCGTGTGAGTAAAGAGTACATTAATGGTGTTTCTGCTTTTATAAGAGCCGCCGAGGAGGATATGTTGAATAAGGGGGTGGAATATATGTGCTGTCCATGCACTGACTGCGAGAATTTGAAGATGTTTAAGAACCGAGGGCAAATTGAAGCGCACTTGATTCGGAGGGGTTTCAAAAAGGATTATACGTGTTGGACCAGTCATGGCGAAGTGAATGATCATATGCCGCCGGATGACATCGCCGGTGAAGTGAATGATATGCCCCCGGATGACATCGTAGGTGAAGTGAATGACATGCCGCCGGCTGATGTCGATTGTGGCTCGGATTCGGATAGGTTGCACGATGATAATCTGGATCAGATGCTTCGCGATGTAGAAGAGAACTATGATGAGAGAGAGTATGTTAAATTCCGTGGCTTGATGGAGGACTCAGAGAAACCTTTGTACACGGGCTGCAAGTACACGAGGTTGTCGGGCGTGCTTGAACTGTTGAAATTGAAGGCAAGCAACGGTTGGTCCGATAAGAGTTTCACGGCGCTGCTAGGTCTTTTAGCGGACATGCTTCCGGAGGGAAATGAGTTGCCTAAAACCACGTATAAAGCCAAGAAGATTTTTTGTCCGTTGGGAATGGAAGTAGAAAGAATACATGCATGTCCGAACGACTGTATCCTCTACCGTAAAGAGTATGCAAACATGCATGTATGTCCGGTGTGCAACACATCCCGATACAAACGTAACAATCAATCAGATGATGGCGAGGGAACAGAGGCGAAGAAAGGACCTCCTGCTAAGGTGGCATGGTATTTTCCTATAATTCCCCGTTTGAAAAGGTTTTATGCAAATCCAAAGGAGGCAAAACTGCTGCGTTGGCACTCGGAGGAGCGCAAGAAGGATGGAATGCTAAGACACCTTGCTGATTCCGCGCAGTGGAGAAACATCGATAGGAGTTTTGCAGAGTTCGGTGCAGAACCAAGGAATATAAGGTTTGGACTGAGTACAGATGGAATGAATCCATTCAGTAGCATGAGCAGCCGACATAGCACATGGCCCGTGACTCTCTGCATCTATAACCTTCCTCCTTGGTTGTGTATGAAGCGAAAGTACATTTTGCTGTCGATACTTATCCAAGGGCCAAAACAACCTGGGAATGATATCGATGTGTTCCTAGCACCGTTGGTGGAAGATCTAAAAGTACTGTGGAACGAAGGGGTACAGGTATGGGATGCATACAAACGAGAGAACTTCACTCTGCGCTCCTTATTGTTCTGCACCATAAATGATTATCCTGCCCTTGGTAACCTATCGGGCCATAGTATAAAAGGTGCCAAAGCTTGTACTCACTGTTTAGATGGTACCGAGAGTGTGTGGCTGAGACACTCACGCAAAACCGTCTACATGCGTCACCGCCGGTTCCTTCGGAGGGCTCACCCATACCGCAAGATGAAGAAACAATTTGACGGAGAGAAGGAAGACGGTTCAACTCCAAAGCATTTAAGGGGACGCGAGGTTTATGATATGGTTAAGGATTTAGATGTTGTCCTCGGAAAGGGACGTAAATTGAGGGCTCATGAGAAGAACACCTGGAAGAAGAGATCAATATTTTGGGACTTACCTTATTGGGAGTACCTAGATGTGCGGCACTGCATCGACGTCATGCACGTAGAAAAGAATGTGTGCGACAGCTTGATTGGTCTCTTACTGAACATCCGTGATAAAACAAAGGACGGCGTCAACGCACGGCTTGACTTGGCTGATATGCACATCAGGCCTGAGTTAGCACCGATATGCACTGATAATGCACGAACGTACCTTCCCCCTACGTGTTACACTCTGTCCAAGGCTGAGAAAACAGAACTGTGCCAGTGCTTGCATGGTGTCAAAGTTCCGTCTGGTTACTCCGGCAACGTGAAGAAACTTGTTTCGATGCAAGATTTGAAGTTAAATGGCATGAAGTCTCATGATTGTCATGTGCTGATGACACAGATGCTCCCTATTGCAATTAGAAATATTTTGCCGATCAAAGTCCGAGAGACAATAATGAGGCTATGTTATTTCTTTAACACAATTGCTCAGAAGGTCATCGATCCCGAAGGACTAGATGCTCTGCAGGACGAGTTGGTGATGACTCTATGTCACCTTGAAATGTATTTCCCTCCTTCGTTTTTCGATATCATGGTCCATCTCATTGTTCACGTTGTGTGGGAGATAAAAATGTGCGGGCCCGTATTCCTATGTAGCATGTACCCATTTGAGAGGTTCATGGAAATTCTCAAGTCCTACGTACGGAATCGTTCTCGGCCGGAGGGCAGCATCGTCGAAGGTTATGCAAGCGAAGAGGTCATTGAGTTTTGTGTCGATTATATGGCTCAGATTCAGCCGATAGGTGTCCCTCAATCTCGTCATGAGGGGAGGCTGAAGGGTCTCGGAACTATCGGAAGGAAAGCTGTTAGACCATGTGGCTAGGTTTATAATATTTCGGGTGATGAATAATTGACAATGGTTAATTTGTTATGATGAATATTTGGTGATTTTGTTTAGCGATGTTATACGAGGTGTGTGGTGCGTGCGTGAACTGATGTTGGTCAAGTTGGGACGAACTTGTGCCGGAAAAATATTCTTTGGTCTTTGCATGTGCAGGTTGAGCATGGAGGCGATCATGGTCGGTGACGAGGTGGACCGGAACTAGGATGGGGAGATCCGAGGTTCAGACGGTCAAGGAGGTCACGAGATGATCGGGCTCATGCTTGGGGCGCATGCAGATCAAAGGTGGATGATACGTGGAGAAGCTACAGGAGGTGCGGTCCTGGAGGCTTCGACACGTGACGCGTTAGAAAAGTCGTGAGTGTGAAAACCCGTGTTAAGAAGGGTTTCGGGTCCCTTGAAAATTAGTGGGCCAAAAGTCTAGTTGGAGTTGGATTAGGATTCTAAGTCCTAATTGGAGTTGGATTAGGATTCTAAGTCCTAGTTGGAGTTGGATTAGGATTCTAAGTTCTAGTTGGAGTTGGATTAGGATTATAAGTCCTAGTTGAAGTTGGATTAGGATTCTAAGGCCTAGTCGGAGTTGGATTAGGATTTTAAGGCCTAGTTGGAGTTGGGCTATGTGTGTATATATATGCATGCGGCGGCATGGCAAGAGTTGTACCGGGGAGCGACATGGAGAAAAAGAAGGCGTTGTTTTGGAGGCGCGGTACGAAGCGACGAGAGGAAATAGAAGGATGCGGCGGCTGTGAGCAAAACCAACGGGATGAACAGTGTTCGTCGTTTTTTAATAAAGTTTGTGAGTTTTTTATTTCGCATCTATTGTCCTTTTTCTTGGTTTTCTGATTCCTATAAATTCTCCATGCATTGATCTATGTCGAGATATTTTTGTTGCTTACATACTTGAATTATTTTTAATTAAAAAATTGATTAGAAGATTAAGAAAAAATCGAGCACGTTTAGATCGATCGGAAGTTCGCCGCTACAGTAAATTGCTATAGTACGCTACAGTGTTTTTGCTACAGTGCCTCGCTACAGTAATTTGCTACAGAACGCTACAGTGATTGCTACAGTAAATTCAGAAAAATATTTTTTTTGCTATTTCTGGTTTTTGCATATTAAAAGGTAGAAAATAAATAAAGGTTTCCGCTGTGCGTTGCAATCATTCACCCCCCCTCTGATTGCTATCAACGATCCTACAAGAAAGCAATCACTCCAGATATGGACATGTATACTCAAGCCCATTTCACGGTGTTGTAACACATGACTGAAGTGGCGCCTTATGTGGACCAGCACAAGGGTGTGCTTCGGCAACAGAATCCGGAGCGGCCGGATGTTTGGATCATGAGGCAACACAACCGTCGGTTCAACCAATGGTTGAAGGAGCAAATCGCTAGGAGCTCGCCGAGTGAGACGTTGACATGGTTGGCAAAAGTGCCGACATTTACAGTTGTGACATGGCAAGGATATGACATAAATGGGTACACATTCTATACGCAGTCTCAGGATGTCAAGAGCACTAACCAGAACAGCGGTGTCCGCATAGATGCATTCAGTACCGATGGGTCGAGAAACTCGTACTATGGCTTCATAGAAGAGATTTGGGAGCTCGACTATGTGGTTTTCAAGATCCCCTTATTTCGCTGTCGTTGGGTGCATCTCCCACAGGTGAAGGTTGACAAGTACGGTGTCACGACCGTGGACCTCCAACGTGTCGGGTACAAAGATGAACCATTCGTGCTCGCCAATCAAGTTGTTCAAGTTTTCTATGTAACCGACCCGGCAAATAAGAAACGCCATGTAGTTCTTCATGGAAAAAGGAGAATTATCGGAGTGGAGAATGTAGTGGACGAGGAGGAATACAATCAATTTGACGAGTTACCTCCTTTTGGAAATGGCATAAGGGTCGACAATGAACAACGTGACGAAACTAGTTACGTACGCATTGATCATGATGAAGGGCTAATTTTTAAAGGAAATAAGCAAGTACAATAAGAATGTATATGTGAAAATGTGTGACAATTTTGAGATGTATATGTGAAAATGTGTGATGTAGTCAATTTTGAGATGTATATGTGGAAATGTGTGATGTAGTCAATTTTGAGATGTATATGTGAAAATGTGTGATGTAGTCAATTTTGAGATGTATATGTGGAAATGTGTGATGTAGTCAATTTTGAGATGTATATGTGAAAATATGTGATGTAGTCAATTTTGAGATGTATATGTGAAAATGTGTGATGTAGTCAATTTTGAGATGTATATGTGAAAATGTGTGATGTAGTCAATTTTGAGATGTATATGTGAAAATATGTGATGTATTTGAGAATGACAAAATGTATCAAGAAATACACTGTGTGAATGCAGCTGGTTGGTGTTGTATATGAATGCAGCTGTTTGGTAGTTGATATGAATGCAGCTGTGTAGTTATTGGTGGTCTTAATTGCAACAGCCGGCAAAGGCTTATCACAGACGGTTCTAAATTTTGAACCGTCTGTGATAACATATCATAGACGGTTCTAAGTTTAGAACCGTCTGTGATAGTAAACTATCACAGACGGTTTTTAACTCAAAAACGTCTGTGATATGTTATCACAGATGGTTCTAAGTTTAGAACCGTCTGTGATAATCTTCCTACATATACCCTCTCGCTAGGGTTTTCCGTGTGCGCTGCAGTTATTCGATTAGATCTAAATCCCGAGCCCGTCGTCGCCGCCGCCTCCCCGAGCCCTCGCCGGCTGCCTCCCCCAGCCCTCGCCGGCAGCCTCCCCGGACGAAGACGTCGCCGCAGCCTCCTCCTCCTCCGTCGCCGCCTCCCCGAGCCCGTCGCCTCCTCCTCCGTCGCCGCCTCCCCGAGCCCGTCGCCTCCTCCTCCGTCGCCGCCGCCTCCTCCTGCGTCGCCGCCTCCTCCTCCTCCGTCGCCTCCCCGAGCCCGTCGCCTCCTCCTCCTCCGTCGCCTCCCCGAGCCCGTCGCCTCCTCCTCCTCCGTCGTCGTCGCCGCCGCCTCCTCCTCCTCCTCCTCCGTCGCCGCCGCCTCCTCCTCCTGCGTCCCTAAGGTCACCAAAACCGTAAGGTCATCAAATCCCTCCCCGAGCTTCATGCTTACTGTTAGTGTTTAGGGTTGATGCTTGATGCTTCATACTGTTATGGTTAGTTGCTTAGTACATATTTAGGGTTGATGCTTCATGCTTACTGTTAGTGTTTAGGGTTGATGCTTGATGCTTCATACTATTATGGTTAGTTGCTTAGTACATATTTAGGGTTGATGCTTCATGCTTACTGTTAGTGTTTAGGGTTGATGCTTGGTACATATTACATTGGTACATTGTTTACTGCAGTAGCTTAATTAGTTTGCTATTTGGTACATATTACATTGTTACATTGTTTACTGCAGTAGCTTAATTAGTTTGCTATTTGGTACATACTACATTGGTACATTGTTTACTGCAGTTGCTTAGTTTACATTGGTACATATTGCTTGTTGTGTTAGTATATAGTACATAGTATATAGTATATAGTACATAGTATATAGTTTGAAATCATTTGGGTCCCCCTTCCCTCTACTCCTCTCCTCCCTTCTCCCCCTTCCCTCTACTCCTCTCCTGATCTCTTTCTAGTGTATCTGGATAAAGAAATCTTGTGATTATTGCAAAAGATACATTGACCATTTGGGTGGAAAGAAATACATTATGTCGTCAGGCTCATGACTGCCAATTTGAAGCATAGCGTAGCATCCGAGGCACATCCAAGGCCTGCAGCTGTGTCTTGAGGAATTCCAAGAGCTGGTCTTCAGATGTGGCATTCCTCAAACTATAAATTATGAATCTTATTCTCATAACCCATCTGAATACCAGCTCTTGGCATTCCTCAAGACACAGCAGCAGGCCTCGGATGTGCCTCGGATGCTATGCTATGCTTCGAATTGGCAGTCATGCGTCTGACGAAACAGTTGATCTTTCCACCCAAATGCTCCATGTATCTAGACAAAAAACAGCAAATGAAGCAAGTGACATACTATAGTGTTCCCGTTCAATGAACCGGATACACTAGTTTGTGTCATTTGCTTCATAGACCTTTGTTTAGGGACTTTACTATTTGGTTTATAGTTTTAGCAACTAAAGTAGGTGCTAGGATAGGCACTTTGTTTAGAGACCTTGTAGTAATAGTATTACAAAATTCAAGGAAATTTTAGTACAGAAGTTCAAAAAAAACAAATTCCCAGATTCTTCGGTGAGCAGCCGATATAGCTGACTTCTTCGGTGAGCGACTATCCATCTGCTTCTTCCCACTCCTTCTCTTCATCTCTGATCTCTGGATCACGTACGCCAGTAGCGATGATTCAGTTAGATGAATCATCGCTACTAGCGTACGTGATCCGGAGACCAGAGATGAAGAGAAGGAGTGGGAAGAAGCAGATGCATAGTCGCTCACCGAAGAAGTCGGCTATGTCGGCTGCTCACCGAAGAATCTGGAATGTCTTTTTTTGCACTTTTGTAGTAAAATTGACTTGAATTTTGCGGGAAAAAGAAGGACTTGATACATTGGTACATTGGTAAGATAGGCACATCACCCCCTCTCTATGTCCATATCACCCCCTCCCTTCTCCCCCTCCCCTCTACTCCTCTCTTGTCTTGCAATTCAATATGATTACTTTCTCATCTTATCTTAATAGACCCACAAAATGAGCAACATGTCACCCGCGCATTCTTCAACATCATCGCCGGAGGCGTCCGCTCCAACATCAAGATGTCAAGGAAGAGGGCTATCAAAGAAGCCTGAGGGCCGACAGATCATCATAGCGGTGAATGCATCTGGGGTCCCTATCCTTCCTCAAAAAGCAGTAAACGCATTCCGAACCATGGTCGGAGTAGTTGCACGAGAACGAATTGAGATCACATACAATTCGTGGAAGAACGTGCCTGACACTCAGAAACGTGAGCTGTGGACCGAAATTTTGGCATCGTTCGAGTTCCCAGAAGAACACCTGGACGCTGTGCAACAACAAACCTACAAAGCGGCGTGCAAAGCATGGAAGAACTTAAAGAGCACGCTTGTCAAGAAATACGTGGAGACGGACGAAACGCCTGTTCATACATACCCATTCCTGGAACCACAATGGGAAGAGTTCAAGGCGATGAAAACGACCGAAGATTTCAAAAGTACAGGTGTGGCGCACAAGGCCCTCCAGGCAAAAAATACACACCCTCACAGACTTGGCACAGCTGGGTATGCGGGTAAAATCGCGCAGTGGATGAAGGAGGATGAGCTGGCAACTGCACAGGACATCGCCCCGCCGTTTTCCAATATCCCGGACGACCGCGCTCGAAATTGGATTAGAGCAAGGTCATCTACAACGACATCAGGGGACATCACCTTTCGAAACCCTTCAGACCAGCAAGTGACCGAGCGCCTGGTAAGATATCGATCGAACTACGTAGCTTGTAACTACTCCACAACTTCGTACGAATTGAAATGACATGTCGTGCTCTTGCAGGAAGAGCTGAGTTTTCAATCTACCCTGGGATCATTCCAGGGAACAAGGGAGAATGATATGCTCTCCGTGGCCCTGGGAAACAAGGAGCACCTGGGCCGTACGAGAGGCCTTGGGCTTTACGTTCCTTGGAAACATGTTTCCAAGATGACTCCGACATGTATCGGCGCAGGAAGAGAAACAAAGCCGAGCGTGACGCACAGCTACGAGAAGAGCTCAAGGCATCTCTTAAAGAGGAGATACTGGGTTCGATGGCTGATATAATCAGAGATGAGGTGCGGAAACAGACAGAAAGTCAGCAGGCCGCCACCGCCGCTCCTGTGCTAGCTAGCCCGCACAATCATCCGAGTAGCTGCGCGTCCAATCCGACGCAAACCCAGTCCAAATTTCCTGTGGACGACATCCTGGTAATAATTATTACCTCTCGAATGCTTGCTCCATTGGTAGGCCTATTCGAGTAGCTAATTTTGTATCGTTATGTAGGAGCCTACGACATGCAGGCTCCAAGTGAGATATGGCTCCATTCCCTTGTACGCTGCTTGGGGCCAGGCATATTCGTCTGGTATCGGGGCCATGGTGCACGGTCAAGCTTTAGCGCCAGGCTTCGCAAAAGTTAATGTGGATGGTGTGTATGCCAATTTTGAGGTGGTCCCGCTACCGAAGCCCCCCAACGACGAGATCGTGAATCTAGGACAGGCCATTGGAACATTCATCCAGTGGCCCAAAACCGACATCTCCCTGGAGGCTTCTTCACCGGTGGCAGGACCAGAAGTGCAGTGCGAACCACAGCAACTTGCACTGGTGCCATCTCCACACGGGCAGTGCGAACCACAGCTACCTGCACCGGTGCTATCTCCACGGGTGCTACTCTCGCCAGAGCAACTTGCACCGTCTATACCATTACAGTCGACTAGCACAAAGTCGACCCACAATGGAGGCAGTGGCCAGGGCAAATCAAAGACGAAGGATGATGACGATTTCCCGTCCATGCCATTGGCCCGCAAATTCGTGCTAGCTCAGCCGATGGTAGTCTAGGAAGAGCTCCAAAAACTAGGACTTGGTTGCCAAAGATTCCACCTTTGGTATATGGAAGAGTCCAATAAGCCAGCGGCAGAACGGCGCTCAGGTATAACTGTCAAATTCAAGCCGGAACATTTCTTGCACGAAGTTCAGGAATGTGTCTTCGCGGTGACCTTTGACGATATATTTGACCTTTTCACGCTCAACGCTCTCGACGCCTCACTCGTTCGATGCTGGACGCTGTAAGTCTGCACAATCACAGTCTCTGTTCACGTAATACCGATATATGTCACAATTTGTTGCTTTCCTATGTTATATATAGATTCATGCTGATCGAAGCAAGATCATCGAAATCACAAATTGGTTTCCTGGACCCACGCTTGGTCGCCATTGATACCATCATCGAGAATGCATCCTTCGTCGAGGACTATATTACAAAAGCACTGCTGGCTCACCAAGATAAGGAATTTGTTCTTATGCCATACAATGAGCAGTTCCATTGGATTTTAATTGTAATTATACCAAAATGGAACAAGGCTATATACCTTGATTCTCTAAGTAAGAACAAATCCAAGTACACAGTTATCGCCCGAATACTCGATAGGTACGTACATTGTACATTGTACTCTTTCTTTCCTTCCGAATAACTAATCTAACTTTTTCGAATAACGAAGGTCATTCGCCACATACGTTCAACAAACACGTGACTCGACGACAGGGGCCAAGGCCTTGAAACATGATCGCAAGTTTCGGGTATTCGCTAGCTACACATTAATTAATCATATACAACACATAGTAGTAATGCCACTTGATTTAACACATTATATTTTTTGTAGTGCCACCAGCAGGAGCCGGGCAACACATGTGGATACTACGTGTGCCACCATATGAGACTACTCCTCGATTCCACCAAGATCACTAATTCTAAGGTTTGTCAATCTTCCCACATTTATTTCATACATGTCAGTTTTATATATGCGCGCGTTGATATTCCTATCGATAGGGTGCGTCCATCTCTACATCTGCATTGACACAGCCGGATTTTGCAAAAATTCGAGAAGAGCTCATTTGGTTTTTGTGGTCAAAAGTCGTAAGATCAGATGGAGAGTTCCACTGCCCAGAATGATTTTTTATTGTAATTCTAAGTGCAAATACAGTGTAGATCTTTTACAATTGTGTATTTGTTAATGGATATTTTATTTCAACTCAATGAATTGATTTGCGAAATGGATGCTTTATGTTTGTGAAATGCAGTGCGTTGTCAATTGGATGTTTTATGTCTGTGAAATGAATTGAGATGTGAAATGTATCTGAAATGAAATGAGATGTGTGAATTGTATATGTTTATGTCTGTGATTATCTGCTTGTTTCAGAGAGCATGGCTAGCATTTCCTGAGGCTAGCTATAAACAGAAATAGATTCTGCTGGGGGGAGGAGTATCACAGACGGTTTTTCATTAAAAACCGTCTGTGATTATGCGATATCACAGACGGTTTTTCATTAAAAACCGTCTGTGATTATCCGATATCACAGACGGTTTTGTACTAAAAACCGTCTGTGATTATCCGATATCACAGACGGTTTTTTCTAAAAACCGTCTGTGATATCGGATAATCACAGACGGTTTTTAGTACAAAACCGTCTGTGATATCGGATAAGCACAGACGGTTTTTAATGAAAAATCGTCTGTGATATCGCATAATCACAGACGGTTCAAAAACCGTCTGTGATAACTTGGATTATCACTGACCCATAATTTCAGACGGTTCAGAAAACCGTCTGTGATGACGTTTCTGAACCGTCTGTAATGTGGTTTTCTGTAGTAGTGAGATGGCTATGTTGCTAAAAAAATACGTACTCAGATGAGTACCAGATGATGTAAGAAGTGATGGCAAGTGTATACAAATAATCACTTTGCTTTGTTTGAAGGATAATAATAAATTTAAGAAGAATGCATCTTAGTCTATATGTTAGTGATCACCAGGTACTGGGTCAAATTTTTTAAAAAAGGAACGTAACAGTTTGACACCTTAATCTTTTTTGAGGAAATAGATTCTTTAGCGAACTTTGGAGCAAGACCGATTCGCAGCTGTTGTTTCTTCGAATCTAGTTAGTTACAATAATCTTTTGGGAGTGACTATTGCACAGGCGACTGAAATTTTTTTATCTTTCAGTCACCTGAAGTTGCACTCTGAATCACCTAAAGTTGCAGGTATTTTTTTGGAGGGGGACTGCAATTTTAGTTGATTGGGAGTGCAATTTCAGGTCACCTGAAGTTGCACTCTGAATCATCTAAAGTTGCAGCTGTTTTTTTAGGGGGCTGCAATTTCAGTTGATTGAGAGTGCAATTTCAGGTGACTGAAAGACAAAAAAATTTCAGTCGCCTGTGCAATAGCAAAACTGTAATCTTTTACAATGTCTTCAATGCTTCACAGTAGACAGTTGATTTAGCCATCCATGCAGAAAAAAAAAGCCATGTTTCCAGGCATAATTAGTGTACGCCGCTTGAAGAGTTTCCATACCAAGTGTATGGGAGAGGAGCCTATACCGGAGACTCAGCAAACTCGCTGGCCACCATACAGTTTACAAAAGGAGGGACCGAGTAATGCCAGAGCATTACAGCACTCGGCTCCAAACTAGCACCATGGCCAGCCATAGCATCAGCTGCCATATTACATTAAAGACCATGTAAAAAGGTCTATAGTTTTATTGCGATGAACCATTGTTATTTTAGAGAGGTGGAAATGTGGAATTTGTAGAATTTTCTGAACAGGTTACAAAAATGGATGATTTTGGGAATTTTGAGTTATAAAATGATTTGGTGATCTAGGTCATTAGTTATAGATTGAATGGGACATGTTATTGCTAGTGTGAGTTAAATTGTGAAGAACTTGTGGCCGAAAACGATTTCTTTGTCTTTGGATGTGCAGGGCTGCTTGGAGCCAACCATGGTTAACGACGAGGATCGAGATTACGCTCATGGAGTCTTTGACCCCTTTGCACGTGCTCAATGAAGGTTTTAACCGCTTGCTCGATTACTCGACATTCAACCACTTGCTTGTCCCCTTTGCACGTAGTTGTAGCCTTCGACACAAGGAGCAAATCCTCTCGATCACCTGTGCCTTTGACGGCGATCGAGTGGACAACTTCACGAGCGATCAAGTCAACAGAGAAAAGCAATCTCACCATGCAATACTCGTAATGACAACGAGTCAAAAGACGATGCTCAAAAAACACGCCACCAACGCCAACTAACTTCATCGGAATAGATCTGATTTTTATTTCTAAAATATGTTCTGTGGCTACAAAGTGCCCTCACGGTACCCCCTCAAACCCCAACACAAAAGATTTCTCTCCAAAGCCCTGCGAAAGTTGTAGGTTATCTCCTAACCTCTCCTCCCTTTATATACTAAAGCCCTAACCGTGTCCTTATCAACCCGGACACGGATCCTATCCAATTCCGCAAATCAAGTGACCCATAACCTTTCCAAACACGGATTTTCCAATATCTCTAAACCTTCCAAGTTATGGAGTCTATTCGTTTCGAAAATCAAGAAACCCGAAACCCTTCCAAACACAGGTTTTCCGTAATCTCTAAGCCTTCTAAGTTATGGACTCCTTCCAATAACTCTTTCAATCTCATCACGTGTTGAAGTCTACAGGATAGCCTTTAGCTTCTCCACGCACCACCCTCACCTGTTGAAGCCTCTAGGACCGCACCTCTCTTAGCTTCTTTACGCATCATCACCTTTGATCTCTATATGCTCCAACGTGAGCCCGACCACCTCGTGACATCCTCGACCATGACCATGACTGTCTCCACGCCAACTTGCATATGCAAAGACCAAAGAACGTTTTCCCCGGTACAGATTGTTTCCAACTTGACCGATATTAGTCTACACATGCAAACCTCACCCTTATCCATCCATCAACACCAATTAGGTCAACCATGACCACAATTTTCACGCTCTCCAGAAAACAACTTCCGACCACTTAGTACAACCGATATGACCGCCAAGCACAAGCTGGTCAGATCACTGACTCAACGAGTACTCGTAAATCACAATACTCAGAAATTATCATCACTCAGAACACTCGCAAATCACAAGCATCATAGCACTCCCAGTCTATGACTACTGACCATCAACTAGTCACTGTTTCATCAACAATCGAGTATTGACCTGGTCTGAAGCACAGACTACCATCAACGAGTATTGTAGCATCGACCACTGAGTACCGACATTATACTGTAGCAACGACTACCATCAACAAGTATTGTAGCACCGACCACCGAGTACTAAGTACCGACCGGGTATTGTAACAATGACCACCGAGTACCTACTTGGTACTGTAATAATGACCACTGAGTACCTGCTTGGTACTATAACAACGACTATCGATACCGACCTGATACTGAAGCAATGACCATCGAGTACGACCAATCTAACTGCCATGCACAGGCCAGTCAGATCACTAGTCCATCAAATATGAGTACTCAAGGTGTTCGAAGATCACTAAAATTGAAGCACTCGAACTCTACGAGTACCAACTACGTAGCATACGACAACCGATCACAAATCCTAAGACAACTAATCACAATGTCTAAGACAACAGATCGCGAAGCCTACGACTATGACAACAAACTGCAAAGTCTATAACTATAACAATAGTCCAAGTTTATGACTATGACAACAGACTATGAAGTCTACGACTATAACAACAGTCCGCAAAGTCTACGACTACGACAACAGACTGCGAAATCTACGACTATGATAACAGGCTGTAGCTATGACCACCGATCGGTTATTGTAGCTCACGACCGGTTCACTATTGCATAAGATCGTTTTCCTGTAGCATATGACCGGTACATTGTAGCATACGGCTGGTATACTGTAGCTCTGACTGGTTCGCTATTTGTGGTCAAAGCCTACTGATTACCTATCGTGGCCGTTCTTCCATGATCAAAATATCATGGTCAAAATGTCGTGGTCGAAGCCTACCGTGATCGACGTGCCATGGTCGTTCCGCCGTGGTCGATTTGACATGGTCTCAGCATACCGTGGTCGACGTCTGCCGACCAGACCTGCTATCCTGAATACTCCAGCAACAAATGTGTATCAACCAAAACTTTCATAAACGCAAATTCAAATGAAACTTAATTGTCAATTATTCATCATCACTAAATGCACAGCCACCATGGTCTAACATTAGGTAACTCACTTCTCTGCGGCAATGACAGTTTGACTTAGGGGCGGTTCTACACTTGTACCGCACAGTGACAAGTAGTCAATTACTACAAAGACGAGGCATATCTGCTTATCAAAAAAAAAATTGACATTTTATTAGTTCTTTACAGAGGAATTCTTCATGACTGATGACCAACAACATCGTATATATTGTATCAATATACACTACAAAATCTACACGACAAACACGAGTGGTACTCCACATCCTCAATGAGATGAGTACATGATCCCATCAGACCATGCTGAAGAGATTTGCCGTGGAGATGAGCGAGTTTGCAGCAAGTGCAATGAACCCAAGAAACGACAGCCACACCGCACTGTTGATCTTCTTATTGAACGGATCCTTGCCAAACGTCGACACCCACAGATCGTTGCGGGACGCAGCCGCTGACGATGCCGACATCAGGAGATACGCCAATACCTGCGGTAGAACTAGGCAGATCAGCAACATTGCATGGTTTATGTATGCCACATTGATGTCTACTAGCTAACAACTCAGTTCTTCCACTGACGCATTTGGCTTGAAGATTGCTCTGTACTTGCCTGATCCAGGAACAGGCTGAAGTAGTTTGAAGTGCTCAGGAAAGTAAACCTCGGCCAAACCAGACGGCAGATTTCACCGAATGCTTGCGCGATTGAGTAGATGCAAACGACCACATTCACTCCGACGGCGTACCTGCCATACATTTGCAACGAAGAAAAAAGTATTTTTACCTCTGAAAGATGAAAGAAGTAAAACCTCTGTATAGACAATCCGAGATTAGGAATTCAGGGAAAATTCCTAATACTTATTTGCGTGTTGTTCTGAACCTATAACTGGAATTGCACTCTAGCTTTAGCAAGAACCGCAATCACGTATGACTATATGTGTATGACCAGCAATTCGATTGTTATGGCCGAGGATTAGATGACGGAGATTGTATGAGTGTGTAACCGGAGGTCAAAACTTGAACAGCCAGCGGCGTGGAGGCGCCAGCCAGCAGCATCAGAGAGAAAGTTAATTATTTCTTATTCCTTTATATTGATGAGGCAGCCCCTTATATAGGATTGCCCCTAATAAATGATATCTAATACCATATCTAATACTAGCTGATTAGGAAAGAAATCAACTAACTTGGAAAGCACTAACTAATCTAGATAGTAATGAAAAGGCAAGTTTGATATGACTTGCTATTCAAGGCATGGCTGCTGTGCCTGCCTTAGTCCAGTTGTGGCGTCTTCGGGCCTGTTTGGATGGACTAGGACTAGTTGTTAGTTAGGACTAGTTGTTAGCTGACTAGTAGTTAGCTGGCTAAAGATTAGCCCAGTCCTGTTTGGATCCAAGGACTAATAAGTGCTATTATATCAGTACAAAGTCTGTTATACCCCTATGCATGGCGGTCTGGAAGGGTTGGCGTGGGTATCAACGTCTTTTTCCCATCCTGCTGGTCCTTTAGCCCTCATTAGCTGGGTTTGGCCAACTAGTTGGCTAACAACTAGTTGGGGCTTTGGCTAAACTTTAGCCCACTCATTAGCCCTCCTGTTTGGATCCACAAGGACTAAAAATTAGCAACTAGTTGTTAGCCCATGGGATCCAAACAGGCCCTTAGATAATGACGCCCGACCATGACATCTCTCCCTTCCTCCATAAATAGCTCATCCACAAGCTAGAAATCCGGATAAAGCTTCTGAAATTCTATAACATCTTCCCAAGTTGCATCCATAGGAGAAGTGCCATGCCATTCGATGAGGACCTGCCACTTACCACGCGCCAGACGTCCTTTGATGGCCTTTGCCGAAGTAGGAACAGTGCGACCATGCACCATGGGTGGTAATTGGGGTAGTGTCATTGGGGCGCACCATGGAATTTTTTTAGAACGTCGATATGGAAGACATCATGAATGCGAGTACCAGGAGGAAGGCGAAGACGTTATGCCACTGACCAATGCGCTATAAAATCCGGTATGGACCATAGTAACGCGGACTTAATTTGCTTGATGGTGTCATTGATATTGAAGCGGCTGGCCTATGAAGGAGGCGCAACCACACCTAGTCATCAACTACATACTTCATGCCACGGTGCATCTTGTCGTAGTGTTGTTTGGCGATCTATTGAGCTTGAAGGAGACATGTGCGTACCTCCACCAAAAATTATCTGCTCAACCATACTTTAATCAATGGCCAGTACACGAGAATCCCCTTTTTCATAGGAACGCAGACAAGGAGGATCGCGTCCATAGACCACGCAAAATGGCGTAGTCTGAAGCATGGAGTGATATGAAGTGTTATAGCAATACTCCACCCATGGCCATCCAAGCCATTGCTTTGCCAGTCACCCGTGAAAACAACGCAAATACATAGCAATAACCTTGTTGGCAGCCTTAGATTATCCATTAGATTGGGGATGATAGGTGGAACTCATGTGCAAACGCATGTCCACCAAGCGAAAAAGTTCCTGCCAAAATAAGCTGGTGAAGATTGCATCCCGGTCACTGACAATGGAGGTAGGCATGCCGTGTATACGCACAATGTCATCAAAGAATGCTCTATTGAGTGTAGTTGTCGTATATGGGTGAGCTAGCGGAATAAAATGAGCAAACTTGGAGAAGCGATCAATGATGGTCAAGATGACTATTTTGCCACCAAATCGGGGAAGACCTTCAATGAAGTTCATGGCCAAATCTAACCATACCTGAGAGGGCACGACCAATGGTTGAAGGAGGCCGACTGGATGGAGATGTTCGGTCTTATTATACTGACATATAGTGTAGTCTTTAATAAATTCCTGGACCAATTGACGAGCACGAGGGACGTGGAAATCTGCGTGAAGACGCTACAAAGTCTTTTGAATACCCTCATGACCAGTGTTATACGCTGCTTCCAAAATAGAAGGCAAGAGAGATGATGAACATGTAACATAGATGCGGCCACTGAACCTCACCAGTCCATTTGTTACGTCCCATGGTGCTCCATGGTGATCGGCTATGATGTCGTTGTGGAGAGCAACCAGGCTTGTATCGAATGTTGTTTCCTTGCATAGTTCATCGAAGTGGGTGAGCGTGGGTCCTGATATGGCGTGGAGGCCGATCGGTGCAAGCTGTAGTACCAACTTGCCATCACACCTTCACAACGCGTCAATGACGGTGTTAAGTTGGCCCGGTCTGCACTCCACAGTGAAATCGTATCCTACTAACTTGCTTGCCCATTGGCACTGCAGAATGGTGGACAAGCGCTGGTCCAATAGGAACTTGAGACTGTAGTGGTCCGTGTGAATGAGAAAAGAGCACCCCACAAGTACGGACGCCAATGGTGAACGGCCTATACTAGACCGATCAAGTTCTGCTTGTACGTCACCAGGTTGGAGTGATGAGCAGCAATTGGTTGACTAAAGAATGCGATCAAACTGGTGCCTTGGTTGAGCACCGCCCCAAAACTGGAGCCTAAGGCATCACACTCGACGACGAAGGCCTAGTTGAAGTCAAGCAGTTGAAGAACTGGAGAGGATAACAGCGCGGGTTTCAATGCCATGAAAGTCGCGGTCGCCTGCTCGGACCAACTAAACGCCTCTTTGTGGAGGAGGTGCATTAGGGGGTGGCGATGGAGCTATAATCCTTGATAAACCGATGATAGTAGCCAACCAAGCCTAGGAACATGTGAATGGCATGCACCAAGGTAGGTGTCAACCACTCCTCAATAATTGACACCTTCTGATGATCCATTGCCACACCAGCTGCCGTGATGACATGCCCCAAATAGGATATCGAGGTGGCGCCAAACAAGCACTTGGACTGCTTCAAGATGAGGTGATGACGAAGTAGCTCCTGAAACACCATGCAAATATGGCAGAGGTGTTCGGACCAAGATGAGTTGTAAATCAAAATATCATCAAAAAATACAAGGATGAAACAATGAACAAACAATCCGAGGATGTCATTCATGAGCACCTAAAAAGTGGCTGGCGCATTCATCAAACCAAAAGGCATCACGAGGAACTCGTAATGTCCTTGGTGTGTGTGAAAAGCCTTTTTCTTGATATCGTCGGAGTGGATATGGACTTGATGGTACCCTGAACAGAGGTCGAGCTTGGTAAAGAAGTGAGTACAATGCAATTCATCCAAGAGTTCCTCTACGACCAGGATAGAAAACTTATCTTTAATGGTCTTGTCATTGAGGGCATGGTAGTCAATGCAAAAACACCATGTGTCATCATTCTTGCGCACCAGAAGGACGGGTGAGGAGAATGTTGATGTGCTGACGTGAATAATGCTTTGGCGGAGCATGTCCTGACATTGGTTTTTGAGCTCATCCTTCTACAATTGAGAGTAGCGGTACAACCAAATTGCCACTGAATCTGTCCCTTGAACTAGATGGATTTGATGGTTGTAAGGCCGTTCAAGAGGCAACCCTCTAGGCATGGCTAATAGGTCAGTGAATTCATCAAGGAGAGCATCTAGGAGCTTGACGGTACTGCCTGTGAGGCTCTGGATAGCAGTGCACTGCACTACCGTGGAGGAGGACTTGATGTTCCATGTGCCAAAAAAAATACATTGTGAGGCTACTGAAATCCCATGTAATCCGTCTGAGGGTTGCAACTAGGGCTACTAATGGGCCGACATCTGGTCTAAATCCAATCCAAATCCAAATAAAATTGAGAATGATCTGGTCCAAGCATGACCCAAATTATGTAAGTCTAAGCCTAATCTAGGCCCAAAAACTGATCTAGGACTTAGCTTGGACCAAGCACCTCTACCTTCTTAGTTGTCTAATTAGGATCAGCTCTCATCTAGCTTTAGTAATTAGTAAAAAAACCATGAGGCCAAAGGCCTGGTCCAATCTAGCCCAAGTCTGGCTCAATAAAGAATGGTCAAATTTTAATCTAATCCATTTACAATTTTGGGCCAGCCTAGTCCAAAAGCCTAGATAGCCCCAAGCCCATTAGTAGCCCTAGTTGCAAGCCACTGGACACCCAAGATGACATCAATTCCCGCCAAGGGTGTGGAGTAGCAATCCATGGTGAAGACTTTGGGTCTGACTTGAAGAAGCAGATGCCTCCACTGATGAGATGGTAACCATTATCCACAGCGACCCACATGCCATGGTGGTCTGGCAGTAAAGGCAGCCCTAAGCGTGCACGGACGGCTTGGTCAATAAAGTTGTGAGTCGAACAGAATCCACCAAGGCCTCAAGACATTGGCCACCCACTGTGACTTCCAGCCGCATGGTTCGGCCGGTACTAATCCCGGTGAGAGCATTGAGTGAATCTTCGGGTCAGTTGTAATTGGCTCCACGGCATTGGACCAAGACTCGGAAGGGTCCAATGCTAACTCTATGGAGAAGAGCTGCTTACAGACATGTTATGGTGTGTATTTTTTTCTCTCGCAATTGTAGCAGAGTCCAAGTCATTTGCGTTCCTCCATCTGTGCACGCGTTAACTTGCGGATGTATCCCTGAGCCAGACCGCTTGGTGTGCCTCTGACCGGCGTTTTCTACTTATCGTCGGGAGCTGTCGCTGGGGCCTAGGCAGTCGTTGATGCTGGCATGGTAGGTTGAGCAGGGAAGCCACCCTTGATAGCCGACTTGGACAACAGGGTCACCCTTGCTGCATCAATGACCGCCAAGCTCATGACGACCTGCAGACTGAGTAGCCCTCGCCGCATCAATGACTGCCAAGCTCATGGTGACCTCCTAACTATTGAGGCGCCTCTAATTCAATGTCGATGCATGTGATGGCTTGGATAAGCCTGCCATGAAGATGTTGATTTGATGCTCTCGATTGAGGTTCGCTCGGGTCAACAAGGCAAAAAAATTTCGTTAGATATTCGGCCATTGTGCTTGTTTGGCAAAGGTGCATGAGTTCATCGAGGAGATTATGGCGTAGGGGTGGCCCAAAACACATGGCATGGCTGCTACGCCTGCCTTAGCGTGATTGTGATAGATAATGATGTCTGACCATGACACGACGTCCATAAAACTGAAAATACATTGTTCTGTTCGTTCATCCATGTTTTTGTGATTCTACCTGTAGGCCCATTCTGCGTAACTTAGCTCCAAAGACGATATTGTCTTAAATTCCTCGGTGAATTTTAAACTCAGCACGAGGAATACCACTGTATATGGAACTACTGTTGCTGATTGTTGAACTGTTGATGTCCCAGAACCTAAATCCACGTGTATGGGCACAAGTATGACAAAATTCAGCGAGTCAGAGTGACGACAACGCCTCAAGTAAACCATTTGCTCGACAAAAATTTCCTCGAACAATCCAAAAATTAAGATCAAACAGCGAATCAGCAGTTAATCCCGCAGTGCTGCAACAGCAACACTACCTAAAGAAAACCCGAAATCCAAAACCAAAACAGTCAGATACCAACTGCTTCCGCAACACAACCGTCAAAATCCGGACGTATCCGAATAAAATGTAAGATAAAAAAAATAACATGTAAGCAGTGATGGTCACCAACCTGTACTGCTCGTAGCGGGCGAAGTAGTCGCCGTCCCAGCCGGAAGTCCGGGCGCTGACCATCACCGAGAAGGCCGCCAGGCTTAGCACCGCTGTGACCAGCCGCAGCGCCGCCGGCAGCGCCCTCCTCTCCCCGACCGCGGCCACGGCCGCCATGCCGAGCGGCACCGTGGTGGCCGCGCCCCCATTCTCTGTTGCCTGGGTGGCCGCGCGCTGGTGGTCAAGCTGGGCCTTGCCGATGTGCAGCGGGGACGTGACGTCCTCCTCGACCGGGTCGAAGGGCACCGCGATCGTCGTCGTCGCGGCTGGCGAGGCCGGCGGCTTCCATGCCTCCGCGCGCTTCGGCGTGCTCTGCCCGCTCTTTCTGTTGGGTGTGGGGGTGTTGACGGGAGCGGGAGTCAACGGTGACGGCGGCGTCGGCGACGGCGACGGCGAGGGGGACTTGTGGAGCGACCCGTGAGACGGCGTCCTGACGAGGCCGAGCGACAGGCGGAGCTGCGGGCGGCGGCCCGCCGCCGGCTCGTGCCCGGAGTCGCCTTCTTGGCCGTTGCCGATTGGAGAGTTGGGCGGCAGCAAGCGGTGCGGTGAGGGGAGGCGAACAGGCGTGAGGGGCGGGCTCTTGGCGATTACTGCGCTCCCGTTGGTTTCTTGCTGCGGCAACGCCTCTTCGCGCGCCTCATCTAGCGATGGCGACGGCGTGTGGTACTCCTCACGCGGCGTCGAGGGCGACGATTCCGTAGGCGGCACCTGGGGCTGGGGCACGGGCGGCGGCGGCCTCTCCGGCGCCAGGGTCCGTGGAGTCTCGGCCATGAGTGCCCGACGCGCGTGGCGAAAGGAGGCGGATCGAAGGGAGGGATGGGCTCCCGTGTTAAGTATGGGAGATTACGTATTTGCTTTCTCGTCTCGGTTTATTTGCTTCTTTCCCTCCCTCCCTGCACTTCTTCGAGTCTTTCCTTCATTATTCTCCTTTTTTTTTTTTTGTTCCTTCAGAGGAGCCGATCTTTCCGTATCTTTAGCACACTCGCCCTCCAAGTACAGGCAGCACTTGTCTGCTCCTTTATCTTCTCCACTCGTTTTGCTCCAAGTTTAGTTTTTTCTTTTTAAGGGCTAAGATTAGCCGTTTTACTAGAATCGAAGTCTTGTTCTCATTTGGGTCACGGTAATTCTATAAAAAAAATTCACAGAAACAAAAAAACAGCTTAATTCCCACAGAAATCGATAAATCTTCCTAGCTTCAATCATTTGTGTTTTTTTTGTTCTTTTTCTTCTCTTATCTTTTTTTCGAGTTTATGCAGGGTGACACAAATTGAGACACGCGTGTGATGCAAGTTAATTAGATCTAGGTGGCGACAAGAGGGCATGATTATTCAACACACATGCCTAGCTTGGCTAGCATGGTAAATTATTATCTGATGTGATCCTAAATAATTGACATGTCCTCGTCGCCGGTAGGCAACTGGGAACTGTCTTTGACGGATGCAAATTAGGGGTCAATAAGATTTGTTTGTTGCTTGTTTTCGTATGACGAGATTAGTAAGGTGTGGTCGGGAGCTTCGTCTAGAAAAATGAGCGAGGATACTTGTCAATTTTTCTTTTGGTGCCTTGACATATACGCTAAGGATATTGACAACTAGAGTTCCCCGTAGAAACACTAATGTGGTCTTCTCTAAAACCCAGATCATATTGTACATCAAGGGAGCACTAAAAAAATACCAAGGATACATTCCGATTGCTATGAAATGGCTGAAAATGGTCACCGATAAAATGGATTCTTTGGGAATTCTTATCATGTAACCATGAACGAGACCCTCTCATTAGTCACTGGGCATGTATGACAGAATTAGGTGCCTTGAATCAGAATTTAATGGAGGATGTTTCAGAGGGGGGGCACCCACGAAAAGCTCGGGCTATATTTATTCAAGGCTGAAGAAAAGAATTCATTCAAAGTGGACTTGACAACAGAATGGCACAACCCGGTCGTCTAGGCTACTGCTAATACTGGTGATGAGAGCAGCAAATCATGCTACTGCTAAGGCTCCGCTCGTTTCGGCTTCAACTTCTGGCTTCAGGCTTATTTTTCACTATTTATAAATTTTGTCTTTTTCTGAACTTTTGGTTTTTTGTTGAGCTTTTTTACCGGTTCTTTTTTTCCGTGTTTGTTTGTATTATACATAATGGGTTAACATATTTTTTTTATATTTTAAATCTTTTTTTAAATTTAATTATGCTAAATAAGTCTCAGTCAGCTACCGTATTTTTTCAGCCAGATATCAGTTCTTGCATATGTATTAATTAAAGCTTGGCCCAAATATCTCGAATCAAATGAAATAACCTAAAATATCACTTGCAGAATGGCCATCTACACAATTAGCCACTGTTCTAGGTCGTCGGAATCTAAGATCCTGTTGAAGCAAGGTGTAGCCGTGTAGGTGCAGTCGTGTAGGCTACCAGTTTGGCAGCAGATTAGTGCTAATAAAGACGCCCATTATGTGCAGCATAATGGGATTGCTTTTGGAAAGAAGGCACTTTGCCTGGTGGGGCTCGCGTTAGATCGCTTTGCTTTCCTTTTCCCCGTAGGGTGGTCAGATCAGGTAGTGGCACGCATGCACACCTTAATGGCTAAGGTATCTCACGCAAGGCAAACCTTGTAGGGCTTAAAAAGTTTCTTTTCACTGATGCAAAATATTCATCAGTAGGAGGATTCGAGCCTTTTGAAACTACCTGTAAGAGCAACTCCAACTGGTTTTTTATCCTGCTCTTCATTGTATATTTACCTAATATGACTCAAGAAATGGACTCCAACCGGTTCTTTATCCTCCTCTTCATTTTTATCGAGTCGCTATTTTCTCCCGGCCGCTAGTTAGATTTGGCGAGCGCCTCCTCACTCGCTTCTCAAATAGCTAGGTCATTGGAATGCTAACTCAAATAGAGAGCTGAAAATAATAGCTAGCCTCTTCATCCTAGGAAATAGAGAGGGAGAAATGACTAATGGGATGGAGTTGCTCTAACAGCATTAAGTTTGACGACTCAGACCGCATCAGAAGCTATGAAAAATGCCCAACTGTCGTTTTTTTAAAATTGCTTAAAGCTAAGCTGAAAGGTTCGTTTTGACTCTATTCTTTTGAATTTTTAGTTTTTAGTTTCCCCGAAAGTCAAAACAAACAGAGTGACTTCTGAAAACGGATTCTCCAAATAGTTTCTGGAGTTTAAAGCCGTGTACGCTATCCGTGTTGATATCTCTGTCATCCATTGTCGTCTCGAAAAGTACAGCCAAAAGTCATTAACCGCGACCAAAAACCATCAGCCACAGTCAAAAAAACATTGTGACTTATGACTTCCCCCAAATAAACAAATGGGACGGTTTCTCTATCACATTTTAGAAGCGGCTTGTTAGAAAAGACTTTTAAGACAGCTTATCGCCATTCGGTTCATTCGCACAAGCACTTACACTATAGCTAAAAGACATTAATCGTAGCCATAAGTCATAAACCGTAACTGAAAAAGAATCAACCCTTTATTACCTAGCCCTCCTTGTATCAAAGTGGGAGATGCAAATGGCTTGTTACCAACTTACCATCCGATAAATCAGATGTGGAGACAAATAGAGTTACATGTCCATGTAGAATTCTAGATTTTGATACTCAACAGATTAGTGAAGTTATGTCAAAAATGTGTTTTACATACCAAAAGTCAGCTGAAAAGACCCATCATGTTGATCCCACATCAAAAAAAAAAAAATCGACAGTCGTCAGGCTGCTCAGGGAGAGAATGACTTCTAAGAACTGCATGGTTGTATCCTCATTACATGACAATCACTCCCGTCTTTGTTAAGTTGCCCAATATTTGTTTTACCAATAACTGTACTAGTAACTACTGTACTATTCAGCATCACAAGGCGCCCTGAAATTTCTCAGGTACACGGAGCGGGAATTTTTTGTACGGATAATTCATTTTTTATTCGAAAATACATAAATATACCTGTGGGAAAAAATTTTACAAAAATAGGCTTCAGTCGCCCCCCATTGGGCGACTGCCACCTTTCGCCCAACTGGACGGCGACATTTAGGGAATATGGGAACCGTTGAGTGAATCAATGGTATCGCCTGAGCGTTGGGCGACTCAATGTAGTCGCTGTACGGTTGGGCGACTGTAATTCCAGTCGCCCAACGGTAGGGCGACAGGAGGGGGTACTTTATTCCGCCACAGTCGGCCGCCCACTCCCACTCCCACTCATTCTGCGCATAGAGAAGAAACGAGAGAAGAAAAGGAGAGAAAGAAGAGAGGGAGGAGGGGAAGAACAGGAGGGGAGAAGAGAAGGAGAGGAGGACAGGGTTGGAGGAGGAGGTGAGGGAGGAAGGAAGAGTAGAAGCTATTCCATCCATTTGGATCCAGATATTTTTTTGATTATGTTGTATTTGCACTATTATTTAGATGAAATGTTGGTGTTAGTAAAAATTGTAGATGTAGAAAATGTAGCACAATTTTAGTATGGAAATATTAGTGTCAAAAAGTTGTAGTATACATTTAGTAGTATGGAACATTTTGTAGTATAGAAATATTATCACCCTTTTTAATATGGAAAGTGTAGTTTAGTGTTGTACGATGTTATTTGATATGTCGTAAATTTCAATCAAACATGCAGGCCTACATCATCAATGGCCACTACATTGAGAGTGTATTATGGTGCTGGAATTATTCGTGAAGGTCCGAATGGTGTGGATTTGAGCGATTTTCCGCAAGTAACTCTCGTACTTCCAGATGACGAGAATGCTAGAATGACAGATGTGCATCATTGGCTGACCGAGAGTTTTTCATTGGACCCCGAGGTGTGCAGCGTCGTTGTGCAAGGGCTTTGGAGCCGGTCTCCCACGAACATCAGATGGGAGTTGAAGATATTGGTGTGCTCTGCTTCATGGAAGGGCTTTGTGCAAGGATGCCGGCGCCGTGGATACGAGTGTGTCCTACTTGTGCAACCGTGCTCACTACAAGCAGTTGCGCAAGCTCGTGCGGCCGCCTGTGCTGCTTCGGGAGGTTCTAGCAGCTCGGGCGGGCCGCACGTTGGCGGAGCTGATGAAGTTGCTTGTGATGAAGGCAATGCAGTACAAGCAAGATAGTTACAGCCGTCAAGTTATAGAGAGGAAACTGGGCAGGCCGATGCAGTACATGGAGGAGAGTTACAGCCGTCAAACTATAGAGAGGGAACTGGGCAAGCTGATGAAGGAGAGCATAATGAGTATATCGTGCAGCAGATGGAATCTGATGACCAGAGGGCATGGGATGAAGAGCAAGCTGTAGAGGACGAGGAGGAGGATAGTTCCGATGATGAAGAAGTTCCTATCCCCCAGGAATGGAACCGGTTTAATGCGGAGGGTGTTTCCGCACATGATGAGCATGAATCACCATGGGAGTATCATGAGATAGAGATTCGGTTGCATGCTATGTTTGCTGATAAGGAAGCGCTGCAGAATGCCATCAAGCTTTGGGCCCTTTCAATGCAGCGGACATTTCGCGTCGTCAAATCAAGCCAGGAGCAGTACACTGTGAAGTGCGAGCAGGCTGGTTGTCCTTGGAGGGTGCACGCACGTAGACCCAAGTATGAGACTCACTGGATTGTGTCCAAGGTGGAGCCGCACTCCTGCATTCTAAACACTGTCTTGGCGAGGCATCGTAACCTGACGTCCGGATTTATAGCCAATGTGATGTATGGGGAGATAGTGGAGAAGAAAAATATTCCGGCCACGCATATTGTGGTAGCTATCGAGAATAAATTCAAGTATAAGATTAGCTACGCGAAGGCGTGGCGTGCAAAGCAAAAGGCGTTGGAAAAACGTTTTGGCACTTTCGAGGCGGCATACGACAACCTTCCTCGTATGCTTAAGGTGTTGCAGCAAAGGAACCCGGGCATGTACATCGCCGTGCACGACAAGCCGTCCATAAGTCCACCGGGATTTGCGTGTTGCAGAGAGCATTGTTTGCATTTGGTGCTAGCATTGAAGTATTCAGGCACATGCTGCCAGTGATCTCAGTAGATGGGACCTTCTTGACAGGCAAATACAAAGGGCAGCTCCTGACGGCCATAGGCGTTGACGGTAACAATCAAATACTGTCGCTGACCATTGCATTTGTGGAGAGTGAGAATTATGAGAGCTGGCTGTGGTTTCTCAGACATGTGAGAGCTGGAGTTGTAGGCACCCGTCCTGGTGTGTGCGCAATCCATGATCGCCACGCCGGTATTATAAAGGCGATACGAAAACTTCAAGAAGACCCTAAGGAGACCTTTCATTGGCCGAACATGAGGAACCGGTGGTGCAGTCGTCACTTAGGGGCAAACTTTTTCAAGCAATTCCAGAAACAATCTTTGATGAAGCTATTCAAGAGGCTGGCTAGGTAGAACCAGCAGAGGAAATTTGATGCTTTATGGGGGTTGTTGGATGAGCACACCAGGAAGAACGTCGAAGAGAGGAGCAAGGGGCCGGTCACTCCTGGGGCGGCACAACCACAATGCTTGCCAACAATCGATGAGCCTAACCGAAGTGGTGTAAGAAGGAGGAGCTCACGAAACATCAAGTGCTTCTCGCAGTGGATCGAGGGGGAACCATTGGAGAAGTGGTCGCTGTTGCACAACACGGATGGCGTAAGGTACGGAATAATGACAACTAACCTTGCCGAGGTCTACAATTGGGTTCTCAGGGGTCTCCGTTCTCAGCCCCTTGTCGCCATCGTGGAAGGTGTTCTTCACAGCACAATCCGCTACTTCAGGGAGAGGCACGCGAGTGCCGCACTTCATGCGGCCAATCCCGGAGCCTTGTATTCGTCAAAAATTACTGCGTACATGGAGACGAAGGCACAGAAGGGTCAATTGCACACAGTGCATGTCATGGGCAATAGGGAGCATCGTTTCAAGGTGATACTCCGTGACAGAGCCGGATTTGGGACATCTCGTTCACTTATTACTCACGAGGTATGCCTTGGAGATCATGCAAACGAACCTAGCTGCACATGCAACAAGCTTAAATTGTTACACAAGCCATACTCTCATGTCCTTGCTGCATGTGGGACCGTGCGCATCGATCCTTCCAACTTCATGTCTGAGTACTTTTTCAAGGAGAGAATACTGCAAGCTTGGTGTGGGAGCTCCGGGGGTTCAGGGTGGTGGGAAACTTCGTCACTTTGGATATTTCAGCGAGGACCTGGGTTCCAGATATTAACATGATGAAGGGTGGGAAGGGTCGGCGATAGAGCCGACGTATTAGAAATGACATGGACGAATCACAAGCTGGAACATCTGGTGCACGTTGTGGGCGATGCGGTCAGGAGGGGCACACAGCTAGACGTTGCAATGCATGTCCTGATCAGTAGTTGTAATGCATGCTAAATTTCGTGTACCATTTGTAAAACTTGTTCGTATGGATGTATGGACTATTTGAACTTTGTTCGTATGGATGTATGGACTATTACTATGCTTATGGACTATGGTTGGGCTTACAAGTCGTGCTTCATGTGATATATGCTGTGTATATGGATTGAGATGGGTTTGTAATGAGCTACTTGTTGTATATATGTGTATATGTTATATTCATGTGATATTTGTGTTTAGAGTGGCTCCAAAAACAGGGGAAACTCTACCGAAATTTTTTGACGTCCATGATAAAAGTAGTTGATATGCCGACACGTTTGCAATGACCGTATCTTGTTGTTTCAGAAATTATGATTACTGGTCTCTGAGAAGGCAATGTTGTAGCACTTATTTCGTGGAACGTACTGTTTCCTGCAAACGACTGAAAAGGCTACGTTGTACCAAATACATTGAATGGTCCAAGCTCTGAATTTATTACGAGACTACAGGCTCTGAAAAGCCTTCGTAGGGACATTTATTGCTACACTGGAATCTTGAAAAAGCGAAAAGATTCCCATGTCGTCCTCTCCATGGACTATGCCCACTGCACCAGATAACCTGCCTACATAAAGGCCTCCTATGTCTTCCATACCACATCTCCTCCTCAAGCCATCACAATACTACTACACAACAATGTCTTCCTGGAGGTCCGACCCATTTAGAGTGCCGGAGTGGCATGAGCGCCCGAAGTGCCATTGCGGCTTTAGGACGATGTTGTGCGTCTGGACGGATCGAGTACAACGAGCCAACTACGGCCGTAGGTTCTTCAAGTGTCCAGACCTGGATGACGACTTCATGGTAACGACGACAACTAAATCCTTTGTTTCTCGTTATCGTTTTTCAACTTGATCCATGACATCTACCACGCCACACATAGCCTTGCAAGTTCATCGAATGGGTGGATCGGGTGCCGCCGGCATGGCCACGGAACCGACCAATGGAGGTGGAAAACAAAGGACAATACTTTGTCAAGATGACTCAGGCTCGCGAGGTGGAACGACAGATGCGGCTTGAGCAAGAGCGTCGCATGAGGGTGGACCAAATCCGTCTGAAGGGCAAGGAGGATGAGCTGCAAAGGAGGCGGGAGCAATTAAGTCTGCGTGAAGCAGCCATCAAGCGTCAGGAGGAAGAGCTTCAAGCTCGTGAGGCAGCTCTCAAGACCAAGAGTGACAGGAAGAAGGATGCAGCGGAGCCATCTTCAGGGCGCGAGAAAAAGGGGAAACAACCACGCTACACCCAGTAGACAAAATGTAATAGACCCAGCAAGTTATATTCCCTAAGGCATGTTAGGACTAGTGGTGGAGTTCTGAATATTAGAAGTACAGAGTTCCACACATGCCACTGGTCACGGCGTCAGCTCGGCGCTGTGGATCAAACGTGAAAATATCACTTACCAATGTATATATCAAACGTTCTACAGTCAATTGTTCTTAAAAAATTTCCCAAAATTTTTAATGCACCTACAACATACAATAAACATAAACTTTTATTACAACTATACCAAATTTTTTTCCAGTTTAAAACTACAAAATTGACAAAACTCTACAAAATCACGGGGACTGAGCACAGTCGCCCATCCATTGGGCGACTGCATGACAGTCGCCCAATGGGAAAGCGACTGATTGTAGTCGCTCGAACATAGAGCGACAGAAATTGTGTCACCTCCCGGTTGGGCGAAAGGTGGCAGTCGCCCAATGGGGGGCGACTGAAGCCTATTTTTGTAAAAAAATTCCCGCGGGTATATTTATGTATTTTCGAATAAAAATGGATTATCCGTACAAAAAATTCCACGGAGCGGTGGTAGCTGGGAGCCTCCAGGCGCTCCTAGCTGCCTGGAGGCCACAACTGATCATCAACTCTGCTGAGCCGTGTTACAAGAATAGAAAGCATACAAGTGTAAATTGTTGAGTGTATTATAATAACAGTCCATAAAGCTATATATAGTACAAAGACTCACTGAATCCTAGACTATAAGGATAATAGAAAAAATATATGCCCTTAACACCCCCCCTCAAATGTAAGGCGAAGGGTTGACACTAAAAAGGAAAATCTAAAGTCCGAGTCTTGAAGTTGTCGTCATAACGTGTAGCTCTTGAAAAATTGTGTCAAATAACAACCATCCGAAATCGTGCAATAGCCCGGAAAGCACAAGGTGCGGGGCTAGGAAAGTAGAGATAAGCGGAAGCAAAATCGACCACGGCAACACGATAAAGAGAATATGAAAGGTGACACAAATAGAGATAATTGTTAAATCAAGCTGAAGAGAGAGATAAAAGTATAGCAGCGCAAATCGAGACTCAAGACAGCGGTGGCGCAGTGCATAAAAAGTGCAACGAATGCGCGGTGCAGAAGAAGCGTGGCGGTCTTAGAAGCTCGGAGCGGTGCCTCAAAGAGAAGCAGCGATATCATAAAGACTTTTTCAATCTGCAGCAGCTCAAAGAGAAGCGGCGATTGTGGCTATGCGAAAGAAAGGAGATGACCACACTCATCCAAAATGATGGACCATGGCTAGCAAAACAATCGGCTGATTGACAAGGAATTTATGGACTCGTACGGCATTGGCGAACTGATAGAGAAATGCTATGAACTTGGATGGACGCAAACGAAATACTCAAAAAAATACTAGTAGCAGTAGTAGGAACTCTCATGGCCAAACAACATGCAGCAATCTTCAGCAACTCTAGCCCAAATAACCACACAGCCGCATCGCACCAAATAGCAACACCCGCTGTTCCATTCTTGGAGAGAGAGAAGAGGAGATTAAGAATCCCCACCCTATCTTTTCCTCCCCTTGATCCTTCCTCCGCATCACCGCGGCGCAGTGCACCCCTCCAGCTGCAGCAGACGATCGCACGTGGGGATAGACGAACATGCATGGGGAGAGCAGGCAGGCAGCGGTGATGGGAACAAGCGGGCACGCAGGGAGACCGAGCCAACCGAGAGCGCACAGAGCTAGCGAGGTGGAGCTAGCGACGAAGGCTCGACAAGGGGCGGTCCAACGGTGGCGGCTCGCATGGGGTGGTGCGGCCACTGGCAGTCGGAGGAAACTGAGGTGAGGCAGCGGCGGCCCGAAGAGCACGAGGTGGAGACGCGGAGAGGCTGTCAGCGACCCGGGGCGGCCGGATCCGATGTAGGGAGCCCAAATCCAGCAGGGGGAGGCCAGATCCGATGCGGGCGACAACGGCCTGATGAAGGAGCCGTCGGATCTGACATGGACGTGGGTGCAGTCGGCGGCGCTGGACGGCAGCTGCCGGATCTGGCACAGGCCAGCAGCGCGGAGTGCGAAGGAGGTTGGAGGCGCTCGGATTTGATCGGGGCGACGGGGATCCGCATGGCTAGGAGGCTATGGGGCGCGTGCAACGGCCGATCAGAGATAGCGACGGTCGGATCCGTGGCAGCGGTGGCCAGATCCAAGGCTGCGGCGGCTGGATCTGAGGTGGGCGACCGAGGCAGGCGTAGCCGGATCCACCCAGATCCATCCGGCGACACGGCATCCCGGCGGTGCGGAAGCAGGCGTGGATGCGGCGGTCAAAAGGAGGTGTTGGCGAGCGCGTCGGCCAGCGAGGTGGCCGCCCTAGGGAGTAGAGAGCATCATCCCGGGGGCAGCAGTTGAAGATTTCTGAGCTGAGCTAGGTATTCAACCAAAGCTCTGATACCATGTTATAAGAATAGAATGTACGCAAATGTGAAATATTGAGTGTATTGCAATAACAACCAATGGGGCTATATATAGTAGGACTCACTAAACCCTAGACTACAAGAATAATAGAAAAAGACACATATACCCTTAACAAGCCGAACAAAAACAATACGGCGAGCTTGAATTAAAATGCTGTAGAACTCGATAATTATTCGTGTTACGTATTCCATAGGATAGATTTTTATTCGATTAATAATTTTTCTATTTTATATTCATATTTAAATTCATATAAAAATATAGATATAAATATGATGTAGACTTTTACTATTCAAAATGTTATTTTATCCAAACTATTTATATCTGTATTCGTATACGACGAAACAATATGTATATTTTATTACAATTCAACTAATTAATTGGATAAGTTTTTAAATTAAATGTAAATTTATATTTCTTTAGGTCAAGTAAATGAATTAGAATTATTAAGTGTGATTGTACGTGAATAAAATATCATTAATATCTTCACACTACGTAAATTATAAGGATATTCGGATCCGATTGAATTAAGTAGATATTCAATTCGAATTCGTTATAATATTTAATTTATATTTTTATTCAAGAATATTTAAATTTATATTTATTTATAAAATGCGAATATAAATATAATAAAAACACTATTTAATTTATATTATCCGTTCCCAGCCCTTCTCACCCGCGACCTCTCGCGGCTGGGAGTTTTCCTCCTGAGCAAGGCTAGATAGAGCATAAAGACTGGACTGCTTTCTGTTTGGGCTTTTCGTTGCTCGGGTGCAGCCCAACATTGTACACTGCGCTTGTATTACGCCAAGCCCAGTCTACCACTATTTCATTGGAAATGGACGCAATTGCGGCCGTAAAAGCAACTCCAACAGTAACCCTCAAAACAGAGCATCTACTTTTTATTTGAGGGCTCTCCTTACTTTTGAGGGCTCTGTTTTTTGGGCTACACTCCAGCAGGAGCCCTCAAAACAGGACCCTCAAATTCATTCTCAGAGGGGATGACACATAGGATTCACCCTCATCCTCATCCTATTTTTGAGGGCCGAGGGGCAAAAAACTCACTCCAGTATGGCTCCTACTTGAGCCCTCAAAAGTAGGGGCCCCTCCAGACCCCAGGAATGAGGGCTTGAGGGGGAGATTTGAAGGCCCCATACTTTTGAGGCCTCAAGTAGGGGTCCTACTGGAGTGAGTTTTTTGCCGCTCGGCCCTCAAAAGTAGGATGAGGCCTCAAGTAGAGGCGTTGATCTACTTGTCAAACGACACAAGTGTACGGACGAACCTCCTGACGACTTCGGGTGGGGCCCGCGACAGGAGCCACTCCTCGGTCACTTCCGTTGCCTGCCCGCCTGACTACTTGGGGGCGGCAGCCCAAACCCCATGCGCTCACATGGAACCCCGCGCACGCACGAGCACCGGCCACCTCCGCCTCGCCGTTCGCCAACCCATCCCCATAGCCGCCGCCGCCGCTCCCACTCGTCGCCGCGGCAACCACACCACCTGAGAGTCTGAGACCTTCCTCGCCCACACACGCCGGTCACCGCCGCCTCTAGCTCCTCCAACCCTCCGGTCCGGGCTCCAAGCATGAGGCGAGTACCCAGCGCGGGCGGCGGCGGGAGCGGGGACGCGGGGTTCGTGCGGGCGGATCAGATCGACCTCAAGAGCCTCGACGAGCAGCTGGAGCGCCACCTCGGCCTCCCGGAGCGGGTCGGACCCGCCGCGGCGCAGCCCGGGAGCCGCCGCGGCGAGTCCGCCAGGCTTGGGGAGGAGTCGCAGCTGCTGCAGCAGCAGCAGCACAGGCGCCGGGAGGACTGGGAGATCGACCCCCCCAAGCTCGTCATCAAGGGCGTCATCGCCCGCGGCACCTTCGGCACCGTCCACCGCGGCGTCTACGACGGCCAGGACGTCGCCGGTATCGTATCATCTCTACTTCACATATACGCGTACACTTACCTCGCAGTAAGCTCAGTGGCTCAGAACCTGTGGGGTCATTTGAAGCCACGGCATTTTTTGCATAACAGTTCTCGATACCTTAAGAATTTATTAAGTCTAAAAAATCGTAAAGATGCTAATGCAATTGACCGATGGGTCTAAGACCTGCTACGCCAGTTAAGCTGCTCGATGAAATTACCCCACTACTTAGTGTCGACTGCCTGCGTTAGATACTTCCGGGTTCCGATCGATTATTACTTTCGCGAGTTCTTAATAAACTATATGCCGCTTTGCTTTTTCTTGCTTGTGTTCGTTCGCCCTGGCTTAAGATGCGATGGTGAGTAGACTTGATTGATCGATAGATGGCATTGTCATTTACCATAGGTGGTTGCTTCGGATGCTTTTGCGAGTAGTTTTCCCTGGTCATGTCAACGGTGCTTTTCCTTGTCAGCAAATTGCTGAAGTGGATACCTCTGCTTTTTGCTTCCATAGTGTATTCCGTGACTTCGGGTAGATAAGCCCGCTTTTGGTGTGTAACACCCCTCATGTGATTCGAACCAACCAACAGTTAAAGTTTTAGTAGGCGTGATTCATGTGTTCGTCTTATGATGAGCCCCTGGAAGTTGGAGACTACCGGTTTAAAGAGCTGATTTTTTAGACAGAAAGTTGCAACTTGCAACGGGCGTGGTACTTTTCAGGGACCAGGGATAATTGCAGAGCATCTGAGCCAGGTTAGGATTTCCAAAAGTGTGCAGATTTTTGCTGCTAAAGGAATATAAACTTGCAGTTTTGCACTGTCTCACCAGGCAGCATAATCACATGACACGGGACAAAGCAAATGCAATGTGTTTGTCTGTCCAGAACTTTATCACCTATTGCATACTGCTTTCAATATGTTTCGTTCACCAGGTAATTCAATTCAATGCCTTGAAAAAGAAAAGGGTCACTTATAATCATAAAGTGCAGTTGGAATGACATACCAAATGTGTCAAAGTATTTACCAACTCACTGAATTTATTGATTGGCTTGTTTTGTCTTTCCTTAATATAGGATCGTATGGCACAATCAGAGAGGGTGAATGATTGTCTCCACTTTTTGTAACCTGAAACCAAAACTAAAAGCAGAAGAAAAATAATTTAAATTATCGAATATAGATTACGACCGCAATACGCTGGTTTGCTTACCTGTGCTCAACGAACGCTACGATCGTCCGACCGCTCCCTTCAATCGCTCACTATGACCGCTGACGCACGTATTTGTAATCTCCCTCCGCTCGAAGACTTCAACTGCTCGAACGCTTCCATCGCTCAAACGAGTACACGTCGAAGACAAAAGGCAAACGATGTTCAGAAAACACGTCGCCAATGCCAGCAAACTTTTCTTGGAATAGATCTGATATATTATTTCTGTATCATGAATGTGGTTACAAAGTACCATCACGGCACCCCTAAAAGCTCTCTCGACGAAATCCCTCTGAAAACCCAAGCAAGCTTTCTCCCCAAAAGCCCTCTAAAACCCCAAGCAAGCTTTCTCACGGAAAGCCCTACCAAAAACCACACAAAACTACACATTAGCTCTTAGCCTTTCCCTACTTTTATAGGTTAACGTCCAAGCCGTGTTCGCCTCAAACACGAACACACAACTCTATCCTTTCCTTAAATCGAAGGACTCGAAACCCTTCCTAACACGGGTTTTACCATATCTCTAAACCTTCCCATTATAGACTCTTTCCGTAACGTCTCCAATCTCATCACGTGATGAAGCCTCCAGGACGCACATCCTGTATCTCCATCACGCATCACGAACTCTCATGTCGAAGCCTCCAGGATCGCACCTCTTGTAGCTTCTCCACGCATCATCACATGCTTTAGCGTGAGCTCGATCACCTCGTGTGACATCTCGACCGTATGGACCTCAGATTACCCCCTCCTAGTCCTGGTCCTCCTTGTCACCGACCGTAACCATCTCCATGCGTCTACGCATCATCCATCTTTGATCTCCACATGCTCCAGCATGAGCCCAACCACCTCGCGTGACATCCTGACCGCCTGGACTTCAGATTTCCCCCTCCTAGTCCCGGTCATCCTTGTCACCGATCATGATCGTCTTCAAGCTCACATGCATATGCAAAGACCAAAGAAACTTCCTCCTGGCACAAGTTCTCCATAACTTGACCGACATCAGCACATACACTCACATTACCCTTGTCCATCCATAGATAAGAACAAAACCATCCACGACCAACAACCAGGTTGTTCATGACCACAAACTCCATCGCTTACTGCAAAGCAATTCCAGACGACTCAATACGACCGCTAGCTTAACAAGTACTCGAAAATCACAAGTACTCAGGAAATACCATCGCTCTGCTCAAAACACTCAGGAATAACAAGCATCACTACAGACCAGAGACATCGAGTACAAATTTCCGAGTACCGATTACATACCACAAGTCCCTGACAACCGATCGCAACACCTACGACAACCGAACACCGACCATCGAGTACCGAGTCCTTCCGACTACCGAGTATCACGACCATCTGACCACCAAGCACCAGCCAATCATCCCACTGGTCTAACACGAGTACTCGAAGTACTCAAAGATCACAAAAAGTGAAGCACTCGAACGGACGATGAAGTCTACGAGTACTGACCACGAAGCCTACGGCAACAGATTGCAAAGCCTTCGACTACCGAAGACAACGACAGTAGACTGTAAAATCTACGACTATAACAGTAGTCCGCAAAGTCTGTGACCATTGACTGCATGACCTTCGACTTTTGACCAGTAAAATCTACGACCATGAAAAAGTATTGTAGCTACGATTACCTTTAGTGATCGTTCTGTCGTGGTCGAAGTCGAACGTAGTCGAAGCTGGACGTGGTCGAAGTATGTCGTGGTCGGAATGCCGTAGTCGAGTTGCCGTGGTTGAAGCCAGGCGTAGTCAAAAACAGGCATGGCCATTCTTCCATAGTCGTGCTGCGGTGCTCGTATTGCCGTTGTTGAAAGCCGCAGTGGTCGAAGTCCATCGTCATCGAAGTTACGTGGTTGTAAATGACTCTGAGTGGTCGTAAACATCAGCTGGGCCATCACTCTTTGAGGTCGAAGCTAGCCGTGCGATCCTCCGATGCCAATTAAGTGTTGTCACACCGTCCGATACTCCGTTGCTACTTGAAAACCGTCTGATGCAACTCGGACCCAATCGGACTGGTTCGAAACTACTCGAAACAGACCAAAACCACTAGGAGCAGATGAAAACCACTCGTATGTGACCGAAACCACTCGTAGCAAAGCAAAACCACTCGAAGTAGGCGAAAACCACTCGGAGCAACCACAACCACTAGGAGCCAATGAACACCACTCGAAACCACTCAGGGCAACTTAGAACTGAACGAGATCACTCGGATTCAAAACCTTTGACTACAATTGACTGGAACTTTCGTAAACGCAAATTTTAAAGCAATCCAAATGTCAATTATTCATCATCACTTTTAATCACGACCACCACATGGTCTAACACTTACTACTTTGGTTTGTGCGATGAAATCAGCTTCCTCACTGTTCTCCATGAATAATTTGTCAGTTGTCACGTTCTATTCCCCCACACAGATTTGAATCTGGCTATATGTTTACATGTTAAGCCCGTAAGAGTGGTCTTGCTGATTCAGTTTTCCACACCAGACATAAAACTGTAACTGATATTGATATGTGCCTTAATGAATCAACATGCACAGTTAGGTATTCTTTGAAAAAAAAATATAGGGAGACATACACAGTTAAATGTATCCTGTTCATAAAAAATGTGTCCACAGCAAGTGCTAACCTACTTCTTGAGATTTGGGATGTGTTTCTTCTCATCCACAAGCAGTCACCATTGCAAAGCATACAAGGTCACTAATATAGTAATACTTACTGCTTAACAATAACTTAGTATTTTTTTATTTTTTAAAGACTCTTAGCTATTTTTTATCACCTGTTCAATATGCAAACCTTTAAGTTTACCATTGCAGCTTTCTTTTTTCAACATTAATCGTTAAAATTTTATCTTTCAGTGAAATTGCTTGACTGGGGGGAGGATGGTCATAGATCAGAACAAGAAATTGCTGCACTAAGAGCAGCGTTTGCACAAGAGGTCTCTGTCTGGTATAAGCTTGATCATCCAAATGTTACTAAGGTAATCTTTGGCTGAAAAAGCCCTTTTTGGCCCCTTCAAATTTCATAGCTTAGATCACTTTGCTGATATAATATGCATCAATTCAATTTCTATTTAGCTTTGGTTCATGAAACTGCGATTACAATGATTGTCTCCACACCCATCTGCACATGCAAAGACCAAAGACCGCACAACTTCTCCACGCGTTATCCACCTTTGACTTTCACGTGCTCCAGCGTGAGCCCGACCACCTCGCGATATCATTGACCACCTGCCCAGGCCTGTCAGACCACTAGCCTAACAAACACAAATACTCGAGGAACTCGAAAATCACAAATATTGAAGCATTCGAAGTCTATGAGTACCGACCGTGAAGTCTACGGAAACCGATCGTAAGACCTACGACTACCGATCGTCAACTGTGGTCGATCGAAACTTTCACAAATACAAATTTTAATGCAACCTAACACTCAATTATTCATCATCATTGTATTCATGACCTCCACATGGTCTAACAATATTACGAATTGGTGTGCATATATTACCATTAAAATTGGTCTCAGAATATGGTAGAAAATCTACCAATAAATTTGTAGGAGGCTCTCATTTTGCCGTCTATACAACTCATTGGGGGATATAAACAATTATTATTATTCTCTATCCCTTGGTGAGTGTAGCTATTTTCTACTTCTCAACTGGCTGTCCTAACACTATCTTGAACTTTAATTGACAGTTTATTGGGGCTATAATGGGTGCAAGAGATCTAAATATACAGACCGAACATGGACATCTTGGCATGCCGAGTAATATTTGCTGCGTCGTCGTTGAGTACCTTGCTGGAGGTGCACTAAAAAATTTTCTAATAAAGAACAGGAGAAGGAAGTTAGCCTTTAAAGTTGTGGTCCAAATAGCCCTTGACCTTGCCAGGGGGTAAGTAATTAAATTTTTTTGTTGGTCTTTGCCAAAGTTCTTCTATTTTGTCCCTTTAATCTCCAAATATCTCATTGTGAACTTTGCATTTCAATAGCTTAAGCTATCTTCACTCAAAGAAGATAGTCCATCGTGACGTCAAGACTGAAAATATGCTTCTTGACAAAACGAGAACTGTGAAAATTGCTGATTTTGGTGTTGCTCGAGTTGAGGCTTCAAATCCCAGTGATATGACGGGTGAAACAGGCACACTTGGCTACATGGCACCTGAGGTATTTGATCTTTAACCATCTGGAGATATTATCCTAATCGTATGCCATTTATCAATTTGTTGATAGGTCTATACCAGACTATCAAATTATGTAGGGAAAATTGGATGCAGGGTACGGCAATGTTTCTTGTTTGGAGAGTTGAAATTGCAAGATTGCATCCCCTCTAATTATCTCTCATATTTTTCGCCATGTGTTTTTGTGATTTTTCGAGGTTGCTTTTACCCATTTCGTCACAGCGTCCCATTGATTTCTCGTCTGTAAGGCACCAGGCTATTTCTGTTGATCTTAAACTTCTGTTGTTCACCATCCAGTTATATGCAATAGAGTTCACTCATGAAGTAGAACTTGAAGCACTAGGACAAATCTTACGTTGGATTTAATTTCCCCCTTGCTTGAGTTGTGGTGTTCCCTTTTTTTTCTCTTTTGAATGATTGGAAGAGTGTACTTGTGGTTGCCTTATATTGGCATCTATGTGCAGGTTCTCAATGGTCATCCTTACAACAGGAAGTGTGATGTTTATAGCTTTGGAATCTGTCTGTGGGAGATATACTGCTGTGACATGCCGTATCCTGATCTGAGCTTCTCAGAAGTCACTTCTGCTGTTGTTCGCCAGGTTAAAAACCAGCTTCCATCCTGTTTCTTTCGCGTTGCTGCTATCCTGTTCCTGAAGACTGAATCACCGAAATGATAGCACAATCCTTGATGTACAGAACTTGAGGCCTGAGATACCGCGCTGCTGTCCAAGCTGTTTGGCGAACGTGATGAAGCGCTGCTGGGACGCGAACCCCGACAAGCGACCTGAGATGGCCGAGGTGGTGTCCATGCTGGAGGCGATCGACACGTCCAAGGGCGGAGGCATGATCCCAATCGATCAGCCGCAGGGGTGCTTCTCGTGCTTCCGTCGGTACCGAGGCCCCTGACAATCTGATGATCTGATCGCGTCACGGCTGTAGTACCCACCCGATGATTTGATCGATCGCTAGATCTCATTGTAATCTAATTACATCCGTTACCCCAAGCATGCAGAACTGGCTAATGGAGATGTTCTCTGATGTAAGTGCCTGCTCGTTGACGAATGAGCTGGTCAGCACTTAAACCACATCCTTGTATGCTTGCTGTGAATTTTAACGCTTGGCCTACCATAAGATCAAGCTTAGAGTTTACTGTGAGTCTGGCAGAGCTGCTCACAGTTTTTGCACACTCATGGTCATGAAACCTGTAATTTTTTTTAAGATGACTCACTGTATTATTGCAGTGTATATATACTCCATTCAGTCATAAATACATATCGTTTTGGACATAGGTACAATTAAACTTTTGAAATTGTAGGATCGTATGGCACAATCAGAGAAGATTGAATGATTATCTCCGCTTTTTACCACTTGAAATCAAAACACAACGCAGAGGAACAAAAGAAAGACAATCTGAATTACTAGATGAAGATGATGATAGCAGACTACTTGCTCGTGCGTGCTCGAAGAGTCACTGTCGTCCAACTGCTCATCTCGACCGCTCGATACGACCACTCGTCGCAAATGCTCGCTTCGACCACTCGCTTATGACCGCTCGTCCCGAACGCTCGCTCCGACCGCTGGCTTACGATTGCTCAGATCGATCGCCCGCTCGTTCCGATCGCTTGGCACGACAACGACACACATAGTCGTAACCTTCTTCCGCCTGAAGTCCCCAGCCGTTCAACCACCAACCGGACGAGTACAAGCCGAAGACCACTTAGAGCATGTAAAATAGAGAAAAAGGAGCGATACTCTGGAAGTCGTCGAAGAACTTTTTCTGGGAAGGATCTAATCTATAATTTCTTCATCAAGTTCTTAGCTACAAAACGCCCTCACGGCACACCTAAAAACCTTTTCCACAAAGGCCCTAAAGCTTGTCATGCTAACCTACGACTTCCCCTACTTTTATAGGTCAGCGCACAAACCGTGTCCTTACCCACTTGAACATGAAATCTATCTCTTCCTCAAATCAAGGGGTCCGAAACCCTTCATAGCACAGGTTTTAACCACCTCATACAAGTCATGGACTCCATACTTCACATGCAACGAAGCCTCCAGGATATCCCCTCATGTATCTCCATCGTGCGCCATCACCGCGTGCTCTCGCGTGAGCCCGATCACCTCGCATGACATCCTGATCGCCTGGACCTCAGATTACCCCCTCCTAGTCCCGATCCTCCTCGTCACCGACCCTAACTGTCTACAGCAACGACCATTTATCATCAACTACCACATACCAACCAGTCAACCACTAGCCCAACATGAGTACTCGACGTACTCGAAGATCACAAGAGTGAACTACGAGTACCGACCGTAAAGCCTACGATAACTAATCGCTAAGCCTCCGACTACTGAAGACAGAACAGCAGACTGTGAAGTCTACAAGTATCAATAAGACTGCCAAATCTATGACCAAGAAAGCAGTCTGCAAAACCTAGGACAAATGACCACAAAGAACTTGACAATCGACTAGTAAAACCTTCAACTATCGAGTATGGCCAGTAAAGTCTACGACTATCGAGCATTGTAGCTACGACCATGAAAAAGTAATGTAGCTACGATTACCTACCGTGGTTGTAAGGTCGAAGTCGTACTACCGTGGTCGAAGATAGACGTGGTCAAAAGCTGTCGTGGCCATAAGCCAGACGTGGTTGTAAGTTGCCGTGGTTGTAAACCAAACGTGGTCGTAGGCTGTCGTGGTCGTAAGCCAAACGACGTCGTAAGCTGCCGTAGTCGTAAGCTAGATGTGGTCGAAAGCTGCCATGGTCGTAAGCCAGTCGTAGTTGTGTTCGAAGTGCTATGGTTGGAGCATGTTGTGGTCGAAGTATATGGTCGTTTGGCCGTGTTGTGGTCGTAATCTGATGCAAGAGCTGACTGAGAGCACTCGAAGTAGAACACAAACACTCGAGGGCAAAGTCTTCAACTACAACCGACTAAGTCTTTCACAAACGCAAAATCCAAAGCAAATCAAATGTCAATTATTCATCACTCTTTATTTACCAAATATTTTGTCAGTTATTCATCATCTCTTTATTTACGACCATCCACATGGTCTAACAATCCCCCCTTGATGAATACATTGACAACACTTTGAAAATTCTCAAATGATTTGTGTTTTGAAAGAGAAGCAAAATTCACAAACTCAACAAGATCTTCAATTCAAAATCTCTCCAAATATCTCTCCACCTTACTTCAATTTCTCCCCTTTTGGCAATATAATCATCAAGAAACTTTCAGAGATAGAACAATTCTAAGAGGGAGCAATAAGAGTAAAGATCAAGAATTTTAGATATTATACAAGTCAATTTGTATTTATATTTTGACCAAGCCATCAGTGTGAGTAGGGCTTCTTAGATTATATAAAGTCATATATCATATAGCTAGATCGAAAACTAGTCTTTTAGCACAATTAGACAATTTAGATCAATGACAAACATCTAATCGATGACTAAACCAATTATAAAGAACACAATGAGATATCACAATGAAAAGTTAAAGCCTAAAATTGAAGTAAGCATTAAATCTAGATGGGCTAGCAGTCTCATAAACAATCCATTACTTCACACTAGATTTGTAGGCATGTGGCATGCTTGTAGCATACTTCTTTTCATAATGCTATCTTTGTAGCAAACTTCTTTTTGAACAGTGGCATGCTTGAAGCATACTTCTTTTCATTTGTGCACTTTTTGTACTTTTTCTTTTGTTTAACTATGGCTGCCTGAAGCATACATCTTTTCAATTTCCCTTTTTCTCAATTCTCACTTGATACCACTTGTATGATACCACTTGTAAAATTTCTCTTTTTTATATGTATAACATGCCAACTTGAGTGAGCATAAAAAGATTGTGATATGAAACATACAAGCCTCATAGCCAAGATTTTAAAATAAGATTCATAATTAAGCTAATCTTTTTAGATGAACATCACAAAGTACTATTAATAATCACTCTAGTCAAAGACTTATGCCAAGTCATGTTTTAATTCAAGTATAGCAGATTAATTAAAATCAGTTGTGATCTAAGCTACACAACATATGAGTATATATATAAAGCAAGCTCTATGACTCAATTGATTTCAATGGCTCAATCTTGATGAATTATATGACAGGTATAATAAACAAAGCTCCTGACACCACTTCAAATGACACTCCCCCTCAGAATAATCCCATCTCACTTAGAAAAAGAGCAAATTGAGAAGAAGCAAGAAGTTGTGTGAGAAATTAAGGAAATCAGAAAGGAGTTCAGAGACCACTTGTAAAATGACATTACCTTTCCACATGGTCTAACCTGAAGGTAAAGTCTCATGGAAACTTCTCAGAGAAGGCGAAGAACTATCAAGTGATCCAATCAAACAATGGTGCAAAAGACTGAAACAAAATCAAGTGTTTGTTCTCCACCCTGTGTTTATTGGTCTTAAATCACAGTAGATGTCGATCTCACAATACTGGGGTTAGTCAAGTAAGCTTTAGGAATCTAGTACTGTGATACTTGACGAAAAGGATCAGCAACGGGCAATGATAAAAATTTAAGTGAAGAGTTAGCCTTTGTCAAATTCTGGTCTAACCGCCGTTGAGGAACCAGTCTGTCCGCTGACCTATCTGATCGTCTCTGTGTAGCTAATTGTAACCAATCTGAGCACCTCTATACAGCTGGTCGAAGCTCTGGTCCGACCACGCTGTACCGACCATAGGAAGAAGCTGATCTGAACTCTAGTCTGATCACTCTGTTCCGACCATGGAAGAAGGCCGGTCTAACTTCCAACTGATCTAAACGAGCAGAGACAACCAGTCGAAAATCTCCTGAGTACCTTGACCAGCTACAGGAACCAACTGACTGACAATTCCGTTCAACCACGCTAGTCCAACCACGAAGAACAACTAGTCAAAACCCTGGTCTGATCGCAGAATGTCCGACCACAGAACACCCAACAACGCGGCAGTATGAATGTTTTTGCAAGACTGGTATGACCGCTGACCGACCACTACGACCAGGTTCAGTTGCTGAAGTTCTCGGGGCTGCAGAGAACAAATTAGAGGGTGCAAAACCACAATAACCTGCAAATGATTGGTTAGTGCGTGCAAAGAGACAATATGCTCCTAAAGCTACAGAGAACTAATTAGAGGGGGCAAGACGACAATTGGGAGCTTGCACAATCTCCACTTGGGAACATTTTTTTAATCTACATTTTTTCTCCTTAACTTTCTGAAAATAGAACTGAACCACATGACCATGTCTACCACAATGAGTGCATTGATACTTACCTATTGACTTCACAACACCCACTTTGGTAGAGAATTTCTTTGCAATACTAGTAGATTTAAATATAATCTGTTTTGGTTCAGATTCTACTTTAAACTTTTCAGGTTCAAAAAGCTTAACAACCTTAGGAGGATTGTTCTTGGCATGCTCAATAAAATTAAATACTAGACCGTGTTTGTTTGCACTTGTTTTTGATTGATCTAGAATCATGTTCAAATTCTTTTTGCCAAACGAGAACCTCTCTGAGGTGTTCTTCAGATACACATTCTCTTTAGCCAATGTAGGATAGGTTGTGCATTTAACAAAATCATTGGCAAGACTTTTAGAAGCAGTAAACTGAGCTAATCTTTCCTTTTCAGCAAAATCATTGAATTGTCTAGTCAAGGCATCTATTTTTAGTGTTAAGTTTAGGACAATTTGAGAAAGAAAGTGTCTCATGATAGAGCATTTGTTGAATTGACTCCTGAGATGAATTAAGCCTAGCCTGAAGCAAATCACACTTTGAGCAAGCCTTAGATTAAGCAGAAGACTAGACTTAAACTTTTCAATGTCATTATTAGCAAGTTTTAATATTTTATTATAAGAGTCATATGCCAATCTTAACTCATCAAGTTTAGTAATTACATCACTAAGTTGAACTAAGTTTGATGTATTAATTGTTCTAGCAGTCTCTAACTCAGAATGTAAAACTTAGCAAGACTCACAAGATTCATCATCAAGAATAGAGACTCTAAGTCTATTAATTTCAGAATTTAAGCTCTCAATAACAAAATCATGATTTTTAATTTTCTTTTTATACTTTTGGAGCTCCTGTGTCAATTTAAGCACAACACGAGATAAATCAGTATAAAAAAGTTTTACCTCATCAGGATCATTGTAAAGATCATCATCATTGATCTCCTAACTGTTGACCATAAAACACATTCCTGTGAAGTCCACCTCCTTTGCCTTCTTGCCATTGTCCTCATCGTCGCTCGCCGAATCAACATCACTCAATAATCTCCTCAAGTGCTGAAAGTAGGGTTGTGCACATTTCAACCGAACCGAAAAAACCGGACTAAAAAAACCGAACCGAACCGGTCAACTCGGTTTGACCGGTTTTCGGTATTCGGTTCGGTTTTTATATTTTAGGTTTTTTTGTTGTTCGGTTTTTTCGGGAAAAACCGATTAAAAACCGAAAAACCGAAAAAAACCGAACAGCGCAGGAGACTGTGCCGCGCTGGCGGCCTGGCATGCTCGCGTCTGTGCGGCTGTGCCCTACTGCCCTTGGTTCACGGGTCCGCGCTGGCGGCCTGGCGCGCTCGCGTCTGTGCGGCGTTGCAGAAACAAATATTCAAACGGCTGCCATCTGCTGCCGACGGGCATAAAATATGTATCATGTATGCACAGTACACCATCATCCATGCCAACGACTGATGGCTGACGGGCATCAAATATTCAAACGACTGCCATCTGCTGCTGCGCTGCAGAAACAAATATGTATCATGTATGCACAGTACACCATCATCCATGCCATCCTTCTTCACTCTTTAAAAAAAAGAGAAGCCACTCTACTCTCTACGTGACCAACTCTGCTCTTCTGGTTGCTTCTTCTTTTTGATTACTTGTACTACTCGTTAATTCTACACCACCTTCCTCTGAATATGAGCCACACCCCCTTTCTATCTAATTAACCCGGTCAGTAGCAAAGCCAAATTGCAGTTACGTGAACAAATGCACATATATACTTTGCCTACTCGTCTCGCTAGTCACTATATCATTTGTAATTTGCGTCAACTTTGGTAAATATGGTATTTACCGATACCGCACCGAAATAAATTGGGATTTACCGATACCGAACCATATTTTTAAAAATACCGTATACTACCGAACTAATAATACCGTATTTACCGTATATACCGTATATACCGAACCGATTTTACCGAACTAACCGAACGCACAGTCCTAGCTGAAAGTACTTTGTTGACCGCCCTGCGATAGTTGCGCTTCTTGCTTGGGGTGAATCTTGAATTTAGTTTGATGAGTTGGAGCCTTGCCATCCTTAACCTCCTTGCTCCTCGGTTTGGGGCAATCCATCTTAATGTGGCCAGGCTCGTCACACTCATAGCATCTGATTGGACCTGACACGCCACCTCGCTTCCTCATCCTCACATTGTTGAGTGCCTTGTATGCTTGTGAGGAGATCAACGCCAAGTCCTCTTCAGGGAGCTACTCGAACTGTTATTTTGAAAAAGAAAACAAGCCAGACAACGAAACACAAGACAAAGCACTCGACAAAGCAGCCTGCACAGGGTTAGTCACAAGTGGTAAAGATGAAGATTTATCAATCTTAGATGGCAAAGCTTCCATCTCATAGGTTTTCAATCTAGAATAAAGATCATTCATGGTTAAAGTGTCCAAATCGACAGTTTGATTAATAGTTATGACAACCATCAACCACTCAGAACCTAAAGATCTCAAAATTTTAGTTGCGTTATCTTCATCAGCAAGAATGACATTAACATAGCTCAAAGCACTCAATATTTTCTCAAAATGAGCAAAGAGATCATCAATGGATTCACAGACTTCATAGCAAAATTAGAATATTCTTTTTAATAAAGATTTTTATGCACTTTCTTGATTTTAGTGGTTCCTTCATGATAATCGCAAAGAGTTTTTCAAATTAAGTGGGCAGAATTAATATGAGCTACACGATTAAACTCTTTGCGAGAAATCCCTTGAAATAGCAAGTTACAAGCTTGAGCATTTAAATCAACATCTACTTTATTTAAATTAGTAACGGTTGCAGGAACCTCATATGGTGTAGAAACTTTATTCCGAACATCGCTACCTTGAGCCTCAAAGTAAGCTTGCAAACGACATTTCTAAAAAGCAAAATCAGTACCATCTAGCATAGGAGGATGGTTCACATACCACTCTGACGCCATAACAACCTGCTCTGATACCACTTATAGGATCGTATGGCACAATCATAGGGGGGTGAATGATTGTTTCCGCTTTTTTCCATCTGAAATCAAAACACAACGCAGAGGAACAAAAGAAAGACAATCTGAATTACTGGATGAAGATGACGAGCGTAGACTACTTGCACGTACGTGCTCGAAGAGCCACTGTCGTTCGACTGCTCATCTCGACCGCTCATTATGACCACTCGTTACGACCGCTTGTTGCAAATGCTCGCTCTAACCGCTCGCTTACGACCGCTCATCCCAAACGCTCACTCTGACTACTTGCTTACGACCGCTCACTTACGATTGCTCGGATCGATCGCTCGCTCGTTCGATCGCTCGGCACAACAACGACACACGTAGTCGTAACCTCCTTCCGCCTGAAGTCCCCAGCCGTTCGACCACCAACTGAACGAGTACAAGCCAAAGACCACTCAGAGCACATAAAACAGAGGAAAAGGAGCAATGCTCTGGAAGTCGCCGAAAAACTTTTTCTGGGAAGGATCTAATCTATAATTTCTTCTTCAAGTTCTTGACTATAAAGCACCCTCACGGCATCCCTAAAAACTTTCTCCACAAAGTCCCTAAAGCTTATCACGCTAACCTACGGCTTCCCCCTACTTTTATAGGCCAGCGCACAAACCGTGTTCAACTCGAACACCTCAAACTGTGTCCTCATCCACTTGGACATGAAATCTACCTCTTCCTCAAATCAAGGGACCCAAAACCCTTTCTAACACGGGTTTTAACCACCTCGAACAAGTCATGGACTCCATCCACAACTCCATACTTCACACACGATGAAGCCTCCAGGATATCCCCACCTCTATCTCCATCGTGCACCATCACCACGTGCTCTCACGTGAGCTCGATCACCTCACGTGACATCCTAACCATCTGGACCTCAGATTACCCCCTCTTAGTCCCGGTCCTCCTTGTCACCAACCGTAACCGTCTCCACGCCTCCACGCATCATCCATTTTTGACCTCCACATGCTCCAGCATGAGCTTGACCACCTCGCATGACATCCCGACCGTGTGAACCTCAGATTACCCCCTCCTAGTCCCAATCCTCCTCGTCACCGACCATGGTTGCCTCTAGGACTGTGCATTCGGTTAGTTCGGTAAAATCGGTTCGGTATATACGGTATATACGGTAAATACGGTATTGTTAGTTCGGTAGTATACGGTATTTTTGAAAATACGATTCGGTATTAGTAAATCCCAATTTATTTCGGTGCGGTGTCGGTAAATACCATATTTACCAAAGTTAACGCAAATTGCAAACGATATAGTGACTAGCGAGACAAGTAGACTGGATGGCATGGCTGTTTTTACTTGTTCGAGTGCATCAGTTGTCAACTGGTACTAGTTACTGACGCCCCTGATTAGTTATTTTCGTTATCCAAGCTAGAATTTTATTAAGAGACAATAACACATCCCATGATGACGACATGATCCACGTACAAACTACGTACTGAGAACGAAACGAATCATACAGACCTTTCAAAACCTGATCGACAGTATAAGATACTATTGCTATCTGTGAAAATAGTACAAGCCAAACAATGGATTATCTAACCGTGGCTTTATGTAATGTTCGCCAAAAAGAAAAACAAAACGAAATGCAAATTCGTGCTTACAGAGCAAAGTCTAGAGATTGGAATTCAGTCTTTAAAAAGAAAGAATTGGATTCGTGAGAGCAAATAAGCTCTAGCTCGAGCTTTCTTGGATCCGTATTCCGTCATATCGTTCCCATGCAGACCATACTAATTCAACACGAGTTGGGCCGTTTTAGCCCATGTAGGAAGCCCAAATTGTTTCTCAGCAGAGACCGGAAGGGCGAAGGCATCCCCTCGCATATTCCGTGCCATTCGGTTTTTCGGTTTGTTCGGTTTTTTTCGGTTTTTCCTGAAAAAACCGAACACAAAAAAAACCTAAAATATAAAAACCGAACCGAATACCGAAAACCGGTCAAACCGAGTTGACCGGTTCGGTTCGGTTTTTTGGGTCCGGTTTTTTCGGTTCGGTTGAGATGTGCACAGCCCTAGTTGCCTCCATGCCCACCTGCACATGCAAAGACCAAAGAAACCATCTCCCGGTACAAGTTCTCTCCAACTTGACCATAATCAACACACATTAACAAAACACACCTTTGTCTATCCCAGACAAGAACCAAACCAATTACGACCATTTCCCATATCGTCCACAACCACACAAACTAACGCTAACTGAAACATACCCTCAGACCACTCAATACGATTGCTACCTTAGAATACTCGTAACCCACAAGTACTCGAAAACTACACGCACCACTACTGGCCGACTATCGAGTACCGACTACCGAGTATCGATCAGAAATCACAGCCGCAACACATACTCGAAGCCTACGAGTACAGACAACACTCTGACACCCGACCGCTTACCACGATCATGAAACCACTTCTATCGAGTACCGAGTCCTCCGCCTATGAGTACCTCAATCCTCAAGTAGCCACCTAGTACTACAGCAATGACCATTCATCATCGGCCACCACACATCGACCAGTCAACCACTTGCCCAACATGAGTACTCAACATACTCGAAGATTACAAGAGTGAAGGTACCGACCATGAAGTCTATGAGTACCGACCGTGAAGGCTACGACAGCTGATTGCTAAGCCTCTGACTACCGAAGACAAAACAGCGGACTATGAAGTCTACGAGTATTGACAAGACTGCCAAATCTATGACAAAGAAAGCAGTCCACAAAACCTACGACAAATGACCGCAAGCCCTTGACTATCGACTAGTAAAACCTTCGCCTATCGAGCACTATAGCTACGACCATGAAAAAATATTGTAGCTACGATTAATTGCCATGTTTGTAAGGTCGAAGTCGTACTGTCGTGGTCGAAAGCTACCATGGTCATAAGCCAGATGTTGTCGTAAGCTACCTTGGTCATAAGCCAGATGTGATCGCAGGCTGCTGTGGTTGTAAGCCAGACATGGTCGTAAGCTGCCGTGGTCGAAAACTATCGTGGTCGTAAGCTAGCCGTAGTCATAGTCATGTTCGAAGTGTTGTGGTTGGTGCATGCTATGGTCGAAGTCCGTAGTCGTTTGGCCATGCCGTAGTCGTAATCTGATCCAGGAGCCGACTGAGAGCATTTGAAGCAGAACACAAACACTCGAGGGCAATTTCTTTGACTACAATTGGCCAAGTCTTTCACAAACGCAAAATCCAAAGCAAACCAAATGTCAATTATTCATCATCTCTTTATTTACCAAATATTTTGTCAATTATTTATCATCTCTTTATTTACGGCCATCCACATAGTCTAACAGAATTTTTAACTATCAATATTTTTTAAATATTTAATATTTATATTAGATATATGAAAACCATACATGTAAATTTTTTTTGTGAAAAGTACTTTCATAGTATTATAATTTTAGTGGGTTTATAAATATATTACAGTACAAATTAGTGATCAAAATTGTATTTTAGAGACCATGTTAATGTCCAAAACAATTTGTATTTATAGCAAGAGGAAGTATATCTTTATTGAATGTGAATAAAGAACACGAATCAGGATGTATAATTGGGGGCTCTGGGATCTAATGGCTTGTTTCAAACGTACTCCGAAATAGCAAATTTTGCAAGAATTCAAGGGCAGGTGAGGTCGAACGAATTGTCTAACAAGGAAGGTTGGATGATCACGTGGGGTACGGCAGGATGGAGAGGATGGCCGTCCGATTCTACCTCTTCTCTAGGGGTGCAAACGGAGCGGATACGGACGGATATTGCTCATCCTGTATCATTTTCCATATTTTTTGTCGGAGTCGAAGTCGGACACGGATAGTGCCGGATACGAATACGAATGCGGATATTATCGGTCACGAATACGGAGCGAATACGTGCCGCTCCGAATACAGTTAGTTTCGGTCATGAATATTTAATCGGATAATGAGCGAAAGCAAATTTCACATGGTGACAGAAACAAATTAAGCAAACTGAGATCTAATACGAGTGTACCAACGTTGCAACAGCCACCGAAACAAACAATCTTATATAAATAAATGATGCTACATTTAAATAAGAGTTGGAGATCCCACCTGGCCGGCAGAGAGACTAGGTATCCGACTCCGTTTCCGTATTCGGTAACTATCCGGGTAACTATCCGAGTAACTATCCGATAACTATACGGAAAAATATCTGGATAGTTCCGTATCCGTCGGATAATGCTTGTTCCGAATCCGTTTCCGTATCCGACAAAAAATATCCGAATCTGTATCTGTATCCGACAAAACCTTCGGATATCTGAAATTTTGCTCCGAATTATATCCGAATTAAAACGGACGGATGGTCGGTCGGGAAATATCCGCTCCATTTGCACCCCTACTCTTCTCTCCTTTCGCGCACCTATCCACCCTGTTTGCCTGTTCACCAAAAGCAGGGAGAGGCAAACCAGGCCAAATGGCTACTCCGCATGGCCCATGTGGGCACGGTCCATTTGGCCCGTTTAACTAAATGGATCTATCGTGCTGACCCAGACATAGCCCATTGAGATCAGGGAGCGTGACATGCCAGCCTAGGCATGAGTAGCCCGATGGGCCAAGGATGGCCCGTTTAGCATGGTCTGCATGCACGTCGTCGCTGGGCGCTGCCTGCTACCGCTCACGTCAATGCTGCCGATGCCGGCGAGAGAGAGACCGAGAGATAAGAGTGAGAGCGGCTGAGCGCAAGAGGGAAGGAAAGAGTTAGAGAGGGGAGGCTGAAGGTGGTGGGGCCGAGGAGGGAGGAGGCAGTGGCCCCGACGGGAGGGGGGAGAGGAGGCACCAGGGAGGGAGGAGATAGCGGGGGCCATGGAGGGAGGAGACGAGGAGGTGGTTGGTGGGGATAATAGGGGCGGCCGAGCACTGGGGAGGGGAAGGGTCGGAGCGGGACAGTTGAACGCAGACAGCGGGAACGAGTAGACGACCAGAGCGAGGGAGGGGGCGTTGGCCGCAGTGGTAGACTGATAGCTGTTGCTGCAGTGCTGGTGTGCCGCCTGAAGGGGCAGGCCGCGGGTGCACGGCATGAGTGTCAAGTTTACAGTAGAAGCCAAAAGAGGGAAAGGGAAACTGGGGAAAAAGTGATTAAAGAACAAGAAAATAGAAATAAATTTTAGATAAATAAATAAAGTGATAAATAAATTGAGATAAATAAATAAATAAAGAGATAAAAAGAGAATTAGAGATAAATAAATTTAAAATATAATAAAGAGCTTTAGTAATGTTTATATACCTGCCTAGTTAAAAACTTGCCAAGTAAAAAACTCAACTCGAGAAAATTTTGGCAAAGAAAAAGAGTACAACCCAGCTCTTGATACATCATTGTTCTAACTGTCATTTTCTAGGTAAAGATTGTCGAACGACTCCTCCAACTCTGTATTTTGATTGAAAGCAGACTTTGACAAAACATAGAAACATAAACAGTTAACACATCCTATGGTACTATAGATAACATCGAATATATTATCTTATGTCTGTGCCACCATTTCAAAATATTGATACCCTGGTCACTCATTTAGACTAGTTTGACTAGGATATATTAGATCAGGGGCGGAGACAAGGGGGGCGGGCAGGGGCCTGGCCCCCCCCCCCCCAATGGTCCACCAAATGCATTAATAGGACCCCTTAATCACCCTTCATCACAGTCAATTAGGCCCCTGCATTTCGAACACAAAATCATTGCTTAGTGACTTGAGAAATGATGGCTGGGAACCACTTCTTGAGGAGGTGAAAGCCTTTTGTGACAAGCACGAGATTGAGATTTCGGATTTAAATCGCAAGTAAGTTATTATCTTACCTTCAGTTTTTTAATATGAGCACAAATACATATTTTTTTATTCTTATGGTACATATCTAACTTGTTTAACTACATGTCGCAATTTGTAGGTGTGTGGATGTGACCAAATCTCGGAACAAAAATGATATTACCACCACTCTTCACCATTATAAAATAGATGTGTTTAATGTTGCGGTCGACCAACAATTGATTGAGTTAGAAGATCGATTCAGTTCTCAAGCAACAGAGCTTCTATCACTTTGTGCCTCACTAGATCCAAGAAAAGATGGCTTTGACATTTCAAAGATAAGTACTCTGGTGGAAAAGTACTATCCGGCTGATTTTTCAAGTCAAGATCAAGCTCAATTGGAGTGTCAACTACCACATTTTTCAACTTGATGTATGCAACCATCTAGAGCTAAGTACATTGCCATCACTTGCTGATCTAACAAAGGGACTAGTGAGATTAGGTAAAAATTCTATTTATCCAATGGTCGATAGATTGCTAAGATTAGTCATAACTCTTCCAGTATCAATAGCGACCACTGAGAGTCTTTTCAGTATGCTAGACGTATGCTACATTATTTTGTCATATGTGTTATGATTGAATTTATATGACAATATATATGCGTATGTTTAATTATATATGTGTATGTCTAATTTTGCAGACACACGGCGCCGAGGACCTATGACGCCGGCGCCTTGGCGGGTCGGGCCCCCCTTTGTCTGCATCCTGGCTCCGCCCCTGTATTAGATGTTCAATTTTTAAGTGTGCCTACATGTGAACTCTACTAGGGTGTAATAGGCTCGTAGTCTGAAACAATCGGGTCTTATGAATAATATGTACGATAAATCATCATGTTTGTTATTGCACCATTCCTTACTTTGCCATTGCAATGGTAATGCAAAGCAAAAACGCACATAAGTGTCTGGGTTTGGAAAGCAAGAACTTTGGACCGAGTTGCTGTCTTGTCACATAATAACATATTAACATCGGATAACTTCAGGCACTGTACAATAAATCATTCGTACCTGCCTATGTTGTCATTTTACTATTCGTGTACATATCTAATGTACTAATCCATTTATGCCGCTCAGTTTGTCCATCTTGAAATTTTTCAGAACATGGCAAAGTGCTAGATGAGCTCTTTATCTTCACTGCTGGTAATTTGATTGGCCATTGTTGCAATTGTCATAGAGGCCATAAAAAATGTGTAGTTGTCTCTTTTGTTAAAATATTTTTAAACATATTATTGCAGGCAAGTTCCAGACAGAGATTGGCAAGAGCTGGGCTGTTGAAGTGAATGCAAGGTGAAACAATAGATGCGGAAAGCAGCAGGAGTGCTCTACGTTTGATTGGTTTGCACAGCCTCTACTGAAACATGTGTCATCACGGGGTGGTGTGGCGAGATGCAGACTCCAGCATCTAGAAGGCAAGTTCAATACAAACTTAACCGATTGCCGTAGCAATCTAGCCTTGGTAGGGAATAACGGGAAGGGCATTGTCAAGAACTCCGGATCCAAGTTTGTTTAGAACTCTCTGAGCTGAATTTGCACTGAGACTTGCAGACGTACTGAAAATCGCTGTATACTACTACTATGTAGGATCTAGGGAAAGATACGTTTTTGTTAACCCAGGGAAATTAAAAAAAAAGCCGATGCTGTTGCCCCCTTCTTTCGGTCGCTTCCAGGCCGCAAGAAGTTGATCAATCGCGGGTGGTGCTCGGTTGGGCTGTGCCTTATGACTTATTTTACTATAACTGGCTGAAATTACACTGTAGTTGATGGTGATTTATTAGGTATAATTAAATTTTAAAAAAAATTAAAAATAGAAAAAACGGGTTAGCCCAACACGTGTAATGCAAACGAATACGGGAAAAAAAGAACCGGTAAAAAAACTCAAAAAATCTAAAAAAATCAAAAAAAAAACAAAATTTAAAAATTGTAAAAAATAAGTAGCCAAAGCTGAAAGAGCAGGGCCGCACCTTGATGGACTGGAGCCGTAACGGTTCACGTGCCGAAACGGTTTCGGCATCTTACCCGACAACCTTGATGGACTGGAGCCAATACGAAACGGCGTCGTCGTAATTGGAGTCTCGAATAAGATAATTCAGCGTGGCAGTCCGTACCGGATGATGGCACGGATCGGAGCTGGAACCCGAGTCGAACGCAAACTCAGGGTCCGTCCATCCATCTATAAAGCCACACGACCCGAGGCGCAGAACGCCATCGACCGAAGAAAGCAAAGCCTCGCGGTTAATTTTCTCCGGCTTGTTCGTGAATAATTGATCGTTGCAGGCCGAGTCGTCGAGAACTCGAGATCGAAGATGCAGATCTTCGTGAAGACCCTGACGGGGAAGACCATCACCCTAGAGGTGGAGAGCAGCGACACGGTCGACAACGTCAAGGCGAAGATCCGGGACAAGGAGGGCATCCCGCCGGACCAGCAGCGCCTCATCTTCGCCGGCAAGCAGCTGGAGGACGGCCGCACGCTGGGCGACTACAACGTGCAGCAGGAGTCGACGCTGCACCTCGTCCTCCGGCTCCGGGGCGGCACCTGGATCAAGGTCAAGACGCTCACCGGCAAGGAGATCGACGTCGACATCGATCCCACGGACACGGTGGACAGGATCAAGAAGCGCGTCGAGGAGAGGGAGGGGATCCCGCCCGTGCAGCAGAGGCTCATCTTTGGCGGCAAGCAGCTCGCCGACGACAAGACCGCCCGAGACTACAACATGGAGGGTGGCTGTGTTCTCCATCTTGTCCTTGCTCTCAGGGGTGGTGACTTCTAGTTAATCACTACGTACTAGCAGAGTTACTCTAGGATCTAACGGCCGGACGGCGCCATCGAGCTTCAAGATCGAGCTGCTCGCGCGCACCCACTTCACCAGCCGAATACACGCCCTTTGTAAAACTTACGAGGGAGAAACAAGCTGCCTCTGTTTAGGTTTAAGTGATAACAAAAACAGTAACATGGTTACGTAAAATACAAAATACGTTCGATTACACTATCAACTACTGGAAAAGGTAAGGTTCAACCATATCGAATTCAGTACCCAAAATATTTGATTAATCATGCACACGAGCAGAAAAACATAAGCGTAGGAGTGTAGATGAATAGTTTCGATTCCACAATATGACTTGATGCAAATTGTTAGGAATCACTAAAGTCAGCAAGTGAGCACACATAATTCAAACACTTAATAATAAATTACTTCTCCATTTTCACTTCATGGCAAACTGGTCATAATCTCAATATCTCGACTAAGTTCTACAATAACGGGCAAAGTTACAGGAGTTACTGAATGTCGCCAAAAAAAGGACTAATAACACGTCACTCACAATCTGCACCTTGCTAAAAAGATCCTCCTTGGGTTAAATGTGAAATGTTACCAAAAACATTCTTGTTCCTTTGAGCCATATCCATCCTACCTGAACCACCATCTCATGCCAGCATTTATGGGGTCATGAAGAAACGGGACGTAACGGTGGATATAGGGGTTAACTGTCCGGCCAATTTTAAGCCAGATAGCTCTGTGATAAGCAGCAGTGAAAGGAGAGTGATACATGAGCTTCAGCAACTGCAATACCGGATAAAGAGTGAGGTAGGAATTTGCTGAGACATCCATCATATTCTGCTAATACAGTAAAAAGTTCGTCTACAATAGTACAATCTGTCTTGCAAGGAAAACATCATGCAAATTCCTCTGCTGCCTTCAAACAAACAAGTATGGTTTCTTGGGCTGAAAATAAAGCGTATTGGTACTTCTATGAAATATTCCAGGATGTAGCTGATGCTACCAGTTCAGCCATGCAGAAGAAACGATTATTTAGACAAAAAGACATTGTCCTCTGTCCGGCTTTATTAGGAAGCAGGAGTCACTGTGGTTGCCACTTGCCAGCTTTGCACTTCAGGAAACCAATAGCAACAAAGCGCTATTGTTGGACAAACAACAGTACTGACCACAGCACCAACCCGACAACAGAGATTAACAGAATAGCAGACGCAACAGTCGTTGCCTAGATCCTCTTCTAATGCAAATGTTGTATACTTGAGTTTGGTCAGTTGGCACAATCTTTAGATTATTGAAAGCCATCCATCCATAATTGCATGTGCAAATCACCAACATTTTAGCCATGTTGACGTTATTCAAGTATATACAAGTGCATTAAAAACATAAGTGTTATGTGCTACCTTTTCCATTTGTTGTAGAATTCAATGAGCAGTTTGTTATACAGGAAAAGATTTGCAGCAACTAAAATATCATTGTATTAGAGATTAAAAAAAACACTGTATGTCAAATAGGGCCAGCAATGCAGAGAATTGAACACTCCTAATGTGATGGCACACTTCACAGATCAGTATAATTTGTGAGAAAGTCAACATTGCAGTTCATAGAAAACAAGTAGATCATTCGGAGAAACTAATTGATGTTTAGGCGGAAACTAACCTGCCAGTACATGAATGTTTGCATAGCATTGCGTTGTCGCCTACACAAGTAAAAAAATTTGAAGTTAAGTAGCTAATGGGAGGGAAATGAAAAAATGAAAAAGGATAGGGTCTACTGACGAGAACAGGGATAAGATCAAAAGAAAGCCCAACAAAATCTCTGCATTCGATCTCAGAAAGTTGACTGCAGTTGTGTTTGTCTCAACCCATGTGCAAGGTTGCTCCAGGTATGTCCTACAAATTAACGACACTCTCAATTGTCATAATCCATTTACCAGCATTTCAACAGGCCAAACATTGCAAGCCTGTTACTTGTTAGCAGCATTCAGTTCAGAAGAAATGATTGTTATGTGCCTTATCAGCTTGTTACCATGCAAATTTCCTACACAAAGCATTTACATTTGTGTTTTGCAGCTGATAAACTCAGGCATTTTTAACTATTGTGTTCACCATTGCATAAAAAGGCTACAGAGACCACCACCGAGACTACGCCATTCACTAGTATTATGATGGCTTTACAGGTCTTGCAAGCCCAGAGAGATGAACGTAACTTATGTCATGAAATCAAAAAATGAAGTCAAGACAACAACATAAACCATGAATAGGAAGATCATGCCTAAACTATTGTTTCTTTATCCTAAAAGCTGTCAATGATAGCATGCATTGCTTATGCATAGAGGGCAAAACATTTTGTGCGTAGAAATCTGTCAGGTCCACTTACCTATACAGAGACGAATTAGTGAAATGGCGCCGTAGAAATCTGGCCACATGTTCGAGTGCCCAACAAATTACCGGCACCAAAACAACTGTCAGAAAAGATTATCTAATTATGCATAAGGAAACAGACAGTTTAGGTTGTAATATAACAAATTCATATCAAAGTAAACAACTCATATGCTTACGCTTCAAGTGCAGTTTAGACGTAACAAACATAAGGCAGTACACGAACGGTATAAAATCCTTCGATGAAGTTACAAGGTGACACCATGCCTGAACAGCCTGCATGTTTCCTGCTCTGGGTAGCTGATTGGAAGGGAAAATGGTAAATAAGTAGTGCAAGGTATCAAAGGTGGGAAGAATAAAATAATAACTGGAATACTCAATTTCATGTTACTGACCCCATAAAAAGCAAATAAAGCATAACCTGTGGTACAGGTTGTGCCAAGAAGTGACAAACGATATCCCTTGTATTGCAGTTGTCGTGGTGCCATTGGAAGGATGCCAATCAACGCAACAATAAGAACCTGTCAGAAAAATAAGAAAACAAATGGGTATGATAACGATAATGTGACTATTTATAAGCTAGATTATTTTGGACATGTCAACACAAAACTGTGTCATTGCTCATCATTAATACATGGAAGCTAAAACAAAGCCTACAAGACAGATTAAAGTAGGTACTATCACAAGTTGGGGCACTGATACTGGTAAATCTATTGATAATTTGATGCATCCCCCAGAAACATATATGCTAAAATACACAAAGAAAGAATGGTATGCAAAAGTATAGTAGATCCAGTCATTAAGTCGGCTGTTTAAGCAAGATAGGCACTAAGATCTTGTTCCTACAAAAATTAAAGATCAATCTTCAGGTATCTCAACTCCAATAAATAAATAAAATGGCTAAACACTGAGTTCATCTGATATAGTGTATGCCTATTACTGTAATAATATGATTAATGAATCCTGGCCATCCTTCTCTTATGAAGAATTCTGAAACTGAACTTCTATTAGGCAAAAGAGGGCTCTAAATGAAAGTATTCTCATAGAATGCTAGCTTGCAGGCCTGGCTAAAATAAAATATCCTTGGACTAGCAGTTGGTCTGATTGATGTCTCACTTCCACAAATTAGATGTTGTTTTACACTCCCTTCAACTAAGCCTAAACATAATTATCTGGTGGAATTTCCAACTAAGATGGATCTGCCACTTCAAGAGACACGCCAATTGAGACAACGAGATCTTCAGCAATGGATTGATTTCAACATATATAAATTTACATCTGATACAATAATTGCTGACAAAATATAATTGCCTCGTTTAAGCCATTTACCCAGGCACTAACGGAAAAATGTAATGACCGCTGATCCAACTGTAATGCAAGTCTGCTTCTTGCTGGTCCAGAAGAATTAGTCCCTACAAAACCCATGAAGATCAAATCGGCAGATGAGAAAGGCCACAAATAATTAGGTTTGTAGTGCAGATAGATCATACAACACAACAATATGCTTCTTATCACCTGGATCAGGAGGTCTTGCATTATCGCTAGTTGATGTAGATGGTCTCCCTGACGATTCTGAGGACTGGGAAGAGGTGGTTGAGGACATTCCTTCACCAACAAAATCAGGATCCTACAACCAGAGTCAGCAAGAAACAAACCTAAGCTACTATAGAACCATGTCTTGCATATCCAAATAGATTCCCAAAAGGAGAGAGAAAATATATATTAGCCATTCCACATCACAGCTTCAACATCAATAGCATGATAAAGGGATGGAGTTCGTGTAAAAATAACTACAGATTTCAATGACTCATAGAAAATGGTATAGTATTGTCAATCTTACACAATGTATATAGTCCTAAAACAAATAAAACATCAAATTTCTCTCTCTCTCCCTCCCTCCCTCCCTCCCTCCCCCCTCCCTCCCTCCCTCCCTCCCTCTCTCTCTCTCTCTCTCTCTGGAAATCTATCATTCTCTAACTACTATAAAACTTCAATTATTTTACCCTGCTCACCGTTTCAGATTCCAATACCTTACACTATTCCTTCCCATTTGCATTTGTCATAACCGTATATACTGAGCATTCTAACTTGCATAATGCAAGGAATGAGACTCACAACCTAGCACGCTGGCAGAGTCAAATGGGCACTGGCCAGGGCCTATTGATCACTAAAGTGGGAAATAAGTCAACTAACAGAGCAGTATCAGATATCCTACTCCGTTGATGAAATGCTTGCCTTCCCAAAACGACCACTGAGAGCATCTACGAAAGGGTTGCGCTTAGAATGTGTCAATATTTCAGATCACCACAAAATCCATGGCAGAGCTAATCAGACAGCTGTACGAATTATAGGAACTGAATACTAAACATTCTACATAAAACCAAACAACCCTTTTTCTGAATCTGAACGGGTAGAATCTAAATTCTAAAACATGCACAAGCGACAGTTTTAGTTCTAGACATCTTGAAGAGAGAGATTAGCTCTGAAACGTATGACCAAGGAGGCAAGAATGCACTGAATTACTTCAGCCAAAGAAAAGAGAGAAAAAGGAGCCCTAATCCCTCCGCCCTTCCTATCCTCAAGATGCCTAATTCAGTAGGAGAAAAGAATATTTGCGCCATTGCATCGCCTGCTTCTTCACAAGCTCGAAACCGGCGAACGAGGAAGACGGGAGCAAAGAAATGAAAATCTTAGCCTCCACAAGCTATCCCTTCAGAAATCAGACATGGCTCAGGCTTACAACATTCGATCCTACACTCTCGCTCAAGATCCCCCTCGCGCATCATACTTCTTGCAAAAAAAACTGAAAGTTTTTCATGGCCACACAATTCAGGCTTATGTGGCAGGGGCGCCAGCAAAGAGGGGGCAGTTGTGCGCAATGCGGGGAGCCAAACCGGATTTGGGGATTAGCAAAGTCAAATGAGGCAGTGCAGAGATAAGCAGTAGCGAAACCTAACCTGCGTGTACAATAATTCTTGGCTTGTGCTGTTGGAACGGAGCCAATCGCGGATTCCGATACAGCCCGGGCAAGGAGAGAGAAAGGGGGGGGGGGGGGGGGAGCCCTCCGCCGCGAATCTAAACTTGGCAAACTCCGAAGCAAAGGCGCAGGGCAGCACAGAGACAGAGGAAGAAGACCGCCTCCCTCCCTCTCCTTTCTTTTCCACACACAGACACACTCGCAACGCAGATTTTTCTTGTGTGTGCAAGGCAGGGCATTTATGATTCGTTGTGACGCCCACTAGCCCACACGGCACGACAGCGAGCGCAGATGGGCCCCGTGATTATGGACGGTTCAGGCGTGAGACCGCAAATGCGACGGCCCCAAGATTCCTCTTCTTTTATTTTTGGATTTTGTTAAATAATATCCAGATATTTTCTTTCTAACTATTATCTAGAATTAGGATTATTAGATTAGATATCTAATGGCCATAAATTCTCCTCCTCCCCCTTGAATTCTACCCTCCCTCTTGAAAAAAATCTCTCCTCTTTAAAAACAAGAGGCATCTTAACCTTTAATACAAGAGTCATAAATTTAGACGATAATTAGAAAAAAATATTCAGAAGATATCTAGACACACCTTTATTTTTTTTCCGTGACCGAGAAAAACCTAAGGGAAGGGAAGGGAATTCGAGTGGGAAAGGAGGGAAAGCGACCGCGCCAGATCTCGAAAATCCCCGAGCGCAGGACGCCACGCCACCACCACCGGCGCAGATGCGCACTCCCGGATCGAAATGCGGCGTCCGAATTGAATTGGAATGCAAACCACGGAGTGCTAGTTGGAGCGGTAAAGAAATTTTGTTGGGTGGGGGAAGCGCGTACGACGAAGCGGCGGTAGAACTTGTGCTGGAGGTGGGCGCGGACGTAGGGGGGGGAGGCGGGGCGGGGCGGCACGGCGGAGCTGGCGTGGTAATTCCGCCCACCGCGGGTCGCGCTCGTAGTCGTACGCCGCGGCGACCGACGGCCACGACGGTGAGGACGCCTCTCGCCCATTTTGCTCCCGGCCCGGGGCCTGCAGCCGCGCCAATTCTGTGTGTGCGGCGTGCGCAGCTCCTAACCGCTCAGCTCGAGGTGTCACTTGCAGTGTTCTGCTCTCGGTACGGGTCTCCAGATAGTGCAACCAGACTTTCAGCCCGTTCATTTCGACCAAAAAAAGTGATTTATAACTAAAATTACACTATAACTAGCTTAAATTATATTATAGCTGATAGTGACTTATTTTGACGTAATTAAATTTAAAATTTTAAAAATAGAAAAAATAAGTTAATCAATCACAGATAATGCAAATAAATACAGGGAAAAAAGAACCGACAAAAAGCTTTAAAAAATCTAAACAAGATAAATTTAAGAATAGTGAAAAATAAGCTAGAAGATAAAAGTTCAAACCGAAATAAGCAAGCCTTTGTGGGTAGATTTGTTTATCCTTCGTTTGCCCAGCTCTGTTTAGCTGTATACTCCATAGCTATATTTGTCTAAGGAATCACTAAATCTAATAAATACTTAATAAGAAATAATCATAAACACTTATATTAAATGATGTACCATAACTATTTAATTTCTTCCAAAGCTTTTAAGTAGAGTAGAAAGATTGCAATAAGTGTGCTCTAGATTCATAAATATTTTGAGATAGGTACTTCCGAAATATTGCAATAAGTGTACTCTAGATTCATAAATATTTTGAGATAGGTACTTCCGAGGCCAAGAAAAAATGTAGCGAAATAGAGTAAGTATTAGTGTACAACATTTACAATCCAACTAGTGGTGATCATTTGGGCTTATTTTTGGTGGCTTATGGCTGAAAAGCACTGTAGCTGGGCGAAAAAATACTGTAGCTGGCAGAGGTTTATTTAGCATAATTAAATTTAAAAAATTAAAAAATATAAAAAATATGTTAGCCCATTACGTATAATACAAACAAATACGGGAAAAAAGAACCGGAAAAAAAACTCAACAAAAAGCCCAAAGTTCAGAAAAAGACGAAATTTATGAATAGTGAAAAATAAGCCATAAGCTAAAATCTGAAGCCAAAACGATCACAAATACAGCTTGGAAGCAATTTAAACATATTTTTTAAAAATTCATAAATCTTTTGCACGCTATTGTATTAAATGGAAGAGAGAGTAAAAAAATAGCGAGACAGAAACAGAAAAAGAAAGAAGAACAAAAGCTGAAAATGCAACACCAACTCTAGGCTATTGAAAGTCTGAAAACTACTGGTCGGATTGGTGGTGATCGGTTCGGCTGAAAAGCTCATGGCTTATGGCTGAAAACACTGTAACTGACAGAGGCTTATTTAGCATAATTAAATTTAAAAAATTAAAAAATTTAAAAATATGTTAGCCCATTACATATAATACAAACAAATACGGGAAAAAAAGAACCGGCAAAAAAGCTAAACAAAAAGCCAAAAGTTCAGAAAAAGACGAAACTTATGAATAGTGAAAAATAAGCCAGAAGCCAGAAATCGAAGCCGAGTTGATCATGGCTCGAAGTAGCCCCCAGACACGCGAGGACAACCGCATCAGCTCCCACGCTTTGCAAAGAGATAGGAGACTAGGAGAGGTGCCAAGCACTTGTCACGTACGTAGGGATGGGTAATGGATGCAAAATATCCGTATTATTCACTACTGAATTTGATGGGATATATAAAATTATTATCTAATTAATAAATTATATTCTACTTGTATTTAAATTCACATGAAAGAATATAGATATAAATATGATACGGATTTTTCCCATCTAATATATTATTTTATCTGAACTATTCATATTTAAATTAATATTTTTTATTGCAACATTCCTAATTAGTGGGATGAGTTTTTAAAATTTAATGTGACTTGTTCTTATTCTAGGTGAAATAAGTAAATCAAAATGATTAAGTGTAACTACATGAGAATGAAGTGTCATTAGTATCTTCACAGTTCACAAGTTACGAGGGTGTTCGGACCTGATTGAGTTGAGTAAATATTCGATTCGAATTCGTTACGATATTTAATTCATATTTGTATTCAAACATATACAAATTTATATTTACATCCATTTAAAAATATAAATACAAATATAGTTTCACCACTATTCATTCCACCCCTACGCGCACCGTGGAAACGATCTGTTGTACACTGCTGCTGCTCCCATCGAAAAACTCGGGCGTTCGTCCCTTTCCACAGCCACCAAATAGTTGAGATTTCCATGGAATCGTAGCCACGTCTGCAGGCTTTGGCTATTTGCTTTCTAGCCGTCTAGCCTCAATCCGCCGGTTCTACTGAAATGGCATTTCCGCATTTGAATGCAATCGCAAAGATGCAAATTGTGTTATTGTCATGTAAAAGACCTCATGTAACAATCGTTTAAGGCCGGCCTTTGTGCAATAACACCCTTGCTTGACAACTATATAATGATGGGATCATGTAGGTTTGTCCAGGTCAAACTGCCAGTACATAATGGCAAAACGTGTTGGTAAGTAATCTTATATACTTTTTTTATATATACTTGACCTGCATCGGCTAGAACATTTTTCTGAGAGAGAGCGCTTCTGGTGACAAAATACTTTTACACTTATTACAGTTGTTCTCTGTTGTTCGTTAACCACCGGTCCATTAGTTCTGTAAACTAGTGGCACGGTACACGGCAAACTCTAATTGAACTTCTCGGTTGCCCTCGCTATAAAAATCTTAAGAGCAAGTATTATAAGAGTCTGTAAGCTGGCTGTATGCTGAGGTGGAGGAGAAAGAAGAGAGTGGGCTGTAAGCTTACAGCCAGCTGAAGCACAAGAACCAAGAAACTTTGTGAGAGGAAGGGGTAGGTCATACAGCCTTCAGCTGGCTGTAACTACTATATAAGTAGACTGAAAAGTGAGCTGTAAGTATTCATACAGCCAGCTGAAGACTGTATTATAAGACTTACTCTAACATGGGCCACTTTCGACAGCCTCGGTGATTGATTGGAGTGCTGTGCACGGTGGTTCGAAGAGGAACGAAGAAAAACTAGCCACCAGGACCAGGTCAAGAAAAACTAGCCACCAGGTTATGGCCCACTCTTTTGGCTTTTAAGTGTGTTTCTGGTTCTTAGGTTCTTAGCTCAAAGAACGTACCTAAGAAGTAAGAAGTCAACACCAATCTTCCCCTAAAGCAAACTTGGAGGCAGCCAACCTACTCTACAAACAATTGCACACCGACTAATTACATCACACCGAATGATCAAACACCAACGCCCATCGAACCGACCTTCTTGCATTTCTGCAACGACTCAAAAGCTGCCCTCAGTTTCGTAGAAACCCACCAAAAACACTTGATTAGATCGAAACCTCAAGCAAACCCCCACAGTTAGGAGTGTGTCGGTTGAAGCCGCGCGCCATGGCACCACCGAACAACAGAGCGCTGGAACGGTACAAGAGCGCCATCACGACGGCCACGTCCGTCGTGGGCGCGGCCATGCTGCTGCGCCGGGTCGTCGCCGACGTCCTCCCGGACACGACCCTCGGCGCGCTGCTGCTCCTGCCTCCCGCCTCCGCCCGGCGCCACTCCGTGCTCATCGAGGAGTTCGACGGCGCCTTCTACAACCGCGTCTTCCTCGCGGCCAAGGCGTACGTATCCACCCTCCTCGCCGCGGCGCCCGTGCAGCTGATGAAGGCCAGCCTGCCGCGCGGCGCCGGCGCGGAGCACATCCTGCTAGCCATGCGCCCCGGCACGGCGATCGTCGACGTGTTCGACGGGGCGGAGCTCACGTGGCGCCTGAGCAGCCACGGCGGGGCCGGCAGGGGCCGGGCGGCGGAGGACGCGCGCGAGGTGTTCAAGCTCAGCTTCGACGGGCGGCACAAGGACATGGTGCTCGGCACCTACCTGCCGGCCGTCATGGCCCGCGTCGAGGCCATGTCCCAGGGGCAGAGGCAGGCCAAGCTCTACAGCAACGAGTGGGGCAAGTGGCAGCCCGTCAGGATCCGCAACGCCTCCACGTTCGCGACGCTGGCCATGGACGCCGCGCTGCGGGAGGCCGTGGTGGACGACCTGGACAGGTTCTTGGGGCGGAAGGAGTACTTCGAGCGGACGGGGAGGGCGTGGAAGAGGGGCTACCTGATCCACGGACCGCCCGGGACCGGCAAGTCCAGCCTTGTCGCCGCGATCTCCAACCACCTCCGTTTCGACGTGTATGACCTCGACCTCGGCGGCGTCAGGTCCAACACCGAGCTGAGGAAACTGCTGATTCGGATGAAGAACAGGTCCATATTGTTGGTCGAGGATGTCGACTGCGCCGTGGTGGCGGCGCCGTTGAGGGAAGCGGATGGAGGCTCCGAAGGGAGCAGTCTGGCTTGCAAGAATCGCAAGGTTAGTTAGTAACACCGATACAACTCAATTAGCTGTTGCAGTTGCGATCAACGAAGCAAAGGTTTAATCCACAGTTAACACAGTACTCTATGATCTAGGTATTTTCAGCAGAAAATGGTATATTAAGTACAACTTTAAGTAGAAGCCTCTGAGCACGATTTTTTTTTGGATCGCTTCTTGATGAAGGTCAAACGTTGTTTGGAGAACAAGCATGATTAAAATATTTCATAAAAAATGTATTAAGTTAAAGTGGAGCTTTTCTAAGATCTGGGTGAGTGCGCACGCTGCACGCATGTGCAGCTTATAGATCAGAACATTGCACAATTTTGTTATTTTACACTACTCATGCGTTACACCAGTAGTATCATGCAACTCGTTGCTTTACTATTTTTTACAACATTTGAATGGAGCTTTGGGTCACTGTCTCACTAACCACTAAAACATCTGCACGGTTTTGCTTTAAGAAGCATTTATGAAGTCATTACTCACTAAGCACCATCAAATCAATCTAAACCGTGCGTTGTCTTACCATGTACCCGTGTACCGCGCGATGCAGGTCAGTCTGTCCGGGCTGCTCAACATGGTGGACGGCCTCTGGTCCAGCAGCGGCCACGAGCGCATCCTCATCTTCACCACGAACCACATGGACCGGCTCGACCCGGCGCTGCTCCGCCCCGGCCGGATGGACATGCACGTCCACATGGGCTACTGCGGCTTCGGCGCCATCAAGGAGCTTGCGGCCATCTACCACGGCGTCGACGACCACCACCCGCTCTTCCCGGAGATCGAAGCGCTGCTGCGGGAGGTGGACGTGGCGCCGGCTGAGGTCGCGGAGAGGCTGCTGATGACCGACGACGCCGATGCCGCCATTGAGATGGCCGCGAAGATGCTGAGGGATAGGAAGGCGGGGACTGGGGAAGATTGCGGGTACATTAAACAGAAGCTGCACGTGGGGCCTAGGCGTCCGCGACGGCCAACGCCAACGCCTCTGCCGGCGCCTCGAGGCGTCGTGGGTATCGCAAGACGGGTGGTGTTTGACGAGGAAATGGGCGGTGTCTCAGTCTCACGAGGCCAGGGGCGCGGATCAGGGCGGCGTGGCCGAGTTGGAGTGCGCGGACGATGGCGGATCCAGGGTTTTTAGAATGGGTATTTGAATTTTAGAGTTAGATTGTTCAGATACGTCGATACCGATATGCCGATATCGTGATACGTCATTTCACCAAAATATCGATATAACGTTACGTGTGTATAGATATAATAAAAATACCAAAATATAGAAATTAATTATTTCTTATAAAAAAATAGGCAACATAAGACGAGCTAATAACATGAATTAAATAGCAAACTATAAAGATCAATGATAATTGCATATCTTGCTAACCTGCCCTTCTGAGCTTGAAACCAAGGATGTTCCAATGGCAGTACTGCCAAACGGTGCTTCTGACTCCGGGCTGCTATTCGGTGTCACCGCCGGTCCTCGAATCGAACTCTACCGCTCTTTAACGTTACTCACAGTTTTACCAACTGAAGCACTCGACTCGGTCGGAGGCGGGAGTGGTGATTTTGACTCCTTTTCAGGAGATCCCACAAGATCCAGCCGAAGAACTTTGAACCTGGAGCGCTTTATAACAACAATATTACACTACAGTTCTTCCATACAACGTTTCTCCTCAGTCCTCATGCTTCAACTCCCTGAGTAACAACACCACTTGTTAAGTAAGGGGCTATGCAAATAATGGATTAAAATATCACCGGATAATGTAATACTGAAGAAAAATGTTGCAGTTTTGTATGACATTACTTGTATAACACAACCCAGCTTGCTTGCGCTCGCTTTGATTCAGTGGCCACAGCACCGGAAGGAGATCTAGAGAATCTTAACCGTCACATTTATCTGCACATTATGGAAAGAATCATAAAAAATAGCTGGGTAAGTGGGCATGGATAGTTGAGTCAAGGAATAACTGCATCTAGCTCCCTATCCAAACCTTGCTCGGATCATACACATCACAAAGTTTTAGCATCATTTGGGAGCACAACTCAAGAGATATCCGACTTCTGATTCAACACTGCCTTATGGCCACTCGCGCAATCCCCGGCAAACAGTAGAAAGCCCCAGAACTTCCTACCTAAAAATGAAAAAAGGGAACGCATTTAATGTTTCTAGCCATCAGTCAACTTGACCCAATGTGACGACCCGCATTATTACCATGGGGTAATAACGCTAGTCAACGGATTATTATTCGTTTTAGCCGATAAAACATCGCTCTGACGAATAATAAGCCTATCAGAGTATTGCAGCAGAACAATAATTAGAGATAAAACACGATATTACAAGAATATCGCCACGCAGGGCTAAAATTTATTGCAAAGCCTCAAGGGCTTAAATATTACAATTTTTAGACAATTTATTCTCTAACTACTTTCTATCCAAAACGACTCCACACGGAGTGTCCACCTTGTACCCACTGTGTTCCGAGTCCATGGTAGTCCCTCCAGGTAGCTTCCTCCTGACCTTAGCTATCCTCTGAACTGACATGCTCCTAAGCAAAGGGGGAGATAATAGCAAGGGTGAGTACAGAAGTACTCAGCAAGCGTTATAATACAAAATGCATAAAATGCCCATCATTTACACTTTGTAGGAATCTCAATTCCTCTCTTCAGTCTCGTGTTCATTCTTAACACTCTTTTCATCAACCATGTCATTCCATGACTTATAGAAAATAAGGTTTGTTGGTTTTGAAAGAAGTCTGATTTATTAATTTAGAAAACTACTGAACATATGCATGAACAGCAAAAACCCCTATAAGTTTCCGTAATTCTCCTTTCCCGGAGACAGGCATGAATTCATGATTTGGATAGCATTGCGCAAGCTTGTATCACTTTACCCATCACCACTCTGATCCTGTTGGCTTCCCGGAACTCCGCAATTCCTTAGATGCAGCGCCCAGATCAGAGTACAGTACGTTTACATCTATCTCAGTAATTATATCTCCACCCAGTTACTCACAAGCGGCAGCCTGGAGCGGTGTCAAAACCCTCACGCAGACCCACCGAAAGCGACAATAACTGTTGGCTGGTAGGGTTTCCGACCCTCACCCAGCCCCCTTCCTGCGTAATATAACGCCTTTGCGTAACCCGCCTGTGGGTTCTCACGCTCCGGTCTCTTACCGGTTCCTTTGGGGCTCATCCCATAATTAAAATCAACCCTGTGGAGAATATAATACTTTGATAGAGCTACTAGTCTGTCCGTCAATACGAGATGTTGGTTGATACGGTGTGGTACGGTCTGTTCACACGGACGAAGTTGGTAAATTCCTTATATTCTATTCTTATGCAGAGGTCCCATACCTGCCCACTTGTCACCTACCCTGGCAACCTCTGCCCACCTTCTTACTTGCTTAGATGGCCAACTGCTCCATCAGTTGCCTTCAATTTCATTTGCTCATGTCTCTTATCTCAATTGTTCGATTTAAATATCTTTTAATTCTTTCATGCAGGGTGATACTAGATTAATACCAAAATACTTGTTTTACAAAATATACTCAGATGCTTTGATCAAAGGAATGCTTGCCTGGATTTCAACCATAGAATCGGGTGCAAGTAGGGCCAAGTGAGATCACTCCTGTAGCTTGGATTCTCGTCTGCAGTTAAAATACGTCGACTACAATTTAATTTATGGAACTGTAATGAAATTTGAGATGTCGATGTGTTTGTGCTCCTAGGGTAGAGATTCGTTTAATTTAATTCCATCTCGGTAGACCTAACTAACTTGTATTCTATATTCGTTATTTGACGTTATTTTCTTGGCATGGAGTTGGGTTATTTATTTAAAAGTTAAACGCCGTCTTTTGTTGATTTCTAGCCATCTATTATTGCGATACGATTAAATATATACGTACAATTATTGGCGAATATTAATTCTAATCAATCTCGCGCATGCCATTAAGCCTATTTAATTTCTTAAAGGTTTGCATATATTTATTCACCCCTCTAATTCATTTCAGCTCTTAAGATTACTCAATACATTTTGTCGTATTAGTACGCGCAACGAGTTGAATTATCGATCCAGAATAAAATGGTCTCATGAATCCATTACTTAATTTCTTAATTAAACTATATTATGGTGTCCTTATAGGATTCATACATTTTAATGTATTCCTGAGCATATTTTTACAGCTTAACTGCTATTTAAAATCACCATGTACCTTCTTAATAGCTACTCAGAATCTTAATTTGATGAGTATTATTTTAACTTAGCGTGTGCTATTCTAATCGTTACATACAGTCTTAAATCTTCTAATGGTTATAAATTTATCCTTATAATTCCGAACACTTATGAGTGGATTCCTATAGTTTATACTCGACTACTAAAAGTTAACTGGGCATTTAACTGCGCAATAGAGTGGTCTAAATGAGATTATGATAACTTGCTTCACATACATGCAATTTCTAGTCTACGGTTATTATTACTTGATTTTCAGGATTCACAGTTATTCGATAGGGCAGTTCAGTAATTTATTGCGATCTAGGTTAATGGAGTATTTAATGATAACCTGGAATAATTTACTTTAAATCTATACTCACTAGATTGTAATCTACATACGGCAGTTCATTTATTCTAATTATCGTAATTATTGATTAATGATTTGCTACTGTTCCAATGGACTTAACCAACTGGTTCTTGGAACTTACAACAAAATGGCTAAGATTGCAGTCCCTTAAGTTAATCTATACGTATACAAGATTAATCGAAGTGTCCTTTTTAAATCATCGGACCACAATTAATACTCTAATTGTCCAGAGTAATCGAAGATCGATTTCTATAGTTTAAATGCTAATAACCAAATCGTTTTTGTACTTAAATATATCATTGAGCGGTTTAAATAACAATACCCAGGTTTTAATTTACACGCGGTCTAGTTTTAATCTACGGTTAACCTTAATTACGTTTCAGTAGACTTAATTATTTAGTGGTGATGTTTAGTAATTTTAACCTAATCAGCATAATACTAACGAGTAGTTTGATTTACAATGGATTACTTAAATTTAAATATTTACGAAGACAAATTTTTATTATATACGGGTTTCTCTATCTCTCTTCTTTCTCTCTCTTTTCTTTCTTTTCCTTTTCCCTCTTTTCCTTCTTTTTCTTTTCCTCGCCGGTCCCTTCCTCTTCTCGTTTCTTCCGCCGCCTGTGCCTTTTCCCCTCCTCCCATTTACCACCGACGCCTCAACGCCTCTTCCTCCCGCGCCGCATCGCCGGCCTCCCCTCCATGCCGACGCCGCCGCTCCCCCGCCCCCGCGTCTTGGCGCCTCCGCCCCCGGGTCTCACGCCTCCGCCCCAGTTCGTCTCTCCGACGCCCGTTCCCGAGCGCCGCCCACTCCAGTGGCGCCGCGCTAGGTGGCCCGGTCGCTCTCTTCCTTGCCTCTTGGCTCCATCCGAGGAACCCCGGCCAGATCCGGCCGATTTGGTGCTTTTCCCCCATTTCTTGCTCCGTTCTATGTGTTTGTGACTTGCTATTTTTGTATGGTTTTGCCTAATGGTTAGGTTGGGAGGCGGGTGGCCGTGGCTGACCACCGCCGGTTAGCCGTCGCCATACGCCGGGGGAGTACTGGTGGCGGCTAGCTGGTGGCTCGGCCGAAGGAAACCCGCAGCCACCGTCCTCACGGGTAAACCTCTTCTCCCCTCTTCTACCTCTGGTGATATGCTTGGATTGGTTCCATGTGTTCTACCGAGGATGGATGCTTATGGTTTCTAGTTCAATGTTGGCTATAATGGATGAATGTAGTACATGGGTGGTGATTTGTGGGGTTTACCTTTACTGGTGATTGCGAGAAAGGTTAGGGTTTGGGGCTGGTGGTGGTCGCTTGCTTGCGGTGGGTTGGTCGTCTGGCGATGACTCCCTCCTGAGGTGGACTGGTTCGGCTTGCGGTTCAACTTCTACTGTCGCTCCCTGTCGTCTGGCTCCCGTCGGCTTGCCGAGCCTTCACCTCCTTGGCCTTGCTGGCTTGCGGTTCTCCTGCTGCCATCACGGTCGCCTTGCTCCCGTCGGCTTGCCGCCTTCACTTCCTTGGCCTTCGGGCTCCCCTCGATGTCTGGCCTCTCTGTGGTGTTGGGACTGACTGGGAAGTGCTGGGGAAGGCTTACCTTGCCTCTCTCTGTCTCTCTGTGCTCTTTCCTCGGTTTGGCTGGTTGATGTATTAGCCGTGAGATATTTTGGCTGGCAGTGCTGTGGTTTTGGTTGCGAGGGTTTGCTGGTTGGCGGTGCTATCTGGGCATGTTGGCTCTGGCCGTGTGCTGTCTCGGCAATATGGTGCGATGTGGGCATATCTTTGACAGATATCTCTCGGTTGTGGTTTGGGCTTGGAAAATGGGATTATGGCATTTTTGACTTTGCCTTGGTTGGTTCCTATACCCAAAACAGATTTGGATGAGAATAAAAATACCGTGTGATGAGCCTATGGTTGTGAGAGGTGTCGACTGGCCCCCGGACGGTCAGGTATCTCCGTGAACGGATTACCCCGCCCGAAGTTAATCCTTAGGGCTCTGACGGCAATTTCTACTTTTAATTATTTTCTTTTGTTCGGTCTTTTTCGGTAATACAGTTATTGGTTTGTTCACAATTAAAATAGTGGTGTGGTGGCAACTCAACGACATCTTCTAATGTATGAAATGGCCAGAATGTAATCTAGCTTTCTCTTAACATTGATATATACAGAATAATGTAATTTATCTAAATGTAATTTCTATTCCCAATTATTCTGGATGTAACATCTATGTATGAGATGAATCTTGGTGTAAATTAAATCATGTACCTTCTGACTGAATACCATTGTATTGCAAACTCTTAATTGTTGAGATGGTTATTTGGTTGAGATATGGAATTGTATATTTGTTGTAATTCAGATTGTCGCTATCATGCAATGCAATTTGTAATACTTTTATTTGACTTGATATAAATCCTAATTGTTGTTCAATGGATGTTATTGATTTTGCCATCTACGGATTGTAATAAATTACTGTTGTACTACAGACTGTTATATATATAATTTAATTGAGTTGAATACTGTACTAGCTGCGCAACTAAATTCTCTTTCTCGCTTTAGTCTATACAATTTAATATTCGTCCTCGTTGATGAAATGGTCAAAACAACGCATTACGTTATCGCTCATTGATTCCAATTTATACGATTACGTAAAAAATTTTAAATTCCCTCGTATTTTTATATTATCGTTTATGTAATTAATTCTACTTAACGTCCTAATTCGCTAATTAGGGTTAATTAACGACGTGGGTCGTTACACCCAACCAAAAAAACAAAGCCATGGTTAGGTGAAAATTCCTATAGTATTGACAAACTAATGGGTAGCTCTGTAACATTTCAAGGCATTGTGCTGCCGTTGTTGAAAGGCAAAAAAAAAAAAAGACACGGGGGTGTAGCAAAGCTCAAGGAGAGGCCATAACGGAGCTGTGCAGCGAGATGACTGATGACGACGAGGCGCAGGATGGTGTCGCCGTGCTGCACGACGTGCGTCACAGCGTCAGCGCCCACATGATGGCCATCTTGGGATCTCCCTCAGTCCCTCACCGCGGAGCGCATGGCCACCACCACCGCCTCCGCTCCCCGGCCCGTCTCTGCCTTCTTCTGCGGCTGCTGGCCGGAGCCCAACTTCATCTCCTTCATCTCGGAGCACCGCCGCGCCAAGAACTCCTACACTGAGGACTGAGGGGTCGTGAGGAGCGACTGGCGGTTGTGGACTGGGGTCTTGGCCAGGGCCGTCTCAACAATTTCAAGGGCCCTTGGGCAAGCAAGACAGCAAGGGCCCAACAATCTAATTTTTTTTAATAAAGTATATAGTACTACTAATAAGAGTTAATTTACAGCATATGTTTAGTTTATAAAAGATAACGATAGTACAATAAACAAACTAAAAGAACGGTAAAATAACTATTATGATTACCTCAAATAAAAAAATAATGCTTCAGTGCTTTTTAAGAAACCTGATCGGTGATGGGTGATCCTGTCTAGCCGTCCGCTCGTGGGGGCGTGGGGCCCATCCCTCGTCGCATGCGGATGAGCGGCATCGGCGTGTCGTGGCTTCACGGTGTCGCGCCTCACGGAGCGGCGTCGCCGTGTCTGGCGATTGGGCTGGGCGATAGGGAGGCGAAACGATCATCGGTCGGCAATCGAGAATAGCCGAATATCAGAATAGGAAACGACGGCAAGCTAATTCCTGATTGATTGCTGGACTTGTGCTAAGTGTATGGGCCTTTAAATTTTGATTTCAATATGCCAAATACATATACTAAGTACTATATACATACATATAGTCATGGGCCCCTCTGTGGCATGGGCCCCCGGCCGTCGCACTTGCTGCCCTCCCCTCTAAGACGGCCCTGGTCTTGGCGAGGAGGGGCGAACTGGTGCTTGGCGATGGATGTGTGGCGGTGGCTTCAACCCCAGGCGGCCTGGGCTTAGCTGGGCACCTGGGCTAGTTGGTAGCGTCAGGAGGGGGCACGGGCAAAAAAATCCAGCGCTATTTTGGGCTGGCTGCATATAAACAGCACGAATTTGACCCTTTTACTACCATATATATGTATTATATTTTGTATGTAGTAATTTTTTGAAAAAAAATAGGTATTAAACTGAATACCCATGAATTACTGTAAGTCCGCCCCTGGGGGATGGTGATAGACGTACGTACTAAAGTACCAACTGCTATAACAATTCAAAGATGGACGGTGCTATAGGACCGGTATACACTGTGGATGTGTTTCAGTCATGTGAAAAAACGAGTTAAAACCACTTTTGGCGTTGTTTCGCATCGTATTTACAAAAATAGTCTTATGCGCACCATATTGACAAAAATATTACTTTTGTCGTCCGGTGGTCAAGTGGCAGGCGCCTGCCGCCCCCTCACCAAACAGTAGGCAAGCCATAATTAAGTTGGCTAAACGCAAAAAAAGGGCAGGCCGGCAGTAGCGCCGTGTGTCATCTTGCTGGCGCTGCTCCCCGTCCACTGTACGGCCAAAGTGACATTTTTGTCAATACGGTGTGCATACAGCTATTTTTGTAAATACGATGCCAAACAGTACCAAAATGGCTTTAACTCATGAAAAAATTAGTTAGTAAAATGCCCTAAATATTTATGTGGATAAAGTAGTAGTCATGTTTTAGGTCCTTGTGTTTTTAGAAAGGGTGTGCCTATTCCACAAGTGACTGGTTTTTTTAAAAAAATTAATCACATTTTTCAGTTGTTGGATCAAAATCCAATAATCCTCATCCATTCCTCACCCCATATATAAATCCAACCCTAATCCCTACCCTACCCACAGCCAGCCATTGCCGCCCCACCCCCTCCAAACATGCCACCTCTTGCTGCCTGTGCCAGCGAGCCCCTCCCATTGCTACTACCACTGGTGTCGGCGTCGCTCACCTCCTCCTCCGCCCCGCCTCCACATTCCTTCCAGATCCATTATCATCTCTCGTCGCCCGCCCTAATTCATCTCATTGCCAACATGCATGCCACTCTCCTCCGTCTTGTGGTGAAAGTGACACCACCGCCATGCCTCTATTACTCCATGCCTTCCTCTTAAGGATCGGGTCAGGTGAATCTGAACCCTAACTGATAAACCCAAGCCTTAATCTGTTGGTGGCGGGAGACGACGGTGTCGGAGAGGACGACGATGGGCGGAGCATGAATCGCAATGCGAGATCAAGAGGTTAGAAAATTGACCAAAATTTCACAATATTTTTCAAGTAATGATAATTAGCAAATCCGTTTTACAAACTATACTCTTGTGGAAAGTTAGTTAAACAATTTGAGTTTGAGAAAGCACTACAACTTTTTTGGAATGAAAGCAAGTGCTACAACTCAACTTAGATTAAAGAAAAGGTGTTGAGGACAGCAAAAAATGCATAACACAATCATTAATATCATTGGAGCTCTTATAATAATAGATCTAAAACCATAAAATGATGAAAAAACAGTTATTTTCTTAACCAACTCCAATCCAACCTAGCTAGGGCTGGTAAAATACGCGGCCAGGGCCAGCCTACCCAACCTGGCACGAGCTATTCAAGAACCAGGAGAGGCCAGCTCAGTCACTTTTAGCATGTTGGCCCCAGGAACGACTTGGTTTATGCCTGTATGGACTGGCACAACAGCAGGCAACTTTGGACCAAAATAAAGCACTTTTCGGTTCTAACGTGTGGTGCGACCACAATCAGGCAACAACGTCACCGCCACACTTGCACCATGCCTAGCCACCAAGAGCCAGCCAGTCAGGGGTGCAATCGGAACGGATACGAACGGATATCGTTCATTCTATATCCTATTATGTATTTTTCTCAAAATCGGAGTCGGACATAGATAATACCGGATACCCATTTCTATATTCCGTAATCATTCTATAAGCTTTCGGACGGTCAGTCAGATAAAAATTATTTGCTTTTTTTACACCCTTACACAATAGGAGTGCAATCAGAGTGAATATAGAGAGACTAATGGTCGAGGTGTTAAAAGAAGAGTACTTGGTCACAATAAAATTACTTATATCACTGGTCATACAGATATATATAGACAGATATTACTTATTCCGTATACTATTCTAAATTTTTTATTTAAAATTAGAGTTAAATAGTATCGTATATCTATTTACCTCTTCTATAGTCACTCTATAAAACTTTAATCAGTCCATGTACAAAAATTATCGGCTTCGTTCGCAGTTGGCACCCTGCAGCCTGCTACGGCGCGCAGGCTGTTTCCGCTACGCTACCAGGGTGGTGATCGGTTCGGCTGAAAACACTGTAGCTGGCTGAAAAAAGCACTGTAGCTGACAGAGGCTTATTGACCATAATTAAATTTTAAAAAATTTAAAAATAGAAAAAACATATTAGCCCATCACGTATAATGTAAACAAATACGAGGAAAAAAGAACCGGTAAAAAAACTCAAAAAAGCCAAAAGTTCAGAAAAAGACGAAATTTATGAATAGTGCAAAAATAAGCTGAAGTCAGAAACTGAAGCCATATTGATCAGGGCCCAGCTCTAGAACCTGCAGGATTCCCTCGCGCCACAAATAAGCAGTTTTGGCAGCACATCTGTGCAGCGGGTCCACCACCAACCATTTTTGCCCATACAAAATACTGCATCATTGAGGCATTAGGAATTTAGGTACACTCTTTCGAGTTTCGCCCATCAATTTTTTTTTCTCTCTCAAAAGAAGATATTCTGATATATAATTGTAGTGCTGGTGAATCACCGGGATAATTAAGTGCACTCTTTCGAGTTTGGCCCCTTTTTTTTGAAAAAGGGAGATTTGCAGTCTAGTGGAGTAGTGGTAGTGGTGTGCCAACTTGAGAGTAAATTTTCAAGAGCGCAAGCTCACACCACGCATAGGAGTATCCAACTCTACTTTCAACGGTCCGACAAAACTTTCCGAACGAAACGCGAACACCGAAGGATGCGGAAGCAACGGGAATTTTCGCCATGTGCTCGCTTCCCCCACGCGTCCCTCCTCGTCACGCGCTCGCGCCCCGCGCCTCCTATTTAGGCCCCACCTCACGCCACCCGTCGGCCGTCGCCCCCCTCCCGCTTCCCACCCATCCAAAGTTCCAAACCAATTCGACTCTCTCCACCGCCGGAGGACCCTTCTCGAGCCTTCGCCTCGTCGCAATGCAGCCTCCCTCCGGCGGCGCGCGCGCGGGCGCCGAGGAGGACGAGCTCCTCGGGCGGAGCGACTCCGCCGGGCGCCGCCGCCGCTCGTCACCGGTGCAGTCCGCGTCCCCGAAGCCACCGGGGTGGGGCGGCCCGAGGCGGCAGTCGTCGTTCCGCCACGACGTCCGCCACGCCGCCTCCGAGACGTACCTCGTCACGCGCCTCACCTTCACCCTCCTCCAGTGCCTCGGGTAATTCGCAATCTATTACTACTAGCTCTTGCCCTGCCCAAATCGATGAAGTACTCCAATAAAGTAGCCAAAAGGCGGATGCTGCAATGCAAATACGCGCGGCGCGGTGGTGACGGTTTCGATGCTGTAACGACGGTGAAACTTCTGTTTTAGGAAAGTTCCTTATGTTTGGTGGTTGTTGAGATGGTTTGCGTTGCCAACGCAGCTTTCACGGAGAAGCGAACTCCAGGGGGTGTTTCATAAGGGCGGATGATGCAATTGCGTGTGGATTGTGCAACGTTATCGACAAGTGAGGTGTGCTAGGAATTAAGCTTTGGGGACCTCAAGACTGTAACGTTTTGGACTTTTGGGGTTTCCCTGGCGTGCGGACTTCGTTGTTGCCTAGCACATCATTTTTTCTCTTCTAAAAAACTAGGACACTTTTTTTAATTTTTAAATAGTATACACGAGTACATGCTGATGCAGCCATGTTGTACAGTCAAGTAGTCATGCGATCCACTTACTTCTTGGTGTTTCGTGCAAATTGCGCTCTTGTTCTTGACTTGATCAATTAACCAACCAATATTGAGTATGGAAACATGGAACAAGGGGGCAGGCATGATGCATGATTGCTTCTATCTGGCTGGTGAAATTTGTTGTTATAATGCTTTCTTGTTGCCTCAGAAACTTAGTTCAACATCTTGGATAGAACAATACAGCTATTGCAGTTAAAACAGTTTATAGGAGATACCGTGAGAGTGGGTCTCACAATCACTTTTACTGAAACGTAAATAAGCTTTTAATATACCCATAAGATTACAGAGCCCAGTTCACAAGTATAGAAGTAGCTCCAATATTGAAAAATGAGAGCAATTTATTCAGGCCTTGTCTTTTGAAGTGTCACATTGGGATGCCATGTCATGCCTATTTTCACACTCGCTGTTGTCTTGCTAGGTTAAGATTCATTATCAGTTTTCACACTTTTTTGCCAGAATTTGTCGATGAATAGTACAGATTACAGTACTAGTGTTGCTGTTTTTGATATTTCTTCTGATTTTTGTTATTATTCAGGTTAGGTTACCGGTGGATGTCACAACTTCTTGCCCTCACAATCTATGCAATTTTACTTATGCCAGGCTTTTTACAAGGTATATTGAAGTCAACCTGTTATTCTTCTGACTCATTGTGTTGAGGGGTGGATATTCTTTGTTATGACTGATATGCTTGAGGTCTTCTTGAATGGAACCTTACATAGTTGGCTCATCTAATAAGAATATGGTATCATTGTTATCCTATCGCATTCTGAAAACAGTCTCTTTTTTGTTTGCAGTAGGATATTACTATTTCTTTTCAAGTCAGGTTCGTAGAAGTATAGTCTATGGAGAACAACCCAGAAACAGGTAACATCAACCAAAACGCACCCCCCCCCCCCCCACACACACAAAACATTTGTTTCATGATGTTTATGGTTGAAACTAGTTAAGATTATACTATACAGGTTGGATTTGTACATACCCAAAGATAACAGCAGACCCTGTCCAGTGGTGGCCTTTGTAACTGGTGGGGCTTGGATTATTGGGTTAGTGTTGATAATTTTGCTGCAAGGTATTACAGTAATCCTTTGCTGTGACTTTCTTTGTTGATGACCTTGCTCAAAATATTTTTAGTTACAAGGCATGGGGTGCCCTTCTTGGGAGGCGGTTGGCGGAGAGAGGAATCATAGTTGCTTGCATTGATTACAGGTGCTGATGATTTTCATTGAATCCACTCCATTTCATTTTATTACTAATTATGAATTATAGTTTTGTCACTCTTTACTTTCTTGACACAATATTCATACATTCCTTTCAGAAATTTTCCTCAAGGAACAATAAGCGACATGGTTAGTGATGCTTCGCAGGGAATTTCATTTGTGTGTAACAATATTGCTAGTTATGGAGGCGATCCTAATCAGTAAGATAACAAGCATTTGAGTTTCTGCAAAGGTTATTATGAAAGGGTTATACAGAGCAGTTTTGAAATTTCTCAAGTGAACTTTGCAAGTGAATTTATGGTACTTGCGTATGAAGGGCTGTGTTGTATTTAACCCATGTTTGTCACCTTGTAATTGCTACAAATTATTGATTAATCACCAAGGAAAGCTGACCTTGGCTGTTGGTTGCTTAGCTGTCATGGAACACTTTTTGGGACCTTACTTAAACCCCTTGTGCCAGCTCAAGTAATATAAATATTTACATACCCTCGTGTATTATGTTGATGGCATATCTTTATATAATTCTGTTTATTATCCATACTTAATCTGTTTGAACTCTTTAGTCTTTGATAATATAACTTCCTAAAGAATCACCTTTTTGCTATATGTGCACAGTAAGTTCTAGTCCCTTTCTTAACACAATAACTTAATAGGATTTATGATAAACCTGTAGGATCTACTTGATGGGTCAGTCAGCAGGAGCACATATTGCAGCATGTGCCCTTATGGAGCAGGCAGTAAAAGAATCTAGCGGGCAGCCCATTTCTTGGAGTGTTACTCAAATTAAAGCATACTTCGGTTTATCTGGAGGGTGAGATCTTAGGTTCCTTCTTGATTAGCTTTTTATTGTACGACTATTTTGACTACTGCTGAGACTGGTACATGAACCGAGCTGGTACAAGCATCGGAGCCCCTATTAGGCTGTGCCAACTTTTAGGATTATTCTTTTTTAATTCTCCTTAAAACCCATAGTGAAAGGTCAGGTTATTGTCCTCAGCATATTGAGTGTCTGCTCTGGAAGATATTGCCCTCAGCATATTTGTTCAGATATTGGGGAAACATCTGATTGCCCTTCGAGTCTTAAAAAAGTAATTACATTGATCAATTTCCGTATTTATTTTGGCATGTGAGCCAATGGGAATGTATCCAAATGAGAACTAGTCTTAAATACGAGAGTGGAACTAATATTCTTCATCATTGTATTGCATCCGGATGACGAAGTTTTGTCACTAAAAATGTAAAAGCCACAACATCTTCAGAAGACGCTATGAATTATTCCATGTTGTACTCTCTCATTCTCCTATTTTAAGGCTGGTTACTTTTATTTGCTTCCCTGTATAACAATATGCACAATAAAACTTTGGTCCAAGATTTTGGATTGTTGCTGCCACCAAGCTGCTTCAACCAGCTCCAGTTTGTATCTAGAACCTGTAACAACAATCATACACATTTATAATGTATTATGTCAACTTCTTGTCACCATGACTTTAGTGAACCATCAACGCAATGAAGTTACTTCTAATCTATTAATGGGGTACATTCACTTTCTCAATATCATGTGGAGTTTGATAGGCTTTGTACCTCAAAGTTATTTTCCGAAGATATACTGTGATAGTTATTGTCATCATATTACCCATAAGCCTTTGCCTCCAATATTCTTTTTTATTTATTTTTGAGGATGTATATTGATAAGACACTCAACATGCATTGCAAAGTAACAATAGTGTTTTTGCAGATACAACATCCGTAGTTTGGTTGACCATTTCCATGAGCGTGGTCTCTATCGTTCAATATTTCTCAGGTAGTAAAATGACTATGCTTTGGAAGTGATATGTTTATTTAATAACAATTTTATACAAACACTAAGGAAAGTTTTGAACTACTGTTTCAGCATAATGGAAGGAGAGGAATCATTGTCACATTATTCTCCTGAAATTGTTGCCAAGGAGTCAAATGCCCAGACCATAGCTCTACTTCCTCTTATTGTTCTTATGCATGGAACAGAAGATTATTCAATACCATCATCTGCCAGGTTCGTTCATATGCCTTCTCTAGATGTTTATTTAACATAATGAAGGACAGACTCAAGCAAAGCTAGAATTCATGGTCGATAGATTTTTCTCCATCTGTATCCACCTACCCTAAAAAATTTCTTAATGCTTTATGCTGTTGGGACAAAAGGAAATCTTTTTACTGTCAGTTCATTTGCAGTTGAATTTTAAGAAAAGTAGCTTCTCCATAGCTTCTTAGTCAAGCCAATGCCCGTTCTTCTGATCTAAAGTAGAAAATATTAGTGAATTGAGAGGATTATAAACTAATTCTATAAAAAAATTATAGTGTCTAGCATAAAGCCATAAACAAAGGTGGGGCAGGGCAACATACCCTTTTATGGTGTTAGCATGTCTAACATAGATGTCCCAATTCTTTGCTTCTACCTTTTCCCCTTCACCGTTTTAGCATCCCTTCTTGAACATAAATCGTTTTGCAGCTTGGATATTAAAATCAAAAATTACATTGACAGACCGGAAAGTTGAAGGGTAGCATTTGCAGTTCTTTTGGATAAGAAGCAAAACAGAAGTGTTCATACAACACTTTACATTACACTCCAGAGGATAGTATATTGTATATATGTCAAAACACTGGTATCCTAGGGGATTGATTGACTAGAATGCCAAGTTTTATGAGAATATTGTCTGTCTTCTTCTCAGATGCAACACTAAGGGGCTGTTTGGTTGCTAGCTACACTTTACCAACAAAAATTGCCACACTTGTCTAAGTTGAGGTGCTCAAATTCTTTGCCACACCTTAGCAAGCTTAAGGGAATCTTGCCACACTTTTTTGAGTTATTGACACGTGGGACCTAGTTTGCTGGAAGGGAATCTTGTCACAACTGTGGCTGCAACCAAATAGCTTCCAAAGTTGATCAAATTTGCCTAACCTTAGGCGTGGTAAACTGTGGCTGGCAACCAAACACCCCCTAAGTGTCAAATCTTTCTGAGCAAACAAGTTACAATAAGACTGTGGCATGCTACTTGTTTTTCCATTGTCAACTTCCCTTCATCTATATTTTGCTCCTTCTACTGTAAGGTTGATCTGTTGTTTGGATGGATCGTTTGTTGATTGATCCCTTGTTGAACTAACATAATGTTTTCCCAATTTCATGATACCAGTTACTCTGCTTCTTTCGTGTGCAGTCAAACTTTTGTAGACGTCCTTCAACAAGCTGGTGCTCAAGCCAAGTTACTGTTGTACGAAGGAAAAACACATACAGATCTATTTTTACAGGTAACACATCCTTTTGATAATGAACTATTTTGTTTGTGTCATGCTTGCTACTGTTCAAGTTTTATTAGTATTTGAGAGTACTTAGATCATTAGATGTGTAAAGTGCAACTTAATCTGCGTTCTTATTATTTACTGAAACAAAAAAGGAATTTCTTTGCAATTTGGCTCACTATTTACTGTATTAACTAAACTTGGATACGTCTTAGGCCATTGTAGTAACATTTCTTTCAGGGGCATTGGGAATGGGGTTACATGGGCCTTTGTTCAGTTCAGACTACTTGATTATGGCAAACCTGTATCTTACTACCAAATATGTAGTAATGCTGGATTGTTTTATGTAGGAACCCAAGTAGCAGTTGTTATATCATTCACTAATGACTGGTGACTTGCCGACACTTAACAGAAAAGCAACTAAAAAGTAAATAGCTTTGCCTTACTTTTTTTTGGAGGATTTTCTTGTATTGTGGTTGCATTCTAGTTTATAGTTTCTTGGATTTCATGGAGAGGGTCATGAGAACTCTTGCCAGAGCCAACATATTGCAGGTTTTAGCTTAATTTGATCAAATTATGGTTTAGTTTTGGCTGAATATTATCAATTCTAGCATATTTGAACTTGTTTTTTAATGCAAACACATTGTTTAAAAAGATCAAGGAAAAGTTGATAAATTGATGCACCTGATACTTGTTTCAAAAGTTTAAAAAGGCTACTGGTTTCTGGCCAGTTTCTGACCAAGTTGAACTTGAGTGTTTGGGTGAATTAAGCTACTGGTTTCTGGCCAGTTTCTGACCAAGTTGAACTTGAGTGTTTGGGTGAATAACTGAATACTCTTGCTGCCCTGGAACCGTCAAACACTGACAGTAAACTGGTATTGGCAGATCGTTGGGAATGAGGTTCAAGATGGATCTTAAACTCTTACACCAAAGATATACATATGTCAGTTATATTATTGTGTTATCTGCTATTATATATTAAGAGCAAGAATGCAACATCTTATCATGTTTTGTCTTGAACTTTGCAAGATCTTATCATGTTTTGTCTCGAACTTCCTTTGATTAGTACAGGCAGAACCAACCCTTTGCCTGGAAATTGCTATAGAATTTATTCGGTTGTGCTATTAGAATATATCACCTAATTATGAGCTCTTATAGTTTTTAACTTGTTAGTCCTGAGTTTTGTTCTAACTTGTTTATTTATATATGTTCATAGGATCCTCTTAGGGGTGGAAGGGATCCATTGGTTGAAGATGTCTTGTCTGTTATTCATGCTGATGATGCGATTGCGTGTGAAAAGATTGCTTTGGCACCCAGTCCAAGGCGCCTGGTTTTCGAGTGGCAATTACAGTTGGCTCGTCGAATTAGTCCCTTCTAGTAGGTAGTTGTTGTTCACACCTTAATCTTTTGCTGCCTTTTCCCTGTTAGAATAATTTTTTGCACAGTTATGATTTGTTACGATTCTCATCAATTATAAGAAGGTATATATGGTGCCTAATTGTTCAAATGCCTTCTGGTATGGGATTCTGATGAGATCCTTTATTTGAGAACAGAGAGCTTATTCTCAATCGCCATTAAAATTGACTGGGAACTCATTGTTATTCAATCTACGAAAAATGAACATAGAAAAACATGCCCATTTTGATAATTTACTGAACTTATGGCTGGACAGTTGAAACTATGGTCCTTTAGAACTTTTAGAACCTATATTCCATTTCCCACCATATGCATTAGAACAATATTTGTTTATTCTTCTGTCTGTCGATCTTTCCTTCCAAACAATTAGTGGTGATATGATATAACTGACTTAAAAAGACCATTTGTCTAATTAAGGTTTGTAAATTTGGTTGCATAGAGTTTTTTGGTGGTTGGTTATTCATTAGGTGATGGATACTATACTTAACATTTATGCTTATCACATTATTTCACTAAGAAATTGCTAGAAAAGAAAGGGGGCAGTCTGAACGCTCCTAACTCTGAAGTACTCATATAGCCTATAAAATACCAGTTTCCACATTCAGTACTATCTAATGTATGTACCAACCGAATGACTTTGCATATTAATGATATTTCTACTTATTTTTAAAAGTTTTCGATGCAGATATTATTTCAAAGCCATTTGTACGCTAAATATCTAACATAAGTATGGCCAAGCAAGCATCTGTGTATTTTGCGCCTTCTGAGGAAAGGATGCTTGGGGTAGTCGCTGGTCACTTGGCTGGATTGGGTATTTGAACCTCTCTCCTCTTCTTTCCTAGCATGTTCCTGTAGAGCTCTATGTGGAACTTGTAGCTGGCATGCAATACAAGAGGAAGAAACTACAGCATTGGAAACCACATTTTTTCCCTTTTCTTTTTTTGCGAAGTTGTACAGATTGTAGTATTTTATATCACTCAAAAGGCTTGTAATAATGTCTTCTGTAATATGTGAGAGACTATGTGAAGGCCTAGAATATGTTTGTGATGAATAATTGATACTTTGGTTAAATTGAAATTGAATTCTGTAGAAGTTTCATAAAATTCAGGTTGTGTCGTCAAGTGCCGGTGGTTTGATCGGCTGGTGTCGGCGGTCTGACTTCCATGGGAGAGCGGTCAGATAGGTGTTGGGTGGTCTGATCGGCCGTAGCACGGCGGTCAGACTAGCTTCTTGAAGGCAGGCATGTTTGAAGGGGTACCTCAGACATGTCTGGAGTATTGATAAAATTGGATTTTGAGTTGGTTTGAATGTGTGTACAACATAGATACCGTTTGTTGGTTATGTTGTTATATGATATATAGTTTTGACTAACGTGAGTTAAGTGCAATGAACTTACGCTCGAGATGGTTGATTGGTTTTTAGATATGCAGGTGGCTTGGAAAACATTAGTGGACGACGGCAATGGACCAGGATTAGGTGGAGGAGTTGAGGTCCGAGCGGTCGTGTAAATCCGACTAAGGTGTGAGAACCCTCAAGATTTAGTAACCAACAACGCACTATTAAGAATGCCATCAAGGCTAAATAACAATATTCACAGAAATAATAAAAATAAATTCCATTCACATGCACAAGACAAATGAATATATATATATATATATATATATATATATATATATATATATATATATATATATATATATATATATATATATATATATATATATATATATATATATATATATATATATATAAATGTATCAACAATCTGAATTACAGAAGGGATTCAGTTATACAACAAAGTTCATAAATGAACTCTCATACACAAATTACATTCTCAAGCTACAAGGATAAAAATTTACAACTCGATATTACAAACTTGGAATTCATCTCATACAACAAAAAGCGTACATACATCAGACTACGTATTATCACAACCCCCAAATACCTGCACAAAATTGTTAGCTAAAATGCAGTTACAAAACTGAAATGAAATAGAAAACAATTGCCGTTAGAAATTAGGTTATCATTCTTGCTCTTGGGCAAGCGCGCATAGAGATACCAGGATTTGTCTGGGGATAAACCGGCACCATCTCACGTTAGTAGGTGATCATCATCCGGCAAATTTAGAAACTTACCTTCTTACCTGTGAAGCCATATCAGAAATTACTCCTCCATAATGCCTGGGCAAGCCACCTAGGGCTGTAAACGAGCCGAGCTCGAGCGAGCTTGACCTAGCAAGCTCGAGCTCGGTAGAAACTCGAGCCGAGCTCGAGCGAGCCTGAGATTAGCATCGAGCTTTAAGCTAGGCTCGAGCTCGGCTCGGACAAAACTCGAGCCGAGCTCGAGCCTCGCATGTGTAGGCTCGGTGAGGGAGTACCTGCAGGAGGTGACGGCCTCCGGCCCGAGCGAAGCGGCGGTCTCAGGTGGGGAGGCGAAGCGGCGGTCTAGAGGAGCGGAGCGGCGGCCTCGGGCGGAGGCGAAGCGGCGGCCTCCTTCCGCGGGTACAGAGGAAGAAAGCGGCGGCCTCGGGCGGGGAGGCGGAGCGGCGGTGCTCGGGCGGAGGCAGAGCGGCGGCCTCCTTCCGCGCGTTAGCCGGGGCAGACCGGATCTCGGGCGTAGATCCAGATCTGGCAGCGGCCGGCAGCCCCCCAGACGCCAACCTCGGGCGAGGAGGAGAGGAGGGGCGCCGGCGGGGGGCGAGGAGGGGCGGCGGGGGTGGGGGCGAGGAGGGGGGACGGGGGGGGGGGGGGGGGGCGGCGCCGCGGCAGCGGGGGAGAGGAGGGAGGGGTACGAGGGGAGGGGCTCAGCCGCGGGAGGGGGGCCAGGAAGGGCGGCGGCGGGGGGCAGGCGGACTGGCGGCAGGCGGTAGGCGAGTAGGGGAGAGCCGGAGAGGAGGGAGGGGGTGTGGGGGTGGCCGGCGGCGGGGGCGACGAGGGGCGGGGGCGGCGAGGAGGGACGGGGGGAGGCGGCGGGGGCAGGCGGAGGCCATGGGGGGACGGGGGTGGGGGGCGGCCGGCGGCGGGGGCGGCGAGGAGGGGCGCGGGGGGCAGGAGGGGCGGCGGCGGGGAGTGGCCGAGTGGGACGGGGGAGACCGGGAGAGGAGGGAGGGCGTGTGGGGGCCTGGGGGGCCGGCCGGCCGGGTGACGGGGTCGGGGTGAGGGATTTTGAGAGGAGAGGCGGGAGGCGCAGCCGCGCAGGCGGTGTGGGGAATTGGGGTGGGAAAAAAAATCTTAAGCTCGCGAGCTATTCGAGCTCGGCTCGTTAAAGCTCGCGAGCTTAAGATGAAGCTCGAATTCAGCTTGTTTGAAGCTCGAGCCGAGCTCGAATCGAGTCTAAAGCGAGCCAAGCTCGAATAGTTCGCGAGCCTCGAGCTTTTTTTACAGCCCTAAAGCCACCCGCCATGCATGGCTAATAGAGGACACGAGTCCACCATGCATGCATAGCCAGCAAGGAGCCAAGCCACGTCTCACCTCATTGCCACAAGGCAGCAAAAGACCAAGTCTTTGCCTTACCACAAAAGAGTGCTATAGTAAAGAAAGCACTGCCAGAACCACACACACACACACACACACACTGCATTCCACCGCCCATAACACCAGCAAGCTTTCAATGCTCACTGCCCAAGCCACTGCACAGCTCGTTGCCCAAACGAGAGGAGACAAATAGAGGCAGTGCAGGCCATCAAACAGCAGCACAAGACACCAATATCCCCAATCAATCCCATGCTACCACTTTACTGCCCAAGAAGTTGCACACCCCGATTTAAGCCCTAGCACCAGACGGAGGCCTAGGAACCAACACGACCAGAAGGACAGCACCAAGTACACCAGCCAGGAGATACTCCCAGGAGCCTGCCACCCCACCAAGCACAAGGGCAAGACAGCCAAGAAAGCACAACCACCTCATCCCCTTAAGCCAATGACACAAATAAGGTAAGGCATCGAAAAGCCCTTGTTTCCCATGTAAGTAAGTCACACTAGCTAGCCTGTAGAACTCAAGCATGGAAAATAGACCACTTACTACACTAGGTTAACCGAATTAGGGTAGCCATCCAGTGCACCCTTAAGGCAGAGAATCGGCATACACAATACATGTACAAGTGCCATAAGTGACCACGGTTGCTCACCCCAAAAACTAACAGGACAGAGACTTTAGTGGCCGTCCATGAGCCCCTGGGCATCGACAATTGCTCCCCCCGCGCAATGTCCATGCCCAGCCCCCACATGGTTGCTCACCGAAAACCAACATCTCTACTAATAATCATCATAGCATGCATATTCTACACTAATCACCAAGAGTGCATAAAAGTAGGGAGTAGGGATGGAGAAGAAAAACCCGGTGAGTAGTACATGGCGTCGGTGGTTCATGGCCACCGAGGCGCATGAGGCCGGCGAGTAGCAGACGGGGCACGGGCCAGCAAAGGCCAGCGCAGAGTCGTGCGCCGGCAGCGTGCTGCTGCCATGGCGCACCGCCGTAAAGGAGGAAGAGGGCAATGCCCAGATGCGACGGTGAAGCCCTGGTTTTCGCTGAGGCGCATGCCCACCATGGTAGATCCAGAGGCGGCGGCTCAAGGTGTAGCGCCGGCCAACCCAAAGACCAACCGTAGCCACAAATACCCAAGAACATAATAGAAGAAAGGGGGAAACCAGATCCAATCACCACTTACCAAGCCAGATCCATGGGACCACCGCCCCAAATCAACCAAGGGACCGGCCGATTTTAGATCGGCGGCAGAAACCGAGAGAAAGCGAGCATTTTGGGCAAGGCCGGAACACCGGCGGCGCCGGAAGTAGAGGGAAGCCGAGGGAAGCCGAGGGAGAGGCGAGACCCGCTAGAGGCAGCGCGGGTGGGCCGGCGGTCGACGGCGCCATGGTCGGCGGGGCTGATGCGGGCGAAGGCGCCGCAGGAGAGAGGAGAGGGGAGGCGTAGCCGAGAGAGAGGGAGGAGTGGGAGCCAGGGTGTCGGCCGGGTCCTATGACCCCCGCGCCGATTGGGCCGCTCGGTCAATTGGGCCGGCTCAGGCCGAGAGGCCAAGTGGGCCGGTTTCTTTTTTTAAAATAAACCTGAAATTTCAGAGGAGTTCACAAAATACATAAAAAGATAAATTAAATAGCAAAATAAAATACATGTATGTTCATATCAATTTAATATATATAAGGAAATCGTCAACAAAAATTCTCTGTAAATAATATTCGAAAAATATAAAGCCTAGAGATTTAAAAGACCAAACTCTTAAGTATAAATTCAACAAGGGTTATTGCTTCATTTGAAAATCCGTAATTAAGAGTGGAGTATTTCTATCTCAATATAACGCAGGGAGGAATTTGGTTTCAGGGGAAGACACTGTTCAGGCAATCGCTGATATAACTGCTTCTCGGTCGGGCAAGTAAAGCGAGCTGCCAAGCCTACGGTGGTTCATGAAAAATGTTTTGGTTTTTGATTGTTATTCTCTAAATGTGCATGAAAATTAGTTTCTAAAATAAAGAAACATGGTCAGAATATTGGATAACATGATAAGTAACCAAAAGTAAATAAGTCCACTGGAGGAGCAGTGGGCGGTAGAGGAATTATTAGAGGATGGTAGAGGGTGCTCTGGATTGAGAGTTCAGAGGCAGGTGAGGCCCTTTACATATGGTTATCATACAAGGACTATAAAACAACCTTCATTTTGAAATAAACCGTAAAACAATATCAACCATACTCCCGTGCTAAATGGGCGGAACACGTTACTCTCTTTTATTGATATTATCTCCATGATGGGTAAGTAATAACTTAGGAAGGGGACTCGGGCCGGTAAGAAAACCCGGGAGTCCAAGTCGCTTATATTAGCGTATGTGGAGTGTCGAGTATTTAGAACCGCTCGACCAACGGCTTGATAGCCGGATGGAGATATGGTTATAAGAGATGAGGAAACATTCTGTATTCTGAATTTGGGGTCGCATCAAAGGAAATGCGAAAGTCCAGTGTTCATAAGAATTCAGAATAATTATGGGTAAAGTGATACAAGTCTGCGCAGTACTAAAAATCATGAATTCATGTCAGTCTCTTGGATAAGAGTATACGGGGAGAAACACTGGTTTTTCTCTTGTTCCAAAATGAATGATAGATATTTCATAAGTTAAAACATTGCCAACCTTTCAAAACTTATATTATGTCCTTTGGAAAATTGAATCAGGTAAGATACAGGTAGAAACCGAAAAAGATTGCATCATTATTTATAAACTTGCTGAGTACTCTGTACTCACTCTTGCTATTAAATCTCCCCCTTTCAGAACAATTCTCAGCAGGGGAATTTTTGGGTTTCGAAGAGGGCGGGCTTGAGTATGAGGACACCTCAAGATATGAGGTTGCAGAGGATGACGAGATGGAGGCCGTATCTGACGGCTGGGAGGAATAGACAGTCCTTAGATTGTCATAACAGGACCGACGGGTATTACAGAATAAGTAACCATGTATCTCCCACTAATGTAGTACTTAGTTATGTAATGGACCAGAATTATGGCAACCATATGGAACAATTAGGTGGCTCGACCTTAAGTCACCTACGGGTTGTAATAAATATTGTGCTTTCAGACTCTAATTATTGCTCTGCTGCAACTACTCTGATTTGGCTTGTTGCTTGTTAAATGCGGTGTTCTACCGAAATGACAAGTAATAATCCGTTGACTAGTGTTATTACCCCATGGTAATGACACGGGTCGTCACAGGTGATCAAAACTACGGTGTGGGGAGGCACAAACGAGAATTGGTTTAAGTTAAGGAAAGCTGAAATTGACAAGTTGATTAATTATAAAGGTTAGTAGGCTGAGTCTTGTAAATGTTTTGAGAAGTATGTGTGTGAAACTTTTGTTAGTGGGGTTAACGGGTTTCCCTAATAGGCTTAATGGGTTAGACCCATTAGGGTTGTTGCTGGTTATTAAAGGGGAGGAGAGGAGATGGTAGATCTCAAGGATTCTATGTTTTAGGTTTTTTCTATTGTCTCCTTTCATAATTGTGAGAGAGAATTTGAGAGGAAAGAGTGGTGCTTTTGCTGTACCTTTAATTATCTATTAGTATGTAAATCTCACCCTCCACTAAAATAGATTGAAGTTTTGTCTCAATCATATTCTTGTTTGTGTTCTTGCTTGATTTTGCTTATTCTTGAGTTTGATTTATGATGTTGTGATTGTGGGAGTTTTAGCCTGATCTTTTTCTGAAATTACCTTACTAGGATATGTAAAAATAGATTTAAAAGATCTCATGATTTATATTCTCACGAGTAAGAAATAATTTGAGTTTTAAGATTTTTGGTGTTCTTCTAACCTAGATTCTCTTCAATTTTGAATACCATAAGGGGAAAATATTTGAATAATTATTCATCTTCTCTGATTGTCGGCAACAGTCCTACAATATTCTAGTTAGTGTAAATAAAAAGGCTAGAAGATTACATCTATAGCTAATCTAAAAGGTTATGCTATATTGAGATTATTGTAGGAAGATATATTTGGAATATTTTCTAATGCATCAGGATGTTGTAGCAAGTGCCCGCCCTTCGACTCTTCTGTTTGAAGTTATCCAGTGCATGTTCTTCGAGTTTTTGGTTAGCGTGTTTGGTCATACATGTACTGTTTGTGATGGATGATTGTGACCCTGACAGTTTTGTACTTTTGTGCAGTTATATTGCTGCTGGTTTGGCTGTGCTCGTGCTTGATGTTAAATTCTCATATGTGTATTGTTCATATTATTTTTACATAGTGCTTTTTTTAGGCGTCTTCTCAAAGTATTATGTCAACTGCAGACTTCGTGTGGGTCTGTGCTCTTTTCAGGCGAGACATAGAGATGATGGATTTGTGAAGACTCCCGGTGATCATTGTATGCGTTGTGAGATCTACCAATGGAAACCCGAACAAAGCACTGTACGGGTAATTGGGAGAATGCACTGAAACATCAAGCCGGAAAACATGAAGCGGATGGCCCAAATATATACCGTCTTATTTGTAATATCCATCACATGAGGGTCGCACACAACGTTAAGACCTGTCTGACTAAGGTTACAGGCATGATCATGACATCACGGGAGGAAGGGAAAGACGCGATTCATAATGCATAGCATATCATGGAGACCGCTATGCAAGCTCCATTTCTGTCGCTGCCATTGTCAGTTCTTGGCTGCTGCCGGCTTGCTGCTCTTCACCTGCTTTCACGTGAAAAACACTAAATCATCACGAAAAGAGCGTGCAAGGTAATGCCAACAAGGATCTCAATATGGCATGAACTGAAGGTTTGTACCTTCTTCTTAGGCTCCCGGGGCTTCTGCTCAGCCTTCTTGACGCCGCCCTTGCCGGCCGCTGGCTTCGTCGCCGTCTCACTGAGCTTGGCTTCAGGTTCCTTGGCCTGTCCTGCAGGTCCGGCGGGCTTCACGGCCTTCAGGGATGCCATTCTTCTTATGCTACTGTGTTCTAGCACTGGGGAAGGCTCAGAGCTCAAGCAGTTAAGCAGCTGTGGACTTGATGATCTGGAAACGGATGGAAGGAGGTATTTATAGGCCGTGTTCTTGGATCTCCCAAGTTTACAGAATACAAATCCTATATGCGCAAGAATAAAGGTGTTCTGAATTATTGTAGCTTGTTTAGTACGATGCAAGTGCTGGCGCAGTGCAGCTGGGCGCTTTTTACAGAATTGGATGCCTGCCTGGTAGGATGCAAGTTACCGGACGTGAAGTTTGCTATTGGAAATGCTTGAGGCCCATTATTCCTTGAGTCGGTTACGCACAATGGAGTCATTTCGAAGAGAATGGAAGCTCACAGAGAATAGATCATACCGTCATACGGTTGTGAGTGCGTTTTTCCTGCCCTTAATCTTGTTTTCATAGTTTGTTTTTTAGACGTGTTTTCATAGTTGATGATGCATGGGAAGTGAGAAGTCTGGGACTCTAGGTGCGTTGGCCCAACTATTTTCAAGTGTGAAGGATGCAATGCCCATCTCCAACTATATTCGTTGCCGAGCAGAACAAGCCCAGTTGCGGCCCATATGCTAATATACGAGGACATCAAATGGGTAGCGCCAGGTAGCCATTTTATTTCTCTTTAAAACTAGATCCTAGTCGTATCTATACAATCAGCCAACAGTTTTTGCCCAAACAATGCGGCACGTCGGTTGTCTAGCTCTCAACTAGGAGAAATTTTATTGTCTAACGGTAACATAAATTGATCTGTGCAATAAGCTAATGGGACACCGACAAGTGGCAGGAAACATTGTAGCACATACTGTAGCACAGAGAAAACATTGCTATTATAGGCCCGTTTGGCAGAGCTCTAGCTCTAGGAAATCTATAGAGCTACAATGTTTTCTATAGATTTCTATAGATTTCCTAGAGCTGGTCATTTGTAGCTCTAGGAAATCCTGGATCTAGAGTTGCAGACATGTTGAGTGCATTTACATGACTCATTTCATTTATATTATATATTAAATAAAAATATTTAAATCACTTTAATTTAGTCAACAAACTACAGATCCAGCATAGATCTCGGAGCTAGAGCTGTGCCAAACGGGGCCATAGTATGAGCACAACAGTGGATGCATGGTACCTTTTCTCCATGGGATGGGGTAGAACTAATAGAGCCAGAGAGAACCAACAGCAGGAGAGAGCTCGTAAGTAAAATGAGTGGATCTGGCCATTTCGCACCCCTCTTAGGGGTTTATATGTACGAATGGGATAGGATGGAAAATTTCCATTACACCCTTAATAATTACAAAAGGTGAGGGTACATTGATATATTTCTTTATACATATATCGCTATACTATTGGGCATGTTGCAAGGCCCAGTAGCAGAACTTAACGGTTATGGGGCTAGGCTGCCTCCACAATAGTACTCTCTCGACAGCAAGTGCGGAGGTCTCGAGGGGCGAGCTAACGTAACCAATTACCCTAGCCTCCCAATAGCAAGCACGAAGGTCTCGAGGGGTGAGCTGATGTAACTGCTAGTCTAGCTAACGTAACCAATTACCCTAGCCTCCCAATAGCAAGCACGAAGGTCTCGAGGGGTGAGCTGATGTAACTGCTAGTCTAGCCTCGGGGGTCTGGACGCTCTAAACCTCCTGAAACAGGGTTCTTATTTTACTGATCATGACGTGGTCGTGGAGTCCCTGACAAAGCCTAAGCCACCACTTCGAGGTTGTGCCTCGGACTTGGGTGGCACGTATGACTACGTCGATCGTGATGACGCATGGAGGCAGAGCCGGGGACGGGGCCGCCCCTCCAAGGTGACACCTACGAGGAAGGTGACGAAGTCCCTCGATGGATCCGAAGCCTCCACATCGAGGGCGTGCCTCAGGCGCGGGCAGCACGTGGAGGCAGAGCCAGGGGTAGGACTGTCCCTCTGAGGCGACAGTTACTATGAGGGTGGCGAAGTCTCTTGACGCAACTGGAGCCATCATGTCGAGGTCATACCTCTGACGCGGGCGACGAAGTCCCATGCCGAAGTCGTGGATGTCCCGTCGAGGTCGTGCCTCCGACGTGGGTAGCACGTAGAGGCGGAGTCATGTGTCGGGCCACCCCTCATGACATGGTCGTGGGCATTGATGAAGTCACGACCATGAGGTGGTCAGACGGGCATCAACGAAGTCATGACCAAGAGGTGGTCAGACGAGCGTCGATGAAGTCACAACCATGAAGTCGTCGGATGGGTGTCGATGAAGTCACGACCAATAGGTGGTCATAGGATGGCTTATGAAGACATCATGCTCGTAGACAGCAAGTCTTATGATTATGATGTGGTCGCGAGTGTCAACAAAGTTGGCAGCGGGACGAAGGCTCGGAATGCGTGCTTTGTCCCCACCTTTCGGACTGAAATTGATGAAGTTGACGGTGGGGCGAAGTCTCAAAACGCGTGCTCTATCCCCTACCCTTCATATGGGCGTCGACGGAGTCATGATCATGAGGCGGTCGGACGCAGTTCTCGCTCAGGGGCAGAATTATCGTTCGATACCGTTAGTACGATGAACTCCCTGGTGGGACGCATAAAGCATGTGAGGATCACCGAGGTTATCGCTAGTGCAGGGGACTCCCTGGTGGGAAGCGCGTGTAGGCTTCATAGAGTGGCCTGGGACACATGAGGTTCCCGGCGCTTTATACTCCGCAGAGTATGCTGGGACCGAAGCCACCGTGCGATTTTTTATACTCTATAGAGTTTCCCGAGACGACTAAGTTCTCGGCGCTTTATACTCCGTAGAGTACGCCGGGGTGCGGGGACACTATGCGATTTATTTATACTCTGTAGAGTACGTGGGGCACGAGGCTATCGTGTGATTTGTTATATTCCGTAGAGTTGTCCGGGATGGCTAAGTTCCCGACGCTTTATACTCCGTAGATTATGCTAGGGTGCGAGGCCACTGTACGATTCATTTATACTCTGTAGTGTACGCCAGGGCACGAGGCCACTGTGCGATTTGAGCACAAATCAGATCGAATAGTGGCCTGGCAGGAATGCCAAAGCCAACAAGTGCAAAATATCATGTACGCATACTATACGACCGGTTTGAAGTTTCTCTACCTTCTTACCTTTGTAGCACTTTCCTCTCGGCTGGTCGAAATCCAACGGATCTCCCTCATGGTAGCGACTCTTCCTCACGCAACTTCTTACGTGTTCCCCACGAATGACGCCAACTGTTGTAGCATAAGCACAACAGTGGATATATGATACATTTTCTTCATGGGAGGAGGTAGAACTAACATAGCCAGAGAAAGCCAATGACGGGAGGGAAAGATAGCTCATAAGTAAAATGAGTGGATCTGGCCATCTCGCACCCCTCTTAGGGGTTTATATACATGAATGAGATATGATGAAAAATTCTCGTTCTACCCTTTAATAATTACAAAAGGTGGGGGTATATTGATATATTTCTTTATACACATATCCTTATACTATTGAGTCTGTTGTAAGGCCCAGTAGCTGAACCTAACAATCATGGGGGCTAGGCCACCCCCACAACAACTGCTGCAAAAAAAATTTGGTGAATTTTGTTGTTGTTCTCTATGCTACAGTGTTAAATAGTGTTTACTACAGTGTTTTGTGCCACAGTACTTTATTAACTTGTTACACAAACCTAATAGTGCCACTGTTACATAATAAAATTTCTCCTCAACCAGAGTTCTGATTCCCACAACTTATATGTGACTATGATGTTCTGAGATTTAAACATGTGACGTGTACGTCATGAGCATTAACAATACTACTCTAGCATGTTGTCTCCACTCTAAAAGAAGAGTATAGTACAATGAAGGGAATATAAAAAAGAACTGCAGGTTTGGCCGGAAACTTCATATGAATTGGGACATATATTTATATAATTATATATAGGTGCTTCAATGCTGCTCTCCTCAAAAGTAAAAGGCTCAACTTTACTATTCCACTACTAATAGGGTTACTTCAAGATTTGTACAATTTAATTTCTTTAGAAAGTAAAGAAGCACTACTCATATCTATATTTATATAACAACTCATGGATTAAAGGCACCCCAATAATCCATATTTATATTTATATAAACAACTCAAGGATTTAAGGTGCTTTGGTACAGTTAACGTTATGAAATTTCACACGAAAATTTTGTCTATTCATGTGTACACTAGTCTCAAGTGGAGTTACACAGAAGTAACAACAATGGCTCTGTTCCAAACAGCGATAAAGCCAATTTTGTCTATTCATGTGTACACTAGTCTCAAGTGGAGTTACACAGAAGTAACAACAATGGCTCGGTTGCAAACAGCGATAACGCCATTTAAAAAGCGTTGGATTTTCAACACGGTTTTTTTCTTTGCGTTACCTATAGATATATAATGGTATTTTTTTTACATTTTCTATTTTTCTCTATTTTGCTTTAATTGAATACCTAGAAAAACTAACAGCCGCTACAGTGGCATTTCAATATAAAGCCAAAACACACATCACTTTTGAACACGATCTATAACTTGCAATTTGGCATTATTTTTTGAAGCTTTGGTAATTAATTGATACATTATTGTCACAATCCATGTAGCCAACCCCATTGTCAATGCTCAGGACACAAGCGAAACAAAATGACAATATCCTCCGATACTTCCCTACAACCTCCTGTATTATCCTTACTTTCCGTGATTCCGTCCACCCAAAACGAACAAAACGCTTTTGAGTTCGATGCGTTTTAGGGTGTTTCGAGCATGATGTCGTATGATCGCAGATGGTGGAGCGGCTCCAAACCTGCAACTAGGCCAGGAACTTGGAATATATATATATATATATATATATATATATATATATATATATATATATATATATATATATATATATATATATATATATATATATATATATATATATATATATATATATATATATATATATATATATATATATATATATATATCGATCGAGACTTAAGATATCTCGGGATTCGATTCCGTTCACGCGTTAGTCCAAGTTTGCATGCCATGCGAACCACGATTCTCATCAGATTAGGCTAGCGAATATATCTGCGCCAACTTGGATACGAGAATTTCGTTGTAATGGATCAAAGCTACTGGAGTTCGTTCACTTGTGGTGATTTGATTCATTTGTGTCACGGATAAGAGTTCACGACTTCATGGATAGCACTATGGTGGTCGATCTAACACAACACTGTGAATCAAATTATAGGCTAGGCTCCATGTGAGGCCCAAAGCAAAAGTTCTATTGTGTCGGGGCAAGCTTATCTTACCTTCTCTAGCCTGACTCAGCATGCCGGCTACAAAAGTGCAAATGTTGGCTCTCAAGGCTTCCCGCTCATTTTAGCGATGGCTTCTAGTTTCTGCTTTTAATTCATTATTCCTTAATTTCATTTTTTTAGTTTTTTTGGACTTTTTTTATCGGTTTTTTCATGTATTCCTTTACATTGTCCGTGATCGGATTAATCTATTTTTTATTTTTTAAATTTTTTTAAATTTAATTACGTCAAATAAGTAATATTAGCTAATAGCTATAGTAAAAAATAAGATAGCTATAATAAACAAAGGCATAAGGCATCGCTCAATCTAAGTGCCCCCTTGTCTACCCAACGTTTCCACGACGACATGGGTACACATGATCATGCCAAACATTCCAGAGCAATTAAGAGATCGGTAACCAAAATACTAACAGAGTAATTAGTAACCGTGTGATCATGCATGTCGCAACTCTTGGTTCCATATAACCCGCGCCCTTTTCTGGTCACGGTACGTGGAACCTCACATGAAGGCATGATGCCTGCCTGCCTCCCACCGTTACCGTACAACACACACAGGAGAGATGAGAGAACACTACACAGTACACGGGGTCGACGTTACAGCCGGCTCTTTATCGAGGGCCGTGCTCGAACAGAAGGCCGAAAGAGGGCACCGTCGTACACGCACCACATCGGCCATCAATCATGCCCCTCGCACAACGCAAGCGACAGCAATAATAATACTAAAATCATGATGGGTCCCGTCCATCTCCGTCTCATCTGCAATTCTCCCCGTCCCAAAAAGCCAGCACCAGTCGTACTACTACTCCACTCCATATACCATGGTGGTGCTATGGTAATGGTAGAAAATTTTCAGCCGTGAGTCAGGACTAGCAGGCTACTGGCTAAAAGCTAGGAGGAGAGACTTGGCTAGACGGGGCAGCGAAACGACCGGAAGGCATCTTGCAGTGCAGTGCAGCCGTGGTTTGCTTTTAATTTCGTCGTGCGTTGATCTCCTGCGGCCGCTTGCTCGCGGCTTCTGGCGCCCATTGGCCATGGGTACTGGCCGCTGCACGGCTGCACGGCCGGCAGACAGAGCAGCCGGTTGCCTCCCTTGGTTGCCATGGCAGTTGGCACGGCAGATGAAGAAGCGCGACAACTGAGAACCTGCGTTGCCAGTTCAGTTGCCAGACCCCTCCTTTTCGATGTCGAGTTCCCTTGCGTTACCGTGCAGTAAAGTTCCGGGTGATAAAGGAAAGGAACACTGGGTTTGGTTTAGATAGTGTTCGTGTGAAATGTGTAAATGGATTTTTGGAGTCCTATAACCATCTCTGGATCCAAAACGTACTCTTGTTTTTGTAGCTTAAATTCATCGACCGGCACAGCATCACCGTCATCTCTGCTACCAACTGCTCTTATCCAGACATTCAGCTCATGTGAACCATGTAGTATGACTGCTGCTACGACTTACTAGAGCCAGCGTGGTGCTCTTTACATGATTGCGGCTGCTGTTGTGTGTCAAACAAACCCCCTTACTTTCCCATAAAAAAGGGTAATTAGCTTTGTCCTATCTGGTATTTCTTTTTTTTCTTTTGCGTTGGATTGCTTGCAACGATGAGAACGGATTGAGATGCTGTCGAGTCGGGCAGGACTTCATGGCCGATGCCGCATGCTGTCCTGGGCGCACCCCATGGAATGATAACACGAGGTTCTCACTTCTCAGGCCATCACCACTTGCGTGCTTAGTTAACAGAGGCTGTTTACTTAGTGGGCTCAAGCTTGGAATGCTGTCCTGTCTTACTTAGCCAAATAAAAGGACCAAGAGCTTTGGGGAGTCCATGAATGGAAGGAGCAAGCACTGCACCCCTGGCAGAACTGGCACAAGGATTGAAAACAACTGCTACTGTCAGGAGGAGTTATCCACATTGCTTGCTGCTTTTCTGTCTTAATTGAGTTTAGCAGTAGACATGTGGGGTAGACGGTGGAGCCTACCATCCGTAAACATCACCAAGAACAGTCCAGCTTCCAACAAGCTGAGATCACTTCTGAATTTTAGGTATCTTGCTTTGCCATCAATCCATCCAAAATACTGCTATATCTTTCAACCAAATTCTAAAAACGCTTGGCTCGTCAAACAAAACTAAAATGAAAGAAAAGAAATACAAATGAATGTACTCTCATAAAGAGAAGAAGTTAAAACAGTGGGTTTGTTTGGAATCCTGGATTTTCCCGTTCTACCGGAAATGAACTTTTTTTACGCGAAAGGCAGGGTTGATTGCCTAAATGAACGCGGAACAGGCACACTGTGCCTAGAAGGTCGACACGTGTCCTCCAAAATTAAAAAAATACTTTAAAAATCCAAAAAATTGTAAAAAACTACTTTTTTAAGTACCTAAGAATTTTTTATTTTTACTTTTATTAAAAAGTATTTTTAAGTACTTAAAAAATACTTTTTAATAAAAGTAATTTTTACAATTTTTCGGATTTTTAAATATGTTTTTGAATTTTAGAGGACACGTATCGATCTTCTGAACATCCTGCACGGCGTTAAGTGCAGGACCTGCACCTGAGCCCGTTCCGATGAACGCAAGTCGCAGGTCTGATGGAGCTGTAGCAGGAAGTACCGGCGAAATAATCGAAAAAGGATTCCATCTGACCAGTCGCCTGTGTCAAATCCTGCATGGGATTTATTGGCATCTGACATCATGAAGGCATCAATCACATGAGAGGCAAAATAGAGAAAAAAAATAGCTTCTCTCCGAGCACGTCAACATTCCAAGCACGTCAACAGGTTTACGCCTGGTTCTAAACGAGTTTATTTTTCAATTTTAGTTTATTTAAATTAGAAGTTATTTGACATACGTTGACTTTTAAGTACAGTTTATTTTAATTTTCTGGATTTTTCAGCTTTTCTTTTTTCCTCTTGTTTCTTTGCATTGCCTATAATGATATAACAGTTTTTCAATTATTTTAATTAAATAATTTTAAAAAACTAATAACTTTTATAGTATAATTTCAAAAAAAACCAATAGGGAAAAACCATAATCAGAAGCAGCGCCCCACTGAAGAGGGCGTCCTCTCATGCGCCATGAATTGGCCCATCGGGTTTTAGAGAGGGGAGAGGAATTTGGCTCTTTGGAGACGACGACCTCCAGACACCTCACCGTCTGACTGCTTCATGTACTGATGTACTACGTACTACTATACTGGTACATCTGATCAGTTGATGCATTGACATTGCAAAATGGTGTAGTGAACTAGTGCTTGACAAAATAGTAGGAGTACCACATTTGAAGTAGTCCTAGAACGCAACGGATTTGACTTTTAATGTTTGACTCGTGGCCTCAGATAAATTGATCCGCTTAGCTCGAGTTGAACCAAGGCTCGTATGCATGCTTTAATGCTTAACACATGGAGTTAAGCATTTGATTGACATCAGAAAACAATGTAGAAACATTTGCACATTTCTGCCATTACGATGATTGGGAGATTTATGTCCTTGCAAAAACAATTGTACATTGTGTACACAGTATCCATGCTACTGTTGCTACTATATGCATATCGGCATATGGAATGAGGTGATCCCCTTTACTGCTGCCGGCTCAGGTCCAGAATCCAGACTCCAGATTTTGGCCCGTCCCCTGGTCCCGGAACCGGATTGGCAAAGGAGACATGGAATCACTACGCTACCACTTCTACAGAGGTAGAGTACACAAGCACCGTAGGCATTAGTGGGACCGTGGGAGCATAGTTGTAGTCGTAAGTCTGATTATACTTTTAACTACGAAACTGTTCACTTTACTCTCCTCAATTATCAAAATCAGAGTAAATCATCCTCTCGCCTTAAATCACCTCGGTTTTGAATGACGTGGCGGCATCCATGTGTTAATGATTTTTTGACACATAAACTCATTTTTGATGACATGGCAGTCACATGTATAGACAAAACAAAAAAATATGGGGCCCACATATCATCCTCTTTCTTCTTCCTCCCCTCTCACTCATCTCTCTTCTGTCTCATCTCTCCTATGCCGAGGCCACCCGTGCGATGCTCTACAAGGCCACCGTGCTACTCCGCAAGGCCAACAACGCTGTCGAGACCCTTGTCGCCGACTTGTTCGCCGTCGTGCCTTCCGGCGTGGACCTGCTCCTTAAGGCCGCTGCCGCCACTACGGAGCTTGTGGCTAGCGTGTTTGCCAAGCGGCCGCTGCTCTCCGGGGCCATTAGCATTGCTGCCGATCTTGTCGCCAGCGTGTTTGCCTTCCCTAGGGCCTCGGCCTTGACATTCAGCCAAGCACCGTGGCATTTTGAAGACAGATATCCCCAAATGTTTGCCGGTGTTGGCAAAGAATGGTGAGGAGAGGTGGAATTTCTACGGTGTGTTCAACGGGCACGGCTGCTCCCATGTCGCGAAGGCATGCCAGGACCGGTTGCACGAGCTTTTGGCCAAGGAGCTAGCTACCGCGGCGAGGTGCGTGCTGTCGGAATGGTGCTGAGCGGCTGCGATGGAGCGAAGCATCTTGAGGATGGATGATGAGGCGATGGCCGTTGGCCCCCACTGCAACTCCGATGACAGCAGCAACAATAGCTACAGTGCGAGTTGCCAAAGGGCGACCACATGGGGTCCACCGTCCTGGTCGCCGTGGTTGGCCCCACCGCGTCATTGTTACCAGCTATAGTGACTCCCGTGTCGTGCTCTACTCTGACGGCAATCCCGTCTCCCTCTTGTTCGACCACAAGGTACTCATTTCTCCAAAGCCCTCCATTTATTGGCTCAATTGCTAAATCACATAACCCACTAAGCATACGCTTGTCTCCGTTTGATTCGACAACCAGACAGGTTGGACGAGCTGTCTAGGATGGCACGATGGATCCAAGAAGCCGGTGGCCGTATGATCTACTAGGACAGCACGCGGGTGCTCGGGGTGTTGTCCATGTCGTGGGCGATCGACGACGGCTATCTAAAGCTGTTGGTGGTGGTGGAGCCGGAGCTGGAGTCGGTCGAGCGAGGTGACGCTGATGTGTGCCTAATCCTGGCTAGACGGCTGTGGGACATGATGCGTAATGAGGCGGCCTATGAGGTGGCTCGGGCCTACCTCCGGCGGGGCTGGCCAAGGGCGTGCGTACATGCCATGTCTACAGCCACGTATTTGCCACATTGGAATGAAATCAGGTGGTTTTGGGTAAGGGGAAGTGAGCTGGTTTTGCTATCTGAGAAAGTCAAAGCGAACGGTTTCATAGTTGAGCGTTTAAATCGGACTCGACCCATAAGTTGAGGGGCTAAAAATGACCTTTTCCATGATAAAATGCCACATAACTATGAAAAGCTAGAAGCCAGGCAATATAGGCTCCGTTCTTTTAGGCTGCGATTGATAGGTGTGACAAATAGTACCGGTTGATAGAAGTGAAGCCAAAAGCCAACTAAAAAGCCAAAAAAGATTGGGACCTAAGTCTATATACGGTAGAAGGGAAATCAATGCAGGTGATTTTGAAATGGCAGACATATGACTGAAATGTATATAAAACAAATGTAATATAAGTGGTTTTCTTCAGCATTATGTCGCTGCCACCGCTAACAGATATGAAATGTATCCAAAACAAAAGTAATATGAAGTTCTTCAACCTTAGGTCGTCGGCCACCAGTGAGAGGACAACAGGTAACCAGGGTTGCGATGGCGGTAGCTGGTACTCCTGACTTGGCTAACCCTTGGTTCATCCACCCTCTGATTGTGATATATACACTGATTATACATATGAGATTTTGAATTCACATCATTCTATTTCAAGGGGTGTTATTAGGTGAGAATAGCTGAATGACTTTCATACGTTTGATGGTAGAAAGTTAACATCACTATTCACTAGGGTTGTCCTAAGGTGCAAATTCAACCAAAGTAATATATTCCACGTTAGTGGCAGCATTGACCAAGTTAATATAGCTTTTTTTAGAGAGATCATGTTAATATAACTAGTATTTATGTGTCTGCAATTCATGAAGTACACATGAGTTTCGCTTTCTTCAAAGGCAGCTACTAATCCAAAGGGCCCGGTTGGACCAGCCTCCCTAAGCTATTTTCCTGTTCTTTTCAGCACAACAATTTTTTTGTCACCATTTCGAAACGACTTATCGGAATAATCTTTTCAAAATGGCTTATCAGCATTTGATTCATTCGCATAAGTGCTCACAGTAGGACCAAAAATTAGAAGTCACAGTCTAAAAGAACAACGCCATTATCAGGGCATAAGGGCATTTGTTATTTTCGCCAGTACCAAGAGGAGAGAAAGGAAGTTTGTACCGGTAGCACACGTTGGCACAAAACTTGGGAACTGTTCACATAAGTGGTACTGTAGTTCTTTTTTTAAAAGAAAAATTGGCCCCTAAACCCTCATTTTTTTTGTAAATCTAACTCTCTCCCTGAGCTCGCTAGTCGCGCCAAGCTTATCATGCTATAGGAGCTCGACAGTGCTACCGAGCCACTAGAGCTCGGTAGGTACCAGTGGCAAGCAATTAATTTTTCATGATTAGCACTAATTAAGCATACACACTAATTAATATATGGCTAGCCAGTGACCTGGATCTAGGGGAACTCGGCAGGGTAGCTCGGCAGGTACTTGCTGAGCTTAAGGAAGAAGCTAGATTTGTAAAAATGGATGTCCAAAGCCAAATTTGAAGAAAAAAATTAGCTACAATGCCATTTATGAACAATTCAAAACTTGGTGCGGTACCAAGCAAGTGACAACTACCAGTACCAAGGGGAAAATTTGAGTAACCACACCGGTTAGCGCACAGGCTGCTGTCGCCCACGTCGCGAGAGAGGTGTTGCCATGGTCGTCGTCACCCGTGCTAGGAAGTGGAACTAACATCCGCCATTGCCGCATCAGGAGATCCAACACACGTCACCGCTGCCGCCATTGAATCTAGACGTGCCGCCGCTAGCTATGGATGAAGAAGACGGATCTGGGTGAGCCGCTACTGCTGGCTCCAGATCTGGTGGACCCCCCGTCACCTTCAAATCTCGGAGGGGTAGGTGGCAGCGGAGGAGGGGCAGTAGAGCTGGCTAGTGCGAGTGGGGAGGTGGTGGTAGAGGGGTGGCGGCAAGATGGCAGGGGCGGAGGGGAGAGCTGTCGCAAGTGGGGAGGCTAGGTAGAGGGGAGGCGATGGGGCGGCCTAGCCCGAGTAGGAGGGCGGCAGGAAGATAGATGAGACATGAGAGGGAGATGAATCTATCGACCTAGAGAGCTTTTCTTTTTTAATTTTATATGTGGTGGGACCCATCCTGGATAGGAAGGGAGGTTAGGAACTGTTCACATAGATGATAATGTAGCTATTTTTTTTAAATTTAGCATTCAGCTGTCCGTTTCTATAAATCTAGCCATTTCCTCAGACCTAGCGAGCTAGGGAAGCTTAGGGCAGGTGCTGCAGAGCACCCCATATGTGGCAGCAAAATATTTCCCGTGATTAGAGGTAATTAAAATTCATAATTAGTACTAATTAAAATGATTAGCACTAATTTAAGCGGCCTACCGGCAACTTGGCGAGCTAAGCTTGGTAGATAAGAGAAGCATGCTCATTTGAGCTTTTTTGCGGTTTTATGGATTTATTTTTTACTATTTGATATTGTAGCTAACTTATTTTGCATTATAACTATTGATACCTTTTTGCGTAATTAAATTTAAAAATTAAAAAATAGAAACAACATATTAACCTACCAGGAATAATATAAAGTAATACAGAGAAAAAAATATAAAAAAGCCAAAAAAAGTCAGAGTCAGAAAAAGACAAAATTAATAAACTAGAAGCTAGAAATCAAAAGACCAACGGAGAAACCAAAATATATATAGTCTAAATTTATAAAAACAGATCTACAAAACCAAATTCTAAAAATAATAGCTTTAGTGTCATTTGTATTGAGTATTCGGAGATCGGAGGGGAAAGCTGAAGTCAGCGTCTTTGTGATGCGGTAATTCTCACTCCCATAGACACTGTCGCCCCTAGCCCACTTACTAGTTACTACTGCATTGAGCTCCCTTCTTTCACTCACAAATCACAATCTCACTTTCCACCTGACACTCTGACAGGAGAAGTAATCACTATAACTGCATGCCAAGCAACAACCAACCTCCCAAAAAATAAAATATTTTCATTCCCTTCTCATTTTCCATACAAGTCTAACACCACATGCATTATTATTCCACAACCATAGCACTACAGAAAACACAAGGAAAAACAGCTCGAGACATGCAAGCAGACGTGCGATCAAACTCGGAGGAGGTAGACGCTAAGCTCCGGGCCGCCATTGTTGCTGGTGCTACCGCTGCTGTTGCTGTCCGGGTTCATCATGTAGAACGCCTCCGAGTCGCGGGAGCCCACCACGCGTTCGAAGCGCGCGCGCATGTACATGACGTCGCCCTCGCCCCCGCCGCACGACGCCGGTATGACCCCCGCGCCCATGGACACGGGCTCCAGCGCTCGCAGCACGCGCCAGTCCGCGGCGCCGCACTCGCGCCGTACCGCGTAACCGCAGCCCTTGCCGTTGCAGTACGCGCGCCACATCGTCTCCTCCAGCAGCTTCCTGCCTGCGCCGGCGGAGCCGGCCGCGGTGGCTGCGCTGGGGAAGGCGCAGGCGCCCTTGCCGCGCTCGCACTCGAGCGCGATGCGCACGAGGCCCGAGGCCATCTCGCGCACCAGCGATGCCGTGGGCGCGGCCAGCTCCAGCAGCAGCGCGGGGCACGCGCGCGGGTCGACCTGGAACGCGAGGTGGACGTGGCCGCGGCGGTGGCCGTACAGCGTGCCGGTGAGCCGCGCGCCGAGGCCGACCTGCCGGTGCCGGCCGGCAATGGCCGCGGCCAGCGCCGTGCGCAGGCGCGACACGGCAGTGCGGGCCAGCTTCTTGCGCTGCTGCTTGAGCGGCTTGGGCGGAGGGGACACGAAGTCCTCCGAGTGGAACGACGGGCAGGAGGAGGAGAAAGCCATGGTAGCCTCCTCCTCATCGTCAGCCTCGGTAGCCTTGACGAAGCCTTCTTCCGTGGTGCTGGTGGCGCCATGGCTGCTGCTCTTGCCAAGAACCGGCCACTTGAAGTGCCTCCGGGAGAAGGAGAAGGACACGTGGGGGCTTCTCACCATGATGGTTCTCATGGTTTCTTGCTGGAGCTAGCAACTGCGCGCCGTGCCTAAGTATGAGGGACTGTGGTGATTCTCTTTCCAGTGGCTTCTGAATGCTGGCAGCACGAAGGAATGGGGTTTTGTACTGCGAGGGGGTCTGGTGAGCAGAACCCACCAAACTGGGCAGACAGGAAAGAGAGACGAGTGTGACAAAACTCTTTGGCCTTAAAGTCTTGTTTCTGGCCAGGTTCTCTAATCCTCTTCTGTTTTGTTGTGTTATGACGAGGAAATGGAAGACAAAGACTGGTTTTTTCTTTTGGGATTATGGCTTTGGATTTATGTTACAATAACTAATTTTTACAAAAACAGATGTTTAAATATCAAATTTAAAAAAAAAGTGGTAACAATGTCATTTATATGTATATTCCAGGCATGACCAGCAGGTAGGCAGGAGAAACTAGTACCACGCCATTTGATAAATGAAAATTGATAGGACTGAGAGGGTGTTTACATTGGTAAGCCAATCTAAACATCTCGATTTCTAAAAGTGATTTTTCTAAGTTAGTTTTAAAAGTAGCTTCTTTAAGTCGCTTCCAAAAGTTTTTGGCTGTTCTCCAGAGTCTTCTACACATCTACGTCTTTCAAAAGCTATTTTTAAATTTTTTAAAAAGCTTTGTTTAACCGTTACTATTCTATTTCAATATCTAGCGGCCCCGCTCGATTGGGCTGAAAAGCTGTAGCTTATGACTGAAATTGCACTGTAGCTGAAAGTGGCTTATTTAGCGTAACTAAATTTAAAAATAGAAAAAATATGTTAGTTCATTACGGACAACGCGAACGAATATAGGAAAAAAGAACCGGCAAAAAGGCTAAAAAAATCAAAAGTTTTGAAAAAAATAAAATTTATAAATAGTAAAAAATAAACTAGAAATCAGAATCTGAAACTGAAATGAGCGGAGCCTAAAACGGTCCGGAGAGATGGCGTGCCTAGGCTTGATGGTTGGCGAGCCGCTAGCTTTATCAACAGGTTTATTTTTTAGTGTATTAACGTACCTGTAAGATGTTCCAGTCATCTCACAACTCACAATCGGTGTGCACTGTTGTCGCAGGGCGCAGGCTGGAGGTAAAAATGGCGATGTACTGACCTATAGACATTGGACGGCATCTGCTGTTAAAATACAGGCAGAACGGCACGATACAAGTGGAGAACTGCATAAACTTCATACAAATTTGTATCCATAGCGATAATTTCTCTAACTAATCTTACTTAGTTGCGTGCAAGCATGAGTGATTTTAGTTGGAGTGTTGGATCTGACTGTTGGTTTCTCTCCGTTGTGCTATGCCTCTTTCTGCAGAGTTGCCATCTCTGTGTTTTAATGCCTGTCCTAAGCGGCAATTCTTTGTCCGTTGTGAGCAAATGCTACGGATGGTGTCATCAGGTGGACTCCTCATTAATTCCCGGGCACCATGCACGAAATATGGCATCCACGTCATGAGCCGGCCAATAATGTAGGTGAATTCCGGGTGAGCATCGAGTGACTAAATCCAATTAGTTGGTGAATTGGTGCTGACTAGCTTACATTACCTCTATTTGGGCGTTTGGACTTAATATATGGCGCTGACTAGTTTTGTTGGCGACACTCCTGATAAAAATATAAACATGTGTTCTCATCGAAAGCAAATTCTACATGTGGCATACGGCAGAAAACTAACCAAGAACCTACCAAAAACCAATCCTTCCGGGCTCAAATTAAATAACGCAAGTGCAAATTAAAAGAGGTTCCCTTGGAATTTCAAAGAGACATGCATGTTGAATTTTTCCTACCAGTGTCTGAAGGTCCAAACGCCTCCAAGCTGCCTCATGAGAAAGGATAAGCAGGGAAAGTACAGTATGATAGAGCTTGTGTCCAACGAAGCTGAGCCGTATTTGGCCCCCTCCTGACATGCGCACGGAATTTCGAATTCAGCCCCCTGCCATGCTCTCTCACCATGCCACCCCCTGATGCGCTCCCCTGGCCCTACCGCGCCACCTCTCTCTTGGTGCGCCCTCAATGTGTTCGATACTTCGATCTCCTGGCGCGGTCACCCGGCGTGCGAGGGCCCCTAGAATTTTTTAAGGACAAAAATTGTACTAATTTCATAGGAATATAAATTTTTTTAAAATGTACAATTTTTTTTAAAGAAAATGAACTGTATTAAATTTTAAGGAATAGAAATTTTAAAAAAATTATACAAATTATTATGTGTAGAAAATGAGCTGTGAAAAGTAAAATTGATTTCGTGGAGCACCGCAACACTTTTTTAAATAATGTATTTTTGTTCAAAATTACAGCAATGTCGACAAGTCACGCACTGGCTCACTGATTTAAAAAAATAATAGTAATTTTTTTGGATTGATTCGATGGAAATAATTACGGGGAATAAAGAGCAATTTATGTATATAATACATGTATGAAATCTTGTTTGTATGTATTATTTTTTGGAAATAAAAGGGCACATAAGGTAGGTTGGTTTGTTTGTGATTTTCGTAGGTTCTGAAGGGTACGAAATCTGTTAGACTCGCAATAATATTTTGTGATCATTGTATATTGTTGTAGTGTGATAAATTTTTGAAGAATTTTCTTGGGACGATTGAGGTGGCAATGATTCGTAAGTACGAAAGTAAGTGATATTGTGATGTAACAGGGAATTCATACATGGATAACTTTGGATAAATGGCGCAATGATAATAACACGACAGTTGATCCAATAGAGGTTTACATGGCACGTAGACTAACGAACCAACGATGGTACATGCATGACTTTAGGGAATTAAAAATACGTGGGACATATTGACGAAGAGAGCGAAACTATCGCGTTGACTGTGGCCATTTGCCCTTCGTCCTGAGGTCATCGTTGTAGTCCTCACCGGCTGCCATGGTTTGGGCAGTCAGTTCACACTTTCTCTCATCGTTTTAGTCTTCGCCGGCCGCTATGGCCTTGGCTGCCAGCTCGCGCTCTCTCTTGCGCTCCATGGTAAAACATCGTGTATAAATTGGTTATTTCTTTGTCTCTTCTTTCCGCTCTGGTATCTCTCGTATAATGTGATTGTTATATTGTTTGTGCTAGAGTTATTCTTATAGAGACTTGTGCTTGTGGTGCCTTAGACATACTAGAAATGTGTAGATTTCAGTTGCTTTAAAATCTTGCTATATTAAAATTATGGTAATTGTTATTAGAAGGCAAAATAAATTTTTAACCTCCTATTCACCCCCTCTAGTCGGTTATTCTTGATCCTACAAGTGGTATCAGAGCTTGGTCTCTCATTTATTAGACTTAACCGTCTAGAGAGAAATGATGGCTAGTGAGGGGATTGTTGCAGGAAAGGCTCTTCTTTTGGATGGCTCAAACTATTCCTATTGGAAAAATTAGAATGTCTATTTATCTTAAGGCCATGAGTATGAGCATATAAAAAATTGTAAATGAGGGTTATGTCATACCTCTTGGTCCACTACATCCCATGGAAGAAGATATATGTAATGCTCATTTAAATGTTCAAGCTATGAATACTTTATTGGAGCTTTGAACGCGGATGTGTTCAATAGAGTGAGCAATTTAGAAACTACTCACGCTTTTTGGACTACCCTCTCAGAAATCCATAAGGGAACATCCACGGTCAAAAAAAGCCAAATTGCATATGTTTTAGATCAAATATGAGATATTTACAATGTTGCCTCATAAGGACATAAATAAAATGTATTCTCGCCTCAATAACATTGTAAATAAGCTCAAAAGCCTAGGCACTACACTAACCGATGTTGATATTGTAAGAAAGATACTTAGAGTCTTGCTGGAGAAATATGAGATATTAGTGACACTCTTTCTCAACTCGTCCGAGTTGACAAGGATGACAGCAACACAACTCTTGGTTAATCTCATAACTAATGAGTTGTATAAGACGGACAAGGAAGAGCTCTTGGAGCAATCCTCCTCTAAGGGCAAGAAGATCACCGCTTTCGAGGTTAAAACGGTGTTAAGTGAAGAGCCCGAGGACGATGAGGAGGACTCTGAGGAGAAGTTATCTCTCCTTGTGAGGAGAATGAACAAATTCATGAAAAGCCACTTATACCGAAACGCTATTCATGAAAAGGTAAAGAAGGGGCACTCCTATAACAACAACAAGCGCTATAGCAACATCCGTTGTTATGAGTGCAACAAGAAGGAGCATATTGCTTCCCAATGCTCCATAAAGAAGAATGACAAGGAGATATCATCCATGAAAAAGAACTTCAATGGCAAAAAGAAGCTTTTCAAGAAGCTTCAAAAGGATGGCAAAAATAAAGCCCACATTGGAGAGTGAGATTCCGATGAGGAGTACACCAACTTAAGTGAGGATGAGTCTCCTAATAAGAAGGAACTTGTTGGTATTGCCATCAAAGAAGCACTATCACTCTTCTCATCTCCAACATGCCTTATGGCAAAATGAGAAAAGCTAAAATCTATTAGTGATGATGAGCCTTCTTATGATGAACTTATGGATATGCTAATTGAATTGAATGAATTTATTGGAAAAGAAAAGTAAAATTTTAAGGTTTTAAAGAGATAGCATATCTCCCTTAAAGAATCTTATGAGGAGCTAAAGGAAACTCATGACTTGCTTGTCCGAGAAAACTTGAGCAAATCTTGCATTAGCATCGGTATTACTTGTGATATTTTAAATGAAATACCTAGTGTAAAAATTACTAGAGCTAGCATATCTACTTCATGTGATAACTTGCTTGTAATGCCATGTTCCTTTAATATTGATTCTAATAATGCAATGGCCAAGTCATGTGATGTCAAGCTTATTAGTGAGAATAATGAGTTAAAGGAATAAGTGAACAAGCTAAATAAAAGCTTGAAAAGGTGCTTTAAGGGTAAGGCTACTCTTTGACAAGTTGTTGAGTGAGCAAAGGTGCTCATTCAATAAGTAAGGTCTTAGGGTATATGTCCAAGAAAGGTAAGAAACCGGCAAACAAGCTTATAAAATTTGTGAGACAAAATGGTAAGTATTGTCAAAAGTACCGAGAATTAGGATATGTGCAACAAAACTATCCTATGGGTAAGACTCCTATCGGAGTATTTGACTCTTGCTATATGCTTAAGAAATGAAAAAAATAGTAGTGTCATTGCTAAATTTGTTGGCACTTTAATTGTAGGCGCTAAAAAGAATGTCATTTGGGTGTTCAAAGCCTTGGTTACTAACAAATTTGGCTACCAACAAGAACTTGATTGCCTATATTGAGGGGTAGACCCCCATTGTAAGCAGATCACTTTTGATAATAGAATACTCTTGTTCTTTTTGTTGGTCGAACCAACCTGAGGGAAGAATTGGGAGTTCATCGAAATCAAGATTGTTCAACCTTTCCGCTGGGAATTGGGAGCGCGATAGAACTTCATCTTGTAGTCGTGAAGTTCAGCACGTGTGGTTGGGCGAATTACAGAGTGCTAACTCTTGCATTAGCAATGGGAGATCGCTACGGTTCGTCGAATCCTCGGGAATATCTTGATCCTACGTCGAGAAGATCGGGCGACCCCATATCAGCATTCTTAAATGGAACAATTTCTGAACTTGTTTATGTCGAGCAACCTCCAGATTTTGAAGACTGTAAAAATCCTAACTATTTGTATGAACTCTCCAAGGTGCTATATGGCATAAAACAGCCTCCTAGAGCATGGTATGAGCGCCTTCGAGATTTTTCTTCTCTTTTAAGGATTTAAAATTGGGAAAATTGATACAACCTTGTTTACAAAGATTATTGATGATGATTTTTTCTATGTCAAATTTATGTTGATGACATCATATTTGGCTCTACTAATAAAGAGTTTTGCAAGGAATTTGGTGAAATGATGTCTAGGGAATTTGAGATGTCCATGATCGGAGAATTAAGCTATTTTTTGGACTTGAAATCAAGCAACACAAGGGAGGGACTTTTATAAGCCAAATAAAATATGTGAGATATTTATTCAAGAAGTTTGGCATGGAAAATACAAAACCCATCAAGACTCCTATGGCAACAAACAGACATCTTGATCTTAAGAAAGGATGTAAACCAGTGTGGTTGAGATTTGTGTGATTGAAACCAGTGTGGTTGAAATTGACGTGGTTAAGATCTATGTGATCGAAGACTAGTGTGGTCGAACCAAGACGGTCGGATCCGACGTGATCAAGATCTGTGTGATCGAAGACCAGCGTGGTCGAACCAAGATGGTCGGAACCGACGTGAATAATATCTGTGTGATTGAAGACCAGCGTGGTCGAATTGAAATGGTTGAGACCTATGTGGTCGTGATCGACGTGGTCGAACTGACGTGATTGATACAACATGGTCGAAGATCGACATGGTGGTCGGTGATATGTGTGATCGAAGATTGACATGGTCAACGTGTTCAAAACATCTATGGTCGAAATCAATGTGGTCAGAGACCTACGTAGTCGAAGACCTACGTGATCGATCCGGACAACGTGGTTAGAGATCAACGTGGTCAAAGATCTGAGTGGTCATACCATCCGACATGGTCAGAGACCAGTGTAGTCGACAATTAGTACTTTTGACCAGCTCTGTGTGAGCGGTCCGATTGGATCTTTGTGAGCGGTCCAATCGGCTCTTTGTGAGCGGTCCTCACCGAATGGGGAATTGGGGTCGGGATTGCGGACTGGCTGAGGGCCTGAGTGGGCAAGGGCGTTGGCTTCAGATTTTCCCCGCCGGACTCAAGTCATGAGGGGCAAAAATGACATTACACATTCGTCATCTGAAGAAAAATGAGAGTTACACGAACGGAAACTAATAGACTGCTAAATCCCGAAGCGAGGTGAATCTTTTGGTGGTAATTTCCGGAACCCGGTTCTTTCAGTGGTATTTTCCGGAAGCAGTGAACTTTCAGTGCTACAGAACAAATTTTCCCAATTTTTAATGTGTTTCAATATCTAATTTAGCGTGTTCTAACTTTCAATAATTGTCGTGTCCTCAGGGCAGGTAGTTTGTAGTCATAGAGCTATTTCTAAAAAGAAAGACATCAGGTTCAAGTGCAAATGTTACAAATAAAGAAAGTGTAGAAATAATTAGGAAAAAGAGATTTAGTTTGATCTAGGGAAAAGGAAAAGAATAGACGTCTATCTCTCCAAGATGTGGTAAGAAGAAAGTACTTCGATAACAAGCTTTGCCAACCTCACACATGTGATTTTCCATAGATAATGTTTAGGAAGAAAAAAGATTTAACCCCACACGGTTTAATCAGTATGGCAGTTGACTTGAGTATGGCAAGTCTAAAGATAGAAAATTGAGAACGCATTACTATCTACTATATTATCTATGGATGCATCGATAAGTACATGTATAGAGTATGAGGTCCCTGCGTTAGTTTTATTCTAGATTTGCCGATGAGCTACTTTGAACGAAGTGGTTTTTTAACGTGAATGTCCCTTACCCGCTCAATCACTCTCACAGTCAGCCAAAAGCCATAACACTTTTGATAAAGTGTTGTGGCTTTTGGCTTTTATGAGATATATTCAATTAAAGAAAAATGAATAAAAAAGGAAAATGAAAAACACCATTATATTTTCACAAATAATGCAAAGAAAAAGGTGTGCTATAAAAAGTGTGCCAACATGTTTTGCTAGGGTCACTCATATCCAGTCTTTTAGAATTTGAAAAGGTGTGCTATAAAAAGTCCTAGATGAATCTTACTAAGATTAGGACTACTGCTATTTGGATTATGACTTTTACTCTAAATTGAAGAAGGGCTAGGAGATACTACATAAACCAAGGGGGTAACCATGAAAAGCAAACAAGAACCAAGCAATCAAGCCTATTCATCCAAAGCAGATAAAAGGTGCATGTTGAGTGGCGGTATCAAAGGATGATTTAGACGTACTAGTCATCTGTCAATAAATTATTTCTCATGAATGAATATTAGATTCATGTTGTTGCTTCCATATATGTTCAGCGCGAGAGATGTTTGATGAATAATCTCTACTTGTGGCGCATGGAATTGTTTACTTAACGGATTACAAGAAGTATGCCATTACTGACGTGGGAATGATTACATTAGAGATGTATGATGGAGCACATCACACATTAACGAGAGTTCACTATGTTCTAGTTTAAAGAAGAATGTAGTATATATGAGGTTGCTTGAACTCGAAGGTTATATGGTATCACTTCGAGATGGAGTCACACGAGTTACTTGCAAAGGGTAAGTAATCATGAAAAATATTTGTAGCAGTGGAGGCTACTGATTAAGGGTAATCCTAAAAGAAGGGTAACCAATGGGAGGTCTGATAAAAATCCTGACTAGAAGAAGGAAACCGTGTTGTCAACGATAGGTACTCAGATCTGATCTGTAGTTATGGGCAGAACTTTAAAGACAATTGCAACATCTGGCAAGTGCAAAGGCAAATGTGTGAGTTGTTGAAAGAAGGAAGACATTGTGGGACCAACAATGCGGTAACAGCGAGCAGATAGAGCTCGGAGGTGGTACAAACCTATGGCATATAATGTTGTATGAATAGGAGGTGGGTTAACTAAACTGCAGAACGAAGGTGCTCTTAAGTGGAGGGTTCGAGCAGACTAGTTCGGATATTGATACACATATTTTGGTGATGTGTATGAGCCACTGTAGTGGGGCACTCCTTAAAGTGGGATTAAAAGAAAAAAACTGGAGCTGATTTGGATCGAATTCTTGGAGGAGCACAATGACTTCAACGGAAAAGTCAAAGTAGAGATTTCTGAGTTAGGGTGACTCATATCTAGTCTTTTATGATTTGAAAAGATATGCTATAAAGAGTTCTAGATATATCCTACTAGGATTAGGACTCATGCTCCTATTTGGATTAGAATTTCTACTCTAAATTGAAGAAGAGTTAGGAATGACTATATAAACCATGGGGGGTGATTATGGAAAGCAAACAGCAACCAAGCAATTAAGCCTACTCAGCAATTAAGCAATTAACACTATATTTTTGTATAGGGTAAGGATCTGAGGGTTTTAAAAGATTTGAGATGGTTGTGAATAAGCAAGAATCTCTTGTACTCTTTTGAGGTTGTGTTTAAGGAATTTACTGTCGATTTCACCAAATCTTCTCTGTCGTCGTGGTTGCTTCAATGTTTTTATATTTATTCTTTCTACGAGATATATCTTCTTTATTTTTGATATTATGTAAGTTTGTGTTGTATCTCATAAACTCTGATCCGATTTAAGGACTGTTGTGCATAAGAAAGGATATTTTAGTGTAACACAATGCGTTTCGAATGGCTTTTAACTTTTAACAACTAAAAGATAAAAGCTATCATTGATTAAAACGGGGCTATAGTCTCCTTGCCTTCAATTTCTTCAGACTGTCAAGCATAATTTTACTGGTCACACACACCGATAGGAAGCGGTGAGCAGAGATAGTAGTCGTAGAACCAGAACGAATTCAAAATCGCAAAAGATGCAGACGACGATATTGATCGGTGGTGATCATTTGGGCTTTTTTTGGTGGCTTATGGCGGAAAAGCACTGTAGCTGACTGAAAAAACACTGTAGCTGACAGAGACTTATTTACATAATTAAATTTAAAAAAAATTAAAAAAAATTAAAAAATATGTTAGCCCATTACGTATAATACAAACAAATACGGGAAAAAAAGAACCGGTAAAAAAGCTTAACAAAAAACCAAAAGCTCAGAAAAAGATGAAATTTATAAATAATAAAAAAATAAACTGAAAGTCAGAAACTGAAGCCGAAACAAGCACACGTGAAATTAGGCAAGGAGCGGGCCAAAGGCCGCTGTTTTTTTCAACCCTTGGAATTTGTGCGCTGGACAGTATAGGAAGCGGGGGCAAACAAAGCAAAACTGCAGAAGTTGCAGCTTTGACCATATGGAGGCATGGGAGCGGAAGGGGACGCGAATGCGGTGCATGGCGCCGAGGCGGATTGGGTGCAGGACGCGAGGGCCCAACAAGCCGTACCAATAAGTATAACCCCATGCTATGCTACTACTTTACTAGGGCCGGGCGAAGACACACAAGCACACGGCACCTGTCAGTCACTCTCCCACTCTAATACAGTAGGTGCGGTACTGGTCTGATGGCTGACAACCGCAGCACTAGATGGGAGAGCTCCCCCTCCTTGCCCACTGGTCTTGCAAGACGTTCATGTGACCTTGTCCTTGCAAATGTAGAATGGTACTGCTTAGATCATCTGGAATTTGTCATCGACAGGAGACGCGAGTTAATATGCACCGGCGTGGTTGGTTGGTGGTGCTGTGTTGGCGTGGTGCTTGCGTCCATGTTGTGGAAGCTGTACTACTCGTGTACTGTACAGCATGAGCTGTACGACAATATCTGATCAGAGCTGCTGGTGCACTGGTGCTCTGTATGCAACATAATAAAATCATCCGGGTTGAACCTGGACCTAATCATTCTTGGCAATGACTGTCGTATCATGTTGATTGGACACCCACTTAGCGTGGTAAGCACATAGGCCTCGCTACGGCTTCTTCTGTCGTCTACCTTATTAATTTTATTTTTTCTGGATTTTTGGAAGCTCTGTTGTATTTTTATTCCTTTGTATTATTTATGTGATATTTTTTAAAATTTAATTACGGTGAAAAAAATAACAGTAATTACAGTATAAAAATAGTCTATACAGTAAAAAAAATATATCAGAAGTTAGGACTTAAAACTCAAATAAGCACCACTATAATCATGGCTGTTGAGGTCACGAGTTCTCCCGTGTATTCTTTTTTTTTGTCGTATTGATGATGATGTTAGAATTACACTATGCTCTGGTATTACGGCATGCTCTTCTAGATTGCTAAAAATTAGTCACGTCGTTCCATGCATCAGCATCATCACCTCCACTATGTCCGGCCACCTCTAATAACTCTGCTGGCTTGCCTCCCATTACAGCTACCGCTGCCGCCTTCTACTGTCGATGGTGCTTTCACCATCTTCCCATATCACTCCTCTCCCCGCCTATCCTTGTCGCAGCACATCACCCCCTAAACCTAATTAACTCACCTCTCGACCTCCTTGCTGGTCGCCCGCCACCGGCGACTAGCGACACCAACTCCAAACCCCGCTACCAGTGCGCTGGTGGTTGGAGCCATAAAAAATCTTAAGGCTCGTGAGTTATTTAGGCTCAGCTTGATTCAAATTCGGTTTAAGCTACAAATGAGCTGAACTTAAATTTAACTCTGAGCTCATGAGTTTCAACGAGTTGAGCTCGAATAGCTCATGAGTCTCGAGCTTTTTTTATAAACTACGTACATACTAACTCTTACCGTGCTTATTCGAATTGAGCTTAAACTCGAGTGTTTTATTGTTGAAAGTTAGTGTACGTTGAATTATTTTTTACTGTTATCAAGCTCTCCCGAGCCAAGTTCAAGTTTGAGTTTTTCTTATTGTGAAAAAATAGTGCATATTATATTATTTTAATTGTTACTGACCTTATTCGAGCCGAGCTCGAGGCTCAGACCCTAACTCAGATTCGCTCGAGCTCGATTCGAGCTTCTACCCCTATTGGTGGCAGCACATCTAGATGAACTGCTACTACTAGCGCTAAAGCATTATCCTACAATCTATACACATTGGGTGGGGAGACAGAGGTGCAGCCAAGGAAAGGAGTGTGTGCTAGAAGTGGAACTAGAACAAGGAAAGGAGTGTGTGTGCTGGAATTAGAACAAAAATGATTATTCTTCATCACTTCATTATATATATAATAAAATATATAATTTTTAAGTAATATTATTTTAAAATAGTAATATGTCGGTCAATTTTAGTATTAATAATTTAACATAACCAATGGTAATATACAATTACAAAGAAATAGATCAAAATGCTTACCAACATTGGTAGCATTATCCGGTGTCTTCTTTTTTAGAAACCGTTTCATAAATTTACCTACCATTTAATTGAAAACTCTATTACATAGTGTTATATTCCACAGTTCAAGAACAATATAATATAAAAATACATGTAGAAATTTACTTACTTGATATTGTAATCAAATATCCTAAGTCAAATCTAAAGCTTGGTCCAATATGAACACATGGATCACAATTACATATCACTACAATTTTGCCTCTAATTTGCAATGAACTAGGCCGGTATTCAAAAACCCAAATTGAAACACTATGTATTAACCCTATAATTCGAAAAAAAATAAACAAAAAATCATCACATCGAAACCCCAACTCATAAATTTAGTCTCTATTCTTGAAATAAATCAGATGAATTGAAAGAAATTTTGAGTAAAGTATATACAAATCGGGTGGGTCTAAACCTCCTTTGACCCGTGAAGGCACGAGGCAACGAGAACTAGGATCAAGAGATGCGGCGGTGAGATGGCAAGTAAGAGTGGCCGGTGGCAATTGATTTCTCTTGTTATCCGATGACCGGTTGCTACATGGCTAGGTGTAGCCATGGGGTGCAGCACGTGTCTCCTGGCTCTTGTGATCGCGCGAGACGAACATGTGTTAAGGACGGTTATGACGCGCTCGACGCTTTGGTATCGATTAATTGGACTCATACAATCTTGCCGCTCATGGGCAACGCTGGACGCTTTGGCTTCCTGTAGTCCTACTTCTTAGACTGAGTGCTGCCTCATGGGCTGGCATGAGTCTGTCTCCTTGTGGGCTGCTTCTAGCTGTCGGATGCACCAAGTTTAAGCTGAGGGTTCACATATAGGTCGGAGACGCTAATTCTTACTAAAATTTTTTTGGATCTGGTGCCCTGTGACATCGGGTGGGGGAACTGGGCTCGGTCCCTGTGCTGGGTGTGTGGGGTGAGAGGAGAGTGAAGAAGGTTTGTGAGAGGAGTATAAATCTCGGGGAAAACCTATTGAAATGGGACCACATGTTCATAACTTAGGGCCTGTTTGGGACTGCTCTGCTCCAGTTTTTCCAGCTCTGCTCCACCAACTCCACCATGGAGCAGCTCCACTGTGGAGTTTCTGGAGCAGGTGATCCTGTTTGGCACGCAACTAGCTCCAGCTCCAGGAATGTGAGGTTTCCCTGAGAAAGGTCCAATGTGCCCTTGAATGATGTTTGGTGTATGTTTTGATGTCTGCGGAGCATATGTAACTGAATTTTTTTGTTTCCAATTGAAATATGATGTAAAATATTATAATCGCAATTAATTTATTCGAGCAAACCAAAAAACAAATATTTTGGTCAAATAATTCCATCCTTTTGTCCCATAAATTGCAACGTGCATGATAGATAATTAACAAAGTCCATCATTCGAATACAAATAATTGTCCATAGATAACTAGAGAGTAGTTTAAACAAAATCAAGCACAGAGAATGCTTGTCATATTGCCCAATGAGATGACCAAAAATAACGATCATCGCCAAGACTTTCTTCACTTGATCCAGTACTGAATCAATTCTAACAAATGTATCATCGTCACATTTCATTACATATTTTGCAGGGATGACTCGGACCTACATAAACATAGAACATTAATGAGTATATAAATGTCGGTGAAATTGACCTGCAAAGGAACATGGCAGAGCAGCTAATATGTAATTGTCTTGACATATTCGCTTCACTTACCCCATACTCAGCAATGGCAATAGTCTTCAAGACAACAAGGTCATAACTATCCATGAAAGGCACTATAACAATGTCATGAAAGAACTCTGCCTCCCTTTTCAGCTCTGCATTGACCTCCTTTTTTCCATTCTGTGAATTTGGTTAATTTGTTCAGAGTTTGCAATATGCAAGAGAGTAGTAAAAACATGAGTCAAACTAGTGTTTACCAGAGCCACAAAGAACCGAGCTACAATATTAGATGATTTCCTTGTATACCGAGATGGAGGAGGGGCAGGTCAGGAAGGACGGGGGTGGGGACGCGGCTGACGCCGAGGCGGTCCGGAGGTGCGCGAGGTGGGGCTTGGCGGCGGCGAAGGCGTCAGCGGCGATGCCGTCGAATGGGGTGGCGGTTGAGTTGGGCCTGGGGAGGAGGAGGAGGGAGGAGAAGATCGGGAGCGGGGGAGGGGACGGGGCGGGGGACACCGCCGCGGGGAAAGCCGGCTTGGCTGGCCGGACGGGGGAGAACAGGGAGGTCAAGGCCGACGCCTTGAGCTCGCGGCGGCGCGGGTGATGGGTGTCCAGCGACGACGACGACGACGATGGGGAGAAGGCGAGGGAGGGGAGCTCGAAGAGGAGGAGGAAGGCGAGGTATCCTGCGGCGGCGGCGGCTAGGAGGGCCGCGCGGCACAAGCGCTTCCGCGGCGGCGCCATCAGGATGGGGGGTGGAAGCCTGGAAGGCGGCCGTTTTGGGATGGAGCCGGGCGGAAGAAAGAAAGAAAGAAAGAAAAAAGAACGAAGGGGTATGTTTGTGTAATGGCATAGGTGGATAATTTTTCCTCAACTCCATGAGGAGGTATGAATCTCTAGTTTCTGGAGTACCCCTTGAGGAGCTCCACAAAAAACGTGGAGTTGGCCCTTAACTCCACCTTTTTCTTGGAGCAGAGTTCTTGGAGCTGGATCTGTTTAGCTAGACAAACTAGGAGCAGAGCTGAAAAACCTGGAGCAGAGCAGTCCCAAACAGGCCCTTATTTTAGCTTTGGTTGTAAGCAACGGCGGAGCTGGTAGAAGACATGTCCATGTGGGCTAAACTGTGTAAAATGTGTCAAACGGCCACCTTTCCTACACAGCCCACTCTCCTTTGAACCCTGGCCCATACTTCACTTAGGCCGAAGCATTGCCATTGGTTGTAAGCCTAATGGTTTTCCTGTAGCAAATGGAAGTAACCGGAGCGAAACAAAATGTAGTTTGGATTAGAAAGTAGCACTTCAAACTTCAATAGGTTTGTTAAGTGCCTGTGAGCGTGTCCTATTTCAACCTCCGGTTGCTCTCCACGATGGAGCCAAGAAGGCCCAAATCCACTTCCCGCTGCCGTTGATTGCTGGTGCTCGAGCCGCCGATCCGGATTTCCCGGCGTGGAAGACAAAGGTTTCCGGTGTATGCTGAGCTCTCTTATTCGCGTCCATGGCACTGTTTCAAGGACCTTGTTGTAATTCCTATCTTTCTAAGGGTCCAATACTCCAATGTGTAAAATACCGGGGCTTCCTGAACCGTCTAAGGATGTTTGTTGCAACCTGGGACACCTCTCCCCTCGCCTGGCCTAAATCGTCCGGGCACGTCGTCAGCCTAAGCCAGGTGACCAAAAACGTTCCGGAGCTCCAGGGAGCAGCAAGCAAACATGATTAACAAGCTAATTAAGCTTACATGTGTTAATCCCGTCATGGCATGCAGTCGGTTCGTTACTGTCGCCGGCAGCTCCGCAGGATTGCTATCGCCGTCGTCGATATCTCCAGAGGCTCGCCGTCGGCGATTAGGCACCTTGCGAAGTTCCGCAGCCCTGCTTTCACCGTCGCTCCCGGCTTCACTGCCGTTTGGATCTCGCATAAAGTCTGCCTCCACCGCCACGGCTGCCCATCTTCTTAGGGGCGAATCCATCGAAGGGTTTCGTTAGGTATTAGCCTACACTTTGCCCCTCACCGTACCGTCTCCCCTGTCAAGTGACAAGTGCAATTGGCCATGGATGGATGTGCAGGTGGTTTGGTGCCATACCCACCTGACCGGGAGGAAGAGATGAAGATGGTTGGCCCACATCCAAAATGTCAAAATTCTGAAAAAAGCCCAACTAATACTCACATCAAACGTTCCAAATCCACCCCACCCCACCAGGTTACCACTTAACAGGATACCATATCTAGATCCAGCCGATGAACCTTGAGCAATTGAACGGGCGAACAGACGAACCTTGAAGTCTTGAACCGTTGAATGTGGGCAGAGGAGAGGATTTACCGCCAAGCCGGTCAAGGCCAAGTGGAGAAGGGGATCTGCACTGTGACGAAGGAAGAGGAGAGCTACCGAGCCAACCCACTGGGGAGAAGATCTGCGCAGCTGGAGACCGAGGTCGAGCCACTGCAAACCGAGGAGGTTGTCGGATCCCGAATTTGTAATCCAGAATTCTCTGTGATTTCACCGTACTATTCTCTAAATTAGTATATAGAGCTCACAGATACATTACTAAATTAATTCATACATCACATTAGTTATACCAACAATAATATTACATAACTGAGTTTAAATAACCCATAACGGATAGAGTTTACATAATGGGCCGATAAGGGCAAATGTTCACAATACAGAAGCGAAAGCGAAAGCGAATAACAAAAGGTGAGGACACACATTGCCATGGGCAAGCGATTGGGGGTAAAGGATGTCTTACTACTTTTCAAGAGTTTGGATAATAGATGTACACATATCACCATCAAAATCTACCTATCTGGGGTAAGGACTAAGCTACTAGAGAATGTCCTAATCCCCTTCCATCTTCTTCTCTGCTTGTCCCCAAAGTTGTGTAGTAGGTGTAGCTGTCAAGCTCCGCCAGTTCTAAGTTGATGTAGTTAGCTAGCATGAGCGTAAACAAACGTGCAACATGAGCTAATACACAAAATACAATAATATAGATGCGTGGTTTAATGAAGAAAGACTTAGATCCTTTTATTTGCTAAATGACTTAGTTGAAAGTTACAGTAAATATAAATTTCTGAGACTTAGCATTTTTAATTAAGCCATATTTTCTAAAGAATATGAAAGTACGCAGTAATAGCAGTACAGGTTCCATCCACCTGTTGCATGGTTCCATCCACCATACGCTAGTTTGTTACTAAGGTTCCATTCACCCATTATAATCACTGGGTTCCATCCACTTGGGGAAAAAATCAAAGTCAGGATTCTATCCACCATTTTCTATTTTCATCTCAACCACAAAGATTCATTTTATAAATAAACACTAACTCGAGTAAGTTCGTATGCCTACCCATGACCGTGGGATGGCTGTTCAAACAGTCTTCACTCTGTAGAGGTTACACGCTTTACCCACAAGAGATAATTAACTTGTTATATTCCACATATTTTCTTAAACATGCAGATAAAAAAGATCACCACAAGGCTTTTACAATGCGTCTTCCCAACAAGGCTACAGGTGCTAAGGTTTCCACCGTTGTAGGGTTATGTCCACTCGCTCTAGAATTCTCCTCGTATGCTGCATAAAGGCTTATATCCAGCTCTCAACCCGTGTTCCGCTGGATGGTGCAATCCACGCAGAGTCGACGCAAATTAATTGGCCAGGTCGTACCCATTATAGACTTGTAGTTGCACTATTTTACGTTGGAAAGGAGTTACAAGATTAAGTCCTTAGGGTTATCTAGGCGATCCTACAACAAACCACACTCTCGTGCTTCATTCGTACCATCCTCTCTTACCATCCGTCCAGATATTTAAGCACATTTAGGGTTTTTGGGATCCAAAATATCCTTTTATTTAAATACCAGCCATTTCTATTCAATGGCTGCCCAAATACAAGTTTTCATGTCTCAAAGGATGTCAGGGCAATTTAATGCCCCCGAGTATCTAAGCAAGACTAAGTATGACACTTCGATACAGACTTATCACTATTACATTTATCATTATTTCTAGGGTGGTAAGGTTTTATGTCCGAAATCAAAGAGTGGAGTGTAATGGCATAATTATTAATTGGGACCTAACTATGAGCTTAACATTAATATAACTTGCACAATAAACTAAAGCAATGCAATTTAATAATTTAAATTAACATAATCTGCATTCAAAATGTAGGTACAAAATAATCAAAGTATTGACTTGCATTGCTCACAAGCTGATTGGTCTTGAGGGTCCTGGTTGGGCTTAAACTGTTGCTCCTCTTGGTCTTCGTAGTTTAAACAAGCGATTATGATAAGTATTGAATAAACACCATAGGATATAAATAAATCTAAATAAAAATGAAAATAAACTCCAAAATTCATTATTTTACCCCCAGTATAAATATCTTGACTTTAGATAAATTTAGAAACAAGTTTCATTTTATTTAAATTTAAAATGAGCGAGAACAGGTATTCCAAAGTTTAAATTCAGGAAAAAAATTCAAAAATAAACAGAGGAGAGAGACCATGTCTCATTGACAGCTGGGCCCCATGGTTTTAATTTATTATCTAACTTATTTTCCTATTTTAAAATACAACAGAGGCTGACAAGTGGGATTACCTGGTTTTAATTTTGTTTTTGAATTACTTTTCTTGAGAAAAATCTAACAGTGATAGACAAGTAGGATCATTAGGTTTTTAATTTCTTTTCGAATTATTTTCTTTAAAGAAAAGGGAAGAATGGTTGACAGGTGGACCCGGGAACGGTGAAGGGCTCACATGTGAGTGACTCATGGCTTTACATCGGCTTAAATTGGATTTCTAACGAGTTGGGCCGACATGTCAATGGCTAATTAGTTTAAACTAATATTAGTCATTAACTGTAATTAATCACAGTCCTTAATTAATGACTGAGCTGTAGTGCTCCTCCTCTTCTCACTGAGGAGGCAGCGTTGTTGTGCTCGTCACAGGCGAAGCAGGTGATGGCAAGTGCCCGCAACCCCCAAAATGTGTTACTGGGACCACGACGGTCTTATGGGTGGCAACAGCATGGCTGGCAACAAACCATGATGGTGGGATGACGACGCCAGGCAGAGGTGGAGTTCAACCACCATGGCAACCAGGACTCTGGCAGCGCAGCAAGCTAAACTAAGGCACGATGAGCATCTACGATCTACTTGAGACTCACCGTTGAAGACAACAAGGGCAAAGGTGGTCCAAGGAGGTCTAGCGGTGTTGACCTGCAGCAGTGCAATGGCTCTGACAACGATGACAAGTGGGGGACGATGACTACCAAAGTTGGGCAAGGACGGAGTGAGAGGGAGGTAAGGGGACACTTAATATGCGAGGAATCTAACAATGGCTCACTAGAGGGGGTGATTTCGGTCGTTAAGGAAGAAGATGATAGCATCAACGAGTCTTCACGTTGATAGCTCTACCGAATGAAGGAGAGTGGAGGCTTGGGGTGTGGCTTTTATAGCCGAGCGATGAGCTTGGGTGCGAGCATGGTGGGACGGTAGACAAGAAGGTGTGGGTGTTGGTGCACACATGAGCATGGGATGACGAGGGGCAGTTGGGGCACGATCGGTGAGGTGCTAGTGTGACGTGACATGGTAGAGACGTGCGTGACGAGGCAGCAAGATGATGCAGAGCAGATGGCGTGGCTAGGCCAGAGGGCAAAAGAGGAATAGGCCGGTAGGCCGGTTGGGAATGATGTATTTACAAAAGTTGGATTGTTTCATCGGAAGATGCTATAGATGTTTTTAATAAATATGTTGGTGGTCTAAATAGTTTTCACAACATTGTAAGGGGTGATTGTGATGACTTTAAGAATCAACAGTCAAGTGTATCCAGTAAAATGAATACTTACACTAAGGAAGCCGAAATTGCATGCACTAGATTGTGCAAGATATCTCATAGCTATTTTTAATGTTCATCATCGTTTATAATTTACTATTGCATCACTAATTTTCCTAATTCTGATATACAAATGACAGATCGCTACTCAATGGAATCGTATTTATATTTTTTTGAGAATACGCTTTTCATTAACGAGGTACTTTTATTGTATTTCTTTTTTTACTTTGCCTCTCTTTTATTCTTATATGAATTTGAATTGCACAACAGTACAAGATTATGTTTATGCCAATTTAATTTAGCCATTTGAGGCTTTGAGCTCACTCTCTATTTTTATCCTGGCTTCACCACTGTCTTGGCAACTCCATCATTGGATCTCGCCATATCCTCAACCCTCCGACTCTTGCATCGTCGGATCTCGTTGGTTCTCGCCAGATCTAACTGCAGCCATACCTGCATGAAGCCGAATCTCATTGCCACGGGCACTACCCCCGCCGTTGCCCATCGGCGTTGCGCAAAGCTGACACCACCACTGTGGCATGCCACTGTAGCTATCAAGTTGATCCCTTCGCTGGCGCCGTCATGTGCTGCACGAAATTTCCTAAAATTTATTACAGATGATTTTGAGTATACAGACACTACTTTGTGCAAACTATTAGGCTTAGATACTCAGATGGGCCCTATGGGTGAAGCCAATCCACAAGTGAGCCATATTGCAACACCGTTGGTTGAATCCGTTCTTAACCCAATTTCAACCATAAATTTTAGAACACATTCTAACCCTACCCAATCCTTTCTATGAGGCAGCCTAACCGACTTTAACACATTCATTCTTTCAACCTGTTTCTACCTAACCAAAGCTAACCCAATAAAGAATCTAACCCATTTAACTCATTTGAACCGAATCCATTAACCCCCCTACACGTGCGACGGCATCTAAAATGGATGAATGGTGATCAGTGATGGCTAGGTGTAGTTTAGTAATATATGTAATGAAAGTGTATTTGACATTTTTACGTTTTCCACATCACAAAGCGTTGTTTAAATTTTTACGCTTTTTCTTAGGCACAGGCCTCCAATTAAACACCCTCAGGTCTCCAACCAAATATGCCATGAGGCTAATGTCCAACGCACGGATATATTGGGCACTTAGGCCAAAAATACTGCCACAACTTGCTGTGGTGGACACCATCGAATGCAATTGCGTCGAAGTCGCAGCCTGAAGAGGAGGAAGGCGCTTGAGCAGGTCTCACGCGCGGAAAAATTCTCCAGGAGAACCGGCGCTTGGGGCGAGCGGTTGTGCTTGGGAATCTAGAGGCATGCAGCATGCTTTTGTATGTAACTGACTAATTCGCTGGTGATTAGTTGAGCCGGTAATGCCTAGGGAAGCTAGCTTTTGCTTGGGTTCTATACTTCTATATACCACGGAGTAGTGCACGGACAGTCACAATCTTTTGCGATAGCATTCCAAATAGATCCTCTGCCAAATGGCTTCGTAAACTTGCTAACTTCCTCCAATTCCTCATGCGAAAATGTAGAAAATTTTCCACCTTCACAATATCCAATGAACTTATCTCAGCTCTATATGTACCAATCCCATCAATAATAACAGAATTTCTATTCTACATGTCATTTACAACAAACAATAAATGAACATGTGCTGCAGGTTCTATATCCGAAACTCCACGCACCAGTAACGACGGGTAAGAAGGCGACGACGATGATGAAAACTGAGGGTGACGTCAAATAGGTTTGCATCTTTTTTTTATGTATTTTCTTTTGCTATTGCTTGATTTAAAAAATATGTACTAATATAGTTGTTCTATGGATGCAAATAAGTGTCTGGTTAAATAATTCAATTGATCCTATTGACTGGAACAACAAGAAAAGAGAAATCTATTGCAAGAAGGTTACTAAAGACTACAACAAAAACAGTCTGCTCAATCGATCTAGCTACGCATATAACCTTTTTGTTGCATTTTCCCAAGTGGTCCTGCAATGTTTGGCTAGTCTTTTTGGATTGAAAGTAAGATGGTTTCCATTCCAAGTTCAAACACGCCGAACGTAAACAAGTATCGCAATTTCTGGACGCACACAAGTTGCCACGCCGCGTGGGATCCGAAACAAACCGAATTTTCAAAAAAAAAAAAATGGAATTCCATTTTGGTTTTGCTTCCTCTTGATCTTTGGCCTATTCTCCTCAAATCCTAGCCACCCAAGCTCTCTCAACTCTGCCAACTTTGCATCAAACGGAGAAGAGAAAACACGCACTGTTCACCGTCAGACAATTACGCTGCCGTCCAGATTTTGTCACCGCCGCCCGATTCTTTCTTCGCCGCCAAGCCGACCGCGTTCTTTCTCGTGCCTTCGCGCGCCCTCTTGTCTCAGCCAGTTGCACGCCCTCTGCCAGCCACCGTACACGGCCCTTGAATGCTCTGCACCCGTGTCAGGCGCCCCGGCCATTGCCGCCACCGTCCACCCTCAGTTTTGCACCTCCTCTGCTCGTATAGCCCTCCGGCCGACCTGACACCGCCTACTTCTTTTGACCGCCGCAAAGCTTGAGCCTCTCTGCTAGTCGTGCCGCACCCCCTCGAGTTTTCGCGACAATGCCACGTGCCGCTGCCGCCGTGGCCAACTCCCTGCGCCAAACCGCCCTCGTCGCCCTATTTAAGTGACCGAGCCTCTCCACTCGAAGCTAGCATACCCTAGAACCGGCCCGACCTCTCCTGAGCCACCACCGCCCCCAGCATTGCCGGCAATTGCAAGGATACCGAAGGGTGAGCCCTAAATCAATCTCCCCAATTTACTCAATTACTTTTTGATTCCTCACTTCTATAGCTTCCTCAAAACCCCCGAAGCACTCCCAAACCATTGGCCGAGCTTTCCCCCGCCCCCTCTTCTCCAGCTAGGGATGAAAATGGAACGGAAATATCCCGTACCGAACCGCATCGTTTTCTACATTTGACCCGATCGAATTCGTATTTTAGGACAAATTCGAATTCGGTTCGAAATACGGAATACCAAATTCGAAAACGGAGCGGAAACGGTTTAGGCGTTTTCCGACCGTTTTCTACTTTTCTACATTTTATTCGGAATATACCGTATTGTAAATACGGTTTAAACCGAATTTGGCCCAGCCCACTCCCAGCGCCCCAGCCCTACTCCTCCCCTTCCCTTCCTATCGGCGCGGCGCCGCACCCCGCAGTCCCGCTGCTCCCGCCGCGTCCTCCACGCCCGCCTCACCCCGCGCGCCGCCTCCGCCCTCCGCCTCGAGGCCGACACCGTGGCCTCCTCGCTCCCCGCCTCCGTCCTCCGCATCCGCAAGCTCCTCCTCCTCGCGCCCCCCGCACCACCGCCTCCGCCTCGAGCACATCCACCTCCTCCGCCACGACCTCGGCCTCCCCGACGATTTCGCCGACTCCGTCATCCTATCCCACCCCGCCCTCTTCCGCCTCACCCCCGACCAGTTCGTCGAGTTCCTGCCCTCCCCCTCCGACCCACCTGACCTCACCATCGCCTCCGTCGAGCGCTCCCGGGAGCGCCACTACCGCGAGCACCGCGCCCCCGGCTCCGGCGAGGAGGACGCTCGCTTCGCGTTCCCCATCCGCTTCCCACCGGGCTTTAAGATCGGCAAGTACTTCCGCATTGCAGTTTGGAAGTGGCAGCGCCTCCCCTATGCGTCCCCGTACGCTGACGTCTCCGGCCATGACCTACGCTCGCTTGAGGCACAACGGCGCATGGAGAAGCGTGCCGTCGCTGCCGTCCATGAGCTGCTGTCGCTCACCGTTGAGAAGCGTACCACACTGGAGCGTCTCGCGCTGTTCCGGGATGCTCTTGGTGTGCCGAAGAAGATTAAGGAGTTCTTGCTTAAGTACCAGGGCATATTTTACATATCCACGAGGGGGAACCAGGGGAAACTGCAGAATTGAGGGAGGAGTTTCTTGGTGATGCAGGTGGCCGGAGGGGAAAATTTGGGGCTGATGGTGATGATGGTGCCAATACTGGGGAGGACTCAGGAGTTGAGTCACTCTACATTGAATGAGGAATATAATCATACAATGGCACTGAACATCAACTTGGGAAGCTTGTCTTCTGGAACTGGCATCAGCACCATTGGGGAAGCTTGATTTCTTGTACTACACCACGGTGTGGCGATCTTCATCTTCTGCTGCAGTAGACGAAGTGCAAATGCATGCAGGTAGGGGACTCGATCCCTTTCTGATTCCTGTTCATCCGCAAGATCACTCGTTTACCCTGTAATCTTCATGTGAGCTCCGCCCGCGCCCCCGTCGTTGCGAGCGTGAATGCTGCAAGAAGTGGTGCCTTTGTCTTGTTTCTTGCTCGATCCTCTGGATGTGGTGTTCTGTGGGTTTGTCCTTCGGTTGGATACAATGGTTCGTTCCGCATTGTAGATGGTAATGACCAATAGTTATTGCAGATGATAGGATCTTCCTTCCTTGCAATTGCTGAGCTCTAGTTCATACAATTTAGTAATTTTGTCATGGCATTTAATACCGTGGAAAGCTTAACTGAGTAATACAATTGTTGGACTCAATAGTACAATTATTTAGGCTAATAGATGATGCTGATGAACTGTAGATGTTCTGCTAGCTGTTAATTGCTTGTTCTAGACTTGTATTGTATTTGTATTTGTGTCGGCTATTGTGTTAATACTTAAGACCAAGGGTCATGCACTTGTTAATTATTATATGCACTTGAACTTGATCATGCACTTGGTAATTGTTATGTACTTTGTCGCTTGTTAATTGTTATGCACTTGGTCCTACAGGTCGGTATTCCGTATTGAATTTTCGTATACCGACCGTGTTCGACATAATTCCGCTCGAATTGGTTCGTTTTCGAAATTCTCGATATTCCGTAAGTTCGCGTTCATTTTCGTGTCCGACTTTACCGCTTTCGCTTTCGTTTTCGTATTCAAATGTAGAAGTAGAAAACGGTTGAGGAGTTTTCCGACCGTTTCCGACCGTTTTCATCCTTGTCTCCAGCGCCGTGAGCCGCCCAACGGCCGAGCCACCTCGCCGTGGCCAGCCCAGTTCCGGCCACCACCGCCCAAACCGAGCCTTCCACAAGTTTGCCTGAGTCTCGTAGATGCTCAAAAGCCATTCTGACCGCCCAAAGAAGCCCCCGTCCGCTCGCCATGCTCAAACCGCCCGTGGAGAAGAAGCCCTCGCCACCGGCGATTGCCGCCTCCGCCGGTCCTACCGAGCCTCAAAATGGATTCACCACAACCCCAGAAACCCAACCCTACCCTCCAAAATCGTCGCAAAATCCTCTAGCCCCTCCATTAGCCGCCGCCTCTTTTCTCCTATTTCTGTGCGCGCGCGGGAACGAAGGGAGGAAGATGAACAGTAACCCATGGTTACTGTTCATCCCGACCCGCTAACCGGCGCCCGACCCGCATGTGAACAGTGTCGGATCCGGTCAGCCGAGCCCGTTGTGAACAGCGCAAACCCGAAGTGAATAGTAACCCAACCCGTTACTGTTCACAAAACCTGAAAAAGCATATTTATACTTGTTTTGTTTGTCTCGAGCCCGCCGACCCATTTCAGCTCAATTTCCTCATATCGGATACCGGTAATCCATAAAACCTCAAACATATGCTTAAACCCTAAATCCTATTTCAGTACAAACTCTTTTCATTCACTGAAACCCTATTAATACTTGTATCCAATTTGTCGTCCGAAGCCCATCTACACTCTCCCTACTCTCGTACTACCGCTCTAGACTCTAGTGAAGCCCTAATCAACCCAGACGAATATCCTAACCCTACAAATCGATGTCATCCACACCTTCCGCCATTCATCGAAAATCCATCCGCCACATATGCAACCTCGGCTATCCCAAACACACCTAAACCTTGACCACCCCACCTACCTTCTTTATGTCTTTTCGGTTATTTATTTGTATTTTGTTCCCAGCTATCGTTCCGCAAAGCAGGAACTGGTGTACTCGTCTTCCACGCTAGTACACAGGCCACACGAGCTGGTCGACAGAAGGATTACGAGAGCAATCAAAGAAGTCGGTGTCCAAACCAAGGATTACGTGAAGATAATCAGAGACTAAAGACAAAGGGCAAGTCACACATATTTTAATCATGTTGAACCTACATTTTCGCTATTTATCTATTTATCAGTATTTTCATTATATTATTTGTGCACTATTATTTTATGTACAATAAATGCTTAGAATGACATGATACTAGTTATGTCCTACCACCCGAAAAAGCCTAGTCTAATTTGATGGCCATGCTCACCTTGACAAGACATAGTAATATTAAATATAATAATAATGTAATCATAGTAGTTTAGAGAATCAACAACATCTACTGTTACTAAAAGATTTGGTATTTATTTGGAAAGTGATTCTAGGGTAAGCGAGGATCGTTGGATCCCATGACCTTAACCTAGGGTGAAGGCAAAAGTTACAAATCAATGACAGTGTTGTGGCACTGGACATGGATTTGTGGGAGAAAATTGCCACCGGTGAAAATATAAGGACTAGACCCTTATGCTGAGTAAAGAACATAGTAATCGCCCAACCACAAGCGTTGATACGTCAAACCTGGTCTAGTAGCTGCTTAAATTCGATTGAACCTCTACACAAGCGAGGAGGAGGCAAACTGTGAGTCCATATGGAAGGGAGTTAAGAAGGGTCGTATGGAAGTTGGCGCCATTATTATTTTTACTATTGATTTGATTATCAGATGTCCACACAATAGTAGGCTGAGACAAGTCAGGTTGTGGCCTGAGCTCGTTGAGGAAACCTACTAGGTAGAGGCTATATAAAGAATTGAGCAGCGAACAACCTTATTTTCTTAACTCTTTAGCGGGAGTTAAGGAATTTTGTGGGTAAAGTAGGGCAGCTTTGCAAAGTCATGACCAATTGTATTCGAATACGCCGTGCTTCTGGTAAATGAAGCTATGTTTAATGGGTGAATCCAACAACAAAACATAAGTACATTTGAGAATGGTTTGGTAACATTGAAAGTTGGTAATCAAGTTTGAAACCCCCTTTATTAATGAAGTATCCTTTTAAGTTTTTAACTGGTTCCCAACTAAAATTGCATCCACATAAAATAATGAACTTAATCCCCCTTGACTTGTCAAACCTTGCATGTAGTTATTGCTAAGCTCCGTGTGACTTGTTGAGTACGGTTGGTTGTACTCGATCTTGCTTTACTTTCCGCAACACAGAGATCAGAAGAGGGCAGGATATTACAAGTTTACGTGTTAGGATTGCGATCGCACTCAAGCGTTCCTGTGGACTTTTCTTGAAGTTCTTCTGATTGTAAGTTATATTTTGGGCTTGGACGCCCTTAGAATTATTAAATGATTGTTAAGTCTTATTTTAATTAAGTTAACTCTTTTTAAATGTTCGTAAGCAGGCATGATACTCCATCTGTCCGTAACTGAACTCCTGGGCTGTTACGGAAGGTAACGACATTTCCATCCCTAAAAAACGGGGGTGTTACAGGATCCACTTCCCACAGCAGCCTGCAGGATATCCCATTCCCGCCGCCGCCACCACAACAACGTTCGTTTCTGCCAAATTTAGCGTGTTTTTCCTTGATTCCTCTGCTCTCTCCTCACGCAGACGCAGTTTCCCAATTTTGCCAAGCCCATAGCAGAGATGCAGTGGTGCACTGAAACTGATCACTACCCAAAAAAATTGCCAGACCCAGGGTGCATCTAACGAATTTTGGACACATGTGGACCCCTAAACACCCAAAATTCCGTTTTTGGCCCCCAAACCAAAAAAATTCCGAAATTGGACCCCCGCCTGAGCGCGCGTTCACGTTGCATCGACACGTGTCCGGTCGTGCGGTGTGGTACCGCACGACCGCACTGTAGCACGGGTCGTGCGGTACCACACCACACGACCGCCTCGCCCTCCGCGCCGGCCGCACGTTCCGGTTTTTTGAGCGCACGACCGAAGCCCCGACCGCACGACTCGGTTTTTTGACCGCACGACTCGTGCTACAGTGCGGTCGTGCGGTACCACACCGCACGACCGGACACGTGTCGACGCAACGCGAACGCGCGCTCAGGTGGGGGTCTAGTTTCGGAATTTTTTTGGTTTAGAGGCCAAAAATAGAATTTCAGGTGTTTAGAGGTCCACATGTGTCCAAGATTCGCATCTAACGCTAGTCCATTACCTTCCATCGGTCAACACATCACATCCCTCTTACGTACTAGTATAAACAATGGCCCATGCATCTAAAGCAAAAAAAACATAAGTCCATGCACCAAACTTGGGGCCATGAGTTGACAAAAGTTGCGGCCACCGTGATAATTGATCAGCGCCAACCGCCGCATAGGATCCAGCTCTTTTTGATTTTTCTTAAATAAACATATAGAATAATTTCTTTTTGATTTTTCTTAAACAAACACATTGAATGAATTCTTCGCTATCATTCGGTTTATTAGAATAATTTTTTTCAAACGATTATCGGTATTTGATTCATTCATATAAACACTCACGTTAAGATCAAAAACCATAAGGCAACCAAAAATATTACAAAATGGTACTACTACTATACAATGATGATTGTAGTTTGGGTGAATGGCATATATGCCAGTAGGGTTTCCCCTTCTTTTAAGTACTAGCCACGTAGGCGTGGCGCCACGCCAGCCACCGTGTGGACCGAAGCAAAAGAGACGGCGATTCGCAGGGAGTTTCATAAAAAAAATCGAGGACTCGTGCGTAATTTCGGAAAAACAAAAGGTTTTTTTTGGAAAAAATCGAGAACCTGCAAGGACCTGTACGTAAGTAAATAAGGGCCTATACGTAATTTTGGAAACCCGCGGGGCGCCATCCAAATTTTTTTTTGGAAAAAACTGGGCGCAGGGACCTTTTCGCGAGGAAAAATGACCTTTACGTAATTTCGAAAAAACTGGAGGGATTTGCCTCCCCCGGCCGTACAGGGATTTGGGCGCCACGCGCCGGGCAGAGCGGCCGCAGGGGCGACGTGGCCACCCTCAGCGCGCGCGCTTCCCGCGGGGAGTAATAGGTTGTGATGCCACTGGAATCGGCTTAACTGCTCTAGTGCTACTGCAAAGGTGTGAAATAGGTTTTTTTTCGAGAGTCATTGGGTTTGAGGACAGTCAAATGACCATTACATCCTTAGCAAAGAAAATAGAAAAGGAAAGGAAATTTCTATGGTTGGGCATTTTATCGAGCGGCTGTCGAGCATCATCTCTGGCAGGCAAGCCTCGCTGCCGATCAACGCCAATGTCAGTATGTCACCGCCTCACAGCCAACCAAGCCTATGGTCACACATGACGCCGACTCGTGCACGCCATTGAAATGCCCCAGAAAATTTCAAATTTTTCTGAGAATTTTCTTGAATTTTCGAGTGATTTTTGAGCCCTTTCCCTTTTCGGAAATTCCCAGGCGGATTACGCTTTCCCTTCTCGGCTTTTCCGCCTTCCCTTCTCCTTGGCGCCTCCTCCCCTTTTCCGCCTCCTCCTTTTGCCAGTGCCTGCGCGTGAGAGCGCCCCGCCCCCGGTTTTGCCTCACCGGCTTCGCCGCGCTGTCGCCACCAAGTTGAAGCCATGCGGCGTCGCCGTTGACCGCGCTGTCTCGTCCCCTTGCGGCCCCACCCGTCAGCCTCGGCTCCATCTCCCTCCCCGCGCTTTGCGCTGCCGCCCATTCCGGTTGCTCGCCTGCTCCCGCGCGCCATCTCTCACCGTAGCGCTGCGTCATCGCCCCTTCACTCGGATGCGACTCCCCAGTGAATCCCCGTGCCCTCTGCTGACCGCCGGTGCCGCGCCCCATCCCCTCTTCTCCTCTTTTTCCTCCCTCCGTCGGAGCATAAATGCGCCATCACCCGCCCCAGCTCTCCCGTGCCTTCCAAGCTTCGTCCGCGTCTCAGCTAGCCTCCTGTGATCCTCAATCGACTCCGTGAGCTGCCGATCGAAGCTCCCCCGCTCCTGAGCTCCGTCACCGCCTTCCCCTGAGCCGGTGACTGCCGTAAGCCAATCCCCTCCCTCCCTCCTCTAAATTTCAACTCCTCCCGTCCAGAGCACCTCTTCTGCCCCCTGATCACTTTGATGAACTTTTCTGGCCAGGTGCGAGCCCGTGGAGCCCTACCATCGAAGCTCGCCACCGGCCGAGAGACTCTTCCGTGGACAGCCTCACCAGAAGCTTCCCTGCTGATCTTGTCACCGCCATTGTGAGCCCCAAGCCCTGTAGACCGTCAAACCACCTCCCACCTAGCTAAAGGGCTGTCGGTGAGCCTTTGAGCCGCCGTGAAGCCAAAGTTCCTCCTTCTGTCGCTAGCCACCATCGCTAATCCTCACGCCTCCCAAGATCCCAAAATGGAAAACCCTTGCCGAGAGCTACCCATTGGTACCCTTCATCGCCGTCAGGGATCCTCGCTGTCGCCGTGGGGTGGAGGCACTCGCGCCTCTGTCTCTCCGTAGTGCGAGTGGCGGGAGGTTGAAGATGACACCCCCAGTGACGTGGAGCCATCTCGGCCGCATCTCTCGGATCGGGCAGCCGTCGCTTGAACGGCTAGGGCCGACGTGGACGCATCCCTGTCGTCCACGCCTTTGTTGCCATCTAACGTCGGCCATCAGATGGCGATGCTTCTTAACCGTCCAATCTGACTTACCGAACCCCATTCGGAGCGCTCATCCTCGCTGCATCGCTGCCGCCTGCTCGGCCACACGGCAGCCATCCGGCAAGGGAAGGCGCACGCGCGCTGGGCTTCGGCCGCGCGGCCCACTCAGTTGCGCAGGCCGAATCGCCACCCAAGCTACACTGTAGTGCTGGGCTGGCCCAGTACTGTTCATAGCAATTTTCCAGGATTTTTCAAATTTCAAAAATCCAGAAAATCAAATAAAATCCCAGAAAATCCTAGAAAATCCAAAAAATTCCCAATTATATCATTTTGATGCCCTGAACCCATTTTTGACCTCCAATCCACCAGATTCATCCCAGAAAAATTCAAAAATCCCTCATTTGAAATTTTTATGCTTTTTACTCCTTTTTAATAGATTTATTTTTCCTCACTTGATTAGGCTCAAGCCGGACTTATATTATTTTTTATGTGTTTACGCTAGCTTCGGAGTGTTCGAAGGCGAAGGTTCAAGGGCAAGATGAAGGAAGCGCGGGTTACGAGGTTGTTGAGCTAGTCGAGTATTAAGGCAAGTTGCAAACCCTTGGCCATTTTGAAACCCATGCCATTTACATTATGTAATTATGGTGTTTGCATTATTGTTATTTGTGAAATGTTAATTGCTTAAAATAAAATGTTTAGAATGACCTAATATTTAGATAATACCTACCACCAACAAATGCCATATTGAATTGTAGCCCTACCCTTGTCAACCCTAGAATTGCTTTAATTATGGTATGAGTACTTGTAGTATTTACATTTCATGCAAAATTTCACTACTAAGGTTGTGGACGCAGGCCAGTAGGTTTGGAAAGTTGGGATTAGGGTAAAGGTGTTGTGGGACATTGCGAGACGGTCTTCGCCCACCACTTTACCCGGAGGTGAAAGTTGGTCGCCCTGTGAAAATGTAAGGACTAGATCCTTACGCCAAGCAAATGATATATTGGCCGCTCAACCACAGGTGTTGACTTATCAATCCTGGTTTAGTAGCTGCTCAACTCGAGTGAAACCCTACATTGGGAGTTGGTGTGGATCGGCAAATCCAGACTGGACAACGATTGGTCTCCACAACTCGGGCCTGCCGTTCCGTGCTGGCCAACGGATACCCGAGGTTGTGCGAGCTCCTAACCTATCGGGTAGAGTGTATATCAAGGATTGAGTAGTGAAATAACCCGTAACTCAGTCATGAGGGTTAAGAATGCTTGTGGGTAAAGTCGGGTAACTCTGCAGAGTCAACAAAAAGGTATTCGAATACACCGTGCTCCCGGTTAATAGAGCTGTGTCTATTTGGGTGATTCCAGTAGCGAGGCATAGGCCCTGTTCGGCACATGAGAAGCCGGGCGGTTTTTGGCTTTTGCTATAGTACCTAATTTTTAAATGGAGTATTTTCTTAAGACGGGATCTACAAGTTAAACGTAGTACACGGTAAAAGTCCAACATCTGTACGAGCCAAAATCACAAGTGAGTATCGGTCTCTCCGTAATCTGTACCGTAAACAACCAAAATTCAAAAATTTCAGCCAAAAGCCATAAGCCACAGCCAAAAAGAACAGGCCCATAAGTAGTTTTCGCAAGTGTTTTAAAGTGAGTAGTTGGATAATCAGCTTTGAAAGAAAACCCCCTTAATCTTAAGAAGTAGTCGTAGGTTTTGGGTTTTCCAAAAACGTTTACAAATAAAAGTGCACCCATTTTAAATAATAAAACAAGTATACTCCCATCCTTTGTTGATCCGTGCAATTTAGCTAAATTAGGGTTTTCCCTTTGTAACTTGTTGAGCTGGTTAACTCACGGCTTGCCAAACCCTTCAGAGTGTCAAGAAGCCGGTGAAGGTCTCCCAGTCGAGGAAGCTCCAGAAGAGCCATTCTATGACAAGGATCCCTAGTTTTAGGTCTCAGTTGCGCTCAGGCTTCCTGGTGATTTTGTGTATTGTAGTATACTTTCGGGCTTGCACGCCCACTGCAGTAAAACTGGGTTGATAAACTTTATGCTGTAATATAAGTTAGTTCTTTTATTGTAAGCATATTCTGTAATGATATTCTCTTGCTCAACGCTTCGTAACTAGCTAAGTTTAGATAGTTGTGGAATGTCGGGTCCTGACAGGGGCGTTACAGCCATGGTCGTTGCTAGTGGTAAGAGTCTAGCTTGACTGGAAAGGAGATAGAGGAAAAGAGAGTATGGGCGATGAAGAAATGGTGAGGGGGGTATTTTGGGTATTTTTTTAAATGTTGTCCGTAGTGGCAAATAAACTTTCTTATTTCTCTCCTGTTTGGTTGGTGTCTAAGCTTGTTATGCCTAAGCTTAGGCAATATGTGGCTGCCACAGAAAGTGTGGCTAACAAAATCGAAGCCACACTTGTGGTAAAATTTGGCAAGAAACTGAGTCTATGACGTGTGGGGCCGGGTGCTAAGAAAGTGTGGCATGCCACAGTTACGTCAGTGAAGCAAACAGCTACCTAAAAACTGTGGCACGCCTAACTTGTGGCTAGGCAACTTCTGGTCATGAACCAAACAGGCCCACATCTTTTGTGACCAATTGTGCACTTTTGAAGTGGCAAATATGCAACTGTTCCTTGGGTTGGGTCGCGGCTGGCTGACGAGTTCAACGTGCGTGACGCAGGGCAGAAAAAAGGAAGACCGTGCATGAACCTCAAATCAGGGCTACGCTGTAGCAGCAGCAGAACATGTAACACACAGGAACGTGATATATCATAAAGTAGAGAGAGCCGATCACACGCTTCCACAAGCTATACGGCCGTGTAAGGGTGTCGATCGCAACGGAGGTAGGTCCGATCGATCGACACAGCCGTGTTGGGTACTCAAGGTCACGCGGTCTGCACTCTGCACTGCCTTAAGTGAGTAACAGGGCGCCTTAATTGAGTAACAGGGTCTCACTGGCTCCACTTATCACTTATTTTGATTTAAATTTCTAATTTATTTTTTATTATTTTTAAATTTTATCTTTTTTGTTTTTTACCTTTTTTGAGTTTTTTTTTCCGATTTTTTCTCGTATTCGTTTGCATTGTTCTTGATGAGTTATTTTTATCTTTTTCTGGGTTTTAGCTTTTTTGAGTTTTTTGTTGGTTTTTTCTCGTATTTGTTTGTATTATTCGTGATGGGTTAACTTTTTTCTATTTTAATTTTTTAAAATTTAATTATACTAAATAAGACACCATTATTATAATATAATTTCAATCAATTACTATAAAATTTTAATCATAAACTATTTTTTTCTCAGTCCAAACGAGCAGCACCTAGCCCAGAAACGCTGCTCCACGCGCGTGGAAATGCACCCGAAGGCGGGCATAAATTGACAGCAAACTCAATACACAGCCACATCTGGGGAGGCATCCCCATCTTATGTTTCACCGTTAATGGCTACTACTAGATTTCCCTTGGGCGTCCTGCGCCCTTCCTATCTCCTGCTCCTGGCCGCCTGCATAACTCCACTGCTGTCGCAAGCGACGGACACCGTCTCCCGGAGCCAGCCGCTCTCCGGCAACCGGAGGTTGGTCTCTCAGGGTGGCAAGTTCGCGGTGGGATTCTTTCAGCCGGGTAATTACTGACTTCCACCTCTGAAACAAGTAGCAAGTGATTAGGAGAGTAAAGTTGGCTTCGCATATCAAGTTGAATGGAGATTTAGTTTCGCTCCTTGCATCCATGCATCCTTACTGCTGAAGGTGGAACTTGCACTGTATAGGATGTCGAGTGCGCATGGGCCAAGTGTTTCTAATTTAGGGCTCCGTTTGGCACTACGATGGATTATAGAAATCTCATTTGGTTGAGCCACTTTTAGATTTTCGGTGTCTGGCTAACTGCTTTTTTTATAATGAAGTTACAAACATATATATTATTGCATTTCAGAATATATGAGATGAAATGTGGTAGAATAACCATTACATAACAAAAAAAGTATTTAACTTTAATTTGATTCTCTAAATAAATTAATAGACTTTTATAACTTATTTTCACAGTAGCTTAAAAATAACCACAACACAAGGACCGCAATCTGAGCCTTGGACGAGAACAAGTGATATTATGTTATCGTTAATCCCGAGGAATGAGAGCTCGCTGGATCGTTAATCCCGAGGAAGGAGTGCTTGCTGGAGCGTAGGCTATCTAGTGTTAAAATATGTTCATAGGACGATGGCATTATTGGCCAGTTCTTTTGGGCTTTTGAGATCGGCTTTTGGCTACTGCTACAGTATCTAACTTTCAAACAGAGTATTTTCTCAAGACGGGGTCTACAAGTTAAATGATCTACATGTTAAAAGCCCAACATCTGTACCAACCAAAATTACAAGTGAGTATCTGTCTCTCCGTAATCTGTACCGTAAACAGCCAAAATTCAAAAATTTCAGCCAAAAGCCATAAGCCGCAGCCGAAAAGAACATGCCCATTATGGTTTTAGGGTGCCTGGTAGTGGCGTTCGGTTCCATCTATTGCCAATAACTGGGCCGTTAAATAGGTGTGACTGTAACGCCCCCGTTTCCAGAGGCGCGTACGGACACGACATTCCATAACTATTCACGCATGAACAGTTATGGAGTGTCGCGCAAGAGTATACCATTGCATGCTTACAACAAAAGTCCAGCATATATTTCACATAAGGATTAACATCCAGTTTTCAGCAGCGGGGCGTGCAAGCCCAAAGTATATTTACATTACCAAAAGCTCCAAGATCCGCTTGAGCGCGGCGAAGACCTAAAGCCACGGGTCCTCGTCGAAGAAGAGATCCTCAGGGACGTCCTCGACGGGGAGATCTTCACCAACGTCTTGATCCTCTAAAGAGGGGATTAAGCAAGCCATGAGTTACCAACCAGCTCAGCAAGTCCCAAAGGGACTCTATCTTACTACATGCATGGAACATCAAAGGGAGTATATTTGGTTTATTATCTTTGAGTGGATGCAGTTTTATTTGCAAACATTTTATAAAACGGACCCAAAACTACTCCTTAAGATCCCAGGGGTTTTTCATGAAAAGTTAATTAACCAACTAATCAAGTTAAAGCATGTACAAAACTACTTAAGCTTTGCGACTGGAATCACCCAAGTGACACAGCTCCATTAACCGGGAGCACGGCGTATTCGAATACCATTTATTTGACTCTGCAGAGTTGCCCAACTTTACCCACATGCACCCTTAACCCTCATGACTGAGTTAAGGAACCGGGTCTTTTCGCTGTTCAACCTTTGATATACACTTCACCCGATAGGTGAGGAATCCGCACATCCTCAGGTATCCGCTGGCCACCACGGAACGCCGGGTCCGAGTTGTGGGAACATATCGTTGTCATAGTCTGGATTCGCGATCCGCACCGACTCCCAATGCAGGGTTTCACTTAAGTTGAGCAGGTACTAAACCAGGGTTGATAAGTCAACACCTGTGGTTGAGCGGTCACTATGTCATTTGCTCAGCGTAAAGGTCTAGTCCTTGCATTTTCCCGAGGTCCGCAATCTCCACCCTAGGGTAAGCGATGGGCGAAAGCCGTCTCGCGGCGCCCCACAACACCCTTACCCCAACTCCAATCCTAGGGTAAGAGGTGGGCGAAGACCGTCTCACGGTTCCTTCCCCAACCCTTACCCTACCTTGTGCACGCCGGCACTCTCCGCCCTAGGGTACGGTGTCCCATACCACCCTACCCTAGAGTCAGGTTTTCCAAATTCTATTGGCCCGCAGCCACAACTTTATTAGTGTGAAGACTTTGCATGATAATAATAACCTACAATTATCTAGATTAACAAATAATTATTTCTAGGGTTAACAAAGGCATGGCTACAAGTTTAACATGGCATTTGTCGGTGGTAGGTTTAACTACATATCATGTCATTCTAAACATTTTATTTTACTTTGAACTAACATTTCAGAACTAGCTTAATGCAAATAGCATAATAACATAATTAAATAACATGGGTTGTAACATGATCAAAGTATTTGGGACTTGCCGTTGATTTGGATGATCTCAGCTAGCTCGAACGAAGAAACACCTAGATCCTGAGCCTGCACTTGAACCTCTGGAATCTCCGACACTAACGTAAACACATAAAATAAATAAGTCCAGCTTGAGACTAATCAAGCGAGGGAAAAATAAACTATTTAAAAAGGAATAAAATGCATAAATCCTCAAATTGGAATTTTAGGAATTTATCTGGGATGAATCTGGAGAAATGGAGATCAAAAATGGGTTCAGGACATTTTTCTGAGCAAAGTGGTAAAATTTGAGAATTTTTGGGATTTTCTGTGATTTTCTAGGATTTATTTGGATTTTTCTGATTTCTGGAAATTAGTAAATCACTGGAAAATTCGGTGAACAGTGCTAGGCCGGCCCATAGCCACAGCGCAGCCCAGCACTGTGCAGCCCGCGCGGCCGAACGGCCGGCGCGGCCCGCAAGCGCGCGCGCGCTCGGGCGACGGAGCAGGCCAAGGAAACGGCCCACGCTCGCGCGCGCCCACGCTGTCCGGATGACCGACGCGTGGCGCTGGCAGACGGTGGAGATGGCGGGGGAGCGGGTGGATGGATTGGAGGGGGGTGGTGATCGGACGGCTGGGACAGAAGGAAGGCGGGCGAAGCGGTACGGTGCGATCGAACGGCTGCGGTTAAATGGCAACAGAAGAGATGGGCGGTGGAGGAGGGGCCACGTCGCAGGGAGGGGTCTTCTTCCTCCTCCAGCCGCTACAGTGCTCCGAGGGCGGCGTTACGGTGGCGACGATGGCCTGGGCGCCAGGGGGCTCGTCGTCGGCAACCAAGGGTACGGCAGGAGGGAGAAGAGAGTGGTTCGGTTATTTGGCGACGAGAGAGGTCACCGGCGGCGAAGAGACCCAAATGGTGGTGATTTCACGGTCTAGGAGGGGCGTTGCTCACATTAGTGGTGGTGGGGTTAGCTGAGGAGTCTCCTGCAGGGCTGGCCACGGGAGGGGGTGTCTCGGCCGGCGGTGAGCGACGAGGCTGGAGTTCCACGAGCGACCACCTGGCCAGGGACATGCACCAAAGAGATCAGGGGAGAGGGGTGAAGCTTCTGGCGAATGCAATTGGGGAATGGGGAAAAAATGGGGAAGATCCGCTCACGGGTGTCGCCGGCGCAGGGGAGAGCAGCGGCGGTGGTAGGGGCGACGAGGGTTCAATCGACGGCTCCGAGAGGTGCTTAGGGATGGTAGGAGACGAATGGGAGTGGTGTGGGAGTCGGGGAAGCAAAGGAGCGTGCGGGAGAAGGAGGGGGTTTTATACCTCGGCGGAGGGGGACGGGTCCGTGGGGAAGAAGGCACGGGCGGTGGCGCGGGGTCAACAGGAGTAACGGGGTGGTTGGGGCGTCTCCTCCGCGCAGTGGGGTAACGCCCGGCTCTGCAGCGGCTTAAAGGCGAGGCGACGAGAGAGGGGAGCAGGTAGCTCGGGCATGGGCGAGGTGCGTCCGCGCGCGGGAGAGGGAGGAGGCGGGGACTGACGGGTGGGGTCAGGCGCAGGAGAGCGGCGACGCGTGGCGCAGAGGCGCCCACTGTTTCGGACCGGGGGTCGGCGGGGTGGCGCGGTCGGGACGAGACCGCGGGCGCGGTGCGGGAGCAGAGGCGGTGCGACGTGGGCGCAGCGCGCAGCGCAAGCGCGTGCGCGGGGAGAAGGCGGGGAAGGAGGGAGGCGCCAGCGGGAAAAGGGAGGGAGCGGGCGCCAACGGGGAGGAGCGCGAGCGCCAGGGAAGGGAGGAGGCGGAAAGGGGCGGGGAAGGCGCCAGCGGGAGAGGGGAGGAAGCGGTGCCAGGGAGGAGGGCAAGCGGGAAAGGGGGCGGGGCGCCAAAGAAGGGGGAAGGCGGCCGCGCCCAAAAAGGAAAGCTGGGCCCTGGGAGACTTTCCAAAAAGGGAAAGTTCCCAAAATTCACTCAAAAATCCAGCAAAAAGCAAAGAAAATTTTGGTTTGAAATTTTGGGGACTTTTCAGTGACACCGGCACCTGAGTTATCTAGCTATCTGCACAGAAATAACTGTGCAAACCAGTTACCTCGTTTTAGAAAAAAGTTTATCTATTCACTGGCCGCCATCTGCGTTATGCCGTTATGCGGTTTTCGCCCAAAAAATCACTGCAACGAGCCGTCGGCGGCTCTGATTTTACTGGGCAAAGAAATCACCAACCCAAATGCCGCCAACGCGCTTCAGTACCGCGGACGATACCCGCGCCTCCGCACCAGCAGATCACCCACCCTCTGCGTCCTTGCGCTCTCCAGCCGTGCACGACCCACCCTCCCTAGCTAAGTCACTACCCCGGTCGTCCATCCTTTCCCGCATCGGCACGGCGGCTCCGGTTGGATCTGCCGCTGCCGGCGCCGGCCGACCTAGCGCTTTCCCCCAGAGGTGAGTCCGTACCCTGTTGGATTGGAATGCCTATTCAGACTTTCAAGGACACATATGGGTATTATCTGTTATAGGAATACTCATTACAGTGCCCATTTGTATTTTGATGAGATCTAGCAGCAGCACTAGAAGCATGTAGGATCGGATGACATGAGAGGAGGATGAATGCTGCCTCACAAATTTTTTCCAAGCATTCTTAAACTCTCACTCTAGTAGCTACAGAGTAATGAAGACCAAAGTTGAAAGCCTAGACTAAAGCAACAACCTCAAGAACTGAGAGAGGAAATCTTCAGCACCAGAGTGGTATGACCAGCTACTCAGATGTGGTTTGATCAGTGGCAGCACGACGGTGCCCTGGCAGTCTGACCAAAGGCAAGATAGCGGTCTGATCGGCGGGTGGTACAACCAGACCAAGAGGCGGTATGACCACTCCCGTATTCTCATAGTAGAAAATTAACTCGAATCTAAACCACTTTTGGTGCAACTCCAAAAATCCATAGCTAAAAGAGATAAAACTTTGTACACACCTTGTTTAAGATCTCAGAAACATATTCTATCCAAGAATCATTATCCTTATCAAAGTTCAGATATTTCTTAAGAATAAGCAAAATTGCACTAAAATAGGGTAAAAACCAAAAACTCGAGATATGACTTGTTCGTGAGTAGATGATGGCCAAGATAACTTTAAATGTATTTTCACATATCACAGCAAATAAAAACTCCTAAAGATTCAAAGCAAAAATCTTGAGATCAAGAAACTCTAAGATTAAAGCAAAACCAAACAAAATCGAGCAATTTCGAAATCCTGCAAGACTTGATGCCTATATAGATGGGATATGATCTTCATAAGTTATCTCCATCACTTATACATCCTTATCACACATTAAGATCAAGAAAGAAAGAGACGAAATCAAAACCAACAAGAATAAGAGCAAATCAACCAAAATAGGAAGACACCATGAGAGAAATAAAGTTGATATATTGCTACTTAAGAATGAATGTTTTGCAGCCACTCTACCTGAAGGACAAGAGAGCACACCACGACATTCACTCTTCTCTAACCCTAAACCAAAACACAAGGTTGGAATGAGAGATGGTTAGATGGTTTTCCTACAAGTTTCCATTCCAACCGGTTAAATAGATGAGCCAACCAGCCTACATATAACACTAATAGATACTATCCACTAGCACATTTGGAAAATCCATTAATCCCACATAACACTGGTTTTATTCACACACTTAACTCATACACGCTTTTTCAAAGCATATGAGTTCGAATATGCTAAATCTTTAGCCTTTGGTCCACTTAATATTCTCAGCATCTGCTTGATCTAAATCGCTTTCGCAAACACCATGGTTTTGATTCAACGCAGTTTTTGGTATTTGGTAAATTACCAAAATATCCTCTCCTTGACTTAGTCTTTATTTTCCATTGCAAGCAATCATCATGCTCACCATGTGTAGATACACCAATGGCTTGCTACATATCGACAAGTCTCTTCCGTTTTAATTCCACCAGACCACACGTTATTTGGACCGACCAAACTACTTTGTACAACCCGTTACTCGAACCTTTTCTTAAACATTTTTCGTATTCCTTGTGCCATGCTTAAACTCAACCATCTCACTCGGCATCCTTGACCGTTCTGGGCTTTGGCTCTTCCATGAGCGTAGCCTTGATTCTTATCGTTGATCATATTTAACTCTAAAGCTTCTTTGTACATTTAAAGATAAAGAAATTGTTTCCGGGCACAAGTTCTTCACAATTTGACCCACGTTAGCTGAAATATGCATCGTGCAACATTAATGCACTGACCAAACAAAATTCAAATAATCCAAATACTAATATTCTAAAATCACAAAATTATTTTTTTAGAGCCGGTCTAATCATCAATCAGAGGCTGGTCAAACCGGTCTCACAATGCAAACACCTCGCTTTGAAAAATTGCAACCGACAATAAAACAACATCATACTGGTCGACGGTCTGACCGACAACACACCGACGGTCTAACCGGCAACAAGCTAGTGGCCAGACCGGTTTGTCTGACAACAAACCTTACCAAAATTTAAACTTCACAAAATTCAAATTCTATTCCACAAACATATCAATGATTCATCACAACAATATTCTGGATTTTCTCACATGATCATTCAAAACAAACGATAGCTAAGGAGTAATTATACTATTTTTGAAGTGGCCAAAGTCTAAATCAGTCTTTAGATAGTTCATTTTGTTGCTTTCATTATTCTGTGAAGTAGATTCTCATAATGTAGAGGAGGCTGGTGGGGGATTGAGTCCACAATGTATCAGATGTGCCCCTTCTTGCTGATTCCTTGTTTTAAGGAGTAGCCACTATCGACAGGTACGAAATTTTTATGGTTCGGACCTTATTGTAGAATGAAGTAAAGACTTGTTTCAATTAGCATAGTAAGGAATATGATTTGTTGTGCTAAGCACACCAGTTTTTCTCATAAAAAGTGGTACTAGGAAATGTGAGCTGTGGTACTAAGCATGTATACTACTTTTACCAGAAAAAAACTATTTATGCAAGTTTAGCAAAAGTCTTGTGCAAAATATTTCTTGAACGTTAGGAACATTTGTGGAAGTATGTATGTCACATGACAAGTTTACTGGTATATATGGAATATTTAGACATGGATAGGTACTATACCACCACAGGAAAGTTCCAATGACTCATCTCTTCAATTATGGGATTCACAGTTGGCTTCTTGATCCACAAAATTATTTATAGTTTCATAATTATGATTTTTCTTATAAAAGTATCTTGTTTAGCTTCAATTTGATTGCTTGCCCTAAATATGAGGAAGAAACTAAAATAAAATGAAAAAGGATGCATTATAGGAGAACTCTTTTAGGAGATATTATAGGTGCACTTATTTGTCTCCACTCTACACATATAAAACTTCATTTCATGCATTACTAAGCAGTTTGCATTCTTGTTCATATATTCTTTTCAAGAGATTTTTTAGTCTTGCATCTAGAATCCTTTGGCCGCTTGCACTTGCAATCTAGAGATCATTTCTATTGAACGAAATTAAAGTATGAAAGGTGGATTAACATATTTTTCCCTCAGTTGAAGGAGCAACTAACAAATGGTACCTCGCAATTTGGTACAACAAGATATCAAAGATGACACCTGTCTGGATAGCCAATCGTGTGACTCCAATCTCAGATCCAAAATTATCAGAGCTGAGGATTTCAGAAGATGGAAACTTGGTCTTGTTCGACCAGCTCAAATCTCCAATATGGTCTACTAATATCACCAGTAACACTTCTAACCCTACAATTGGTGTCATCCTAGACACGGGCAACTTTGTGCTGACACCGGCATCCAACTTGTCCGATATCCTTTGGCAAAGTTTTGATACACCCACCAATGTGTGGCTTCCAGGGGCCAAGCTTGGACGGAACAAGATCACTGGTCTGAACAGGCGTTTAGTCTCATGGAAAACCTCTAGTGATCCATCACCGGGGTTTTATTCGGTTGAGATTGACTTGGGTGGCAGGAACCAGTTCCTCTATAGATGGAACAATTCTGACATCTATTGGACCACTGGCAGTTGGACCGGAACTATATTCGCTGGGGTTCCAGAGATGGCATTGTACCCTAAATCGTTGCTAACCTATGATTATGTCAACAATGACCGAGAGAACTACTTCATGTACCAGACCAATGAGTCCAGTATCACAGCAATGTTTGTTATGGAGATTGCAGGACAGGTCAAGGCAGTGTCATGGATGGAGAGCGTACAAGATTGGGTACCATTCTTGGCAATGCCAAAAGTGCAGTGCAGTGTGTATTTTGTTTGTGGTTCATTTGCTATCTGCTCTGAGACTGCATTCACCTTCTGCAGCTGTCTGAGGGGCTTCAGCAAGCAGTATGGGGGCGATGGGCTGTATGGAAATCCTAGTGAAGGCTGCACGAGAAATGTTATGCTACGGTGTGGTGGCAACAGTTCCAGGAAGGAAAATGTTGATGGGTTTTATGCACTTCCTGTTGCTAAGTTGCCTGACAATGCCTGGAGCATGCCAGCTGCTAGCGTTGATGGTTGTAAGCAGGATTGTCTGAATAATTGCTCTTGTGCTGCTTATTCCTATAGTGAAGGGTGTTCTTTATGGTACGGAGATTTGATCAATCTGGTAAGTACTGCTGATGGTTCACTGGGGCAAAGCATCTATATCAGGCTAGCGGCATCGGAATTCCCCACCCCAACAAAAACAAGGAAGGCGTTGGTTATTGGAGCAGCAACGGTTGGAGGTCTTCTTATTGTTGTCATTGTGCTTGCAGGCTTACGTTTGATTCTGAGAAAGGGGAGACTTAGTGCCATGAACAAAGTTGATGGTTCATTAGTTGTGTTTAAGTATAGATACTTACAATCTGTGACCAAAAACTTCTCCGAGAGGTTGGGCAAAGGGTCTTTTGGTTCTGTATATAAAGGGGTGTTAACTGATGGGACACTTGTTGCCGTGAAGAAGCTTGATGGCATTTCACAGGGAGAGAAGGAATTTCGAGCTGAAGTTAGTACAATCGGTACTATTCAACATGTGAATCTAATCCGGTTGCTGGGCTTTTGCTCCGAGCGGTCAATGAAGATACTAGTGTATGAGTACATGCCACGTGGTTCTTTAGATAGATACATGTTTGGAAGCAGTCCAGTCGCGTTAAGCTGGAACACTAGGTACCAAATTGCGCTTGAAATTGCTAAGGGATTAGCTTATTTGCATGAGAAATGTAGGAGCTGCATCATACATTGCGATATCAAGCCAGAGAATGTACTCCTAGATGCTACTTTCATGCCAAAAATAGCTGATTTCGGACTTGCTAAACTCGTTGGAAGGGATTTCAGCAGGGTGCTGACAACAATGAGAGGTACTATAGGCTATCTTGCTCCTGAATGGATAAGCGGCACGCCTATCACGGCAAAGGCAGACGTTTTTAGCTACGGCATGATGCTTTTCGAGATCATATCAGGAAACAGGAATGCAGAACGGCACCAGCAGGGTGCTGAAATGTTCTTCCCTGTGCTAGTGGCAATGAGACTCCATGAAGGGAACGTCCAGTCCTTGTTAGATTCTGAGCTTACTGCGGGTGCAAATTCACAAGAGGTAGAAAGAGCTTGCAAGGTTGCCTGCTGGTGTGTCCAGGATGATGAGAACACAAGGCCAACAACGGGAGAGATTGTGCAGATCCTGGAAGGATTAGTAGACCTCAACTTGCCTCCTGTTCCGTGGTACTTGCATGTTCTTGCCCAGCGCTCCGAGTTCTCCACTGAAGAGGCGTCGCATTAGGCAGGTAGAGAGCGCTGTAATATTCATCTTTTAACATGACCGGTGTAATTTTCGAAATCAGTTGCATCTTGCTGTAACTTTGTATCTTGAACTCACTAAAGTGAGTTGATGTGAAATTATGTATAGCGACTGTTTTGTGGATTGGGTAAGTTGTGTTGGCACAGGCGAGATGGGCGTGAGGATGCAAGTCTTTATAATAGGGCTGGGTGATGGGGGCGTAGCTGCAAGTAGCAACAGCACGGCCTGTTTGAATCTGGAGATCACGACCTAAAAAAACCTGATTCCCAGCTCAATTACTCACATTCAAAGAGGCAAGAGGCATGGAACAAGGGATAACAGGAAAAAAAACAAAGGAATAAAGATATGTAGTGACTCCTATGGGGGCAGGGCTCTCATTTTCTCTATCCTGAGGACAAAGCAGAAGGGTGTAAAAATACTCGCGTTCACTTTTAGATGCCCAGGCTAAAATAACAGTATTGGTTATCTGCATTGTGACTAAATAGAGTATCAGACAGATTACACTATCTTCATCTCAACGTATGTTCATCCCTTCAAAACCTTACTTTTTTCATAGCACCAGTCAAATCAGAAACATCTCTGACCAAAAAAGCAACAAAAAAAAAAGCAAAATATTAAATTAGCTCCATAACAGCATGACTTGTGTCAATTCAAGTTAAACCGTACAAATCAGTTACTCAACAATTACAGGGCATCTGCAATGGTGTTGAAAGCTTAATGAAAGCAGGAATCTGATTATACGTGGCCAAACTCAAACTGTGGCCATGATACCATTATTGGTGTACCGCTGAGATTTCCACAATATTTCAGTAGCACGGTTGTGATACATCCATCTCAAATCGATTTTGTTGGACCTCACTTTCAGAAGTACCCAACTCCCTTGACTTCCCCTAACTTGGGAGCGTTGCCATCGTTACCAAGAAACAAGAGACGACCTGTTTGTGAGAAACAAGCAATCACATTCTAACAAAACTTGACTATCAACGCAAAAGTTGAACGTAATTACTAAACTTTACCTTGTGTGTGAAAAAACTGCAAATAAAATAAAAATGAGAAAAGAGCATAAAATAAACAAAGTTCAGAACAATAGGCTGTAAGTCAGTAGTTAAGGTGATCAATAAGGAACAAACTGACTACATAAGGCAGGGACATCATTTAATGGTACCATTGGTAATGCATAAAGTACCCCATGAATGAAAATTAGTAACGGGAGGGATTGGAACAATGCTGAAGTCAGATATGGAACAGTCGTATGGTATAGTTAGTTGGCGTTTATTCGAAAGTGCTTAACTCTGATTTGATGATTTTTAGTTGGGACTAGATCAAGAGTTATTCTGCATGAGTAAGGTAAGTGTGTTATCACATGGGTGAATACTAAAGAACTTACTACTGAAGGTGAGAGCCCAGCCCAAGATTTTTAGGAAATACACAAGCGGAGACTGAGCTCAATGTAACCAGCCGTTTGTGGGAATCAAACTTTGAAAGCCGAGGTGCCACAACATTGGGCTATGCAATGGTTGACATAATGAGGAATTAATCGAGGATGTTGTACTCCACTTTCAACTGAGGGGATTGAAAAGATAAAATTTTGAAGAGACCTCAAATGAGAATCTAAATAATTAGAATGCAAGTTTGTAAGATGTCAATAAAATATGTATATCCTTTTGCAAGGATTGATGATTTGGTGACAAGAAAGCAAATTAAAGTCAACTACTTCTATAAGGTACAGGAACAGAAGGAAATGTGATCTAAAGTGAGAACGAAAAAGATGCGGATTCAAATTCCTACATAAGATAAAAGTGTTGATGTAGGCGGTCTTTAGGAGTGCCATCTATACTAACAATTTCCAAAGAAGTATTTAGGAAAGAAAGCTTACATCTGGAGTACAGTTTGCAACTGCCTCATTGGTCTGGGCGTCTAGCAGACTAGCACCTTTACGCCAGTCCATTTGGAAAGCAGAGAGCAAAGCTTGCTTTGCCAATAAATTAACGCACAATCCTAGCAGTATTGTGTTTGGTTGTTTGCCATGTCTTGGCTGTTGAAACATTGGGCAGTACTACAGGCTTCTAAGCCAAGGAGATACCCCATGAACTGAAGATGGCTGCTATATATGTTGCTGACAGAGCAAAGTGCCAAATTGTGCGGATGTAAGGTGATCTGCCAAAAGAAGACAATGGTGCCATGGTGGACTGCAGAAGGCCCTTTTTATTTCCTTTTTCCCCCTTATTTACATCCATTTATTTGAGGCATCTAAAGTGTCTTTGATAATCTATACTTTTCTTTTGATTTGTTCTTGGAGGTGTACTTTCTTCTAATGTTCTTTCATTACTGCATGATGTGTGGTTTCATTAACATAAGCTGGGGGCAAGTATGTTGGTTAAAAAAAAGGAAGGTAAACGAACATGGGAGTGAGCAGCCCAGCTGTTTTACTGAATCATTGAAACATTGGTTATTCATTCACTTGAAGGACTGTTTTGCCCATAATATATCACAATTGAGGGCATTTCATTGAACAAAGAATTGGCTTTTAAGGACAAGGCAGCACACTAGTTAAAAAAAACTAACAGAGTTATGAACAATAAAGAAGCTGAAAATGCGCTCGTGAGTCATGATGTATACAAGGAAATATTAGTGATATATCTAAATAGTGTCAGAAAACATACCATTTCCACGCACAGCTATTTCTCTTATGCGTCTAACCAGCCCAGTAATAGGATCACAGAACACTTTTGTCTCAAGATTTCCTTCCAAATAGAGAACAGAACTGAAATGTTGCAATTGATGCAGATTTAGTGGCATGAGTGAAGTCAATCAACCAAAGCAAGCAGAATTATTAAGGAAAACGTACAAAGCTAAAACTGAACTGACCAATGTTGCCACTTCACTAACATGCAAATTTGAAATATACAAATGATAAGAAAGATATTTAGTTTCCAACAACAACCTAAGACAACTAAACCACCGAAACTGAAATTGCATTCTCTAATTCCCGCCCATGGAAACCTAACAAGGAAACTAAAAAGGGCCACACTCAATTCTCCACCAAGAGAATCAAGTACTCAAATTTTGCAATATAGATGCTACACTCATTGGCAAAATGAACTACTGCATCAGTTTGAAATGGCCGCTAGAGGATCCTGTTTGCATCAAATTTCACAAACATCACATCCCATGTTATGAAGCTGAATCAGTATCGGTATTAAGCGACCTAATCCGAGTTACCAAAGCTGTGCTTGGCACGCTCAATCATCACGAAGCTCCTCACTACATCGAAATCATCCAGATAAAAATTACATTTCTTAGACGGAAAATCTAAGGGACGCACGCCAAGGAGGCGGCAAGGCGCTAACCCGGTCTTGACGTGCTTGAGTGCTAGGCTGCCGAGCCGGTCGGGGTAGACGCAGACGCGATGCCACTGCACGGAGCAGCGGTCGGCGTACTGGTGCGGCTCCTCGCGGTCCAGCGGGCGGCGGTTGTTGCGGATGCCGCCGGTGCCCAGCGAGAACAGCACGACCGACCTCCCGCTCCGCAGCCGCTTCTGCATCGGCTCCTGCCCCACCCTCCCCACCATTACCGCCTTCGCGATTCCACAAAACAAAACACTCATCATATTTGAGCTCACACAAAATCAAGCCCAAATAGGAGAAGATAATCAAGGGCCCCCAACCTTGTAGATGCCGGGGTCGATGCCATTCTCGAGGGGGCGGGTGGTGTCGCGGGCGCGCGGGCGGTTCGGGGCCTGGTGATCCTCATCCGCGGGGGGGTGGTCGGGATCGGGCTCTGCATCGGATCCCGCGACGGAGGGGGAGGAGGGGGAAGAGGTGGAGGTGGAGGTGGTGGTGGTGGTGGAGAAGGGGCGGAGGGGAGAGGAGAGGAAGCGGCGGGAGAGGAGGAGGCAGCGGGAGAGGAGGGCGGAGGAGGTGGTGGAGGCCGCCATGGGTGCGCGTCGCCGAGAGGAGCGGGATCGCAGCTAAACCCTCTCCAAAGGCCTAGTTTTCTCATTGGTTTCGGGAGGCCTTTAGGCCCCTGATAACCGTCCGGGTGCAGATGCAGTGCAGGCAGGACAGAAGCTGATGCAAGTCGTGGAACTTGGGCCTCCATGCATGGTTTTACCTTGGGTCGGAATACAAGACACTCGAGATTGATTTTGGCAAGAGATGAAGGCCCTGCTCTTTTTCAGTTTTTTATTTCTGCTTTTAATTTTTTTTATAGTAACTAGTTTTTAAATATAGTATCTTTTTAAAATAGAATCTACTAGTTAATTATAGTATATACTATACCGACTTCATTTATATCGGCAAAAACCGCACGTGAATTTCTGTTACTCTTAATCTCTAGCACGAATAGCTCAAAGGTTACAAGTTGCAGTCAAAATCTATAAGCCTCAGCCAAAAAGAATAGGCCCAGAGATTCCTGATCAGACCGGTGCCTCATCTCCCACATGCACATACACACGCACACACATACATACATATACATACACACATACATATATATATACACACATACATATACATATACATACATACACATACATATACATATACATATACATATACATATACATATACATATACATATACATATACATATATGTGTGTGTGTGGTGCCTATGCATTGCAACGGAACTCTAAAGTTTACACAAATAACAATAATTTCATTTAACACATAAAGTGAATCGATCAATTAAAAGATGGTGATACACATATATATCTACGAACATCACATTAGTGAAGTATGATAGAACAAGCACTCTATATGACAATTATGTAAATGAGGAAGGAAACAATGGGACATGGAAGAATGTATGGTGAAGTAAATAAAAAACAATGGGACAGGGAAGAACGCATGGTAAAGCTAAAGCATCTTAACACACCAGCATACAAATAATAGTCAAAGATGGAAATAGATGATAGTGTTTGTCAACATCTGAATAGAACAATGCAACTTTTTATTCGATATTTGATTAATTCCATAATATGACCGAACCGATGAGGTGACAAGGGCTTCTTTTTCATTGTAATTGCATATAGACAGATGGTAATCACTTGATTGCTACTACTACAGTGTGTAAGAGAGACTAATTCACATCAATTAATAGGAAATCTACTAACAAGGATAGCCTGACTGACATTAACCATACATTCACTGTAAAGATGAAAAATCATCAGACTCAGGCTTCCAACCAAATAGTCATATTAATAGTAGTTCATCTATGCTCTCCCAAAAATTAAGTAGCATATATCTTACTGCTTTGAGTTGCAGATCATGCTATGAATATTGTGATTTTCTTTTCTTTTTCTTTTCGTAAGAGCATTGAAACACTTCTTATATCTTAATACAATTTCCACACTCTAAATTTTGTAGTCTTGTGGATAGAGCACCAAGCACGAAACAACCCTTAGATCAGGATGGAAGACCACGCAAAAAGATAAGTAGGAAATGTTAAATGGTTTGTTCATCAAACTAAGTTCCAAGGCCATCAATTGTTTTTTTAGTCAGACTACTCCAACACACATGACAAAATAAAAATAATATCCAAAAAAGTAAACATACGTAACAAAGATGGTATAATCTTACCGAAGTTAATTCATCCGTAGCATCATTTATTCATGGTCCAAAATAGTATACTCAAGTGACCTTTTTTGTTTGTCCAACTACTGGTACTTCATCCTAGACATACATATGGAAGAAGACAGGGTGGGGGCAAACTCAAAAGTCAGCAGTAGGAATTTTATTTGCAACAAATTGATTGACTTATAATAAGTACTATCAGTTTGTCACTCTGCGAGCATATGCACCTACTATTTTGCCAACCATTGCCTACCTCTGCAATTGAATGTTTTTCCTTCTTTCTTTTTTACTTTTACTTCTTTAGCTCTTCTTTTTCTTCATCAAGTTCCCTCAATGTTTCCTCCAAAATACCTGAACAAGGGAAAGGAAAGAATATTTTAGTCATGATTGTGAAATGTAGAATAGGCAAAGGAAGTCAAGACCCAAGAAAATTTGTGTGATGAAATGAGAAAATGATCATAGTTCAAATTTCTACACCTATGGGGGAGGAAATTATTGAGATGCATGCACCAACCAGTTCATCCAAAAGCTTAAGCTAATGAGAAAAGTCACTTATACTTCAACACTCCTCCTCACGTGTAGACTCCCATAGGCCAGAAATAAGTGAAGTTATAACTGATAGGAAAATATTAATTCAATTAGACATGGAAATTGGAGAAAACTACCTTAGGATGAGGGAAAAGCTGCTTACAATACCCATTAAGTAAGTACATTACATACTGACATTCTTTTCCTACTAAATCTCTGATATAAACCCAGTGATCCCAATCAATGACTTTGAGCTTGTCAAATAGACACTCATGACACTACAAATACCAAGTAGCATGCTCAATTTTGAATGAACAAAAAGAGTTGATGAAACAGTTGTGAAAGCAAGGTGCACAAGGGGAAAAAGGTCTTACCTAAGCTTCTTCTTGACAACTGCCACCACAACCCAGTCACCAATGCAATTCATGTATGTGTCTTGAGGAAGGAGATCAATCTATAAAAGAAGTAGCTTCAGTTCACTGGCAACAATAACAATATTTTTAAAAGTGAGTATGTACAACAATCACCTTTGTAATCACCTTTGTAATTGCATATATGTGTCAAGAAATGAGGGCCAAGAAAAAACACAAAGATGAAATTCATCCACTGAGTTTCACAGGGCGAGTTCCTTACCAGTTTCACTATCAAGGCCTTCTGATGGTGGAGCTATGAGAGCTTCTCCCTGAGTTGTTTTGCCAACACAAACCACTTGCCCCCCAGGATAACCACCATAGACACCAACAGTAGTCACCATATGTCCATGCGACAAGAGCTTACACCTTCCACACAACATGGTTCTTAGCTGATGGTGCCTCTTCTTCTGCTCACATATAAATGAATCAGACCATGCCATGCTTGATGTTTAGATAATCACCAAGAAAGCAGGAAAAAAAGACATGTAAACTTGTTTTGTCCATTGCATGGTTGCTTGCGCATACCCTCATGTCCATATAGAGGAAAACAAAATTTATACTTGAAGGCTAGCCCATTTTTGGAGGAATGTGATGGTGGGGGAGAGCACAAGTTTCTCGAATATGTGTTTCCGCAAGCATGACTCAAGAGCTTTGTTCTATTGTCGTTGTTGGCATCTCCTAGTACAGAAGGTAACAGTAGGCTGGTCTTTATTTGGTTCAAAGATTTAACCCAACTCCCCAAGACACTTAATTACTATCCCTATTAATCTTCTCTAAAGTAAGGAATAGATGTCTTTAGCTTCTAATTCCAATCAAGGCAAAAATGCCTTACATTATGTAACATTATTTTCAAATTGCAAAATAAAGCTTTAGGTTTACATGAATGAAACAAATCCCAAGAGCAAGGCAAAGACAAACTATAATCTACAGGGGAAAAAAAGAAAGGCGATAGCTACACATGTTTCATCTGCAGCATAAACCAAGGAGTCTCATCAACAAGTTACATCTCCAGGGCCAACACTGGCGATGTACACCTGATAGCTCATGACAAATATAATAGTACACATTTTCTTTTCATATCACGCATGCAGAGGCCTATTCGTCAATGCAATGCATCCACTTTGTAACGTCACATCCAGAGTGATCTCGATAGAATCACAGCTCAGGGCTCAAACAGGCTTGGCGAGAGATCTATAGATATAGATAATGTTCATTCCGGATTTTTTAGCAGCTTCTTACTTTGAACTGTTGACTAAATTTACACCATAATTGTTATTAAAATTTTCTAAGTCATTTAATTAAAGAGAAGTAAAAAATAAAAAAAGAAAGAAAAACACCGTTATAACTCTATAAACAATTTAAAAACCAAAATAAAAAACTTATACGTTTATTTTGGCTTCTGCCTTTAGAATGCTAAAAGTTAACGCCGGAATGAACAGGTAATCATGCAGCAGCACAGTGACATGCGTGTATGCATGCGGCAGAGACATCTCTGCAGCTGCCTCCCGTGCCAATGTCTCACGGACAGTCCCGTGCCGTGGACTTGTTGGAGCGCCAGAGCGATCGACGCGTGCGAATGCTGCAGGGTGCCGATGTAGCCACTTTTGTACGGTCTCACTCATCCAGTGAACGTCGCATCGGTACGTCAAGCTGGAGTACGTTCGTTGTAAGCGGATGATTTGACACGAACCTTAAGTTTGGCAGGCATCTTGTCAACAATATATTTAAAAGGCAACACCAAATGAATGATGGGTCCAAGTACCGTACGGTTGTTCTGCATTTTGATTGTATCCTGTCCAAGTAATTGTATGCATGTCAGGACCTAGGACCAGTGACGGACCCAGAATTTTTAGAATAGGGGTACGAAGTTAAGAATCTATAGAGTATATATATAAGATAGAGAATTTTAATACACATAATATGTATATCTCATATAGTTAACCAAATAAACAATCACACATAAGCAATAAATGCAATTTCCAATATAAGTTTGATTGACTTAATTTGTAGTGAACACTGAACAGAATGCATGAAACAACATCAATGCAAAACTGACCTGGATGGCATTGGCAATGTTATAACTCAACTCGACGAGGATCTACTTGAAAACGAGATATTATATCTTCATCACGAACTTGTAGAAAAAATTCCCTTTCAAGAAATGTAACAAGACAGTCATTCAAGTACTCATCTCCCATTCTATTCCTTAGCTTGTTCTTCACAAAATTCATTGCTGAGAATACTCTTTCAACACTTGCTGTTGCTATGGGAAGAACTAGCACCAATTTCAAAAGCTTGTACACAAGTGGGTAGCTGAGATGCTTGTACCAACCTTGTGTGCAGGGGCGGCATGGCCGTCGGGAGTGCCGCCGCCGTTGAAGCTGGAATAGGGGAGGAGTTGCCGCCGCCGCCTGGCTGTGGGGACTTCTTCGCCGCCGTCGACGCAGTGTCGGGCCTGTCGGCCATTGGGTGTGGGCCGTGGGCACCCGGTGCCGCGCCGCCGCCGGTAGCCGTTCGCCGCGTCGCCGGAGACGAGCTAACGAGGAGGGGGCGAGCCCGGAGACGAGCTGACGAGGAGGGCTAGAGGCCGGAGGGGGCGAGCCGGCAGGGGCGCCGAGCAGCGAGCGCGCTACCGCTGTGGCGAGTTGGGGACTTGGGGTCTTGGCGACTGGCGGCTCCCGCTCCGCGGCTGTGCAAGAGAGTCAGAGAGATGGAGAGCCAGACAGGAGGCGGCATGAGAGGAGAGACTGAGGCAGCCAGGCAGAGGGAGGAGGCTACGGTTAGGGTTAGGTTAGGAAATGCCAATTGGGCCTTTTGGCTAGTGGGCTAAATTTGCTAAATGCCAATCTAGCTTTTTTTCTATATATATGAAATATATATTATATATAGTTGATTTTTTGCAAAAATTTTTGGGGGTACAACTGTACCCCCATGTCCCTCTGTGTGTCCGCCCCTGCCTAGGACTAGCTGGTAGAAGCGTGGTGGTGCAATGTATCTAGATGTAAATATTTACAGTATGCATGCCATGGTCCATGAACAGAGTTACACGCATGATTGCATGAAGCCTCAGCTTCTCCGTTCTGCACATTTCGATTTAGGCCGCAGGCTAGATGGTAAAAGCACGCGTCCATGAGCATGACACGGCATGCCATGGGCCTATAGCTAAAAAAGAGATCATCAGAGAGGGAGACCACAGGACATCAGGGCGCCAAATCTAGTGGGCCTGTGGCTGTGGTTAGCGCAATCAGACGGACGGCAAAGCATGCCATGTGATGCGAGATCTTGGGCGACAAATCGCCCGCAGCTTTTTCTGTGTGTTCCCGACGACGCCCCCGCCTCGCCGGACCACGCCGTGCACGGCTCATGTGGATTCGGTTCCGGCCGGCCAGCCCCGCCTTCTGCTCTGTCTGCCAGTCTGCCTACGAGGTTCTTGATGAACTCTATCCACCTCGCCTCCTCCAATTATAGCCTACGACGTTTTGTCCTCTGAACTGACATCCAGATCATGCGGTTTCTGCACCAACTACCAAGAGATTGGTTCAGCATGTCGATCATCAACTACAGTAGCCTACCGGTGGGCTACAAAGTACTGCAATTAGCGACAATTAAGGCGATAGACAGGTTCGGTCCTGAGAATTCGAAGGAATGGTCTGACGAGTAGGGTTGCACAAAAAGCTTGAGGCTCGCGAGCCGCTCGGGCTCGAAATCGGCTCGGTTCGGCTCGAGTTCGGCTAATATACAAGCGACCCAAGCTTCAATCCTAGCTCGTTAAATTTTCGAGCCGAGCCCGAGCGAGCTCGCGAGCCGCTCGTTGGCTCGCTCATTTCATTTCTCTGCGAGTCATCCCCACCCACCAGACGTCCAGACCAGAGTCCATCCAATCTCCCGTCATCTCACACGAGCTATTTTGGCTCGTCATCTCCCGTCCCCCTCTCATGAGCTATTTTGGCTCGTCGCTCGTGCCCCGGTCAATGCGGTCATCTCCCGATTCTCCCATCTCCCTCCCGAGTTCCCATTCCCCACTCGCATCTGCATCTCCACTCCCATCTCCCAATTTCCCCACTCGCGTCGCATCGACCGTCGGCGTTGCCCCCTCCGCCGCCGTGTGCCCCCTCGCCGCCTTGTGCTCCCCTCGCCATGTGCTCGCCCTGCCCCCTTCCCGTCATGTGCCCCCTCGGCCCTCGCCGTGTGCTCCCCCCACTGGGTGATGAGCCCCCCTCCATGGCCTTAATCTCAATCTGGCATCCCCCATCCTCTCCATCTCCGGCTCCTGTCCCGCCCCGATCCGACGATCCCCTTCCTCTCCCGGCCCGCCCACTGCGCCGCACGCCCTACGCCCCTACCCATGGACCTCCCCGTGGTGGATCTTGCGTCATGCCTGCAGATCGCTGGAGGCCTGGCACTGACGGTGGAGGAGGAGGTGCGTGCGCTCTACGAGGTGGTGGGCGCCACCGCGCCAGCCTCCGGGACACGGGGGGCGCTGCTGGTGAAGGACCCCAGCTACTCCGCGACCGATAACGACCGCTTCCTCGACGTCGTCGACAACTAACCAAGAGCCGCGGGACGCCGTGCCGGCCTGGAGACGAGTCTTGACGGCGTCGATGGGGAGCAGGGCGGCGTAGATGAAGGCCCCCGCAGCGGCGCTGGTGCAGGCCTCAGTGGCGGCGCGAGCGAGCGGGGTGGGGGTGGACGGGTGGTCATGGAGGCAGCGGGAGCGCGCGGGGATGGAGAGGGAGGAGAAGACGGGGCCATGGGGGAGGAAGCAGCAAGGGATTTGATGCCTGTTTTTGGTGAGGATGCACGGAGAGTTTGTGTAGCTCGCGAGCTCATTCGAGCCGGCTCGAGCCAGAAAACGAGCCAAGTCGAGCTAGGCTTTTAGCTCATTTTCTAAACGAGCCGAGCCGTAACTCCGGACGAGCTCGACCGAGCCTGGCTCGAGCCGGCTCGGCTCGACCCGTTTCCAGACCTACAGACGAGACGCATAAGGGTCAATGGACCGATGCAGGCAAAAATCAAAGGCAGGTGAGAAGATTGAAATGCGAGCTGATCTTGACGGCATGTAAGGCCCGTTTTACGAGCAGGTGATCAAGTCCATCCAAATTAATCGTACTGGGTTCGGAGGAGCAAGAGTCGGACGTGACGGCACGAGGAGAGTGGCCGTTGGCATGGCGCCCAGCGCAGCAGCTAGCGCTAGCGCTAGCAATGATAGTAATCAATTGTGAGACGCCAATCTCACAATCACGCACTGGGCTAGTACAGTAAGTTCACTGGGCTAGTACAGTAAGTATGATGGTCAACGCGAGTTCGTATCTGGCTAGATTTTGGATGTCTCTGTACTAATTCGACTGGAGTGTCTGAACCAGTGGGACGATGAAATCTGAATGTGACGCCAACGCTGGCTAACTCCCCACACTGGAACAACTTACAGTGCGCTCGTTCACCTGATCAGATGCAGTGTTGTTATTCTTATGTTTGGATGGACTAGTAAAGTTTACTGAGAGAAGAAGCTAGAAAAGAATAGTTGGAGGCAGCATACGCCAAATATCGACCGTTTCTTCATTTCTGGTTAGTCCATCTATCTATTATATTATTAAAGTAAAAATAAAAGGAGCTACTATATTCATTCTCAAGGGATAGACATTCTTATGTTAATCAGAGAAAAAAAAGAAAGATTCACACCGTTAATCGTGGTGGATCCATATTATAATAGTCTAGATTTTAAAAAAAGAGTTTATATCAAGTACAATCTAAATAATAACTAAAATACAGAATAAAAAATAAATAAAATTAGCAATTTGAATTCCATATGAATTCCAACAAAAATAACTAAAATTGAAATAAAAATAAAATTAGTGATTTGGTTTTGATATGAATTCCAAATTAAAATTTCTAAATAACTGTAAATTGAAATAAAAATTAACAAAAATTAGCAATTTGATTTGCTTATAAATTACAACCAATAAATTGAAATTTGAAATAGAAAAAAAAAGAAATTTTGTAATTTATTTTCCATACAATTTTGAAGTAAAATACTTAAATAACTAAAATTTAGAATAAATAAAATAAAATTAGCAACTTGGTTTCCATAGGAATTCCTAAGTAAAATCACTAAATAAATATAATTCAAAATATAATTAAACAAATATTTAAAAAATAACTGAAATTATAAAATATAATAAAATTAGTAATTTGATTTTAATATGAATTCCAAATTAAAATCCCTAAATAACTATAATGCTAAATTTTAAAAATAAAAATTGCAATTAGTTTTTTATACAAATTCCAACAAAAATAATTGGAATTAGGAGTAAAAACAAAAGAAAATTTCAATTTGATTTCCACGCAGTTGCAAAGTAAAATGCCTAAACAACTAAATCTCAAAATAAATTAAATAAAATAGCACTTTGATTTGTATATGACCTCTAATAAAAACAAGTGAAATTTTTAATAAAAATAAGAGTTATAACAAGGATAGCATGAAATAGTGTCAGAGAAGACCACGAAAGAGTGCAATAATGTCGATTTGTTCAACAAGAAGATACTCACCCACTAGGAAGTGAAGAGCCAAGGCGATGGCGGGGAAGATGAGAACAATGTCATGCTACCCTCCTGAGTCGTTTGCAAGGACAATGTCGTGCTACTCACTGAAGTCGTTGAAAAGAAAGACCAGAGTCAAAGAAACCAAGGGGCATGGCGATGAGTGGTCAATGTTAACATTGTTAAAAAAGTCAGTATCCAAATAGCTCGATAATGAAGAACCTTTAGCAGAAAGAAGATAAAGCTTTGCATTGAAGCTGAGCTATGATGATATAGCGCTATTAGGTAGCTAGAAGCGTGCCATCACTGGTAAAGGGGCGACGTCATCGACAATTGTGGGAAGATTCTTCGTATTGTTAGACAACAATTAAAGCAGACATGTCGACATCAATGAAGATGCAAAATCATTGTGGTTAGTGAGGAAGCTATTACGTTGAGGTAGCCAATGTCGAAGAAAAGGCGCGATCAACATGGGAGAAGAGGGGCACTGAGTATGTATAACATCATGTATGTGTATATACATACATACATCTATACAAATAGAAGCACGGGCGTACATAAACAGAGATGGTGTAGCCGTAGGGAATAAGCTTTAGTGCTACCCGAGAAAGCGTAACAAGTGTCCCCGGTAGGAATTAGTGACGGTTGCACATGTATGTGTTGTAGGGGTGGCCCCCACCTAAGCCCAGTACAACAGTTGGCGCCGTCCGTGGGGAGGACAAGAACAAGCCTCCAAGCCTGAAGGAGGATGGCACCAAAGAAAGCTTCACCGTCGGCGGCGAAGAAGAAGAAGGCGGAAGCGGCGAAGTCTCGCGTCAGCACTAGGGCTTCGGCTTTAGCAGCCGCAGGTACGAGCGGTGGTGCAGGTGCGACCGTGGACCTTGCCGCCGACGCAACGCCCAATCCCGCCATCGGCGCGACGACCAACCCCGCCACCAGCGTACAACCAACCCCGCCAGCGACACAATGCCCGGCCCCACCAGCACTGCCCCGACGACCAACCCCGGCGATGGCAACGTAGGCGCATCCGTTTTTCCACCCGGCGCAGAAGCAGTGAACGGCCCCAGTGGCGACGCGAACCTCGTCACCGGCTCCAGGGTCCTCCGGGACAACGCGGCGGGCAGCCTGGGCGCGCAGGCCGTGGTTACCGCCGTGCCGGTAGCACCGCCGAGCGCACCGACGGCCCCAGCCACGCCCGCAGCGGAGACTGTCCTGCTGGCGGCCCTCAGCGCGTTTCAGCGGGAGCTAACAGGCCTCCGCGGAGCTATGCGGGATATGCAAGAGGCTCAGAGCCAACACCCCCCCGGCGGTGGCATCCGAACTCCCTACGTCTAATCGCGTCCCATCACGGCGAATAGATCCGGAGTCCCCGCTCTCCGCAAGCCTACAACAGGCGGCTTGGCCCGAAGACTTCAAGTTCCCGAGCGTCATCGAAGCCTACAAGGGCGACTCCGACCCGCGAGACTTCGCGCGCGTGTACGAGACCGCCATTGAAGCCGCTGACGGAGACGACACCACAAAGGCATAAGGACTCCCTCTCGCGTTACAAGGCGTGGCGCTGTCCTGGTTCTTCACCATTGAACCACAATCCATCCACGCATGGGAACAGATCCGCGACCAATTCTGCAACAACTTTTAGGGAAACTACGTCGAGCGTGTTGATGCAGACCAGCTCTTCGCAGTCAAGCAAAAACCTGATGAAGGGCTCCAGGATTACTTCAAGCGCTTCGCGAAAGTGCGCTGCCAGGTCAAGGACGTCAACGAAACAGCCGTCATCAACGCAGCAATACAAGGTCTCCGCCCGGGACCACTCGCTGAATATAACGCGCGGAAGCCACTCAAGTCGGAGGCAGAGCTCTTCGACAAAGCGGACGCGTACGCCCGAGCCGAGGACGACGCGCGGAGACGCAGCGGCAACGGCTCCGACGCCGGGCAAGCGGAGGACTTGTCGCAAAGAAGCAGCACGAGAGACAACCCGAGGACGGAACACAAGCAAGTGTCCTCAGGCGACACTCGTGAGCCCGTCGACGATGGGGTGCACCAAACCTCACCAACCGACAGGCGTAAACCCCGACGTAACCGACGGAGACCCCAAAAGGCCCGTCGTATCCTTGCTGCGCAAGGCGTTCCCCAGGAGGCCGCGTCAACCTCGCGCGTTGTAGCGGGACGCGAAGAAGGCGGCGATGCGAAGCCGCGTGCGGAGCAGGAAATCCTAGAATATGGTATATGGTGCGAGGTACACGGCTACGGGGGCCATTTCACGCGGACATGCACCAAAGTTGTGGCATTACGACAGGCGGTGGCCCATGTACGGGCCTCGAAGACACGCGGTCCCTCGCGTGCTGGGTCCCCCGGAGAGACCCAATGCCATGACATTAATGTCATCGAGGGAGGCTCTTCGTCGAGCACTTCCCCGGCACAACTACCTCGGCGGGCGTCCCATTGCAGCATCACCTTCACGTCAGCCGATGCCCAGGGCGTAGAATTCCCCCATCAAGATCCCTTGGTCATCCAGGCCGACATTGCAAGTTGCGACGTCAGGCGTATCCTCGTTGACGGAGGGAGCTTCGCAAACATTTTGTTCGCGGAGGCCCTTGATCGTATGGGAATACCTCGGAGTCTATTAAAAGCTTCGGAAGCCCCCCTTCAGGGCCTCGGAGGGCAGCCTCTGAAGGCTCTGGGTCAGGTTCGCCTCCAAGTCTCCTTGTGCCAGGCCGACAACGCCAGGACCGAAGACGTCATCTTCGATGTTGTGGACGTCTCGTATCCGTACAATGCCATACTGGGCCGGCCTGCCATCAACTCCTTCGAAGCCATCCCACACTACGCATTCCTATGCATGAAGCTCCCAGGACGGCGGGGCGTTATCACCCTCTTCGGCGATCAGGATATGGCTCGGAGTATCGAAACCGAAGCTGGACGCTTGCACCGCAAGGTACACGCCCTCACCGACAAAAACCAGGCGGACACGCCATCCACTCCGGGATGGACACCTAAGCCCCACCCGGAGGGCGGGGTGAAGAGGGTGCCACTCCAGGCGGAGGGGCAGTTCGTGTCCATAGGCGAGGGCCTCCCTCCGGAAGTAGAGCAAGACTTGCTCCGAGTCCTCCAGGCCAACATAGATGTCTTCGCATGGTCCCCGGAAGGTATCAAAGGAGTGGACCGCGCCCTCATCGAACATAACCTCGCGATCCGCCCTGACGCCAAGCCCGTCAAGCAGAAACTTCGTCGTATGTCCATGGACCGGCAGCAAGCGGCCAAGGTGGAGGTGGCGAAGCTCCTTCGAGCGGGGGTTATCTGCGAGGTTCAACATCCGGACTGGCTCGCCAATCCGGTGTTGGTCAAAAAGGCCAGCGACGCCTGGCGCATGTGCATCGACTTTACCGCCCTCAACAAGGCATGCCCGAAGGACGATTACCCTCTACCGCGCATAGATCAACTGGTCGATGCTACCACCGGATGCGAGCTCATGAGCTTCTCGGACGCCTACTCCGGCTACCATCAGGTCTACATGGCCAAGGATGACGAGGATAAAACCAGCTTCATTACGCCGGTGGGGACCTTTTGCTTCGTAAGGATGCCCTTCGGCTTGAAGAACGCAGGCGCAACCTTCACCCGCCTCGTCGCGCTGGCCCTGGCCGTTTAGCTAGGGAGGAATGTGGAGGCCTACGTGGACGACGTGGTAGTAAAAACCAGGCAGCTCGCCTCCCACGGCCGGGATCTTCAGGAAACTTTTGACAACCTCCGGAGGGCGGGCATTAAGCTCAATCCGGACAAATGTGTCTTCGGTGTACAGGCAGGCAAGCTCTTGGGCTTCCTCGTATCCGGGCGAGCATTCAAGCGAACCCCGACAAGGTTGACACTATCCTGGGCATGGTACCTCCCAAGACGACGCGGGAGGTCCAGAGGCTGGCAGGCCGCATGGCGGCCTTGAGCCGTTTTCTCTCCAGAGCGGCGGAGCGGGGTCTACCATTTTTCAAGACTCCGCGGTTGCGATGGGTTTCATTGGGACGACGACTGCGCAAAGGTCTTCGACGACCTCAAGAAACACCTCGCAACCCTTCCTACTCTGGTGGCCCCAGCACCAGAGGCTCCCCTCCTACTCTACCTCGCCGCCTCGGCAACGGCGGTCAGCGCCGTCCTCGTCCTTGAAGAGGGCGCGCTCCAGTGGCCAGTGTACTTTGTCTCCGAAGCCCTCCAGGGCGCCAAGACGCGATATACCGAGCTCGAGAAGCTTGCTTACGCGCTAGTCATGGCCTCGATAACGGTGCCATCCTCGTTCCCTCTGGTAGAGATGCTGCACAACAAAGAGTCCACGGGGCGAATCGGTAAATGGGCGGCAGAGCTGGCCCCATTCTCCCTAACATACGCCTCTCGAACGGCGATCAAGTCTCAAGTTCTGGCGGACTTCCTCGCGGAATGGACCCCTCCAGCTCCGCCCGCCCTCCAGATCGAAGACCTGGTGTGGACGCTTAACACCGACGGAGCGTACGGTGTTGTGGGTGCAGGGGTGGGCGCCGTTATCACCACACAAGAGGGGCAGCGCCTGTCGTACTCGGCGCACCTAGCGTTTCCGGCTACGAACAACACGGCCGAATACGAGGCATTACTCTTCGACCTCGGGAAGCTCAAAGCGATGGGAGCGAGGCGAGTCCTCGTCCGCACTGATTCCCGGTTGGTAGCGGGCCATGTGGCCAAGTCATACCAGGCCAAGGACCCGGAGCTAGCCAAGTACCTAGCAGTCGTACGAGTGAAGGAACGGCACTTTTTGGGTGTCACGGTGAAGGCCATCCCTCGAGCAGACAATGAGCAAGCTGACGTCCTGGCCAAGGCTGCCAGTTAGCAGCTCCCAACTCCCGAAGGGACATTTTATGAAGTCCTGCCAGCGGCGGCCATAGCGCAGGACAATCGAGATGCGGCCCTCGTCCACCGGATCACTCAGCAGGGTGACTGGCGGGAACCCCTTTTCGCTTTTCTGCAGGGCATCGCGGAACCGGATGACCCCTCAGAGCTCCGGCGTTTGCAACACCGCGCTAGGTCCTTCGAGGTGCTCGACGGGGCGCTCTACAAGAAGGGGGTCTGCACACCGCTCCTGCGATGCCTCCCGCACGAGGAAGGAAAGCATCTCCTCGCAGAAATTCATGCGGGTCTCTGCGGCTCGCACCTCCAGCCAAGGTCTCTGGTGGGCAAGGCATTCAGGCAGGGTTTTTACTGGCTAATAGCTGTCGCGGATGCCCAGGATCTCGTGCGCTGTTGTCAAGGTTGCCAGTGGATGGGAAGGGCTATCCACAGGCCCCCGACAAGCCTCCATCCCATACCCCCGGTATGACCGCTAGCGTGGTGGGGCATTGACGTCGTGGGACCACTTCCCAGGGCCCCAGGAGACCTGCGATTTGTCGCGGTCGCTATGGAGTACTTCTCCAGGTGGCCGGAGGCGGTAGCTCTGGCCAAGATTACCTCGGCGGCTCTGCAGCGCTTCCTCTGGCAGAACATCATATGTCGATTTGGCGTGCCTAGAGAGATCACCGTCGACAACGGTCTGCAATTCGATGCAGCCCCATTCAAAGAATTCTGCGGCAATGTGGGCATCACCCTCCGGTTCGCTTCGGTCGGACACCCACAGTCCAACGGGGCGGTGGAGCGGGCAAACGGCGCTATCTCCGCCGCAATTAAGAAGGGGCTGCCAAAGGGGAAGTGGCCGGGTGAGCTCCACAGTGTCCTCTGGTCCCTTCGCACAACGGTCACACGCCCAACGGGGTTCATGCCATTCAAGCTCCTCTTCGGTGACGAGGCGGTCACACCTGAAGAGATAAAGGCTGGCTCGCGGTGGGTCCTCGTCCAATCACCAGATGAGGAACGCCAATTGTCCGTAGATCTCCTTGACGGAGACCGGGCAAGCGCAACACAGCACGTCATGAAATACGTGCGACAGATGGTGCGCGGTCGCAATCGTTCGCTGTACCCGCGCGGATTCAGGTCAGAAGACCTCGTCCTTAAGATGGCACTCCACGCGGAGACGGTAGGCAAGCTCGAGTCCAAATGGGAGGGCCCGTACATCGTCGCGGAGGCCCTACAGAAGGGGGCATATCACCTAGCCACCTTGGAGGGGCACACGCTCCGCCACACGTGGAATGCGAACAGGCTGCAGCGGTATTACGCCTAAGTCGAGCTCACGAGGGCAACGGCCTTCCACGGCTCTGGTGGATGCGAGCGGCTAGCGGTTAGTACCTTAACCCGTGTAACCGCTCACCCGCGCAAACGGGGATTTAATAAAGCGCATAGTTCATGCAAGTTCTCTCGTTTTCATACCAAAAGCGCGCGAAGGATCACCTTCGTCTGCACTGTGCATGAGCATGAATAAAGACGCGTGGGGGGACGCCTCCGCGCGCAGTCCACGGACTCTAAATAAGACGTAGCGTCGAGGTCCGCCTCCGCACGCACTCTACGGAGTATAAATAAGACGTAGCGACGAGGTTCGCCTCTGCACGCAATTTCACCGCCCGCAACGCGCGGAGGCTCGCCTCCGCGCGCAGTCTACGGACTCTAAATAAGACGTAGCGTCGAGGTCCACCTCTGCACGCACTCTACGGAGTATAAATAAGACGTAGCGCGAGGTTCGCCTCCGCATGCAATTTCACCGCCCGCAACGCGCGGAGGCTCGCCTCCGCGCGCAGTCTACGGACTCTAAATAAGACGTAGCGTCGAGGTCCGCCTCCGCACGCACTCTACGGAGTATAAATAAGACGTAGCGCGAGGTTCGCCTCCGCACGCAATTTCACCGCCCGCAACGCGCAGAGGCTTGCCTCCGCGCGCAGTCTACGGACTCTAAATAAGACGTAGCGTCGAGGTCCGCCTCCGCACGCACTCTCCGGAGTATAAAAAAGACGCGGATGCTATCCCTGCGCACTCTACGGAGTATAAACAAGACGCGAACCCCACGCACGCATGGGCGTTGCCCCACTGCGTACTCTTCAGAGTATAAATAAGACATGGATGTCGATCCCACACACTCTCTGGAGTATAAAAAGACGCGGATGCTATCCCTGCACACTCTACGGAGTATAAACAAGACGCGAACCCCGCGCACGCATGGGCGTTGCCCCAGTGTGTACTCTTCAGAGTATAAATAAGACGTGGATGTCGATCCCACGAACTCTTCGGAGTATAAAAAAGACGCGGATGCTATCCCCGCGCGCTCTACGGAGCATAAACACGACGTACGTACTCCCCGGGGTATAAACAAGACGTGGTCGAGGTTCCCACGCATACGAAGCGCCAGCTCCGCTGCCACCACTTCAAAGCCGGGGGTCCGAGGCGCAAAACCGTTCGCAAGATTGTTTGCTACTATCCAAGCGAGGGGCGACATCAAGCCTGGATACCTGTGCTTTACATGACCCCCCAGCCCACAGCATATTACATAATAGAAAGAGCACGGGAGAGTTGTCGCTTAGCCCAAGACAGTTACATTACAGAAGCAGACATACGCGCGGCGCGGAACACGCCAAAACCTGGAATTATTCCCACGAGTCCGCGCCATCTTTGCCGCGACGAGTGCCCGCACCGCCTTTGCTGTGCCGAGGGACCTCTTCGAGCCAGCGGAGCAGATCCCCCTCGTTCCGCAGCATCCGCCGTAAAGCAACCGTGGCGGCGCCCTCCCCGATGTAATTCCAAATCCGGTCATGGAAGTTTCGGGTGGCGGGCTGGGCGGCGCGAACGGCATCAGATATCGCCCCAGGCTGGGTAGGCAAGTCAAGCTGAGGGTTCGCCAGCTCATTGACATGCTCACACCCACCGGCGTGCAGCAAGGCGAGGGCAAGGCCAGCACTCATGTAGCCGCAGTGGGTGCCGAAAGCCTTGGCGCCGGGGAGGGCGACGCTCGAGCCCTCCTCGATTCGCCCAAGCGTTTCCATCAGGTCCTGGCGGCTATGAGTGGCGTCCTCCACGTGCATGGAAAGCCCCCGGAGGGCCCGCTCCAAAGACTCCATCGCACTCCACGCGGAGGCACACGCGTTGTCCCAGGACAACGCCTTCCCAGCAACGGAGGCAGTAAGATGTTCTTTCTCCGCCTCTAGCGCGGAGATTCGCTGAAGGAGGGCGCTCCGCTCCTCCGTCGCAACACGCTGAGCCTCCTCCATCGCGCGTTGTGCGGCCAGTGCCACGCTCTTCGCGTTCATCCCCACCAACTGCGCGTCGTCGATAGCCTCGTCCCGCTCCGCCATCAGCACCCGAATGTGCTCGTCCTTGGCGGCGTTGGCGTCGTCCGCGACGCGCAGCTGGTCCTCCAGCGCCCTCCGCTCACGCGCGCGAGTCTCCTCGAGGGCTTTGCTAATTGCAAGCGTCTACAAGAGCGTAACAACAAAGGTTATCCGTCAGATAAGCAAAGGATACGCAACAAGAACAGAGACCGTTACTCTCATCTCCGAGGCACCCAGCGCGAGTGCCAAGAGGTCGCCCCCGCAGGACTGCAGCGCCTGTCGATCTAGGTGGCTGCCAACATACTCGGCCACCTCGCTCCAGGCGCGAAGCGTCTCCCACCGAGGGACGAAGTCAGAGACGCCAGGCCCTAGAGCCCCTGCCTCAGCGCCTTTGGCAGCAGTTGGGACACACACAGTCCCCTGCTCAATCAGACCGGCGGCATCACGGGCCCCCCAGTGCTTGACTCTTGTCCTCGTCTGGGAGACCTTGTCTCGCCTGGTGTCGACGGAATAAGCGAGCAAATCGGGGAGAGTTTTGCGAAATCGCGGGAGGAAAACGAACTACACCTACCTCCAGCACCCTCTACCGCGGCCTCCACCTGGGTCATGAGCACCTCGCTGGCCTGAGGAGCGACAACCCTCCCGGCTTTAGGAGCATGCCCGCTAGCTGTCAGGACCTCAGTCACTGGGCCTGCCACGCTGAACCGACCCCTCAAAGATTGTGGCGACTGCACCCGAGGCCGTTTCGCCTTCGGAGTCGTAGGTGAAGCCTCCGTGGTTACCTTGGCAGACACGGAAGCCGTTGTCAGCGACAGCGTGGCGGCTGCCGCTGGAGGTGACGAAGCGTCATCTTCAAGAATGACGAGGCGTGCGCCCGTCGCCTCGCCACCGTATACGGCCTCGTCGAGAGTTGCGTGCCCTTCGAACCGATCGATCCGAGCCCAGCGCCCGTCTCGCCCCCCTCCCCGTCCTCACGCTCTCGATCGGCGGCATGACCGGCGAGCTGAAGGCAATGGTCTCCGATTGGACCTCGCATCGAGAGGATGGCACCACCGCCGTCGCGCCGCTAGGCGATTCCGCAGGCACCGGCCGCTCCGGAACGGGAATTTTCAAAACCTCGCATACCCGATTAATCCGCCCTTGCTTTGCCAAGGAAGTTGCGGAATCACGGGCCTTGTGCTCCTTTGTCGTGTACGGCCCAAGAACCGGCGTACTGCACGCACAAGCGGAGTATCATACTTAAGGGTTTGCAACCACCCAGGTGGTACTTGGCATATCGCAGGGATACTTACAGGGCGCGCGGGGCCTATGGAGCGAAGACACCCCCGGGTGAATGCTGTCCTTCCGGTCGGGCCCCCGCCGCTCGTACTTCCAGTTACAAGAAAGCGGGGATATCCCGTACATGGTGAACTCCTCGGCGAGGTCACGCATGCTGAACCGGAGTGCGACCCCAGCGAGTCTCCACGCCTGTTGCTCGTGGCTGGGCCGAGGCATCACATCCGGACAGCGGTCGAATGATATCGGCTCTCCCCGGCTTCGGGGCCACTCGCGCTCGTCACAAGGTAGTAGAACCACCGTCGTGTCCAACCGGCCTCCCACTTTTCCCGCGTAGCCAACGCGGGAAACAAGAGCGAGCACTCCGGCCTTAGCACGAAGTCTACGCTGCCGAAGTTTAAGTAAGCCCCCCTTCCACTCTCTTCGGCTGGCACCGTGCGTCATGAAGGATGGCGAACAACTCGGCGCTAGGACGGGTACCCTCTGTCCGCATCGCCCAAGTAAAGACGGCCAACCGAACGATCACGGCTGGAGTCAGCTGCACCAGCTCCAACCCATACGCTCGCAACACTTCGCGAACAAAGTATGTCGTCGGGATTCGGAGCCCGGCGTCGAAGAACGCCACGAAGACGATCGCCTCTGACTCTCCCGGGTTCGGCTGGCAAGCGAGCCCCGGTGCGTTCCTCCAGTTTCTTCTCCCGCAGAAGGGTTTGGAGGGTCTCCTCCGTGACGCGGCTCCGCCCCAGCACACGGGAGCAGCGACCCTTGGACCTCTTCAGGGCATCCCAGCGACGGGTGGTTTGCTTCCTGTCGCGCGGAACCAGGCGGTACTCCGCCGGTGGTGGCGTCAGGCAGCGCTAGCTCGACGAGGCGCTCTCGCTAAGGCGATGCGCAGGATCGTCAAGGGCGGCACCCCTGTTAGCTGGGAGGTCGTCGCGCGCAGCCATCCCTCTCTCCCCATGGCGGCGGGCAGGCACGGAGGCGAGAGTAACAGCAGGATGCACAGGACAAAAGGGGGAAGGAACGTACAAGCAAGCAATCAGCCAAGGGGGACGATTGCATGCCCACAGTGGCGACTTATAAAGCCCCCCGTCTCCCCCGCAGGTAGAAGGTCAAACGACAGAATTACAGCGGTTCGGCTACCCACGATCGGGCAGTGCAACCGCTGGCAACCGCGACAGGCGACGGTAGGTGGGCGATCAGCGCGCAATGCGCCGATACGCTCCTGCCGCATGGCCACTTTCCCTGGGGAAGAGGCGAATGGTCGTGGTCGTGGGAACGCTGGCATCCCACGACGCTCCAATTACAGCCGGCCGCGTGCCCACATCCAGTGCAGGGCAGACGGAGCAGCCGCACCAGCCTGCCTCTGACAACGGCCGGCGCAATTCCAGGCATCATTAAAGCGCACTCCCGGGCCACGCAACCGTCTCCCCGCGCTGGCGCTACGTCATGCGGAGCATTTCCCGAGACTCGGCTGCCCGGGGCAGCCGACCAAGTTCGCCTTGCGCCCACAAATATCCAGAGCGCGAAGTAGGGCACGCCCGGACCTCGGCCCCGTCGAAGCCTTCGGCCTGCCCGGTGCCTTCGGCCTCGAGGCCGCGCCAGCTCCGGGAGTGGAAGACAGCCCTCGCACAAGCACGACCTCGGCCCCGTCGAAGCCTTCGGCTTGCCCGGTGCCTTCGGCCTCGAGGCCGCGCCAACTCCGGGAGCGGGAGACAGCCCTCGCATAAGCACGAGTGGACGTGTGAACGCAAGTGTGTATCTAGGTCATCGAGGATCACATGCCGATGGGACGGAGGGGGCCAAAGGGCTCAGCGGCATGGCTTCGACCCGTGAAGCCCTTCACCATGAGAGGCTCCTATTGTAGGGGTGGCCCCACCTAAGCCCAGTAGGCCTGTTAGAAGGGTGTAAGGTCCAAAATGGGACATGTGTAATGACATGAGTACCCCTGATGGGAATACTCACGTGTAAGGGTATAATTGTAAAAGCACTCACCATTTGTGTGTGTGTGTGTGTATATGACATAGGCCATGGGGAGGACCCCGAAGCCATTCACTTACTCAACTCTCCACTACCACACACTCTCTCTATTTGGTCTGTAACCACAACAGTATGCATGTTTGATGTTGCAATGGTTAGCGCTAAGTAATAATTGGAGAAAAATAGAAGATAGATATGTGGTGGAGTATTGTGTTGGAATGAGTAGCAGCGAAGAGATTGTATTGGAATGGGTAACAGCTAAGAAGAATCGATCAAGAATTGGATGTGCTGTTGGAGGTTGAAGCAAAAAATTGTAGCGACGAGAAGTGATAGAAGATGTCGCAGCTTGGTAGGGTAGCCAATGTGTGAGAGATTATAAGTTTAAGGTAAGTCATCCATAGTGTATTGATGTATGCGTAAGCAATATACTCTAATACCATGTAAATTAATAAGATAATTTACTGCAGAAATAATCAATGTGCTTTGAGATTAAATAGAGGTATATGTGCATGCATAAATTTTAAAAAAGAGTAACTAATAGAAAAAGGGTATGCAGCTACATAATCCATGTAGAATGGAGAGTGATTACATTTTTAAGAACTTTAATAACTTAGTATGCTCAATAATTTCCTTCCATCAAGTTCATACTTTAATTACATTTTTCAAGTTATATTTCCCTTCAAGATTCTATTATCATTTCTAATATTTATGATGTCTTAAAACCTTAAATAACCTACAAGATACGTAATCATATTTTGAAATATCTAAATTATATCATTTGAAACTAAAACTTTTTTAACAAATCTAGCCACGTAAATGCATGGGACAGCCTGCTAGTTGGAAAGTATAGAAAAAAGCCTACATCGTTATATATTCAAACCAGGATGTTCTGTTCAATTTCAACGCCAGATAAGCCCGAACCAAAGTTTTAGCCATGGGCCCAAGCCCAAATGACCAGCGAACCTAAGCCTAGGCGTGAGCGTGATCATGAATCCCAAAAGCTCCAAGCACTAACTTGCAGTTGCATAGGATTAATTGTATTGAAGCTATCACTTAGCTCTTGCAAATTAGCTCTCTAAACTTGCAACCGTTTGCAAGGTTTGTTTCCAAACGGAACTCGCTGAGATAGAATCTAGTTGGCGAGCAGACTTGTTTATATCAGTGGCGGAGCCAGGATTTCACAAAGCCTCGGGTCCAAAACTAAGAGTCTATAAGTCTATAACTAACGTCGAATACTATCAACACAGAGGCATAACAAAAGTACAACACAAATGCACTAATGAAATAAAATTTGAATACCATGTTTGACGATACAACAAAATAGACAAAACATAGCAAAAAATAGGAATGTAACATACCTCTAGTTCCTATTGTTTCCGGAGTTTGATTTGATTGCAATGGAAAATAAAATACCAATGTCTTGGCCCTCTTCATCATGTATTTCTAATTCTAGTACCACAAAAATTCAAATAGCAAGTTAATCGTACACTCCACTCGAAGTGGTAATACTTTTGGTCTCTTAATAACGCTTTTCATAAAGTTGGACGCTACAATTTGTTTTAAGCACATATGCTTATTGCGTAATTCAATCAAAATGTTGTTGGTGCTTCAATAGTTCAATTGAAATGCTATTCTTGTAGTTGTTTAAAAATACTGCTATACAGAGGAAGATATACAAATATACAATGCAAATGTTTTACACCAAAATTTGTCTGAACTAACACATCAATCCTTTAGCACTTTCAATTCAATTTGTTCTAATAGTAACAGAAACTATAATCTCCACCTTGCAGTCAATTCAATCAATTCAAAATTTCAAATTGCAAATTACAGTTGATCTGACGCTTTCCTACAGACAAGAAGCAATAGGATATGGTAGAGTAAAGTGAACCCAATCAATAAAAAACCTAACCTTGCAGAAGAGATCCGTCAGTGGAGCCATGGAGAGGAGCTGAGGAGGCGAGGGGCGACGTCGCGGCGGCCGGCGGACTCGGCGGAGAGGAGGCGGGGGCGCGGCAGAGAGGAGGCGGTGCCGCGGTGGGGGGCTGGCCGGCTGGGGGCGGCGGAGTCGCGGAGAGTCGTGGAGAGGCGGCGGGGCCGCAGCCCGCGGGGGATGGTGCCGTGACGGAGAGGAGGCGGGGGCGCGGCAGAGAGGAGGCGGTGCCGTGGTGGGGGGTTGGCCGGCTAGGGGCGGCGGAGTCGCGGAGAGGCGGCTGGGGATTGCGGAGTCGCGGAGAGGCGGCGTGGCCGCGGCCCGCGGGGGATGGTGCCGCGACGGAGAGGAGGCGGTGCTGCGGTGGGGGGCTGGCCGGCTGGGGGCGGCGGAGAGGCGGCTGGGGGCGGTGGAGTCGCGGAGAATCGCGGAGAGGCGGCGGAGCCACGGAGAGCCAAGGCGAAGGCCGGCCGTAAGGCCGCTGCACTAGGGTTAGGTATGCGGCCGTAAGGCCGCAACGCTTCAATTGGGCTGCTCGGCTGCTCCAACTCCGCTTCTTTGGATGCTGGGCTGGCAGCCGGCTGGATAACTTCGGGCTCGGGCCCACTAAAAAGACTCGGGCCCAACTATTGTATAGTATTTTTTTTCATATATATACTAATATTTTACACTAAGATTTTCTCTGGGCTCGAGGCCCGTCTCCGCCCCTGGTTTATATGGTGTATAGTCCGCTTGAGAATACTTTTACGTACATAAGAAGTCAAAAAATTTAAAAGGTCGACCGCACGAATTCGAGAACAAGTAAAGAAAACGGAGGGAGTAGTCAATGCTCTATATTGGAGATAGTGAGTATAAAAGCTTAAACTTTTTCCTGGATGTGAGATTTGATTTGATCCTTTGAAGGGATTGGGCTGTGCAGCTACATAATAGAAGTGAAGTCCAGGGCTCCCATGCCTCTGGTCCAACCATGCATGTTCCACGTACCAACCAGGCTCAGCTCCGACAGCTCTTTTCCACACAAATCGAGATCGAAACGGTGGATAGGATCAACCGCTAAGAGCAAGTACAATGGTGCTGATTAGATCGCTTCTAGCGAAATCCACATCAATACAATCCTATGTGGAAGAGAGAGACAAGAGGAGAGAGAGGCAAGCTGCCCCTTAGAGCAAGTTTAATAGTACAGATAGCTGCTACCTCCAATACATTTTCATGTCATCAAAAGATAATGATGCAGTCAACTCATACAATAAGCTGGCTATAAGTTGTCTCCACAAGAGCTCTCAATCATTTAATACATACATGGGTATTGATAATTTAACACATGCATGGGTATAGCAATTAGTTCTATGGGTACATGCATGGATAATGCCTCTTTTCCTGTGCTATAGCCTGACTCTTGCATGGGAGTTAGCTTGGCTCTCTCTCCCATTTTCTCTCCCCTCCACATAGGACTATGCTGACTTGAATTCCCTTATAGCTAGCACAGTCAGCCTTATTAGAGCAAGTTTAATAGTACAGATAGCTGCTACCTCCAATACATTTCCATGTCATCAAAAGATAATGATGCAGTCACCTCATACAATAAGTTAGCTATAAGTTGTCTCCACAAGAGCTCTCAATCATTTAATACATACATAGATATTGATAATTTAATACATGTATGGGTATAGCAATTAGTTCTATTGGTACATGCATGGATAACGCCTCTTTTCCTGTGCTATAGCCTGACTCTTGCATGGGAGCCGGCTTGGCTCTCTCTCTCCTTTTCTCTCCCCTCCACATAGGACTATGCTGACATGGATTCCCTTGTAGCTAGCACAGTCAGCCTTATTAAACTTGCTCTTAAACTTGCTCATATATAAGAGGTGACCTCTAGCACATCATACGAGGAGAGAGAGACAAACTACCCTTCATGCAAGAGATATATTTATGCAAGTATTAAATGTTTGAGTGCTTTAGTAGAGGTAACCTCTACTCAACTTATTGTATTAACTACCTTCACATGAGCCACATGTACTCTTTTTGCTTATGTGGCTAGTCCTAGAGGTGGCAGCCACCTCTTCTATTGTACTTGCTCTAAGGCCATTCTCAGTGGAGAGTTTCATGGCGTTGTTTTCAAGACTGTCATATCATGTAAAATGAAATGAAACATGGATGAAACATCCATCCTCAATGCATAGTTTCATTCTATTGTTTCATAGACATTTAATTTCATGACTCATATAGAGTTGGTAATCGTGCCAAGAGAGTTTCATCTAGATGAAACTCACTTCTTCTCTCTCTTCTTAAAAATGTTGCCATATCATCAAAAATACCTATGTGATAGCCTATTAAATGCAGATAAAACTCCTACTGAGACTGGCCTAATAGAGCATCTCCAACAGTGACTTATGAGCTAGTTCTAAGCATATTATTTCATATTTTAATAGAAGAGAGAGAAAAGCTATCTCTTGATCAAGAGCTAGTCTCATACACATATTCCAAGATTATGTGAGAGTGTCATGTGAGACTATTTATGTTATGAGCTATGTGCTAAAAGTTAGTACTATTGGAGAAGTTGTTTTAGAGCTAGTAACTAGCTCATACATCTTCAAGATAGATAAGAACAACCGGTTCAGCGGGGACTGATGCAGTCCGCCTTGAAAGACCCGACAACATGGGGCGTTACACGACCACTCAGAACCTCTAGCCGCCTAGATATCCATACCGGCATGCATGCCCGCTGGCCATTGGCGCCACACAGTTCGACCGCGGAGCTACACCGTACACTCCCCTACGTGACCAAGGCGAGCGGACACCGACGCACTGGGCTGCGCGGCTCGGCTGTTCCCCCCCCCCCCAGCTTTTCCACTAACCGCCCAGCGAGCCGTGACCACGATTCTAATAATCGACCCACCGATTATCGGAAATATCGGTTTTATTGGCTCCCGGTAAAATACAAATCGGCTTTAAAAAGTTTTGTTTTGTATAAATTTTGCTAGGTTTAGAATAAAATTTTGTTTCAAATTTTTTGGCCGATATTTTCAACTGATTTTTAGCCGGTTATCGGTGATTGTCAACCAAAACTAGTTTGAAATTCAAAATTTGTTTGAAAATTTCGCTCCAAAATTTTCCAAAAATTTCTTATAATCGTTTTTTTCGGTTTTTATTGAACCCGGGTAAAAGTTTGCTTCCGATAATGTAAACCCTGATCGGGACTGCGCCTGTCGTGCTCCATCCATTCGCCCTGCTGCCATATAAATGGCTGCCCCCCGACCTCGCCGAGCTAGCAAGATCCCACACTCTTACTAGTCCTGCATATAACTCAGACACTACTCCACTGGCCACTCCTCTCGGCTTCCACTGCGAAGCAGCAGCAGAGGCGAAACCCCGAGCTAGCCCTTCAAGCTACCTCCTCCGTTAGCCGCGGCGGCGGCAACAAGATGATATCGTTGCACGACCTGTACACTGTGCTGGCGGCGGTGGTGCCGCTGTACGTGGCAATGATCCTGGCGTACGGATCGGTGCGGTGGTGGGGCATCTTCACGCCTGACCAGTGCTCCGGCATCAACCGCTTCGTCGCCATCTTCGCTGTGCCACTGCTGTCCTTCCACTTCATCTCCACCAACAACCCCTACGACATGAACCTCCGCTTCCTGGCCGCGGACACGCTGCAGAAGCTTCTCGTCCTGGCCGGGCTCGCCGTGTGGTCGCGCCTCCCCACGCGCGCCGGGGCGCCGCGGCTGGACTGGTCCATCACGCTCTTCTCGTTGTCCACACTGCCCAACACTCTCGTCATGGGGATACCGCTGCTCATAGCCATGTACGGCCCCTACTCCGGCTCGCTCATGGTCCAGATCGTTGTGCTCCAGTGCATCATCTGGTACACGCTGCTGCTCTTTCTCTTCGAGTTCCGCGCCGCGCGGATGCTCATCGCCGACCAGTTCCCGGACACCGCGGCGTCCATCGTGTCGCTGCACGTGGACCCGGACGTGGTGTCCCTGGAGGGCGGCCGCACGGAGACGGAGGCGGAGGTGGCGGCGGACGGACGGCTGCACGTCACAGTGCGCCGATCATCCGCGTCGCGGCGGTCGCTGCTGGTGACGCCGCGGCCGTCGAACCTGACGGGAGCGGAGATCTACTCGCTGAGTTCGTCGCGGAACCCCACCCCGCGGGGCTCCAATTTCAACCACGCCGACTTCTTCGCCATGGTCGGCGGCGCGCCGCCACCGCCGACCCCCGCCGGGGTGCGTGGCTCAAGCTTCGGCGCCTCTGAGCTCTACTCGCTGCAGTCGTCGCGGGGGCCGACGCCGAGGCAGTCCAACTTCGACGAACACTCGGCACGGCCGAAACCTGCGGCAACCACAGCGCCGCACAACCACGACGCCAAGGAGCTGCACATGTTCGTGTGGAGCTCGAGCGCCCCTCCCGTCTCGGAAGTGAGCGGCTTGCCGGTGTTCAGCGGCGGCGCGGGCGGTTCCCCTCTCGATGTCGGTGCCAAGGAAATCCGCATGATTGTCCCCGCCGACCTGCCGCAGAACGGCTCAGGAAAAGGTCCGTCTCGACATTAATGCTATAGTACGTCCATCACTTCACGGGTTTCATGTGCAAGCTAGTGTAAACATAAACATTGGCAAATTCTGCATCTTTTTAGAGAACGAGGAGTACGGCGCGGTGGCAATGGGGGGAGGTGAGGACTTCAGCTACGGAGGCGGCAAGACGGTGGAGGACGCCGAGGCGGCGGAGGCCGGGCCGGACGGTCTGACGAAGCTCGGGTCCAGCTCGACGGCGGAGCTGCACCCCAAGGACGCGGACGGGGCGAACACCGGCGGCGGCGGAGGCGCGGACGCTCGGAGAGCGCGGCAGCACAAAATGCCGCCGGCGAGCGTGATGACACGGCTCATTCTCATCATGGTGTGGCGCAAGCTCATCCGCAACCCAAACACGTACTCCAGCCTCATCGGCCTCACCTGGTCCCTCGTCGCCTTCCGGTACGTGTAATTCTACTCTTACCCGTGACTTGCTTCACTCATACTAGCTAGTACGTGCTACCCCTTGATTAAGTAGCTAGCTAGGCTGTGATTTTTCACGGCAGAGAGGCGACAAGTTCGGCAAGGATCGACGGCTGCCTGGCTGGTGCAAATACTAGCTTCGATTACGTAGGCTACTTCGGCAAATGAGGCACCGAAACTGTCCGGTGTACGAGCTGTGCGCCGGTGGGAAATATCCGAAAAGCAGCCTTTTACGGATCCCCAAACGGTGGTGGTCGGCTGATGAGCCTTCCGCCGGCCGGGCCCGGCCAGCGCCGATCGCAAACTGTTGGAGCAAAAAAGTTTAGAACTTTGCACGGCGCACGAGATCATTGATTCATTTCTTTTGGAGTTTACTCGCAACTGTCTGCTTGCACTAATCATCATAGTTGTTAATGCATAGTAACTATCTCGTCTTATCCTTTTGGAATTAACGGGTGATGTATGTTCAATGGTCCACCGATCACAGGTGGCACATCTCCATGCCAACGATCGTCGGGAAGTCCATCTCCATTCTCTCGGACGCCGGGCTGGGAATGGCCATGTTTAGCCTGGGTGAGCGCCCACACCCCTTGTGCTCCTGTCTTCCCGTAGCCCTACACCGCATTGCTCCGCAATTAATCTCCCCCCTCCCCCCGCACTCGTGCCCACACCCCTGCCCGGGCTAACACTGTCAACTCAACTCTCTCGTGGCCAGGATTGTTTATGGCGCTGCAGCCGAGGATCATCGCGTGCGGCAATGCCGTCGCCGCCGTCTCCATGGCCGTCCGCTTCCTCGCGGGCCCCGCCGTCATGGCCGCGGCGTCGGTCGCCATCGGCCTCCGTGGCACGCTCTTGCATGTCGCCATTGTTCAGGTAGTTAACCATGAATGCACATGTAAATTAAGATGCCAGTGAAAAGTGATTTTTTTTTTGCCAATCATAAATCTAGTAGACGAACTTATCATGTGTGGCCTGTGGGGCATCCGGCTTACCAACTGCGCGAGCATGGCTGGGTTCTTATCTGTCAGGTCCCGGCTTTATCAGCTTCTTCATTGCAACGTTGTACTACTAGGATTCAAGCAATTTATTTCCCTGTGAATTATATAAAGCTCGTGCATGTGTATGTTGATGCTTCCGGTATTAATTTCACAGGCGGCTCTACCACAAGGAATAGTGCCTTTTGTTTTCGCAAAGGAATACAATGTCCACCCGGCCATCCTCAGCACTGCGTAAGTAATTGCCAGCTATAGTTGATGCATCGCCGGGTCCGGTAATCCGGTTTGCACATACGTTGAGATTAACTTCCTGTCAATATAATTTTTTGCAGGGTAATTTTTGGCATGCTGATAGCTCTTCCAATCACATTGGTCTACTACATCATTCTTGGACTATGATCAGGAATGCTGCTCCACGCTCACAAGAGGTAGAAGTCGTACTGTGACAAAGAGAGATCATAATTGTACTTATCCAAGCTTAGTCCATGGAAGGAGGCTTGTAATTTTGAGCCGCACGCCTGTAGAATCCCTGTGGTGACTAGCTAGGCTTGCAGTTTATAATGTTGCTTACTTCTAATCCCTTTGGGGTTTCAAGGATTATATAAAGAGCTGTTCATACGCCCTAGCTTAAACTTAAAATTAAGACCCAAGGGATCGACCTGAGAAATTTGTTGCAGAGATGGAGCCAGAGGTAGCTAGTGCTGCAAATTGCAATTGATGGAAGAAAGAAATATCTGACACTGAAGACAATGTTTATTGTGCCAAATTATATGTTTGGCACAGTAAACATTTCCCCTTACATGTTTGTAATTATCTCATGATAGATTCTAGACACATTGTCGCCTGTTATGAAGGAGATAATGTATGGTGTGAGGGCAGAGTGGGGATGGGCTTCGCAGCGTTAATTTGTTTGTATGTGCTTTGTGGTAAGAATAAGATCGTGTAGAGGAGGAAGCAACAAGCTGGGCAAGGATGCGTGGTGCAGAAGAGATATATAAGCAACTAAGCAAGTAATTAACAAATTGAAAATGCAGCAAGATAATAAGATTCGCATATCAAATATGTAGCTTTCTCACTGATTTCATGATCCTAATTTTTTTTAAAAAAAATCATGATCTGTGAAAACACTGTTGGAAAAGTGGACACATATGCCGTTGGAAATGACCACATCTCGAGACTTTACGGAGCAACTTCTTCATTACTTCTCATTGCAAAGCATAAAAGCCTATTCCACTCTGCTATTTTTATTATGGTAGCTCATGTGATCTTTTAGTGAAACATTTGAAATTTCTCCTGGAGTACAAATATTTTGCAGTTTTTGCAATGGTACATATTACTAAGTAGTTTTGCAATGGCATGCCTCAAATTTCACACTTTCAATAGCATAAATGAAGATGCTCCTAGTATAATTTTTATTCTGAATAATAGAGTCCAATACCTAGCAATTACTTAATTTTTAAAAGAAAAAGGGTCACACTAAGCTCTAAATTTAGCTTTTAGCAACTTTTCTAAGGGCAAAAGCCTTTCAACTTTGTATTATAGCTAACAAATGGATTCAAACTTTACAATATGAGTGCTTGAGGGTTCACCGGGATTGAATTTTTAGGGGAGACTATTCAAAGAGTTGTGCAATGATATGCAGTGCACTACTTTATATGGATAAGAACAAAGGACCGGGCATCAATGTTTCTAAGAGACCATGTGAAGGTCTAGAATATATTTATGATAAACAACTGGCACTTTGGTTGAATTCAATTTGAATTTTGCAAATGTTTCAAAAAAACTCATATTTCAGACTGTACTGCCAGGGTTCATGCGGCCTAACCACCATGGGGCGAACAGTCAAACCGGCCATGGGCTTTTAGGAAAATGAAGCCAAACACTTGTGTAGGCCCTGACGTACTCTGCGGAGTATAAAGCACCGATAACCTCATGTATCCTAGGCCACTCTATGGAGTATAAATAAATCGCACGATGGCCTAGCACCCCGGTGTACTCTACAAAGTATAAAGTGCCAGGAACCTCGTGTGTCCTGGGCCATTCTACGGAGTATAAATAAATTGCATGGTAGTCTAATGGCCCAGCATACTCGATTTTCGACCATGTCAGTCTTCGATCATACAGATCCCTAACCACTATGTCGATTTTTGACCACGTTGTTTTAATCACATCAGTTCGACCACGTTGATTTCAACCACATAAGTCTTGACCATGTCGGTTCGGACCACGCTGGTTTTGATCATACAGATCTCGACTACGTCGATTTTCAACCACGTTGGTTTCAACCACTTCGATCTTCGACCACGTTGATCTTCGACCTCGTCGATCTTCGACAACACAGGTCATCAACCATGTCGATTTTCGACCTCGTTGGTTCGATTACATCGGGTCGACCACGCTAGCTCCTGACCACATTAATCTTCGACCGCACAAGCCTTCAACCATATTGGTTTGACCACGATGGTTCTCGACAACACAGATGTTCCGACTACCAACAGATGTGGTAGTTCCATGATTACAACGTTGGTAGTTTCGACTAGCGGCAGTACCACAAAATATATTGTGGTAGTTTCGATTTCCTTGAGAAGTGCATATACTTCAATAGATTTTTGAAATACACATTTGCAAACTACAGTATCATGCACACAAGGATTAGCCATGACTCCCAACAAGTTACAAAATACATTTTCACATTTTTAGAATCATGACACAAGGATTATATATATGAGTTTCAGCCATTTGTAAAACATATTTGCAAATATAAGCCTCATACTACAAAGAATGGAAACATGGACTTTAAACACTTGTAAAACACATTTGCAATGTATAGTTTCATGTTACAAGAATTCAACACATGAGCCACAACTATTTGCAAAACACATTCGCAAATACAAGTCACATGCCAAAGAGAGTTAGAGCAAGTGAGGCTGAGTTATCAACACATGATGAGACTCAAACTACTAGACATGACCACTTTTAATAGTATGGCAACATATACTAGCAATTCGGTCTTTCAACCAAGCACCAAGACCGATAACAGACTAGAAATATATCCGTAGCCCTAGCTAGCCATACCTTTACCTTGCGCATCCCCTTAAAGCTTGATGACTCACATCTACACTTCAAGTCTAGATCATCGTTTTTACATATATCAACACATGATTCATTATTTACTTGACCTCCATCAATACATGATGGGTCTTTCTTTGACATGATGATAAACATACGATCATCTCCTCTTAGACATGCATCAACTCATGATGCATATACCACTTGACTTGATGATCTTCAACACATGATCATCTCCTCTTGGACATACATCAACTTATGATGCATCCACCACTTGACTTGATGATTTTCAACACAGGAAGTCATCCTAAGTCTTCCTCATTTGTAGAACCTAACATATTCATCCAACTCATAGAAAATATTAGTCCACAAAATAATTATCATTAATTACCAAACTTCACCATTAACTCATATTGGAGGGACTAGATTTTACAATATTCTATTTTTGGTAATTCATAACAATCTCAACAAATAATAAGATAAAAATTCGTTTACGAGTACACATCATATATACAACACTTGTATATGCTAAGATAAGATTTTAAAATAAAGCTTACTTATCCAGCTATCATTAATCATCCAACCATTAACACATAATAAAAAAATTAGATGACAATCCAATTATGAGTATATATGAACTACACAAGCTATATATACTCAAGGGATATGTTTCAAAGTAAAGATTCTTAATATGCAGAAATGGAACATGGATCAGTACTAATGAAAGCACAAAACATAGAGTGAATTTGCCTAAATGTGTACATACAAGAATGTATTGTGAAAACATATGCACATATTCAAGTTTAACTTATTTGGTGAAGTTCATTCTATATTTCGGATCCGAGAAATGCAATAAGATAAGAATATGATATTGAATGCATACATTTTATGTTTTTTTCACTTTTTCATCCAAATGAGACTATGCAATATCATAATCAATAAACATACTAGTCTCATAATTATATTTATTATTATTACCAAAACCAACTTAATGGGGTTTGAATTTACACCGACCCACACCTCCACCTCTATGTGCCGCCCTTGTTAGAGGCACGACCTCGATGGGACAGCCATGGCTTTGGCGTGGGACTCCGCTGCCTGTCTCGTTGGCATCGCCTTGATGGCCGGCTCGACCCAAGCCTCTGCCTCTATGTACTAGCCACGTCAGAGGCACAACCTTGACGGGACGACCACAGCTTCGGTGTGGGACTTCGCCGTCCACCTTGTAAGCATCACCTCGATAGGGTGGCTGAGTCATAAGGCATTCTATGATCACCCTCGTAGTCATAACTTCATTGACGCCCATCCGAGCAGTGGGGGATGCACATTTTGAGACTTCATCCCACTACTAACTTTGTCGACACTAGTCCAAGGGGTGGGGGATGGATCGCGCGTTTCAAGACTTCGTCCCACCACCGACTTCATCGACGCCCGTCCGAGCAGTGGAGACGGGATACGTGCTTCAAGACTTTGTTCCACTGTCAACTTCGTCGAAAGCAAATAGTATAAAGTAATGACAAAGAGTGGACTATAGATTATGTTTTCCATAGCTCAAGGGATTTAAGATTTTCATACAATTAGCTGGCTGGGGCATCTGGTCCAACCGTCCAAATCTAATCCTCTCTCCGTTTCATCCCTTTCCATTCCGTTGCAAAAACCTTTGCTAATACCTTGTTGGTGCATGCTTGAGATAGCAAATGGTGTATGCTTCCGCTCTTGTCACTGGCTTTTAAGAATTATTTCGACAAGATATAGATGTTTTAAGTAAATGTCTGCTTAAATGCAATGTTCTTCATCTTTGTTGCAGTCTTGCCCTGTTCTCTGCCATGGAGCACCAAAAAAGCCAAAGTATACATGAATTCATCTTTGTTGTAGTGCTCCTTGGTGCTTATGCACCATAGTTTAACATAGGTATGTATCGTATACAAAAAAATTTAAAATTTTTTGGATGTCAAGTTTAACTAGTTTACTAACTAGTTCAAATAAGTTTGAACTAAATTTCGAATTGTAGTTGCCTTTTTTAATGAGCAAAGTATGTGATCTAAATTCATTCAAAACTTTGAATTTGAGTATATTTTTTCAAACTTATATGTTTCATTTGAATTGTTATAGATATGTATATATCCTAAAACTGATATTTTCAAAAAATATACCTGAATTTAGATGGAATTGATGCATTTTTAATCATGGTACCCGGATACCATAGTGCCCTATTTCAGCAATATACATATATACATATACATATACATACATACATCATACATATACATATACACACTAGTTGTATGCCCGTGCGTTGCAGCGGAAAATAAGTACCATGCAGATATCACATCTTTGATAACCATCATCTAATCACTGGCGTTGCAAGAGAAAGTAAAATCAGTTTCAGTCATGTTGGTTTTAGCATGTTTGGGTAATGCACCAAATTTTCTTGATTGATGAAAACTTTGCTCTAGGCTTATGTCGAACTTGCTTTTCCAGT